>CM057845.1:57071362-57087802 GCA_030068395.1 Apalone spinifera
GCGCAAGAGCCTCTTCCACGAAAATGGCGGTTCATTAGCTATGCAAACGAGGCTTGGCGATAATCTAATGCTGAGCCTCATTTGCTTAGCTCTGGCGCAAAAGCGCGCCAGTCTAGACGTAGCCTCTGAGATTAGGACAAAAAATGGCCTTACATTGCAGCATTACGGTTAAGCACTGGAATAAATTGCCTAGGGAAGTTGTGAAATCACCATCAATGGAAGTTTTAAAGATCGGGTTAGATAAACACCACTCAGGAATGGTCTAGATAATACTTAGTCCTGTCCTGAGTGCAGGAGACTGTATTAGACCTTGAGGTACCTTCTAGTGCTATACAACTACAGTTCTGTGGTTATCAGGCTAAAGTAATTGACTCCATCCTGGGGAACTGCATTCTATCTTTGTCTCTGTCATAAGATTTCTAGGTGATGCTGGGCAAGTTGCTTAAAGCAAACAGTTCAGAGTTGATTGCTACGTGTTTTTCATTTTCTGGTTGCCTAGTTTGTGGCACTTGGGGTCTAATTTGCAGAAGTGCTGAGTGCTCACAGCTGTTACTGATTAGTGGGCACTGTCTTGTGAACACACACAGCTAACCAGTGCTCTCTCTGAAAAATCAGGCCTTAGGCATTTCAAATCGGGTTCCCAAAATTAGTTGACTCCTTTAACTGTAATCTCTGTGCCTCAGTTCCCCAAGTGTAAAGGGTGGTTAATATTCCTTCACCTATGAAGAGACATTCATTACCTTTTGTAATGAAAAGGGTACTATGATGACATCACCATAGAAAAGCCCATAAGGAAATTAACTCTATATTCAATGCAAGATGAGCTTGGTGTGGTGTAAATAATGCATGAGGCCACACACTGAATGGTAAGGAGAAATATAATTATTGAACAGTCATCTTTTAAGGAGCACCATTCACCTTGTGTATTGAATGTGGAAAAATATATGCAATCGTGTAATTATGATACAGTATTTAAGGCATGCACACTCAGGATGCATTTACATTGCATCCTTATCTTGAAATAAGCTACACAATTTGTACTATACAAATTGTGTAGCTTATTTCAATGCTATTTCAAAATAGCTTATTTTGTAATTTGGTGATGTCTACACAGCGCCAAATTTTGAAATAACTCACTATTCCAAAATTCCCCTGAGCCCTGGTGAAACGAGGGTTACTGGGATGACGGAATAAGCCACCTGTTATTTCAAAATCTATTTTGAAATAATGGGCTGCTTCAATAGATGTGGAATATCTATTTTGGAATACTTCCGGTATCCTGAAATAGCTCCACGGTGTAGACGTACCCAGGGCTGGATTAAAGGGAGGGGGGCTAGCCGGGCAGCTGCCTGTGGCACCAACTTACGGGGTGCGCCTGATGGCAGCTATAAGGGGCGCCGTGTGCCCAGCCCCGCAGCGCCCTTTAGAGCTGCCATCAGGCGCCGCGTGCCAGGGGGCGGGAGCCGCGCATGCGCCGTGCGCCCGGGGGCAGAGCCATGCATGGGTCGCGCGCCCGATGCCCGGGGTGCAAGAATGGCTCGAGCCAGCCCTGGACGTACCCAAAGAGATTGTATTATATTTCATAGGCAATTTTGATTCTGGAATTTTCTGAACTTTTGAGTGTTTGACATGGCAACCTTAACGTTTCCTTAATGTAGTTTTTTAGGAATGTAATTATTGCTCTGTGCACACAGGTGTCAGTCTTATTTTAAATTGATCTGTTCTTCCTAACTGTGGGCAAGGCAGGGTTTAAATAGCTTATAAAAGTTAACCAGTACACAATGTCATTGATATATCAGAACTCTTGACTGAAAGCTCAGCCATTCAAAAACAAAACAAAAAACCCTGGGACCTGTATTTTCACAGAGCACTTCAAGCTTTGCATTTAATTACTAGATTACTCATTTAAAATTGTAATGCAATTTTGGTCTCCAATAGCAAACAATTCAATGAGAAAACTACCGTGTAGCCATTATTTGATCCTTTCAGTTCGGAAATACAAAAACATTAGCTTGTTTACAGGAAATACAAAAACATTAGGTTGCTGACAGACTTTCCTGGGCCCTGGGCAAGGTGGGTTGTATAGTTCTAGGGCCCCCAGAAGGTCCCCAGTGGAAGGAGTGAGGGTGGGAGCTAGCCTCCCCCAGCCAGCCCTTCAATAGCACCTGGCATGCACTGCCTGAGGCTCCAGCCAGGGCTGGCCTTACCATGAGGTGAACTGAGGCAGCCGTCTCAGGTGCCAGATTGGGGGGGGGGGAGGCGGCGCCACTAGGACTCAGACTGTAGAAAATTGTGTCTGCTTCTGGTGCATATGTATTCTCTCTGCTCTAGATGCACAGATATGGTGGTGTGCTGTGCTGGAGGAAGGAGGGCACAAGAGACATAACAGGAAGGCAGGAGAAAAGGTGGCATGGGGACATCATTTGAGCTCCCCACCTCAGGTGCCAAAATGTTGTGGGCCGGCCCTAGCTCCAGCAGCAATTTAAGGAGTCCGGGGCTAGCTGTCATTCGGGTCCACTGCCGTTGCTGCTGTAGTGGCAGCATCAGCCAGGAGTCCCAGGACCTTTTAAATTGCCAGCTCCAGGGCGACTGCCAATTTGCCCCTCCCTATCAGCAAGCCTGGTTCTTTAATTGATTGTTGATTCCAGGACCACTGATGGTGGGGTGGGCAAGGAGGGCAGTTGCCCACTTTGAATTGCTGCTGGAGCACCACTCCGTGTGGCTTTGAGGACTGGGAGAGGGGTGTGCACTGCAGTCTGGGCAGCATACTGGGCTAGATGCCCCCAGACACACCCCTTCTGACTGAGGTCCCAGCACTTCCAGGGGGCACGGAGCTAGCCCCCACCCACATTTTGCCTGTGGTGGCTGTTGGCCCTGCTGGTTGATTCTTAAAACAGAAATAGCATCCAAGAACCTAATTCTGATCATATGGAAGGAAAAAGCAATTCCTAGCAATAGGTAAACAGACTGCTTGACAAAATGGATTACATCTCTCAGAAATCAAGGCAACATATACTATAACTAGACAGTGACTGTCTTTTGCACCTTTTATCTGGTTCCTGCATCTAGACAATACACTCTGACTGTAGTGCACACATTTTCCTTTACATCTATGATGCTAAGTTAGTGTAGGTACCATACAGACACTGGTCCTAGAAGAATATTGGTAATAAATATTCCTTGTGTATGTAAACAAGAAAACATAGAGGGCAAGTTCTGTCTTTTTGTTCTGAGGTTGTCCAAAACCTGGCACAAAGAGGCAGGGGCTCATAGATGGTACTACAATACAAATAATGAGTAATAATTATTATTGTACAAAGGGAATGTTCAATCTTGCTATTTTATTTTATTATTGAACATGTTTACTGTAAAATTGGGTCTGTTGCTTTTAATGTTGGGTCTGTTGCTTTTAATGTTGTGACCTAACCCTTTTTATGCTCTCGTATTTTAATGAGCCCTCTAAATGTAATTGTTGGTCCACAATAATTGCTAAATGTAAATTTTAATTGTATACTTTTGGTAACACAGTCTGTGCTGACTTTAATGACCTGGCACACCTAAGCTTTCTGAAACACTGTCTTCTTTGTCCTTCACATTTTAAAATAAACATTTAACATTAAAAAATAAATGCAACAAAACACATTGAAATGAAAAAAAACAACTTTTAAAAATGAGTAGACCTGTGATCTTGAGTCATCTCATCGGAAGAAGTAGGTTTTGCCCACAAAAGCTCATGATACATATATCTGTTAGTCTCTAAGGTGCCACAGGTCTACCAGTTGTTTTTAAAAGTTGTTCTTAAAGTTACAGACTAACATGGCTACCCCCTTAGACTTTTAAACAATGAAATGAAAACATAACTGTGTTGAAACC
Source organism: Apalone spinifera (assembly GCA_030068395.1). Taxonomy (NCBI): domain Eukaryota; kingdom Metazoa; phylum Chordata; order Testudines; family Trionychidae; genus Apalone; species Apalone spinifera. The sequence continues at coordinate 57,075,236 of CM057845.1, forward strand.
TCGATTGACCAGCAGGGAGCAGAGTTTACCAATAAATGGCAAGCTTTTTTAAGTGTCACAGAAGACAATCCCTCTCTTGAAGTAAGTTTTTTGGTATATTGAGTTGTCACAAAATAAGTTTAGGACAGTGTGAAGTTCATCTGTTTCTATCAGTTTTGGTAGTTTGATTTTGAAAGACTAGAATTAAGAAAGATTTGTATGTAACAACAATGAGATGCTGTAAAGTAAACTAATTCATTCACAGTCTGTAGTTTTAATTAAAGGACAATGATACAAGTTACTGATCATACAATGGTCATTTTCCTGGTCCTAGCTCTTTTAGGAATGTAGCTGGCCTCCATCACCATAGTAGGTGAGTGCTAGTCCATCCAATGTGTTTACAGAACTGGTCAAAACTCAGAATTTCCATTTTGTGCAAATCTTCCATTTTTCAGAACAAAGCTAACCACTCATGTTTACATTTTCCACAAATCAGAATTTCTGAAAAATTTGTTTCAGAAAATTTCTTTTGGAATGTGTGTTGGAATTTTGAATTTTTTCATTTTTATATTTATTTTTACATTATTTAATGACATGTCAGTAGATGCAGTAATGCATAACATGAACGATCAGTAGTGAAATGACAAAATCAAATTGTTGAAATATTCTTTTTGCAAGCAGGGTCTGAATGCTCTCTCCCAAACAGCTAGCTGTAGATAAAAAAACATTATAGGAGCAGACTATATTTACATGAATACATACACTCTGCTTTGGTATCCAGCAAGCAGAATTGTGTTGCCAAAGTGGTTGGTGTTAGGTTACAAATCACTTTAGTATTGAATGCAGGAGCAATGGAATATTATTATCATAATAGTCTCAGTAAAGGGAAGCAGAACTGGGCTTAAGTTGTCCAGATGGACCAGGTCACCCTCAACTGATATGAACTGTCTAAGCAAGAGCTTGGATACCAGACCCTTGTGAAAAGAAGAGAAGGTGGGCATAGGTGTCCCAGCTAGGAGGTATGGGCTCTACCTGAGAGTCCTAGGCATGGTTGACCTCCTCTCCTTATTGTGAAAAGATAGAGCCTTTTGTTTTGATAAGTGATCCCTAGGGCTGAAATCGCCTCTTGTGAAAGAGTATTTCTGCCCAGCCTGCTTCAGCAATGAAATTGCCCCATTAAAGAGCTGACAATCACCAAGAGCTGAAAATCACTAACAGCTGGGTGGAACCACAGAAGATGACCTGCAGAGGTCACAGTAGATAAGCAAGTGGCAGCAGACAGTGACAGTGTGCAATGCAGTGACTGGCATGGTGGCCAGGAGAAGGGAATGGCAGCTGCTGGGGCGCCCAGTGGAGCAGAGCAGTGACTGGCCAGAAGGGTGGCAATGTGAGAGCAAGTGCTTGGATGGTGGAGAAAGCAAGAATCATAACATAGAATCATAGAACTGGAAGGGACCTCAAGAGGTCATGAAGTCCATTCCCCTGCCCACACAGCAGGACCAAGCACTATCTAGATCATCCCTGATAGATGTCTATCTAACCTGCTCTTAAATATCTCCAGTGATGGAGATTTCACAGCCTCCCTGGGCAATTTATTCCAGTGTTTAACCACTCTGACAGTTAGGACATTTTTCCTACTGTTCATCCTAAACCTCCCTTGCTGCAATTTAAGCCCATTGCTTCTTGTCCTATTCACAGAGGTCAAGGAGAACAATTTGTCTCCCTCCTCCTTGTGACACCCCTTTAGATACCTGAAAACTGCTACGATGTCTCCTCTCAGGGCTTGTCTAGACTACAGCCCTCTTTCAAAAGAGATGGAAATGAGCCCAATCGAAAGTGCAAATGAAGCAGAGATGAAAAAATGAGGAGTATGGGATCTTTCGAAAAAGGGGTTTTTGTTAGAAAGAACCGCGTCTAGACTGCAGTTTCACTTTCGAAATACCCTTTTTCGAAAGACCGCTGGGATGCAATTATGCAAATGAAGCATGGGATATTTAAATCCCTGCTTCATTTGCACTTTCAATCAGGCTCATTTATATCCCTCTTTAGAAAGAGGACTGTAGTCTAGACGAGGAGCTCTCAGTCTTCTCTTTTCTAAACTAAACAAACCCAATTCCTTCAGCCTTCCCTAACAGGTCATGTCTTCTAGACCTTTAATCATTTTTGTGCTCTTCTCTGGATCTTCTCCAATTTCTTCACATCTTTCTTGAAATGTGATGCCCAGAACTGGACACAATACTTCATTTGGGGCCTAATCAGCACAGAGTAGAGCAGAAGAATGACTTTTTGAGTCTTGCTCACAACACTCCTGTTAATGCATTCCAGAATGCTGTTTGGGTTTTTTTGCAGCAATATTACACTATTAATTCATATTTAGCTTGTGGTCCACTATGATCCCCTATATTCCTTTCTGCAGTACTTCTTCCTAGACAGTCACTTCTCATTCTGTATGTGTGAAACTGATTGTTCCTTCAGAATTGGAGTAATTTGCATTTATCCTTATTAAACTTCATCCTATTTACCTCAGATCATTTCTCTAGTTTGCCCAGATCATTTTGAATTATGACAGTATCCCCCAAAGTACTTGCATGCCCTCCCAGCTTGGTATCATCTGCAAACTTAATGAACGCACTCTCTATGTCAGTATCTAAATCATTGATAAAGATATTGAACAGAACTGGTCCCAAAACAGATCCCTGCAGAACCCCACTTGTTATGCTATTCCAGCATGATTGTGGACCATTAATAATACTCTCTGTGAATGTTTATGTAGCCAGTTATGCACCTACTTTTCAGTAGCCCCACCTTGGTTGTATTTCCCCCGTTTATTGATAAGAAGGTCATGCAAGACCATATCAAATGCTTTTCTAAAGTCTAGGTATACCACATCCACCCCTTCTACCTTATCCACAAGACTTGCTATCCTATCAAAGAAAGCTGCCAGATTGGTTTGACATGATTTGTTGTTTACAAATCCATGTTGGCTATTACATATTACCATACTATCTTCCAGATGTTTGCAGATTAATTCCTTAATTATTTGCTCCATTATCTTTCCTGGCAAAGAAGTTAAGCTCGCTGGTCTGTAGTTTCCTGGGTTGTTCTTATTTCCCTTTTTATAGATGGGCACTATATTTGCCCTTTTCCAGTCTTCTGGAATCCCTCTCTTGACTTCCATGACTTTTCATAGATGATAAGTTGTGTCTCAGATACCTCCTCTATCAGATCCTGGAGCATTCTAGGTTGCATTTCATCAGGCATTGATGACTTGAAGACATCTAACTTTTCTATGTAATTTTTAACTTGTTGAAAGTACAGAATCTGGACATTGTGTATGAAGCAAGCAGGAGAGTTTATTACACTCACAGCGCTGGGTGGAGTGTCACTTGTTAAGCTCAGTGAACACTGCCAAACAATAGGTTACAACTAGTTATATAGAATGCTCAATGGGCAGATCAAAGTGATGAGAGGGGGGAAGATCCCAGACCCCCTGAATAGATGCTAATAGTAAGGCAAGATAAGAGCAATAATATAAAGTTATATAGTGTTTCCAGTAAAACAAATATTTAAACAAAGCAGACATCAATTATCAATTATCAGGTAAGTGGTGATACATCTGTCAGCTTCAAGAAGGTATCTCTGCAGGATGTAGTCTATCTGGGGATTAAATCAGAGATATTAGGAGTACTTAACAATGGCACAGTTGTGCCTAGCAGCATTGAATGTGTCATGTCCTGTCTCCCACCTTTGGCTGTGTGTGAGGGGGTAACTATCATGTACTGTGTTTGTGTGCCAGTCCCAGACTCCAAATTTACAATAGGGGTTCTTAACAGAATATCATAGCCTGCCTCAGAAATTTTCATCCTACACTTGTTCTTTTCCTATTTTAACTTCTAAACCTACACTATTTCCACTAGCGTTCACTATTTTAGACAACTTCTTGGTGAAAACTGAAACAAAGAAATCATTAAGAACCTCTGCAATTTCCAAGTGCCATCTCACCTCTATCTCTGCACCCAAGGTGGGAGGTGAACTCATACAAATGCACCTCTGAACTCTGCATCCTCACTGATGGAGGACAGCGAGGCGAATAGGGAGGGCGTAATGAGGGAGAAGATGGATACATTAAAGGAACTTTTGGTTGTAGAAATCAAGAATCTGAGGCAAAAGATATTACTCAATGTACTCTGGGATTGATGCTTTTCCAGATGAATACTGTTTTCAGTGCTTTCCTTATGTATTGCTGGGTGATTTCCTTTTATTAAAAGTTACTTTTCTTACACTTGGGTTGTGTCTAAACTTGTGCTTGCTCGTTAAAACTTGTATTGTTCTTGGCTGCTTAAAATTCCTCCCCATGAATGACACTGTTTTGCTGTGGCAAGTGCACATGGGTACATTGCTTTGCTGGCAGGAGCACTCTCCTGCCCACAAAGTAAACCATTCATTGGGAGTAGAAGTAATTTGTTGGCAAAAGTACCAGCAAACAGCATTCGTGCATGCCAGACCAGGAATCTATTTCCAATCCATTGCCCCCACTGCAGTTTGAGAATCCCATTGCTGCAAAACCATCCACTATGTCCTGACATTGCCCAAAGTCATAATTCTTCGTGGCAGGAGGCATTTAATTGCCCTGCACACTTGCATCACAGCACCCCCCACAGTGGATTTCCCAACTTCAAACTGATGCCAGATTGATCAGTTGCAACCGTAGTGTGCAGGTTGCCACATGCCTCTCCGCAGTTGGCACAGCTCTCATTTCGGTGTCGCTGCGCTGGAGGGCTGGGGTAAGTTCTGCACCCAGATTCAGGAATGTGGCTTTGCCCATCCAAAAGTTCTGCACTCATTGATTGACATCCCATGCCCCAATGACAATGCAATCACATCTATCAGTGCTCATTTCTTCGGCCCAGAACTGGACCTCCACCATCTGCAGCTGCTATGTAAATGCTGCCAACAATTTTTATTTGTTTCTTTCTGTATCCCAGAGCAATCCAGCCTTCAAGGAACTGTCACACTTCCTCCAGCTCCTCTGGTAACTCTACAACTACTGCATGATTAGGGTCCCTCTGCATGCCACACTCATCACTACAGTGCAGAGCTGTGCAGGGTTCATGCTTCAGACAAAAGTGGTGATCAGGGAGGAAAGAAGCATGGGTTTGCAGGGATTTTGAAAAGAGGCATGAAACATTATGGGCTGCAGATGAAATGATGGGATGGAGAACACAGCATTATGGGATGATGAAATCATGTTCCCAATCAACCTGCATGACTCATTTGGCCCTAGGAGACATTGCAAAACCTTCCCAAAACACCTTGCGCTAGATGTCAATAAATTGCATGGTAGAATAGCTACCCATGGTGCACTACTTTCTACATCAGTGCAAGTGCTGCTAGTGAAGATGTGCACCACTGACGCAAGAAGAGTAGCATACATGCACGTACATAAGTGATTTAATTACTGTGATGCCAATGTAACTTAAGTAGATATAATTTTGTAGTATAGAGGTCTAAATATTGAAATAAGTTAGGCACTGTAATGCTCAGGCAGAATAACACCCATATACCTTTAAAATATACTGCAGGGATGGATGTCTATAAAATAGATAGATAGATAGATAGATAGATAATGAAGCATCTGGTTTCTATAGCTTAAGTAGGGCATGGTTTCTGAGTGAAGTGTGGTTATTCACCACTCTATATTTTTTAAAAACCAAAACAAAACGATTATATTTGACCTAGTTTAATTAAACTGTGGGTTGCGGTTCAACATTTGAAAATTGGTTACTGAGAATTTATACTGCTTTTAAAAACCACTATAAAATGATCTCTTCTTCTTTTGTGGTCCATTCCAGAATTAGTAGCATAGACTAGAACTGTTCAGACTTACACTGTATTTCCTTGAAGACAGCAAACGTGAAAATGCAGGCAGTCTAATAATATATTACCCAAAGGCCACATACATTTAATGCCTCTCTTAAGTAGGCAGTTTAGGTGTGTGTTTTGTTTGCTCTGTACACATTTCAGAAATGCAGATTGTTGCACATGAAAGTAATGGCTTAGGTGTTGCTTCAGCAAAGCTGTGACATTTTGGGAATCTGTCTTTGTTCAAATTATGAATGCTGTCTGATATTGGGGACTCTGTGTACCTGCATCCAATTGAAAACTCCATTTTGATTGTAAGGCTCTCTTTTAGCACCATATTGGGCTAAAATCTACAGGAGATGATGGGGAAATTTGTGTACTTGGCACAGGGCTAAAAATAGAGGGTCAGTAAATGTCAAAGATTGTCCATTTAAATGAAGCAACCTTGGACAAAGAGACAGCTACTTGGGCATACTGGGTTTTCAAGTCAAATGCTGGGGGTGTAGAAATTCTATTTTATTATATTCTATATAGGTTTTTACTCATCGCCTTAGCATTTGAGCACCTGCCCATAATGCATTAAGCATTACTCCCAAGAGGACAAGTATATGCATATGCAGTGGAGTGTCTTGTTTTGGTGTGGTTGTTGTTATTTATTAAACTTAGAAGCAGATCACCTGGCAGAGGATTTTGATCACCACTTGGGAAAGGAGGATGGAGATTATAAAAGAAAGGAAAGGGTCTCTTACTGGCCTTACCTTTTGTTATTACTGTTGTTGTTTTGTTTTTGAGAGAGAGACCATATTCTGAAAGAAAGGGGTGACAGAGGGCACAAAACAGTTCCTGAGATCCTCAGAGAATTCTGCTTTAAGTGAAAAGAACTATCCAGTGGTCAGGATACAAGTAAGTGTGTATAAATGTGTTTGCTATTTTGTCTTGATCAGTGTATCTTTTCTGCCAACTAAATAAAAAGTAAATGTGGTTAGAGTCCTGTGCAAAATCTGTCGTAGATCTGTTGGATCTATTGGCAACCCTATCACATACCCTTTGAAGAGGTAAACTGTAAACTCAAAATACTCACGAGGCTGAGGTTTTAGCAACGGATTTATTTAAGCTACTGGAGGCTTGATGGGTTAGCATTGGTTCTGGGGCTTAGAGGAGCTAGGCCACATGGCTCCATTTCCTTGATAGACCCAGATCCTATGCCAAAAAATGTACCAGAGATAGCAAGTAAAAATACAGAACTATAGCCTACTCAGTCCAAAGAAAGTGGAGAGTATCTATCAGGGGGAGTTTTATCAACACAAAAACATTAAGAATGGGCTTAAATTTCAGCACGGTGGTTAAGTAGATTCCTATTTAGACATACGTTAAGTTTTGTACTTACAGCTCACTGAAGCCAAATGATTTGCAGAATCAGGGCCGTATGCAGTTAGTAATAGGACACAGACCTGTCTGTAGTTCAAACCTGCCCCAGGCTAGTTAGAGTTGGTACTGACTGCAGACTATTTGGAGGGTCATGAAAAGTCATGACTGCCACTATCACCTGCTGATCATGTGGGAGGGGCAGGGCAGAGTGAGGGCACCAGCTTCAGGAGACGTTACTAAGCATGCTCCGTCCATGGGAGCATGCTCAGTTCAAGCCAAGCAGCAAGTCTGGGAAGGCACATGACCCCTTCATGTCCCTCTGCAGCAATAAATTGCCTCTGCATGACCACCTCTGAGGGCAGTGTTAGTGAAATCCAAGACCGAGCGGCTTTTGGGACCAGATTTTCAGCTTGTGTAAATCAGTGCAACTCCATTGAAATTGCATTGATTTGTGCTGCTGGGACTGTGAGATTGACAAGAAAGCTGGCTCCAAGTTGGGCTGCCACCCAGGCTCCCGGCTCAAGTGGGAGCCTGGGCTTCCTGCTTCCCACTCCCAATGCTTGCTTCTTGCTCCCCGCTGAACTCCTGCTATGTTGCTGGCTCCTCACCAGGAACTGGGCAGCCACATTAGGTGTCTCAGATCTCCACTCCCCACTGGGAATGGGGCAGCTTACCAGGATTCATAGCTCTCTGCTCCCCACACCTGGGAAGGAGTTCCTCACAAAGAGTCTGGCCAGCTGCCATGCTCCAGGTGGGGAGCAGGGAGCTGACAGAGCAGGAGGTTCCTAGAAGGAAGTGTGGAGCCAGGCTATTGACAGCGAGCAGCATGCAGAGCTGAGAGCCCTGCCGCTCAATCCCCCCGATCCCGCCTTAAGTCAGTGGAAATGCTCCAAGTGAGGACATACACAGCCAACAGAAGGAAGCCAGTGTGGTCCTGAACCACCGCAGTAATTACTGCAGCAGCTGTAAATCAATGTAGCATAGGTTGACCTAAGTGTATAGTGTAAACATGCCCTCGATCACAGTATCTTTGCTTTATGATGACTAAGAATCACAATACAATTACAAACCCAGCTCACCTAATTCCAACAAGGGGTCCCATTATCCTCAGCAAAGCAGGGCCAACTGCATGAGTTGGACAAGGAGGATTTGGCCTGTTACCTCATGAAGATATTGTGTACACACAGCAGATTTATACTGCTGAGCAATACTAGGTGAAGTGTAGAGCGGGCAGCTCCTGGTATAGTTAAAAAGGGCTCAGAAAACTTTGAGCTGTTCTCTTCTTGTCCTTTATTTTTAGCTTTAATAAATATCATACTTCTGTGACCCTGTGGCAGCCACCTTATGTGGGAAACAAACTCCCATTCCCCAACACTAATCATGGGAGAGTGGCAAAATTAGCCTCCATACATACATAGTTTGCAAATTTTGCAGTACATGTGACTTCTCTTTATTGTTTTAATCTTTTAAGGCTCCCAAAGCAAAAAAAACCCAAACAAATCTGATTGTTCGGCTGAATGAGTAGGTTGACCGTGTGCTATAAAAAACTCCATCAGTTACCTTAGAGCGGAAATATGTAGCAATAAAAAAAAATTAGTGTTACTTGATATTTTTATCATCAAAGTTGTCAGACTGATGTGGGCTTTTTTTCCGCATATTTTATCTGTTTTCAAAATTAACAAGTGGTTAGTCTATATCTTAGACCTTGTGTTGCTTAATTCATATGTGCATGTGGTGAAGAATCAGACTGAGGAAGAAAGCACCTGGTTATCAATGGGGCAAGATGTCACACAGGTCAGAACTAAGAAGAAAAATTCCACAGTCAATCAGCTTTATGGTTAAGTCGCTAGTTTAATTTGGAGTTAAGCTGATGATAAAATATATCACACACAGGCTGTAAAAAGCTAATTTCTTTAGCCACATTAAAAAACTGTCTGCCACTAAATCCTCCAAAAACACTTCAGACAAAGAATTATGGGCACTTAACGATACATAGCAACGGGCTGTGTTATCTTATTCTATTCTGGAATAGCCACATATAACTCAGTGGGTGAATAGGACTTAACCATAAGACTTGTAATTCTAGTAAGAGGTTCTAGTAATTTTGGGCTCGATCACCCACCCTTGTTTTCAAACCCAGGGGAGAATGACTCTGAGAATCCCTTGCAAAGTTTCTTCCAGACTGTTTCATTGGAGGGATGGAGTTGCTATCCTGAAAGATAAGCTTGAGAAGCTAACCCCAAAATCCGGGCAGGGGGGTTCAGTGATAGAACAAGAATATTAATACAGAGTCCAGGGGCTGGCCCACCACATCAAAAAAAAAAGAAAGAGAGAACTTTCAAATACACCAGGCTCCAATTATGAAAACCTAAGGGTAGTCTACATTCTGACCCTCACAGAGTTAGAAATTCTTCACTTTTCTGAATCCACTGATCCTTTCTAAATGCCCCACTGTACACTCATCCTCACATAGAAAGCTCTCCCAAGCTGCTTGACAGGGAATTATAATCCGAGGGTTCGGATGGGGGCCCAAAACCCCTACCAAACCAATTCCAGACACCCTTCTTAAGCAACCAGCTTTATTCAGGAATGCATTCCAGGGCAAAAATCTCCAGGATACTCAGGAAAAGTTTCTGCAACTTCCCAAACAAAAGGCAAGGTCTTTTGTACTACCTTACATGGTAATTACCTTTTCCCCACTGACCACTTACAATTGCTTGCATACACAGGTCATGCCCCTTTGCACCAAATTCCCTCCAATCATCACCTGTCCCCTCACAGTCCCTTTGCAAGCCTTACAACAGGTTCAAACCAGTTTTACCTGTGCCCCCCCCCCCCCCGACTGTATATCTGTTTTGAAGCACATGACTTTTTTACAGAGACCAGACTTAACATCCAGGTCACACAGAGGTCATACTGACAACAAATTAAGTTTATCCTTCATGCTTTTCTGGTAGCTCATGCTTTACATTTGGGAAAGACGAGTAGTTGCTACTCTGTGGAAGCCATTCTATTTTCTGGAGGCTTCATCTTTCTTCTAGCCAGTAAGTATGCTTAGATAAACTTATTTTCCTGAGGAGAGGATATATCACCACAGGCAAGAATCCCAAATCTTTGCGCCACCATTCCATATGCAACTTGAAACCCCTCTTTAGTTGTCTGTGGAATAAAATGACTTTCTGAAAATCTAAAATAAGCTAGTGAAGCTTAGGAAAAATAATCCTTTAAGGTAAGGGTTGAAGGTAGTTTCATTATATGAAACTTCTGAATAAGTCTGCAACCTATTTGGTTGCACTCTCGTGTTGGTTTGAAAGCAATCTCACACTTTTTTCACAGCTAGATGCTAATCACAGACACATGGAGCACTTCCCTGTGTGTCTCTGAGCAGCAGCAGAAACAGGTGGATGGGTTGTGCATGCAGTTAGATCTTCTTGCAAGATGTGGAGTAGTATTTCTCAAACTGGGGTCCACGAGGGTACTCCAGAGGCTCTGCCGGCCCTGCTGATCAGCTCCTTTCCTTCCCTCCCACTGCCTCCTGCATGCTGGAAGAACAGCTTTTCCATGGCATGCATGAGGTGCTGGGAGGGAGAGATAGGAACAGGAATGGGACACACTTGGGGAGGGAGCAAAAAGAGGCAGGGAAGAGGTGGGCCCAGGTAAAGTCTTGGGGGAACAGCTGGAATGGGGGTGGAGTCTAGGTCTGAGGGGGGCTCGGAGATCCACAAAACATTTTAAATCAAAATGGGGGTCCTTGAATTGCTAAAGCTTGAGAACCACTGGTGTAGAGCAATGGATGCCATTCATGTGAAATTAGGGTTCAGCCCTTGTGTTACTCAATAGTTATTTAATTCTCTAACAGGAAGCAAATCAATGTAAGAACATAAGAATGGCCATACTGGATCATTGTGTTGTCTATCTCCTGTCTGCTGTTTTGTTATGTTTGCAAACTTAGTGCTCAGGGCTGCCCTTGCTTATATCATTGCAGTTTCATTGCTGTGCATTTTTCAATTTTTTTAATGTTTGCTGGTTACATTTTGCTATGGTGCTACCTCAAAGTTTCATATAGTTTAGAAATAAAGAATAGAAATTTGCTTGCTTCCTTCAGGGTAGCACTTTTTGCAACCTTGACAAGATGTGTAAGGCTATAACTGCAGGGTCATCAAGCAAAGATGCTGCTTACAGTATGATTTTTCTATTAATGAAGGACAAGGACCTGAGCCTTCTAGGGTTCTGGGACTTCTCCATAATTCTAGTAGTAAATTTAGCATATTTTGGTCACGAGAGATGGGAAGAGCCATTCAGTGAAGCTTGATTGGGAGACTCCCAACTTAAATAGTAATATGAGATTTGCAACTTTAATCCTTTCCTGAGGACTACCCCAAACCTTTTTCCTTCTTCTCATTTCTCCTTCTCCCTATCCTTTTGGACTAGGCCAGACTCCACTGATCCCCTTCCCCATTGCTCTGCTGACCTGTGTCTAAAAAATCAACATTGTCTATAATTCTGACACCAACTGCACTGCGGCCCAAGGGAACAGGGTTGGGTTCTTCTGCCTCATTAGCTTTTTCTTATCCCCCTAGAGTCATGGTAGCGCAGGGTCGGAGGGGTGCTCAGTACCAATGTCAAGCCAAAAGTAAATTTTGAAGGGCAGCCATTGTCTCAGTCAGGTGGCTAAACGAAAAGAGGTGAGAACAAGGTGTGGCTGAATTAGTATCTCTCATAGAAGCCAGGAAAGATAGGGGCAGTGTATTTTTTGTAACAGTGAGACTGGTTTTACAGCATGCTTCCATATGTAGTGTTATAGGAAGGCTGCTGAAATTTACTTTTAATCTGAAGAGAGACTCCTTTCTCTATGTGATTTATAAATACATTTGCAATGAGAGGCCTGGCTTTAGTGATTTTTTGTCTATATTTATGCAGAGCCTAGATAAGTACATATTCTTGTTTGGTTTTGCTGATAATGAAGAGATTTGAATTTTTAACATTGTTGGGGTAGGTGAGGCTCCCCTTTGAACAAAAGTGTAAAATGCTCCATCTTACTCAAAGGCTTTGAATCCAGAACCAAACCATGGCTACGTCTACACTGGCGGCTTCTTGCGCAAGAACTCTTTTGCGGAAGAGTTCTTGTGCAAAAAATCTTCTACAAGAGCACGTCCACACTGGCATGTGCTTTTGCGCAAGAGCATCCATGGCAGTGTGGACACTCTCTTGCGCAAGAAAGCTCTGATGGTCATTTTAACCATAGGGGCTTCTTGCGCAAGAAATTCATGTTGCCTGTCTACACTGCCCTCTTATGGAAGAGCGCTTGCGCAAGAGGGCTTATTCCTCATGGGGAGAGGAATAACTCTTCCAGAAGAA
>CM057845.1:57116107-57130675 GCA_030068395.1 Apalone spinifera
CCTCGTGTTTGTGGAACATGGTTCCACATAGAAATGTGGCTGAGTCTCACTGCCCTTATGGTACTAACTCAATACTTGATGGACGCATTCTCCTAATGGAGACACAGGATCACCTGACTCTACCAATAAATGAAAGGCTGGGTAAAAGAGCAGACAGTTCTGTTTCCAATGGAGCCATGCACTTGTTAAATTTAATACAATAGCCCTCAATCTTGTAATTAAAAAAAAATAAAAGTAATATATTTTTCAGCATGTTATTTAATTACCTCAGCACCTTATTGGCAAGGACCACAATTTCGTTTTCATTCTGAAGGATTAACCACTAGAAAGTTTTAATACAAAAGGCCTTGGTTTAAAATTATCACAGGTAAATTTATTATGGTGATTTAGCAGCAGCTAATTTCCATACAAGCAGATGATGAGTAAGCCAAAGACAACACTTTTCAAGGAAACACCCTAGTTTTACATGACCCACCAAAGTAAAATGACTTTGCTATGTTTCTCAAAAAAGAGAAATACATACCACAGGAAGGATGTGCAGTTTTTCGTGTTAAAAGTTCTCTCTTTGAAAGAAATGAAACCAAGCCTATTCTATTAAGTCTGAATTATTCTGCCACTAAGAGGGGCACAGTAAGAAAAGAGAAACTAAGGCACGAGCCATCCTTTTCACAGTAATAAAGCAATAAAGTAGATTAGGAATCCTAATCCTGGGTCATTGATTATAAAAAGCATATGCACTTTCTTTATATGTTAACTTGCCATTTAAATTTAAATTTCTAACCTCGACAATACTTCAGTTCCTTTTTGTAGAAAACACTTTCCAATGTTCAAAAGAATATTGACAGGCACTTGGGGAAAATGATTTTAAGGCAATTTTTATGATAGTTTTAAAGGAAAAATAAGACCACTGAGTCAGCAGCCCACAACATTCCATTGCACAGGAAAGATAAGCATTTCAAAGCAGAAGCACCCGCATGGAGCCATGGGGTTAGTTGGGAACTCCCTGCTGGCCCCCGGCTCCACACGGTGTTTCAGTCTTTGAAATGCACAAGAGCCCCTGCAGGGGTCTTGTACATTTCAAAGGGAGAACGCCATGCTAGTCCTTCTTGACTAATTGAATAGTCAATGGAAATCACAGTGATTATTCAATTAGTTAATTAATCAAAATTTAACATCCCTAATTAGGCCTCAATTGGAGTATTGTGTCCAGTTCTGGGTACCACATTTCAAAAAAGATGTGGAGAAATAGGAGAAGTATCCAGAGAAGAGCAACAAAAATGATGAAAGGTCTAGAAAACATGACCTATGAGGCAAGGTTGAAGGAATTGGGCTTGTTTATTTTGGAAAAGAGAAGACTAAGAGGTCTTGATAGTGGTTTTCAGATATCTAAAAGGGTGTGACCGGGAGGAGTGGGGAAAATTGTTCTTGGCTTCTGATGATAGGACAAGAAGCAATGGACTTTAACTGCAGCTACATGCTACCAACCAGATATCTTGAGCATAGGTGTGTTTAGTGTGACGAGAGTCAGTAAGGTGAGTCAAGCAGTATGTGAGCCGGACTTGAAGACTCACAAATCGAGACTAAAAGAAAAAGGTGTTTTGGGAGATAATAAACACACCTGATGACAATATGGTGGAGAATGTGGGCATTGAGCCCAATAACTTGAGGTGAGGGGAGTTAAAGAGACACAAGCAAGAGGTCTCGCAGAGATACAACCCCGTGGGTTGAGGAAAGCAGCCCAATAACTCCTCTTCCTATACCTTCTCGGTTCCTATCAGTTTCTTTGTTGGTTTTGTTACTCTGAGGGACAGAAGCTGAGCATGGAGCCTGCAAAGATGCTTGAGTGGATGGCGGAAAGCCGAAGGCAACATCAGCAACAGCAGACTCTCCTGATACAACAGCTTTAATAACAACACCAGGAGCAGCAGAGGCAATTGAGAGAACTATCTGAGCAGTGAGAGAACTATCTGAGCAGTACCAAGGTCAGCAAGAGAGAAGGATACAGACTGCCTAACAGGGCAGGCTCCAGGACACTTCTGAGTAGTGAAAATGAAATGGGCAGGCCGCCACAATTGCCAGTCCGTCTGACCAAGATGGGTCCAGCTGATGACCCGGAGGCCTTCTTAACTACATTTGAAAGGGTGGCCACTGCATCCCGATGGCCAGAAGAGCACTGGGTCACCTTGTTAGCCCCCTATTTAACAGGATGGACTCAGTTAGTATACCATAGCCTGAACCCCCGGGATGCTTTGCACTACTTTAAGGTCAAAAAAGCGATTTTAGACCAGATGGGGATAACACCAGAATCTTATAGGCAAAGATTTAGGCAGGAACGCTACCTGCAAGGAGCAAGACCATGGGTTGTGGCGCAAAGGCTGAGGGAGGCCGAGTGGCACTGGCTAGAACCAGACCAGCACACAGGAGTGCAGGTAGCCGAAACAGTAATATTAGAACAGTTCCTAAATATCCTGCCCAGCAGGGGGGCAACGTTGGGTACAGAGGCATCATCCCTCCACCCTAAACAAGACGGTCGCATTGATGGGCAACTATGAAGCGGCCGAAGCCACAGAGGGGCTGGGGAAGCCGGCTGGGGAGTCCTTACCCCTAAGATGGGCACCCCTAGGGCAATCCGGCCGAAAGAGGACCTGGAAAGGGGCCGGGTGCAGATGGGTGGGAGAGGAGAGGGAAGGAGGCTAGCCTCATCATGGACGACCCCCCTTAAAAGCACAACACCGGAAAAGGCCCCCCTCCCAGCTGAAGGAGGACAAATCCAAGGAAGAGGAGGACCCCCAAAAGGCACCTGTTTTAGGTGTGGCCAGGAAGGGCATTTTCAAAGGACTGCCTCTAAATGGACTACACTTATGTGCAGGCCCTAGCAGGCAAAGGGACTCAGCAAGACCAAGAAAGGGGGAAAATTCTGAGAAGAATCCAGGTGGGGGAACTTTCTGTGGAGGCCCTAGTTGATTCCGGATGTGGCCAGACCATAGTACGAGCAGACGTCCTGAAAGAGGGAGGATACTGGGGACCGCTGGTATACGTGCAGTGTGTACATGGGGACATCCACCTGTATCCCACAGCCTGGGTACAAATCACAGATGGCCCACACGAAAGCTGGTGCTACGTCGTAGTAGCCCCAAAGCTGGTGTATACCATCCTGCTAGGGTGCGACTGGGAAGGGTTCCAACGTGTGATGGACAAGTGGCGGTGACAGAAAGTACAGGAGAAATGAGACAAGTAGCATCTGGGGGAGACAAGTAGCTCCCGGGAGAACCTGAACGACGACCCGAGTGTAAACCGGAATGTCCCTGGTCAACCCCAAACTCTCAAAGGGACAGACACCATGAATTCACTAACCCTGCCCAAGTTATGGAGTGGGGACTTCCTGCAGGAGCAGAGGGAGGACCCAATGCTACAACGAGTTTGTGCCAACGTGGAGACTTATGAACCGGGTAAGGAGGATGAGAGGCGAGCAACAGGACCCCGTTTTTAGGTATGCCATGACCGTTTATATTGGGTTACGGAAGGGGTGGAAAACTTTGGTAGGCTCTGACAACTGCTAGTTCTGCGGCGGTATCACCGTCAACTCCTAGAACTAGCCCATGCTAACCCCTGGTCAGGCCATTTAGGGTAAGAAAAGACTGTGTGGAGAATTCGGCAATGGTTCTATTGGCCTGGAGTATATAGGGAAGTGAAGGACTTTTGTGCTTCCTGCCCGGAGTGCCAGAAGGCTAGTACCAAGGGCACCGTTAGTTTCGTTGCCTATAATCGGGGTCCCATCTGAGAGAGTTGCCCTTGACTTAGTAGGGTCCCTGAAAAAGATGAGAATGGGGTACCAGTATGTTATGGTATTGTTGGATTATGCAACAAGGTACCCCAAAGCCGTACCGTTGCAGAATACCACTGCCCCGACCCTTGCGGCCAAATTAGTAAAGATTTTCTCCAGGGTTGGGATACCTAAGGAGATCCTCCTAACGGACCAAGGTACAAATGTTACTTCATGATTTATGGGAGAATAGTGCCTCCTATTACAAATCAAAACTTTGAAAACATCTGTCTACCACCCTCAGACAGACGGCCTGGTAGAGAGGTTTAACCGAACACTAAAAAACATGTCGAGAAAATTCATAGAGGAAGATCTCAAGGAGTGGGATAGACTTTTGCCTGCCCTGTTGTTTGCAGTATGGGAAGTACCCCAAGCCTCTACAGGGTTCTCACCCTTTGAGCTTTTGTACAGGTGACAACCCCGGGGAATATTAGACATTGTCAAGGAAAACTGGGAAGAGTAAGGAATGTGAGTTCAGGGCTCGGTACAATATATATTGAACTTGCGAAAAAAATTGCAAGCCTTAGGGGAGTTCGCTCGAGCCAACTTAGGGTCGGCCCAGGCAAGGCAGGCAGGGTACTACGACAGGAGAACTCGACTAAGGACCTTTGAGCCAGGAGACAGAGTATTACTTCTACTCCTGACGCAAGATTCCAAACTGCTTGCTAAATGGCAAGGCCCCTTTGTTAAGAGTGTAGGACTATGAGGTACGGGTATCAGGAAGCCGGAAGAACACGAAGATTTGCCACATCAACGTCTTAAAGGTGTGGAATGCGTGGGAAGGGTTAATGATTGACCTGGGGATGCCCGATCTAGATCTGGGGCCATGGCGGGAACGGGGAGCTGTAGGTTGGACAGGAGCTGACTCCAGCCCAACAGGGCGAGGTATACAACCTGTTGCAGAAGTTCCCACAGCTCTTGAATGACCAACCCGGACACACAACTCTGGCATACCATCATATCGCAAGAGAGCCAGGTAAGAAAGTCCGGGACCCGGTTCAGCCCCTTCCGCAAAAGATGTAGGAGACAGGGAAGAATTACAATGAATGCTACATTGGGGTGTAGTTGAAGAATCGCACAGTGAGTGGAGGAGCCTGATAGTCCTGGTCTCAAAACCCAATGGGTCGACCAAGTTCTGCATTGATTTCTGCAAAGTCAATGGAATATCCAAGTTTGATGCTTACCCAATGTCGTGCATAGATGAGTTATTAGATCGTCTAGGACGGGCATAGTATGTCTCAACCATTGATTTAACCAAGGGATATTGGCAGATTCCCCTCACCCCTACATCCAAGGAGAAAACAGCCTTTTCAACGCCATTCGGCTTGTACCAATTCGTAAAGATGCCCTTCGAACTACACGGAGTGGCCGCCACCTTCCAGCAGTTAATGGATAACCTGTTAATGGAGACCATGGGCGATATGCTGCCACCTATATAGACGATATAGTGATTTATAGTGCCTTTTGGACTGAACACCTTCAGAGGCTGGAAGCCATCCTGAGGGCGCTACAAGAGGCAGGCCTCACCGCGAACCTTGTAAGTGCCATTTCAGAGAACAAGAGGTCACTTATTTAGGGTATACAGTGGGGAGGGGTCAGCTAAAACCCCTGATCGACAAGGTTGGAGCCCTAAGAAACTACCCCACACCGACAACCAAAAAGCAGGTATGTTAATTCCCAGGGCTCGCGGGCTACTATAGATGCTTTGTGCCCAATTTTGCAACATTGGCTGCCCCCCTGACAGACCTGACCTGGAACTTGTTGCCTAAAAAGGTACGTTGGAGCCCAGAGCGTGACCAGACGTTTCATGCCTTAAAAGATCGGCTGACCCACGCCCCCATGCTGGCACAATCGGATTTTGAGAAGCCCTTCACACTACAGACTGACACCTCGGAGAGTGGGTTGGGGGCTGTGGTGTCACAAGAAAACGGGGGGACGGAACACCCCATTGTGTACATAAGTTATAAATTGTTCCCACAGGAACTCAAGTACTCTACTATTGAGAAAGAGGCTTTAGCGGTGAAATGGGCCATTGATATGCTTCGCTATTATCTTCTAGG
The DNA here is from genome assembly GCA_030068395.1 of Apalone spinifera. Classification (NCBI taxonomy): domain Eukaryota; kingdom Metazoa; phylum Chordata; order Testudines; family Trionychidae; genus Apalone; species Apalone spinifera. The sequence continues at coordinate 57,121,991 of CM057845.1, forward strand.
AAACCGATTCCGGGTGGTCACCAGCCATGCCCCGCTGTAATAGCTGCAAACAATGAAAGATGTGAACACCCGTATAATGAGGTGATATTTAGCCTTACAACCATATTCTTTTGAAGTGGTCCACCGGGTCGGTACGGCCCATGGAAATGTGGACTTCTTTTCAAGACTGGCTTCGCAAGAGGAGGACAAAGGATGGGAGTAGAGGGGAACTTAGAGGGGGAGATGTGTGATAGGGCACAGATGCCCCACACTCCGAGCTGCCAGGAGGCAGCTGTGTGCGCGGCGCGGGGAGCTGTGTACGCAGCATGCACGGGATGCTCCTGTACCATGAACCAGCTCTGCCACTCTGACTGGGAGCCACAGCCCTGGCACGCCGCAGTGGTAGTGATAAAGGGGAGGAGGGCGGAGCCTAAAGGAGGGCGCGCAGATGACGTCAAGGGCAGAGATGGAAGGTGGGGGATTTAAAAAGGGGAGTGACGGGCAGGAAGGAGAGGAAAGAACACAGGAAGGGAGTGCACGGGGCACGAGGTAGGGGTGGCGGGTATTGGGAAGCTGGGGAGGGAGATTCACGAACGGTGGAATGCTGTGGGAACGGAGATGTCTCCCGCAAGGCGGTAAGTCGGCAGGAACCAAAGGGGGAGAGGAAGCAGCCCAGGGCAGGGCACATAATTGAGGCCCGTGGGCTGGCATGTTTCGGCGGGAAGGCCCCGCCAGCCAGACAGGACCTTAGCTAGTCCTTGTCCTTAGGGCCCTGGGTTGGGGTCCGTGAGAGAGGGTGGGTCTGTACCCCCCTCTCTCCCTGCCGCCAAAAGCGGAGACACACTACCAATCGGCTATCTCGAGCATAGGTGTGTATAGTGCACTGAGAGTTGGTAGGGTGGGTCAAGCAATATCTGAGCCGGACTTGTAGACTCACGAATCAAGACTAAAAGGAAGAGGGGGTGTGGGAGATGATAAATACACCTAATGACAGTTGGACATTAGGAAAATCTTCCTAACTGCCAGCGCGGTTAAACACTGGAATAAATTGTCTAGGGAAGTTGTGGAATCTCCATCACTACTTAAAAGCAGGTTAGACAGACATCTATCAGGGATGATTTAGAGCAGTGGTCTCCAACCTTTTTAAGCACAAGATTACTTTTTGAATTTAAGTGCAATCCAGGTTCTACCTCAAACCCAAATACCTTTGCCCTACCTCCTTCATGTCCCTTCTCTGCGGCCCTGCCCCTGCTCACTCCATCCTCCCTCCCTCCCCCATTCTCCCTCCCTTTCACCAGGCAAGAGCAGAGGGTTGGGGCACAGGCTCTGGTCTTAGGCTAATGGATCTGGAGTGTGAAATAGGCTCTGAGTTGAGCCTGGGGCAGGAGCTTGGGTGCAGAAGGGGGTTCATGACTGGGGTAGGGGATCACTGCACTTGGGACGGAAGAATCCCAAGCATTGATACAGGCTGGGGACCGACAGGCTAAGTAGTAGTTCTGTAGAAAAGGACCTGGGAATTACAGTGGATGAGAAGCTGGATATGAGTCAACAGAGTGCCCTTGTAGCCAAAAAGGCTAATGGCATATTAGGTTGCATTAAGAGGAGCATTGCCAGTCGATCCAGAGATGTAATTATTCCTCTTTTCTCAGCTCTGGTTAGGCCACATCTGGAGTATTGTGTCCAGTTCTGGGCCCCCAATTACAGGAAGGATGTGGATGCATTGGAGAGGGTCCAGCGGAGGGCAACCAAAATGATTAGGGGGCTGGAGCATATGACCTACGAGGAGAGGCTGAGGGAGTTGGGTCTATTTAGTCTGCAGAAGAGAAGAGTGAGGGGGGATTTGATAGCAGCCTTCAACTTCCTGAAGGGAGGTTCCGAAGAGGCTGGAGAAAGGCTGTTCATAGTAGTGATGGATGGCAGAACAAGGAGCAATGGTCTCAGGTTGCGGTGGGAGAGGTCGAGGTTGGCTATTAGGAAAAACTATTTGAGTAGGAGGGTGGTGAAGCACTGGAATGGGTTACCTAGGGAGGTGGTGGAGTCTCCATCCCTAGAGGTGTTTAAGTCTTGGCTTGACAAAAGCCCAGCTGGGTTGATTTAATTGGGATTGGTCCTGCTTTGATCAGGGGGCTGGACTTGATGGCCTTCTAAGGTCTCTTCCAGCTCTATGATTCTATGACTCTATGATTCTATAAGAACAGGCTCCAGCTGGACATTGCCTTCCTGAGGCGGCTCCTGGGTGGTGGTGCTAAGGCAGGCTCACCCCTGCCCTATCCCTGTACCACTCTCAAAAGCAGGCAGCAAATTCCCTCTATCCCAAGCTCTGTTGTGCTCTCCCACTCCGTTCTGTGGAGCTAGAATACAGGGTGGGAGAGGGGGCACCCTTGTGTCCCTTCCCTGCTCTGCACCTCAAACAGGAGGTTCCTGAGGAGGAGCAGATCCAAGGCAAAGGGCAGGAGATGCGCAGCAGTGTGGGAAGGGGCAGCTGAAATGCTGTGCTTGATAGCTCTTGGCCAAACCAGTCAGGAACCCCTGTCAGAGGCTCTAAGATGTACCAATAGATCCTGATCTACTGGTTGTTGACCACTGATTTAGATGGTGCTTGGTCCTGCCATGAGGACAGGGGACGGGACTTGATGATCTCTCAAGGTCTCATCCAGTTCTAGTATTTTAACATATATTCCTTCAGCGTGTTCATTTTCAGCCTGATCCAATGACTATTGAAATCCATTGGAGTCTTTTCTCCTTCTTCTCAGTGAGGTTTTGGGTCATTTCACTTTGGACACAGGGAACGTCTACACAACACGGCTAAAGCTGAAATAAGCTATGCAACTTGAGCTATATCAATTGTGTAGCTTAAGTTGAAATAGCTTATTTCAGCTTTTGGCGCTGTCTTCACAGCAGGAAGTCCGAGAAAAAGCACTCTTCTTCTGACTTTCTTTACTCCTTGTAACATGAGAGTTACAAGAGTTTTCACATTATGTTGAAATAACTGCTTGTAGTGTAGATGCAGACTATGTTATTTCAGAATAACATGAGTTATTTGGAAAAAAACCACAGCTGTGTAGATGTACCCCCTGATACAATTTGTCTTGCAATTGACTTGCTAAAGTCAATAGGGCTCTCTATAGGTGCAGGGATTCCCCTACTCATCTTAATGCAGAACTGGGTGTTTACTCTCTTTTTGCACAAAAACCTACACCCACACCAACTAGCTCTCGATCCCTGAAAAATAAGAATACATTGTAGATAAGTGGAAAATGTTCAGAGCTCCCTCTTCACAGACTTTTCTGGTGCTGAAAGAGGAGAAGCTGGAGCAGTAAGCTGCTATTTCAGTACTTTTCACAGTTAATAAGGCAATTTACTTTTGTTTTTTCTGATATAACTTCATTTGCTAAATAAACCTACAGTAAACTTTTTTAACATGAAGAAACTCAGAATAACACAACTATAAACATTTCATGGAAATCCACTGAAGCATATATAAATTATACACAGCAGCAGATAGAAAGCCCCTCAGTTTCCCCTTTTTACCTAAGGGGCAGCCACAGAGCTTAAAATGCAAAGTAACCTGGCAGCAGGTAGGACAGCGCCCTCCATTTTCACCTAAAGAGGGAGGAAGGCAGCCTCTGTCTACTGGCACTGGGGCTTATTGTAACAAAAGTAGAGATGCTATGTAATAATTTTATGAATATGGTATGAGCTGCTATGTGAGAATCTAAGACTATTGATATGCACACTAGTTATTGAAAGAAATGTAACTTATATTGGGACAGTGGAATGTTTATGAAATGCTACCATGCTTGAATTCAATAGGGTCTTGAGAAGAACAAACAGGGAAGCAACACAATGGTGTCTGAGATAAAAGCATGCTTGAAAGGCAATGGACAAGCTGTACATTTCAAGAATCCCACCTCCAACAGGCTGTAAACCATGTTTCTCCATGGGCCATACACTAAAGAATTAAAAGTCCTTTTGGAGGGGGAATTAGGTGAACTCCTTCTCAATATGTCTCTAGACTAGGGTGACCTCCTGTTCAAAAGGCAAAAGTGTAGCATATGTAGCAGCCCTGCCACCTCTGTGGCCCCACCTCTGTTTCTCTTTTCTTCCAAAGCTTCATGTCCTATCTTCTTTTCCCCCCAACCCCGAGGCTGTGTTCCTCCTTTTCCCCTGAGGCCCTGCCCTCTGGGCAGGACAGAAACTGGAGCAGTCCAGTGGCAAGAGCCACTCAGGGAGCCCGGGAAGCTGTGGAAAGCCCCAGATCCTCCACCTGCCCTGGATGGAGGCCCTGAGGGTCTGAGAGCAGCTCCCAGACATGTCCCTGCCCCCTGCTCTGTCAAAGGCCAGTGGAAGGTCTGGGGAACCCCGCAATACAACCAGATGCAGGTTTCTGTGGTACTTATTGGAGAGCAACAGAGGCTGGATAGGGAACCGATACAGCATGGTCCAGAGAAAGACACTAACTTAGCCTAGCTTGGAAGCCCACAAATGCTATTTGCTTGAATAGAGATTGGACTGAAGAACACACCCCAGACACTAGACCTGAAGAGCCCTGACTCTCAACTGGACAGCCCCAGAGACCCAAACAAGATAACCATTGCCCACTTTGAACTGTAATTGTTTAAGCCTCTGTACTTAGGGAATCTGCACCTCTACCTTTTCTCCAGCCCTAGTAAAATTCCCTTTCAGATAGCCACAGCTCAGTAATTATTGGAGCTGGCAGGCCTAGCTCTTGAAGCACCTACTGCACTTGCCTAAGACATGGGGCATTTTGGGCATGCTGCTGGCACTCTAGGACAATGGTCACCAACCAGTAGATCTTGGAGCCTCTGACAAGGGATCCTGACTGGTTTGGCCAGGAGCCTCCTGTTTGCAAGGAAGGGAGACGAGGGGGAACTGATGTCAGGGTGCCCCCTCTCCCACCCTGTATTCTATCTCCACAGAATGGAGTGGTAGAGCATAACAGAGCTTGGGATGGAGGGAATTTTTTGCCTGCTTTTGAGAGTGGTGCAGGGATAGGGCAAGAGTGAGCTTGCCTTAGCACCACCACCCAGGAGCCACCTAAGGTAGGCAATGTCCAGCTGGAGCCCGCTCTGATCCCCTGCCCCAGTCATGAACCCCCTTCTACACTCCAAGATCCTGCCCCAGGCTTAACTCAGAGCCTCTTTCACATGCCAAATCCCTTAGCCCAAGACCAGAGCCTGTGCCCCAACCCTCTGCTCTTGCCTGGTGAAAGGGAGGGAGAATGGGGGAGGGAGGGAGGATGGAGTGAGCAGGGGCAGGGCCGCAGAGAAGGGTCACGAAGGAGGTGGGGCAAGGGTATTTGGGTTTGAAGTAGAACCTGGATTGCACTTACATTCAAAAAGTAATCTTGTGCTTAAAAAGGTTGGAGATCACTGCTCTTGGGGGTTGTGGTACAGAGTGACCCTGCTAATCGTATTTGTAAAGCACTTGGAGATCAACTGATGACAAGTGCTAGGTAAGTAAAGCATTTTTATTTCTTACCGAGCATCACTCTCATGCTCGTTGAGAAACCCGTTTAAATCATACTGTAGATTTAGTGTTTGATAAAGAATTGCCAAACCTCAGTGGAATTTTCATGTGGTTCACCTTGAAGGAAATGAATAGGCAGTAAATCAATCACAATGGCAGATTTCTTGAGTATGAAAGTCAAGTTCTTCCCCTTTCAAGGATACAGTACGTGCTACCTTTGTGTTTATGAGAATATTCACACCTTAGCTTAAAACACCATGTGTTTTTTTCTGTGGCAATCACCTAATTGATGTAGTTGGATCCTGACTGTAATCCTCCACATTTGTTTTTATGTTATTTCCTATTTAACACATTGGTATTTTTGCGGATAACATCTGCCAAGGTGTTCTTCCATTAAGCTTGTTTTTAAAAAGCACCATTTTCAGCTACTGGAATCAGGGCTGGTCCTAACCAATTGTCAGCCCCGGGCGACCGCCCAGCTCACCTGGAGAATTGCCAGATGGTTTAAAAAAAAACACCAGACAAAAATTTGTCAAAAAAAAAAAACCCAGGGAAAATTTGTCGCACCAAAAGGAAAAAAAAAAGCCGGGGAAAATTTGTCAAGCCGGGGAGTAACAAGGGAAACCTGAGGGGAGGATTCGGGAGGTCGGGCTGAAATGCTGTCGCAGCCCACCCCTAAGACCGGCTCTGTTGGCGGCCCCTTGAAAATGATGGCCCCAGGTGACTGCCTGTCTCGCCCGCCCCTAAGGCTGCCTCTGACTGGAATAGATATAGTTGCCTAAGATCTGCCTCTCTTCTCACTTACACCAGTTTAAGTGTACGTCTACACTGCAGCAAATGAGCAAAGCTGCCGCTGTCAATCTTCCAGGGTTCGAATTAGTGGGTCTAGTTAAGACAGCTAATTCAAACTGAGAGGGGTGCTCCAGTCAATGCCAATAGTCCTGCTTCCACGAAGAGTAAGAGAACCCGAAGGGAGAGTGTTCTTCCTTCGACTTCCTGCTGTGTAGACAGTGCCAAAAGTCAAATTAAGGTACTTTGACTTCAACTATGCAATTAACATAGCCGAAGTTACGTATCTTAATTTGACCTTGTCCCATAGTGCAGACATAGCCTAGAAGAGGAGTAACTCCTGAAAGCAATAATGGTGTCAGTGGGCGAAAGCCAGGAGCACGAGACTGAAACCACAAGTGGGGTTACTATGGAGCTAAAGCTGTGAGCTGTGAGGCTGAACTATGGAGCCATAACCCCCATTGCCCCTCCCTGGGGGGCGAGAAGCTTAACTCCAGAGCCACTGTGCTACTGTGGGGGCAGAAGCTGAGGGGCTGAAGAGAGCAAAGTTGAGGGGCTGAAGCTTCAAACCCTGGGGTACATCTAGACTACAGGCTTTTGTTGACAGAAGCTTTGTCGACAGATACTGTCTACAAAGAGCGTCTAGACTGCATAACACGGATCAACAAAGCGATCCACTTTGTCGACAAAGAGCATCCAGACTGCTGGACGCTCTGTCGACAAAAGAAGGCACCCGGAAGTGCTTCTAGAAGGTCACAGGGGCAGCCTTAAAGCCCAGGCACTGCTGCATGCTCTCTGCAGAGACGCATGCTTGAAGGGATCCTCCTGGATAGCCGTTGCTCTGCTCCTGCTTCTGGCTTGCCTACCTCCTAGAGGGAAAGCAAAGCTGCTGCAGTTTTTGCTCTGGTTGCCCTGCTTCCTTGGACACCACAGCCATTTATTTTCAGGTTTGTTTTTTTGCTTTTGTGTTTGTTTTTTAGCTTTTTTGGCCATGGAGCCTGAGCTGTCCCTGGGCAGGTGATGGCCCCACACTGTGCTGCTGGAAGTTCTGCTGCATGCTCATGAGAGCACCCTGATGTTTGCAGCAGAGCTGGATTCAGAGCCCAGCTTTGAGCCCCCCGCTCAGGCTGCAGCCCTATTGCCCTTGCCCTCGAACTTAGTCATGGAGAGGCGAGTTTGGAGGCTGGACACCAGTTCCGACTGGTGGGACCGGCTAGTTATGCAGCAGTGGGATGACGACCAGTGGATCTGAAACTTCCAGATGCAGAAGTCCACCTTCCAGGAGCTCTGTGCCTGGCTCGCCTCTGCCCTGCAATTCCAGGACCCACTTGTGGCCCGCCATCCCCCCGGAGATGTCAACGAAACCCTGTAGTCTAAACACACCCCTGGTGCCCACCTGTGGGGCTAAAGTGCTGAACCCATGGGCAGAGTTGGGAGAGCATGGAGAGAGCTGGGGAGCACAGGAGGTGCCCCCTTACCCAGAGTGTAGAAGTCCTGGGAGCAACTCCACATGTCCCTCTACTTCCTTCTTTCCCCCAGAGCCCTCAAGCCTTTGCTCCTTGGCAGGTCAGAGGCAGGAAGCAGGATGCAGGCAGTGTGGGATAGCTGCTGTTCTATCTCCTCAGCCCCCTGCTGCTGGTATCCCAGGCTACATCTAGACCAGTGTTTCTCAACCAGTGGTATGTGTACCCTTAGGGGTATGCGAGAGAAGTCTGGGGGGTACCTCAACACAAGTGAAATTTGGCAAAAAATGTCCGGGATTTTGCCTTGCAAATGGAATTGGGAAGAGGGTGGTGGCATATGCCTGTCAAATTGAACATTCTGAGCCGCACACCTGGATGTTAATAGCCACCCTGTGCACGCGCCCCAGCCCTGGTGGGAAAAGCGTGTGGCTGTGGCTATGGCAGTGGCTTTGGTGAGACCCAGGGCAGTTCCAAGTTGGGGGGCAGGTTTGGGTGGGGAAAAAAAAATCACTTCCACGGCCACCTCTCCTAGTTCATTTCCTCTCTGGCAGCCTCCCTGGGTGCTCCAGAAGGGAGGGCGGCTGAACCTGGAGATGCGCATTACCCCTACCCCCTCCAGGAGCTCAATACAAGGCATCCCATAGCCCCTTCCCTGTGGTGCTGCAGAGAGGCGCTAAAAAGTGGTGAAGTGGCACAATAAGCTTGGCTCCAAAAGACCCCTCCTCCCCCGCATCAGTGGCATAGCTAGGGGGGGCGTCGGGCTGGGTGGGAGTGCACAGCCCCACGCAGCAAGCCTGGTGTTGGTGGGCCAGTTGGTCCCTGCAGACAAGCTGCCAAAGCAGGGCCAGGCAGTGGGAGCGGGCACTTCAAAGGTAGGGTTACCATATGTCTGTTGCCTGGCTCTGGGGGAGGGGAGGGGTATTGGGTTAGAGCAGGGGGGCTGGAGGTCCCTGACTCTGTGGGA
>CM057845.1:57163838-57177053 GCA_030068395.1 Apalone spinifera
ATTTTGAAATAACTATTTCAAAATAAGATATTTTGAAATAACACTGTAGTGGAGACATACCTAAACATTGCTCCTTGGAGGTGGAGGGAAAAGGATGTGTTGCTGTCAATAGTTTAGAATTCTTAGAATAAAATATATACAGAACTACGGGTCCACTAACTTTGCTATATGTGTCTGAATGTATTCCAGGGGAAGGAAGTGTTAAAACAGAGGTGCTGAAAGTCCCAGCAGAAGGAGTGGAGCAAATGATGACCAAAGGGAAACAAACAATGAAAAAGAATCACTCAAACATCACTAAATTTCCTTTAAAAAGGCATATTAGCCACAGGAACAAAGTACCCATAGCAATGTCACCTTCTCCTAATTGGCATTGAACTCATTATTTCTTACGTGGGTGTGTGTACCACAGAAACCAGAATGGACAAAGCCAGAAAAGCAGCAGCAGCATGTTAATTATTTGTATTACAGAAAAACCTACAAGATTCCAGTCAAGACTGGAGCCTCATTATATTAGGTTGCAAAAACATAGGGAGACCCAGCTTATGCCTTGAAAGGTTTGTAGTCTGATTTAAGACAATATGTAGCAAATACTCTATGTCAATAGAACCTATGAGGAAAGACTGAAAGAATTAGGTTTGTTCAGTTTAGAAAAGAGAAGATCAGGGGGTGGATATGGTAAGAGGGCATGATAGCAGTTTTCAAGTATCTAAAAGGGTGTTACAAGGAGGAGGGAGAAAACTTGTTCTCCTTGACTTCTGAGCAAGGGAGGTTTAGGTTGGACATTAGGAAAAACTTCCTAACTGTCAGAGTGGTTAAACACTGGAATAAATTGCCTAAGGAGATCGTGGAATCTCCATCACTGGAGATATTTAAGAGCAGTTAAATAGACGTCTATCAGGGTAATCTAGATGGTGCTTGGTCCAGCCATCAGAGCAGGGGATTAGACTTGATGACCTCTCGAGGTCCCTTCCAGTTCTAGTGTTCTATGATTCTATGATCCACTGGACAGCAGTTGCCCTCTGAATGGTGCTCATACTAATGAGCCAGTGCCCCATTGTGGGTCTAGGAGACACTGAGCTCCTGGAAATGAACCCTTTCCTAGACAACAAACCAAAGCTCTGACCCATTACAATATTTGGGAGATTCAGTGGCCCTTTTTGCAAAAGCTGAGAGGTAGTAGCAATCTGAGTGTCCTACCTAAATACAAATTTGAGTGGCTATTGTCTGTCCTTTTAAACTGGGGGAGTCACGCTTTCTTTCCCTTTTTAGAATATACCATGTGCTATTACTGTGTTCCCCTCAGAGGTGACTGCATTCCCATGACTGGTGAGTAACTTCTATGTGCATGCAGCCAGGAGAGCACTTTGTGATCTCTCAAGATGAAAGGCCTTAAATAAGTTTCAATTTGTCAGGGTTCCCCTGAGACTTCTTCCACTTGGTTCCCAAATAATTCAGTTTGAGTCCAGTCTCATCACTCAGGTTCCTTCATTAGGCACTAGAAGATTTACTTGGTGTTGCTCCAATCTTTCAAGGTAGGGGGCTGGCATTGCGTGTGTTGGGGTGCAGGAGTCAGGGCAGGGTTGGGGACTGAAGAGGGGTTCAGGACAAGGGATGGGAGCTCAGGAGTAGGGCAGGGGGTTGGGAAGAGGGAGGACTCAGGAGAGAAGGCAGGGGTCATGCAGCCTGCGGGGCCAAGCCAGGAGTGTCAGGGGCTGCAGAGGCCACCCATCTACTGCTCTCTGGGACCAGCTTGGTAACAGCAGGGTTGCACAGGCCACCTGCCAGCTTCTGTCCAGGGCCGGCCCTTGGTGGTGGAGGCCACGCGGTGGCCAGCAGTGCTCCTCAGGGAAGGCCAGGTGGTGGGGGCCATGCTGTCAGCATGGCTGCTCACTAGGGTGCTTGCTGCCCCCCTGTGGTCATTTGTTAGTATAACAGTCCCTGAGCATGCTCCTCCCCTGTGGTCATGCATGAGTATTATTGTCCCTGCTCTCACATCCCTCACTTTCCATTTGATATGAACCAATCACATTCCATGCACATCCATCCTGGCACAACAAAACCCTGACCAAGTTATGAGAAGAGAAAGCTGCATACCAAATTCGGTTATCCTGGCTCTTACCATTTAGGAGGAGTTCTTGAACAAATGGACTTACAGATGGACGGACGGACAGACAGATGCACATTTCTAAAATATGTAGTAAGATAAAGCTAACTATACTGAGTTGATCAGACTCAAGCATCAGGGACGTGTATAAAGCGTTCTATATATCCAAAGTTAGACAGCAATCCTCTTCCTTTATATACATTTGTACATTGTACAGCTGCTCCCTGAGTTGCGAACAGTCGAATTACATTCGCACTTACGACCAAAGCTCCCATGGAGTGGTCATAAAGGCGGTCTCCGAGTTATGAACGTGACCCGCACTTATAAACAGCGCGATCGCGTGTAACTCAATGGGGTCCAAGTTATGAACAGATCGAGTTACGGCCAAGTGTTTGGTCCGTAACTCATTCGTAACTCAGGGAGAGGCTGTATTGCATTTACTGGTCATTGCATTGTGTACTTTGGGACTGGTTTGATTCCTTTATGAGGCAATTGCTGTGTCCAGGCGCAACTTACTCTTTACTGTACTTCCTTCTTTACCTCATCTTGCATTCCATCTTTATAGTTTCCATTATTATCTTGTCCACTGTAAACAATTCCCTGGTTGTTCCCCCATATCTTACTCAGTACAAACATTCTGTTTCCAGCCTGTTGCTCCATTTAGCTCCCTAATCTTGTGTTCCGTGAAACATGCTTCCCCCATGCTCAATTGATCATATCAATATTCAACTGCTTTTATTTTTCTTTTTAATATTATCATTTGCTTTATATTTTTGTTTTTCTGTGCTTTAAGTCCACTACCCAACAACACATTCCCAAGAGCACAGTAGTTGCATACAGTTGAACCGTCATTAACGTTCAGCTCAAGGTACAAACTAGGGGGTGCATGTTCACATCCTCCAGTAGAACCTTCCGCGGTATAATCCCAGAGTGGCCCAGTAGTAGCTTTCTAAAAGTGGGCCCACTTGAATAAATATTGCTTTTATGATGATAAGTGGTTATTGAAAACCAATAACCCAGTGCTTATTGAAAAGGTTCTTCTGATCCTATAGCTAGGACAAATATTGAAATCAGATCTTACCCATTAGGCATACTGCTGTCATGTTTTACCTTTTGTAACTAAAATCTAAAGGTTTATTTATAAGAGGAAAGAAGAAGAGAGTTAAAATGTTTAATAGATCATATACATGCAATAATGGCAATGTGCTTATATCAGGTTTGTAGCAGTGATGTTATAGATTTCTGGCTTGTAAAGTCTCTGATAACGATTGGAAGGTCCACAGTACATAGTTCAATATTCTCCTTTTAATTGTAAATCCACACTCCAGAGTATCAGAGCAGGCAATATGGATATGATGCAAGGATCTTTTGTACCCTCTGTCATGTGCATGGAATTTTACTGTACCAAACAAAGCCATAGCCCCTGTTTGTAGAAAGTTACTGGCATAATTTGGAGTCCAGGGTCACATGAGAATATCGCATGACCTTATATGGCTTGCTGATTCACAGTGGAGGACACTCGCCATATCCATGTTAAGGTGTCCACAAGTAGACTTGCTGGGCAGGATAAGTCTGTGACCCATTGTGAGAGTTAAGTGCCTTTAATGGGCATGTCATCCACACATAACTGTCTGTCTTCAATGTAGATTTTACCTGTTTTGTGTTACCCAAGGAACAAACACATTTGAAATGCAGATATCTAGTCCATATTCCCAACTTCATATACAGTGATGATACATAGATGTAAACAGGATATTCTTATTTAGAAAACCGTAACATTGGCATTGACACTTTACACAATATACAAGATTAGTGTCAACTGTCTAAAACAATGGCAATATTAACAACATACAGGAGGGCCAACAGACTTGTCAGACTTCTGTGCAAGGTAGGGGGTGGCTCCATGCTCCTGCAAGAGTTGGGGTCTTGGGTGGAAGGGGTAGAGCTGGGGGCAGCCAGCCCTTAGTACTATCTGGAGTGCTCCACATAGTGCCCCCCTGCTCCCAGCAGGTCCTCAGAGCAACAATCCGAGGTGCCAACTGCCATTGCTCCTGTGGCCAGGAGCCCCAGGGCCTTTCAAATCACTGGACCCCAGGGCAGCTGCTCCCTTTTCCCCACCCCATCATCATCGGGCCTGACAATATTCATGGTCATATTTCAGTCCTAGAGCATCCCACTATCATTTTCAGAACTCTTGAGTCAGAACAGCTTGGGAAGTCATGCTGGGTCTCCCCAGTGGGGAGTCTGAGTTTCAGTTAACCTATTAACATTTTATAACATCCATTTTTTTCATTTTCCCCAATAATCAGAAACCTAACACTTAACTGAAAACAAAATATACAGGAGCTGCCATTTAAAAGTCAGACAGCAGTTCCTAGGATAGGATATTTCCTATTCTGCATAGATGGCTCTCAGATCCAAGTGTGTGGGGGTGAAATGGGAACTACGTTTGAAGGGAAGCTGGGCCCCTTAAAGTCACAGTTCCCAATACCACATGTGTAACTGTTCCTATGTGTTGAGTATTTAATGGCAATCACTGTAATCCTTGTTCTGCAAGAGCAGTTTCTGAGGGGATGTGGGAGAAACAGGGAGCTCTGTTTTTGTTAAGATGATGGTAGAACTAAGTGGGGACCATGATGTTAACATCACAAAAGCTCTGATTTATCCCCTCTCAAATAAGATCTGGGTCTTCCTATATTTTTAACCACAAACTTGGCCCACTACCCACCACATCTCCTTTCTGCTGAGTTTACTTTGGTTGTAATGCTGAAGACAGATCAAATTGGTTTTAGAGAGATTTGCAAATAATAATGAACCTTTCAGCGCAGAGGAAGAGAAGAAACACACCATGAGCTTGTCAGTTGTTCCTTCACTGAGGTGAATCTTCTCTTGGTACTATGAACTTAGACGGCTTCTTACCTCCCACCTCCCTGCAACAAATTTCCTTAATTTGACCCAATGATTTTAATTGTTTTGCCACAAGTATTATGAGAACAATTAAGGGGATAAGAAGGTTCTAAGCTGTTAAATGGAGGCTCCTGTAAAGAAAACATTTGGGAAGCAGACCTGGTTCTTCTTAGTAGTGGTTATCAAGGTGGAGCATTGCTCTTTTCTCTTCACCTTTCCTTGCAGGTCTACTTTTCTGAACCCTCCATCATATTTCTTGTTCTTAAAACAAAAACACAACCTCTAATTTGTCTGTATTTTTTAAAAAGGTGGTGCCCAGAACTGAACACAAGATTCCCCCTGCAGCCTAATCGGCAGTGAGGTAGGAAGAATGACTGCACATTGTATGTATGAAATGGATCCTTTCAACAGGGCCCAGTAAAGTATTTGTCTTTGGATATTTTTTCATATGCGAAAGGGTATTTTATTCAAATGTTAGCAATAAGTCATGCATAGTATTTGCCTATTGAGGATTTACATTATCCCTCAGGCACTGTTGAGTCCTGGATTATCTGTTTCCTTTTTAATGCCATTGTCTGCTATTAAACGGTAGGCTTTAATTAAAAATAGTTTTAGAAAATTGCTTTGTTTAGGTAGCACTGATATTTAGCTAATGCTATGTATGCAAGAATCACTAAGCCACTGCAGATGGTGTGTAAACCTTGAAATTTCTGTTCTCTGAACTTTTGTTGTAGCCAAGTGTTCAAAGCTGAGCTACAGATGTTAAATAATTTTTTTCAAAAGGTAGGATTTCTGCTTAAGCTAGAAAAGGAGTGGTTCTGTTAGGAATAAAAATCCTTACAGAAGAATCACTAAATAACACTGTAAAAAGCCAGTCTTTTGAAATTTAAAAAAAAGACACTAGAGTTAAGACATCCAAAACATGAAAGAAATTCTCTTTGTACAATCGTAATTTCCTCCCTTCTCTAGATACCATAAGAGAGTACATTTTAAGTTCTTTGATATCATAATATTGTTGTATCGAAAGTGGATGTTTGAAGGTGGGTAATTAGAGTGCTGTTGTGGTTGAGTGTTAATGGTATAGTAGGGAACTAGTGCTAGGAGAGTGTTAGGTTGAGTATGAATGCTCGCCCAGTATTGCTAGAGGGGTGTGCATTGTGTTTAGTGTATACTTTCTTTTTAGTGTTTTCATTGTTGTGAAGAAATAGAGCCTCAGAATTAAGTAACCTTCATTCTAAATGTAAGAGTTAGGTATGGGAACGACAATTAACTGGTTACAGTAGCTACATTTTAAACTCATGCTTGTATTAATACTGTCATTGCACCACCGAAATTAACAGCATTACCTTTCCTTAAGTTAATATATCTGTGTAAGTGTGGCGCAAGTAGGAAGGAAGTCTCTTACCAGTGGCATGGAAACACTTCTAATAGTAGTGGCACTGAAAGCCATCTTTACCCTTGTCTGCCTCCTCCCTAAAAGCTGGGAGTACGCACAGGGCCAGGAGCAGGGCCCTGGGCCAGCAAGCAGGTCCCTGGATGTGGGAAGGGAGGCAGCAGCCGGGACCTGATTCAAGACTAGCTGCTGGGGAGAGAAGGGGCAGCAGCCCGCTCCTGGGGTCTATATCTCTTCCTTTCATATGCTCACATTCCTTTAAAATTAATGTGAAAGCATTTTATCTTTAAAATGTGTCCTGTAGTGTCCAAACAGAAAATCTAAATGGACACTCCAATAAGAATATAAATTAAACAAACACAGAAAAATCAAGGACACTACAGTCTCTATGTAACATGACCAAACGAATGAGCTAATGGACAGAAGATATGCCCTGTGCTGCATTTCATGGGGTTTGTCAGTGTAAGTAACATCCAGTGTATGACCTGAAGTGGAACATAGAATTAGTGACTGGGAAGAAAGTTCCCTACTTCAGATGAAGCTAATACTTCTGTGGCCAATGTCTTTGGAGCACATATTTCTTTACTAAAATGATGAATTACAAATTCCTGCTACATCTGATTTTATAAACATAGGCCCCAATTCTGTGATGTGATGAACAAATCCGGACAGGTTTTGAGTATCCTCGAAGTCACTGTAAGTGGAAGGACCTTTCAGAAGATAATCAGCCTGTTGTAGGAGTGTGCCTTTAGGAACTATTTTGAAAAGAATAGAGTACACGTTGAACCTCTCTAATCCAGCATTCTCTGGTCCGGCAGCATGTGTGATTCAACATGATTTTACTTAGTCAGATGTCCACTTATCATAGATGTGCCAAGTTTCTCACAGTCCCATAAAGTTTCCAGATTTACAGCCACCAGTCCTAGCTCTCAGTGTTCTGTGCTGTTATTTAGCTTTAATTTGCCCCTAAATGTCTTCTAGGAGCCTAGTAAGCAATGGAAGTATTGATAGTGCTGCTAGACAATATTGACCTCCCATGATTTGGCAGATTCTCTGATTCTGCACCAATCAGGTCCCAAGGGGACCTGGACTAGAAAGATTCAACCTGTATCTCCCCAAGAATAAATAGAATTTTCTCAGGAGCGATTTCTCCACAGCTACCTACAAATAAAGTTGATTTCTCCATTGCCACTACTGATTACAAACTACATTTTTAAAATGTGTGTGTTATTGCTCCCACACAAAATCTCTGTCATTCACACATTCTATCTAGGGGCACCCATTTCTAACTTTCTCAATATAGGCAAACCCTTAACCCTTCTGTGGGCTCTAACCTTCTCACTCGGTGGAGTTGCAAGATCTTTTACCAGTGAAAGAGCCCCACACAGTAATATCCTACTTAATCTGCTGTGGCAGCCGAGCATGTTGGGTACCACGGTGGCACACATCCAAACCAGCACACATGATCTCAATATTGGTGCACACGCCAAAACTCACTCCGCTCATGGATAGAAAATCTAAGAGGGAACACCGTCACTCTGTATCTGTTGCAAAAGGCCAGGTTAAATAAATGCACCATTCACTTGGAATGGAAAACAATAAGACTGATCCTCATTCAGAACTCTTTAAAGTCAATGAGAGTTTTGCCTGAGAAAGGACCTTAGGACTTGGTGCATAGTGTGTGTGTGTGTGTGCGCTCACGCGTATCTGTAATAAAGCAGTATCTTTGAGCTTATCCTCAGTTTTTTAAAATGATGATAAATCAGAATACAATTAATTATCGGTGTTAGTCTTCATCTGAAAAGAGTACAAAAATCATTCTAGTATATTAACACCTAGATTTAAAGTAACTGGAAAGGGGGAAGAGTGTGTCATAACCTCAGAGCAGCTTTGATAAGAGGATGCTTAAAGAGTCCCCCTCAATGAACCAGCTCTATTTTTCATTCTTTTGCCAGCTCTGGGATCTTTGCAAAAACCCCTTCCCCTTTTAAGTCCTGGCAACAATCAGCTGTGTAATAGTACAGTGGAAATACTGCACATGATGGGAAAGAAACTATGGAAAGGACACATAAAAATTGCCACACACAAAGAAATCATATAGTATTTCCTTCCTTCTCAGAGTTTCTTATATTGATACGGCTGTACTACTCACACTCTGAGCTCCTTCCCAGGAGAATCCGGTATGAGTGGAAATCAATACCTGTACGAAGAGGAGAAAGGAGGTGGCTGGAACTGAAGAAGGGATGACAACAAGTTGTTCTTACCTGCAAGCAGGAGTAGCTGCATGATTCAAGTCTAATCCGAGATCACACCAGCAGCTGCTCCTAATAGGCACTTTCACTTCTACGGCACCTACCTCTACAAACTACAGGCCTTCCTCTGCACTCCGGCAGCTAATGCTACTGCCCCAGGCCAAACATCTGCATTTCAATTATATAGCCCCAGGCCCATGCCCCATGAATGTGAGACAGCTGACGCGGGCAAATAGTGGGTGTTTAATTGCAGTGTAGACGTAGCCAGAGAATCTATCCCTCTAACCATCTTTTCCAATCCTTTATTCCTTCTTTTAGCTTCTCTCTGATCCCGTTCCAAATTATCAACATCCATCTTGACTTCTGGGTAGGTGCACCAGTTCCAAATATAGAGGTAATACCTCTCTGCTCTGACTCAAGAGTCCCCTGTTTCTGCGTCTCAGGATCACATTAGCTCTTTTGGACACATCATCACATTGGTAGCTCATGTTCAGTTGATTAGCCACCATGGTCCCCCAAAACTTTTTTCAGACTTACTGCTTCCTTCACCCTTTAAGTAGGGCCCATGTGTGGTTTTTTTAATTTCTAGATTTTTACATTTGTAATTAACCATATTTAAATAAATATTGTTTGCTTGTGCCCATTTTACCAAGTGATCCAGATTGCTCTAAATCAGTGAGTTGTCCTCTTCATTATTTATTACTCCCCCTATTTTTGTTTCATTTTCAAACTTTATCTGTCATAATGTTATGTTTTCTTTCATGTTATTAATAAAAACTGGGGCAAAAAGTGATCCCACTGAAAACAGACCTGCTTCCTGATGACTCCCCATTTGCAATTACATTTTGAGACCTATAGTTATCCATTTTTTATTCTATTTAATGTGTACCATGCTAATTTTTATATCATTTTAGTTTTTTAATCAAAATATCATGTAGTACCAAGTCAAAAGCCTGACAGAAGCCTAAATATATTACATCACTATTACCTTATTCAACCAAACTTGTAATCTCATCAGAAAAAGGTATCAAGTTAGACTGACAGGATCTATTTTCCATAAACCCATGTTGATTTGTATTAATTGTGTTACCCTCTTTTAATTCTACATTAATGGAATTTCATATCAGCCACTCTGCCTTATCTTACCTTGGAGCAATGTCAGGCTGAGAGACCTTTAATTACCAGGTTATCCCATTTTTACACATTTTCAAAATTGCCACACCATTCATTTTCTTCTGGTCTTCTGAAACTTCCCCAAACTGAAACTGCGACACCTTAACCAGGGTCAAGCGCTTACACTCTTTTAATCAGGCCCCTTCAAGGTGTCTTGAGTGGTGCATCAAAGTCACTGGTCATTTTCCAACATTTTTTAAGTTGTGTCTTGTCTGAAATTAGAACATAAACTCTTCAGGGCAGTTCTATTCTAAGTGTTTATATAGCAAAGTACAAAGGGCCTAAGCCTAGGTGTGAAAAAGTTGGAAATTCTAATAATGGTATATTAATGCATCAGGAGTAATGTTCCACATGTAAGTTCCAGGATCTTTTTAATGATATAAGCTCCTGTGAGTTTGCTTTGTTTTGTATTTTAAGGTACAAAGGAGTAAGATGCTTTAGCTAGACATGTATACCCTGGAGCAGATGTTCCATTAAGTAATAAATAGAATCATAGAATCATAGAACTGGAAGGACCTTGAGAGGTCATCGAGTCCAATCCCCGGACCTCATGGCAGGACAAGCACTATCTAGATCAGGGCTACTCAAGTTTGGAAACCCTGGGGGTCACAATGATACTCACAGGACATGCCGCAACTTGAGTGTGGTTGTATATAAATGCAAATATATGCAAATATTCCACACTGACAGGCATGAATACAAAAATTAAGGCAAGACTATACATTTAAGTCAGTTCTACTTAAGGCCCCATTTAAGTCAGTTCTACTAATATTAATAAAATACAATACTTACCTGATTTCCATCCATAGGGTGGAACTTTTAATGAGCAATGACAGTCCAGGAATTTAACTACTAAAACGCATGTCAACAGACGATATTATGTTGACTACTTTTTTGTTTTGGCTTCACAACAGTCCAGGAATTTAATTAGTAAAACATATATCAACCCAAACTGCACTGTGGGCCACAAACCCACGGGCCACATGTTGAGTAGCCCTGATCTAGATCATCCCTGGTAGATGTCTATCCAACCTGCTCTTAAATATCTCCAGAGATGGAGATTCCACAACCTCCCTAGGCAATTTATTCTAGTGTTTAACCACCCTGATAGGAAGTTTTTCCTAATGTCCAACCTAAACCTCCCTTGCCACAGTTTAAGTCTCCAGTACTTCTTATCCTATCATCTGAGACCAATGTTTCTCCCTCCTCCTTGTAACACCCTTTTAGATACTTGAAAACTGCTATCATGTCCCCTCTCAGTCTTCTCTTTTCTAAACTAAACAAACCCACTTCTTTTAGTCTTCCCTCATAGGTCATGTTTTCTAGACCTTTAATCATTTTTGTTGCTTTTCTCTGGATCCTTCTCCAATTTCCACATCTTTCTTGAAATATGGTGCCCAGAACTGGACACAATACTCCAATTGGGGCCTAATCAGAGCAGAGTAGAGCGGAAGAAAGACTTCTCGTGTCTTGCTCACAATACTCCTGTTAATGCATCCCAGAATCATGTTTGCTTTTTTTGCAGCTGTGTCACAGCTAACATTTCTAACTAATTTTTAACTTGTTCTTTTTTTATTTTAACTTCTAAACCTAATCCATTTCCACTAGCATTAACTATGTTAGGCATCCTGTTACCATCCATCTTCTTGATGAAAAACAAAACAAAGAAGTCATTAAGCATCTCTGCCATTTCCAAGTTTCTTTTTATTGTTTTTCTCTCTTCACTGAGCAATGGGCCTACTCTGTCCTTGGTCTTCCGTGTGCTTCTAATATACTTATAGAATGTTTCTTTTTACCCTTTATGTCTCTAGCTAGATTTAGCTCATTTTGTGCCTTTGCATTTCTAATCTTGCCCCTGCATACATGTGCTTTTTGCTTATACTCATCCTTTGTAATTTGACCTAGTTTCCTCTTTTTATGTGACTTCTTTTTCATTTTTAGATCATATAAGATCTCCCAGTTGATCCAAGGTGGTCTCCTGCCATAGTTTCTATCTTTCCTACTCAGTGGACTAGTTTGCTTTTGGGCACTTCATAATGTCCCTTTGAAAAACTGCCAACTCTCTTCAGTTGTTTTTCCTCTTAGTCTTGCTTTCCATGGGACCTTATCTACCAGCTCTCTGAGTTTACTAAAATCTGCTTTCCTGAAATCTATTCTCTCTAATTTGCTCTTCTCCCTTCTACCATTACTTCAAATCATGAACACTATGAGTTCATGATCACTTTCACCCAAGCTGCCTTCCACTCAGGGCCGGCTCTAGGCACCAGAAAAACAAGCAGGTGCTTGGGATGGCACATTGCCTGGGGCAGCATTCTGGCTCGCAAGAGGAGCAGGGCGGCGGGGGAGCCCTGTGGAGGCCACCCCGAGCTGAGAGCCACATGCCCGGCTGCTCGGAGCCTGTGCCTGGCCCCAGGGCACTGGGAGCTCTGCGCGGGCAGCCCCGATGCGCAGCCCCTGCTGGCGCACTTCCTGGAGCGAGGCGCGGGGTGGCCGCGGCTGCTGCTGCTGGTGACGCTGAGCCCGGTGGCCTCGTCTTCGCCTTTGAGTGAGTGCGCCCCCCTGCCCCTGCTCCCGCCCGTGTGCCTCCCCCGTCCGGCCACCTCCCTCCCATGCGCCCCCTGCAACTCCGCCTCCCACCCGTGGCCCCCCCTGCCTGTGTACCGCCCCACCAGCCACCCCCCGCCTGTGTTCTCTCCCCTGCAACTCCCCTGCCTGTGAACCTCCCTTGCCCAACTGTCTCCCCCCCCACCTATGTGTCCCTGCCCACTGTCCCACGACACCCTTCCCCTCTCTTCTCCTCCCCTGGCAAGGCCTCTGCCCTCCAGAGGTGAAAGGCTATTGGGCAGGTTTGGATGCATCTGCTCAAACCACTTCTCTCGAACTCACCATTCCAAATGATCTGATTGGCTGCATCATCAGGCATCAAGGCGCCAAAATCAATGAGATCTGCCAGATGTCTGGGGCGCAAATCAAAATTGCCAGTCCAGTGGAAGGATCTACTGACAGGCAGGTTACCATAATCTGCAGCCAGCATTAGCCTGGCCCAGTATCTAATTAATATCAGGCTTTCTTCGGAGACTGGTGGAATGGGAAGCAGCTAGGACGATGCAAATACCTCATTACCCCTTCGGCTGTTCATTCCCATGCTCCGTCTGTGTAGTTTCTAAGCAGTCAGATTCCAGGTTTTAACTAGTTTGTAAATATCCATCCACTCATGATTTTTTTTAATTAGAGCATTTTAATATCTTTCTCTGTTCAGCTGTTAAAATGCTGAGATTCATATCTTAGTTTTATGAGCTTTTCCGGCTCATGAAGTTTTCGGTTTGTCATGAAATGTAAGAGTGGAATACATTTCAGT
Source organism: Apalone spinifera (assembly GCA_030068395.1). Classification (NCBI taxonomy): domain Eukaryota; kingdom Metazoa; phylum Chordata; order Testudines; family Trionychidae; genus Apalone; species Apalone spinifera. The sequence goes on from CM057845.1 coordinate 57,177,026, forward strand.
TTAGTTTTTTAAAATCAGGATTTAAAAA
>CM057845.1:57177153-57194035 GCA_030068395.1 Apalone spinifera
GAACCCTCCCCCCACCCCCATACACACACCTGCCCAGGAACCCAGCTCCTTTGTGCTGTGTCCTGACAAACTCACCCCTGCCTGGGACTCAGGTGATTCTCCCTCCCCCTTTGTCTGAGGAAGGGGAACTCTGGTGTTCCCAGTGCCTGTGTCCCCAAGTCCCTTCCTGTCTGGGGCAGGAGAGCTTTATTAAAATTGGAATTGTGATCCCATTTAAATAGACTTTGTTTTAAATAATATATCTTTAAAATTAAATTAAAATGTGTGATGGCCTAAATTTATCATAACGTATTTAAATAACTTATTAATTAAATTTAAAAATTAAATAGAATATGTCTCCTGTCAACTTTTAAAGAAATTCTACCAGTTCACTGGTGTAAGTTACTATGTAAGCACCCAGAACCAGTGTTTACATCAGCAGTAGCTTCTTCTGCAGGTGAAGAGAGAATGTTTTTATCACTTTGGTTTATTCAGCTAGTTCAATTCAATGATTAGTTCATTCACCGTCGCAAAACCGAGAGTTGACGAAGCAGAAAAACTTGTTTTCCTCTTTTCTCAGTAAAAAACTAGTTATGAGAGTGTCCTAACATCTTGAAGAACATGATGACTAGATTCGATCTGTTAAATTCACTAAGGATATTTCCTTTGTTTAATAAATGAATTTTAGATGCAAAATGTGTTTGGATACTTTTTTGTTATGTTTCTTTCACATTTAAGGTAGTTTTATTTCATACAAAAATTAAATGCTGATTTTGTTGATTTTAAATTGAATTTCCATCCAGACAGAAGTAGATGCAAATCGTATGTTTTTTAAAAAGTAGCCACCACTTAGCAAATAACAAATTGGGTTAAACCTGTCTCTTAAGTGTTCCTATTATACACCATTTTGTAATAGAATAAAAATGTAAAAATTAAGAATCTGATTACATGTAAGTTACACAATTATTTTGGCATTTATTTAGTTGGTAGCTGTACTGAGTGTATCCTCCTGGTTAGTAAATAGAAGCACCAAATTTGGCATAAAGGGTATATTAATTGTAAATCAACATGTTTTAAAGGTTGCTAATCAATAAGATTCAACCATCCTTTACGAAAACATTTTAAAAGTATAATTTAAATGATAAATTGCTCATTTAAACCAAGATTTTCTGCTTGCTGGTTTAAATCATGATTAAAATTAGAGCTTTAAATCAAAGCTATTTAAATCAATCCACCCTGCTTCAGAAGCTGTTTGGTCCATCCCTGAAGGAGAAAGCACTCATGGAATAGGTCCTAGGTTAGCGGGGTTTTGTTATCTGGTGCCTGTCTTGTTCTGGACAGTTAAGCTGGAGAGTTGAAACAAAAGTTCTCTTAATCCCTTTGAACTGTCTCATTGTATAGTGAGGCTGATTCTTGTCCATGGACACCAAGAGTTGGACAGCTTATGTGTTGGGGTTGGAATCTGAAAAGGCGCTTCTAATAATAAAATCCCTTTGCAGAGTGAGGAGTGGGATCAGGACTCCAGCCCTAGGTGATGTGAACAGCTGCATGCTTTAGAAGTCTTTAACTGACTTGCTGAGGATGAACCTGCCCTCCCATTGTCCTCATGTGGGGTGTCCCTGGTGCTCTCCTAGGAGATGAAAATGCCCCAGAGTTTGGGCTCCTCCTGGAGCACGCCCCTACCCCCCAAGCTGCATTTGTGCGGGCACCTCCCCAAACAAAAAAAGGGGGGGTGGCCAAAAAATGTTTTGCTTGGGGCGGCAAAAAACCTAGAGCTGGCCCTGCTACCACTTTCAAATTTTCAACCATGAAAACCCCATGAAACAATGCACCAAGAAAGAGAATGCGAGATTGCAATGTATATTCTAATTACATGCACAATTGTATTGTATATGTTAATTACATGCACAGGGTTCACAGGGCTGGAGTGCAAGTAGCAGAGAAACCTACAGAACTATTTTAAATAAAATCACTTGTAATGCACACATACGTGTCTGTGATGAGTACAAACAAGAACAGCTGTTTCCTCCAAAACTAGTTCAAGTCTCCAGATTTACTGAGTCACTTTGTTGTGACTATAAACCAAAGGGCATGAATTTCAGAGCTGTTGCATATGCATAACTCCAGTTGCAGTCAGTGGAAGTAACACTGTTTGAGAAACTTCCTCTTGTCTTTTGTTTTTGTTTTTGTTTTTGTTTCACATTGCCAGTTCAATTTCAGTGAAGGTCCAACAGAACCCAAGAATGTTTCTAAATCTGCTTAGTTAGCTTCACACCAGTCTGCCTGGCAAGCTGATGAGAACAAAGAACATAGAAGCCCAAGGAACACAATTCCTAATCAGCGTCAGCTTTTCAGGGTTGAGACTGCTTCAGATCTGGGGACTACAGAGGGAGCCAGTTGGAGGACTGCCCTGGAGCTCAATCCTGGTTAAGGTTTCTCAGTTTAGGGCATCCAACAAATATTGAAGGTGCCCAATAGCGTTAGTCACTTTAGAACCGAGGACCACAAGTAGATATAACAATGGCAGGAGGGAAATTTCCATGAAGAGGATGAAGACAACAGCAGCGAGTTCCTAGAGCAATATAGGCTAGGGACATGTACGTCTTAAAAAATCTAAACCATTTTAAAGTGTATGTGTGTAGGGTGGAGGAAGAAAGCTGGCTGATTTCTGAGAGGCATCATGGTAGAAGTGGACCTTATGCAGGAATCTGAAGGGTAGTGGCTTTGTGAACTAGCTCAGGTAAGTCATTTAATGCATAGGCAGGCCTGTATGCAGAGTGAGTGTGAAGGATGCGAAAGCGCCCCTTATGGTCCCTCAAGTAAGCATGCTCTGGCCAGCCAGGAGAAGGCAGGAACAGCATGCTGCCCGAGCCTCCCTCCACATGCTCTGGACATCTGGGGGAAGGTTGGGGCTGATTTCCCCACTTATTCGGTGGACCACGGGGATGCATTCATATCCTTGAGGTCCACATTTACAAAAAAAACACACCCACAGAAATTCCTGCGTGCAGGCCTGATAGGAGACAGAGTGGAACTAATCGTGCAAACAGCTGAGAGAAAAGTGGACAGGCAAGCTAGGATGGCGTCTCTGATGAAGGGAAGGAGAAAAGAGGAGATAGAAAGAAAGACCAAAGCAGATAGGTGGGGAAAGCAACAGTTATGATGGGGCCTTGAAGGTGAGGACAAGAATATTGAGCTTGGTATAGTGGAAACAGAAGAGGTAGTAGAGGCATTTGAATTGAGGAGTGATGGACAAGGAAGGAAGGAGAGCTGTATGAGCATATGTGCCCAGGAAAGCATAGTCCCTCCTGGAGCTCACTGCTGCGGGGAGAGGGGAAGATTTTATAGACTGCATCATCCCTCTTGATGGTGAAACTTGCTGCTTCTTGTGAGCAAGGCCTGTATCCTGGGTCACTGCCAGGTTATGACTAAACATTCTCCCTTCTCCCTTTGAAACAATGTAGGTCCCCTCAAGGACACAATGGAAATCAGTCTTTAGGCTTCTCAAATACAAGGACTATGACTGTCATAGTCTCTTGCCTGGTGAAAGCACTGGAGAGCTGGCGATCTTTGCATGTTCCACCCTATCCTTTCCATCTTGTCTGGGGCCAATCACTATCCAGTTATAGGTTTGTTATACTACAAAAATAATGACAAAGGTGAAGTTCTGAATTAACTTCTTATCTTGCAATGGCCCTTACAATTCTTGCTGTTTTCTGTGAATATGTTTTCCATGCTGGCTATTCTGTTTCATGAAAAACTTTGAAATGCTGTGGCTTTGGTATGAATTGGAACAACATTACATTTCAAAATATCAAATTCCTCTATAAAACAATGACCTTTCTGTGCCCAGCTCTGAGTGGGTTTCTTATGTGCTCTGGAAAATCAGGCTCTAAGACTTGTAGTAATATACTTGCTCAGCACAACAAAGTTATCTCCTTGTACTAAACCTCCCACGCTAAGGCTGTGTCTAGACTACACCTCTCTGTTGACAGAGAGATAGAGATTAGGCACGTCGAAATTGCTAATGAAGCAGGGATTTAAATATCACAGGCTTCATTAGCATAAACATGGCTGCCACTTTTTTTCCACACGGAGCTTTTTCGAGAAAAAACGACAGTCTAGACCTTGATCTGTCAAAAAATAAACAGTTTTTCAACAGATCCTGTATTCCTCAAAAAATGAGGTTTCTCCCAGTCTGGAAACCTCTCACAAAGAAGCATCACACATGATGAATAAATGTAAAATTATGCTTTTATTCAAACATTTTGTTATTAAATATGAAAATAATATAGGGGACATTTTTCATTTTGATGAAAATCAAAGTCTTAAATAATACTGTAGTACAACTGTTTGCATATTCACAGGAGATAAAATATTTGTATATTACTTTTTATATAATAAATATAGACGGCACCTTTTAAATTCTGTAATACATTACAAATAAGGTGATCAAAATTCAGACATACTACATGTATGGTACATTGTCACACTTGCTGTTAGACAGCTGGCAATGTTTAGTTGCCTTATCCTTCTAACAATTTCAGGCTAAAAAAAATAGTTCAGCACCTTTCAGTCATTGAGGCTCCAGCTCAAGAAAGCACTTCAGCATATGTTCATTTTTATTTTCTGTTTCATGAAAAACTTTGAAATGCTGTGGCTTTGGTATGAATTGGAACAAAACTACATTTCAAAATACCAAATGTATTTCAATATACTTAAATCCCATGGACTTAAGTATCTACTTAACATTAAACACATTTTTCATTGCTTTCCTGAACAGAGATGCTTTTCAGGGCCCTCTTTCCTGCCTAATTAAATAAATGATCATCCATAATCTTATTAATTTTAGCCATCAATGTAATACCAGAAGGTCAATTAAGTATAATATTGGGTCTCTACATTATGTTTTTATGAAGTTCACAGGGAATATCAGCTTTGTATTATCCAGTTAATAAACATATAAAAATAAACAGGAATTTGATACTTATTCATTTCTTATGCAGCAATAGGCATTATAAATACTTTGTTGGTGTTTCTAAAAATAGATTTCATTATAAATAATGATGTTAAAATAGTTAAATATTAATAAATAGATGTATATAAAAACAGAATAACAAAAGTATAACTAAACAAATCAACATCTACATTTCCTTTTCTGACTTTGGCTCCTTTTTCGCTTGTTATGAGTAGCTGGATGGTCCTGTAGTAGTTTTTGTAAGGTGGGGAAAAGTTCATTAACAGCTTTGCGTTGGATTTTCGAATCACTCATCTGTTTCAAATGACAAAAAGAAATAGTCATTCCAAAACGTACTAGAAGTTAATTAGCATGCACTATGGTTTAGGCTGTTGTACTGGGCATTACAGGATAGGGCAGCATAACACACTGATGAAGAATAGCAATAACTCCTCAATCCACCAACCAATTCAGATAAGGCAGAGAAATCTTCTATTGAATTTTGTTGTCCAATTTCCAGTCTACTTTATAATATGGTATAAGTCAACAACATTCTATAGTGCTGAGCTAACGTGTGGCTCGTCATGACATATTATGATAGGGTTTGATTTACTGTGGTATTGAAGGGCAAAATATTAACTCAGGTGAAGGTCAGTGGGAACCAGAGGAGTTACATTGGTGTTAACAGTAGAGGCTGATTCAGAATGACACTTTTGAAGGCTGTCTTTTGATCCCTTTTGAGGTCTGACTATAACTAATTACTAATTCCTCAACCCAGTTTAGGAGACAAGGACCGTTAAATATGTAATAATCTGACAAGGTTAAGGTACTCTTCTTGACTTTGTTTTCATTCATTATTTTTTTGATTAAAATGTTTCAGATGCTAATAGGCATCGATTGAGCTATTTTGTGAGCACATAATTTAAAAAAATATTAAATAAAAAATTGTCTTTTAAGATATGACTTTTCCCGCAAAGAAAACACTTAGGCAAAAGCCTAAAAAAGAAAAGGAGCTTCAGATTTTGACCTGAATGTCAAGAAGCTGAGACTTTGTTGCTTCAATCGGGAAATGAATTCTAGATGTTTTCCTTCATAAAACGAAAGAAAAAAAATATCCTTACCTGAAGTTGTGATAACTCCATTAGATCTTTTACTTTTTTGAAGCTGTCAGTGAGGTTGTTGTTCAATGTATGCAGTGCATTGTTTATGTTCACTATGTGGTGTTTGCCCTTAGTTGGGACAACAGCAAACATTTTCAAGTACAAGGAAACGATCTGGCTGAGTATGATTTTTTTTTCTGTTATCTGTTAGAAATACAGAAAGTAAAAGAGTTCAATGAACTTCCATCAACAGTGAAATGTAGAAAATCAATATGAAAACCCTCCGCTGGGATCTGAGAGGACTCCATGCAACTTGAGACAAGGGAATGCAAACATGGCCTTCAGCCTTGATTCTGGGTTGGCTGAGACTTGAGTTGAACATAACTGGCATAAACTAAAGTATCCTGAGAGCTGTTGTAACTTGTGCCAGCTATCTTAAGAAACCATTACACCAGCCTAGAGATCAATAGTACATAGGACCTCCCTGGGTACAACCTTTTTCTCCCAGGCATGTCCCCAGCACCAATAGAGAAGGTGGTGAGATGTCATAGCAGTCACTATGTCCATTCTAAGCTCCTATGGGATCTCATATACTGAGGAGATTTTCCTCTGGCTAGCTACTTCAGACTGCGAGCCACTTTGCACAACTAAGGTAGTGCAACGCAGCTGCACCACTGCTCAAAATCTGGTCCTAAGGATTTAGGCTTACCTCTGTCCAATTCTTCAGCCTTTCTGTGAAAATTGATCCGCCATCAGCTACATCTGACTGATTTGAATTCTGCAATGGAATACAGAAATGACTTAGAAGTAGACAACAAGATGGAAAACAAACTGTACCCTCTGCTGAGCAGGATAGGAGTAGTAGTGAAATACATATAAGAATTATTTTTGCTCTAAGGGTTTTCAGCTGTTAAAAGTCCTTCATCTCAGATAAATTATACAACTATAGTCACTAACCTGGTGAGTGCCATTGTGGCCTGTTAATTGTACAACAAATGTCATTACTCAACTTACCTGTACCTTTTGCACCTGCAGTTCCTCTGATAAGCATCTAGCTACTCATAGTGAGCATATTATGTGCTCTTTGTGGACACTGATATTAACAGCTTACCTTTTATTCATTCCTTTCACAGTACTTAGGAAAAATCTCCCATTGACTTCTGTGAATGAATGGGAATTCATTGACCTTTGTGAAAATTTTGTGCCAGTAAAGAGCTCAGTGCAAAGGGCCCATTCAGTGTAATTTTCATGGGCAGAGCTACCCTGTGCTGGCTGACAGTAGGGTGGAGGTAAAGTCAGGGCAACCGGCTTGAGTAGTGTTAGTGAGCATGCTCAGTCAGTGTGAGCATGCTTAGTACATGCCAAGCAGCAAACCTGGGAGGCACATGACCCAGCATACACCGCCCCCTCTCCCCGCCAACATTTCACTTCTGCTCACATGATTCCCAGGTTAAGGGTTTGAATGTATCCTAAGTAGTGCAAACAGGACTTCCTTGTTTGGGTGAATTGCAAAGAGCCCAGTTCTAGCAGAGAGAAACTATAGTTTTATAGGTCTCATTTCAGAGAGTCAGAACTGTAGTATTCAGGGGCTTGTAAAAACTGGGGGAAAGTCCAATATCCTACTGTCAGATTGAGGGATGAAAAGATATTGGGGACTAAAGAGCATTTTGTAGAGTTGCAATTCATAAAACACAGGTGTACTGGATGCTGTATCTCAGTGATTGCAGGGTTAGAAAATACAGAGACTTAAAAAAAAATTTCTAGTGGCAATGGAATTATTTTGACTAGTCCTGATAAAATGTAACCCTAACAATACAATGTTAATAATTTTTGTTTGCTTAATAATGTAATTACAGTGACTTCAATGGAATAATTTGCATGCTGAAGTGCTTTGTTGGCTCTGGGCCTACCTGTCAATTTTGAGAAGTGCTGAGCACATGCAGTGGGCTTGAGCTCTGGATTTCAAAGAAAACAGTAAGTGCTCAGCACCTCCCAGGATTTGGCCCTACATAGTTATATATATTGTCATAGGAATCTAACATATAATCACAATAATTTTCTTATATATAAAACCAATATTGCATTTTTATCTTTGAGCATTTGGTAAACATTAAGCAAACCTCACAACATTTCTTTAAGGTTATTACTGTAACTGTTATACTCATTCTACAGACAAACACAAGATCAGTGACTAAGCTGGAAATGGAAGCCAGTGATCCTGAACCCCAGTTTTTTGCTCTGGCTACAAAACTATTCTGCATTTTCCATTCATTTAAGTATATGAATTTGAAATGCTAAAAGGAAAAGAACAAATAATGACCACCCAATCCTACAGTTCTTATTGTCACTAGTAATTCCAGCTGAAATCAACAGGTTATCTGTTTGACTCCTAAACAATCATAAATTAATATCATATTTACAAAATCTCTATGAAAAGTGCTAATGGTGCAGATACTGTGTTGTTGCACACATCATAATCTCAGTATGCAAAAGCAGGATTAATGTAGTACTGTTTCAAAAATACTACAGAATAAGCACTGGGGCCACCTTTGAGCAATGTAAGAAGAAGAAAGCATTTGCTAAAGCAAATAACCTCAGTCGTTTTCAGTTAGCCTTATTAACATTATGAACTACTGCTTAATCTCCTATCTCTGGCAAATGTAACTTTGTCAAACTCAAATTAATAATAATCCAAGAGGTTGCATCCTAATTGTTACAAAATTTTCTCATTATGCATTGTTCCATGTAATTGATTGCTAAGGGAACTGGGAAAATGTACCCATCAAAAAGCATAAATAATTATATCAATTTTCCTCAGATTCAGAATACTACAGTCTATTACTTTAATTAGTTCAGTTAGAGGGACCTTTGTTTTGGTGTCAAAGGTGAATAACACAAAGACATTGTCTAATATCAAACTATATCCAACCAGGCAAAAGTAACTCTACACATTCTGTAACAGGACTATATTGCATTTTAACTGTCATAAACCAAACTCTAACCAGCTTTCAGTAATATTCAAATCCAAATGTCTAAAACATAAGCTGTACGAGAGAAAGAAGAATGGGTTATTAAAAGATTGTACTTACAAAGTCAGCTTTGAGTTTTTCTATATCGTCTTCTATTTGAGTAAGAAGTGATTGACCCAAAAAACATCCAAAATAAGAGCTGATAGATAGGAGTATGAAGAAATAAGTCTGAGGAGTCATTTCTGTGGAGTCACTGAATTAGAAAAGCTTAATTGGTTTCTGAAGATAGGTATCAGGCCCAAAGCAATGTGCTAACTTTCTAACAGTTGGGTCTAGTATTAGAAGAAAGCCAACTAATGAACTTCATCTGTCTTGCTGGTGGTATTTATACCTGGGTGTTAAATATTTTTATCTCATCATCAGAATTACGCATTTTTCACAGGTTTTAGAAGATGAGATGGTGTTAGATAGGACGTGATGCTTATTGGTTTTATTAATAGGTATGGTTTGTGGGATTTCAGCATTTAAAGTTTCCTTTAAATGACTAGGTCCCCACGTGACAGAATATGATGCTAGGTTACGTGTCCAGTCCTGCCACCTTTGAGGGATCCCTCGAAAGCATTTTCAGCCTGGCCCTGGAAATTTTCCACATGGCTCATCAACTCCATGTAAAGTTAAAATTTACGTGGGGTGTTGAAAAGTTTCAATGATTTGTCTGTGGTTGGGAACAAGCAGGAAAGGAAATACTGGTACAAGCTGGGGAAGTAGAGTCTTACGAAACATTTGTGCTGTGGCTCACACATAAGATTCTTGCAAACCATCAGAAGCAAAGAAATCATAAAGAGGTCAGTTTGACAGTCAAGTCACCTGTGGTGTTCGCTTACAATAACCACTTTGATTAACAGTGGACTCTTCAGAGCTCTGAAGAATTTTAGATGATCACCTCAATGTTCCATTTTCTGCAAATTCAATAGACCTCTCTTTTAAGACAGAAATGTTTTCACTACGTTTTCTTATTTTCCAGTCTCGCCTCAGTGACTATAGAAAATGAAATTCTGATATCAATGTCAGAAGGATGTATTGCAAGTTTTTTCTTCGTGCACAGCAAGGCCTGCACAGTTGTGCTTCAGAACATTTGCAAGTAGAGACTGTGTTGAGTGCAAGTGAAATTAAGCTTGGATCATACTCCTTGGCACTCTAGCTCCCCTGCAAGGTTGTTGTATTGAGCAACAGCTCTTGATGAAAAACGCTGCCCCTCTTCTCTTCCTAAGCAGCCACATCTTCCCCAAGACAAGAGAGAAAGAGTAGCCAATAGGGCTTTGCTGTACCTGCAGGCTTGTTTGCAAAGTAAGTGTGAACTGCTACCACCACTGTGAATGGATAATCATGATGCTGCAGTGTCAGGAGTGCCTCAGGCCTGGCCTTTGGGCAAGGTGAGCAAGGCAGTCACCTTGGGCCCCACACATTCAGGGCTCTGCACATTCAGGGCCCCACGCTGCCCAGCTTCTGGCCCCGCCCACCTGGCTGGGAGCCATGCGGCTCAGTGTGCTGTGTTGGGCCCTGCACACTCTTTGGCCGGGCCTGGAGTGCTGACACGATGGCTGGATCTTACATGCAAACTGAGATCTAAACATTAAATGATAAGACACCCTGACTATAGCAGCCTCCATCTCAACCATTAGGGTGCATGTCACAAGCATATTGTCACACAAATAAAATGACTTAACATCATTAAATGACATCATTTAATGACAAACATCATTAAAATACTAGCACCATACAAAATCAGTCTGGCACATATTAAATGGATTAAAAACTGGTTAAATGATAGCTCTCATATCTTTAATCACTAATAGTGAGTCATCAACTAGTTGATGGGGGGATATTTGTAGTGGGATTCTGCAAGAGTCTGTCCTCAACCAAACACTATAGGCTATGTCTACACTACAGGATTTTTGCCAGCAGAGAGAATGCTAATTAAGCACTCATTAGCATTTGTCGCGCTGCCATTAGCATATTCTCTGCCCGAGGCTTTTTGGACAAGAGGTTTTTGTGCAAAAACAAGCAGTGTAAAGAGATCCATTTTGCTCAAAAAATCCATTCAGTGGAAGATCGTTATGCCTCAAAAAAGGAGGTTTACAGATCGTGTGCAAAAGGGAGTTTTTGCGCAAAATGGATCTGTCTGTACTGCTTGTTTTTGCGCAAAAACCTCTTGCGCAAAAAGCCTCAGGCAGAGCGTATACTAATGACAGCGCAACAAATGCTAATGAGCTCTTAATTAGCATACTCTCTGAGGGCAAAACCCTGTAGTATAGACATAGTCTATATGTTTTTCTCAAAGATCTGAAAGAGAATATAAAATCACTATTGTGAAAGTCTGCAGCTGTCAATAGATTGGTGGAGGGATAAATCACACTGAGAGTTGGTCACAGATAAAGAGTGATCTTCATTGTTTGATAAACTGAGCTCAATCAACTAATATATTTAATATGGCCAATTGTAAGTTCATACATGTACTAACAGAGAATGGACCCTGCACATGCAACATGGGGAGACTGTATTTGAGAAAACAGGGATTCCGAAAAGGCTATTGTTGTTTTAATTGTGAACCAAGTCAATATGAGCATCCTATGCAATCCTATGGTGAAATGGAATAATGTGTATAAATAGAAATACCACGCAAGAGGGGGGAGGGAAGATAATGGCATAGATAGAGAGTATATCTATAAAATGTGCTTTATGTGTCCTTGTTGAGACCATGAGACTATTAACTATGAGCGCAATTAAAACTTATTTAGACAAAGTTAGATGCCTTCCAGTAGCCAAGGTCTGATGATCTATATCAAGGAGCTGACCGAGAAGATATCTGAGTCATCAGTGATTATCTTCAAAAAGTCATGGAAGATGAAAGAGATTCTAGAGGACTGGAAAAGAGCAAAGAGTGCATCTACACTGCACCATTATTTCGAGATAACTAGCTTTATTTTGAATTAATAATGCAGGGGTTCCCAACCTGGGGTACACGTAACTCCAGGGGGTACGAGAAGCTTGTCAAGGGGGGTACAGGGAATATTTGGTAAATAACTAGATTATCGTAATTGAAATATTCCAAAAGTAGTAGTGTTAGTGAAAAAAGTTGTGGATTCTAGAGTCTAGAATTTATTTCCTTTCATATTGAATAGGGGGTATGGGAAGGTTTGCTAAAAGCCAAGGGAGAACGGGGACTGAAAAAGGTTGGGAACCCCTGTAATAATGTGAACATCTACCCAGCCATTCCATTATTTTGAAATAATGGATGGCTTATTCCGAAATCTGTAAACCTCATTCTGTGAGGAATAACACCAATGATATAATAACCTAATATTTCTAGCAATGGTGTCACAGGCAAAGCAAGGACTGGGTCAGGTGACTTGGAATGGTGTAAAACTATCTATAACTTCTCAACTCCTGTTGGTCTAATTCTTCCTAACTCCACAAACTACATCCAACCTGTCCTTGAGAGAATCAAAGGCCCAGGAACTTGACTGTGCCCATCTATTGCAGTTGACATTCCTCCACTCAGGAACAAGAAGAAAGACATGATTAAGATAAGCAATTGAACAGTCAGGGAACAGAAAAAGGAGCAACATTTTTCCAGCAAATATGTGGCCAGAATTAATTTGCCCACTCTGATTCAGTTGCAAGGCTGGAATAGCTTGGTAGCCATGGAGTCACCTCTCCCCAGTACAAGATTAGGTCCCCCAGCACTCTGTCCAACTCCCCACTTCTTATCCTGCTCTCATGTCAACCAGGCTGTCAACAGTCAAGCCTCAAGAGGCAGGGTTTTTTTTCACTTTTAATTATTAACTCTGCCATTAACTATTTCAGAAGCAACCAGAAGAAAACCAATGCATTTTTTTCACTTTGCTGCCAGTAAGTCACCTGATCACTCATGCAAAAGTAGAGGTTTCACACTTATCTGTTCAAGCAGCAACTTACAGCAATTTCCACCACTGGTGTCCTTGGAAAGTAAGGTAAAGCCATAGTGAGAGCCACATTTCATAAATTCCAAGGTGAATGGGGTTTTTTCCTTCAGTTTTGTGTTTTATAAGAATTTTTCATAATTACAGCTAAGCATTTAGCAATAGTAAGAACTGTGAGGCTTAATGCTCACTCACTACCTTAGTTTCCCCACCTATAAAATAGAAATAATTATTCCTGCTACACCTGATTCACAAAGGTGCTGTGAGGGTAACCGGTGAACGGCTGTGTGGTGTTTTGTACAAGTGAAGTGTTGTGTAATTGCTACAGATTATTATTTACACATTAAGAGAATGAATATATAATTATCTGAAAACAGCAGGCAACTTGACAGTCATTGTGAAGTAACTTGACAGTTACTATGCTCCAAACTGTATTTAATCTAGTCAGGTACAAAGGTGGAATAAAATTCTTTGCCACAGTAATAGAGTAGATGTCTATGAGCTATTCTGCACCAGTCCAGCACACACAGGGCTGAGTCCATTGGTCCTCAGGACTGCTAGCTGTCTGGGACCATTCTAACAGCTGGGGCTCACGGTACAGAATGCTGGAGCTAAAGTGGGAATGGCATAGACAGGACTAGCCAGAAACAATTCCATTTTGCAGAAAGGTCAAGGATTCAAAATGGATTTTAATTCCAGTATGTATCAAAAGTGACACCTTTTTCTGAGAAAAAGAGAGACCTTTTGAATTTTTTTTACAAAACAAAAACACACCAAACCAAAAAACAAACAAAAAAAAAAAAACACAGGAGGGAGAGACTAGAGAGACTCAGGCTCAAACTCAGGGTTATAGAGTCAGTCTCTTTTTCAGTCTGTCCTGGGGAGTTGTTCTATTTTGTACAAATAATAAGTAATAAATAATAAGGTTGATTATGGGAGGTTTTTTTGCAGAAATGCCCTTTACCAGAAAATTCTGGCCCTTCAAAATGGAAGTTTTTCACACCCCACTTTCATAAATAATTATTGATAGTGTCACAGAGATGGACTTTATAGCTTGAATGTCATCTGTGCTATAAGGTGCTCATCTATGCTATAGGAGAACCACATTCCAATTACTATGCTGCTCAGTTCAGAGCAGAGCCTTGAATCAGGTTCTCTTAGACTATGGTGGAGAATAGGTAGAGGATAATATTTGGTTACCATTTGTTCAATACTTAAAGTACATTCAATAGACATGCATGTGTTAAATATATGTAATCAGAGATTATACTAAATTTAATACAATTAATTAGAAATGACATGTTGAGTAGTGGAAACTTGGTCATCCTGTAGGATGGTACACCACATTAAACAGAAAAATATGATTACTATATTATTGTATAATGTATATTTAAACAAAAGTTCACTGTTCTAATGAGTGTTGTTTTGTCTCTGATATTTACATGGGTAGAATTTGTGAACAGAAACAAACAAACAAACAAACAAACCTGGGACCTACTGTCTGGGTCCTTTATTTCATTGGCCCCATTCTGCTCGGATTTACATGTCCCATAACCCTATTGACTTCAACAGAATTGAATGGAATTCAATGAAATTGTCTAACATGGGTGAAAAAAGGGCAGAAGTTGGTATTTATATTCAGGCTGACCTTTTTGAGAGCTATTCCATTATCCCTTCTCCAGCCTGTTTTGTTCCTTTATTCATCCTCACTTGTGGAAACTCTCCCTTGTGGGTGAGGTGGAGCCTTTGGAGCCTCTCTGCAAGTGCTGGCTGGGTGTCATTGAAAAGTAGCTTAAGGAAATCACTTTCCTCCTCTGCTGTCTCAGGAGCTTAGCGGAGATTTCCCTGTAATTGCTGGACTTGTCTTAAATGACAGCAGTGGTAAGCTGACCTCCAATGGAGCTGGATGGCAATAGGCATCTAAGACCTCATTGAAAATGGAGAATTATGTAATGTGTAACTTTAATATTTGGCCACATCATGATCATTTTAAATACTATGTGTGAGTGGGGGTTGAATACAAGTTGCTCGACAGCGGACCCAATGAGAATAATGAAACATTCTAAAACATACTGGCTACATCCAGACTGACGTAAAAAGCGTCTAGATTGTCACGGACGCTTTTGCGCAAGAGCACTTTTTGCGGAAAAGCGTCCGTGCCAATCTAGACGTGGTTTTGTGCAAGAAAGCCCTGATCGCCTTTTTCATCATCGGGGCTTTTTTGCGCAAAACACTTTTTAGCTGTCTACACTGGCCCTCTTGTGCAAATACATTTGCACAAGAGGGCTTTTGCCCGAACGGGAGCATCATTGTATTTGCGCAAGAAGCACTGATTTTGTACATTACAAAGTCAGTGCTCTTGCGCAAATTCAAGCGGCCAGTGTAGACAGCTGGCTGCTTTTGCGCAAAATCTTGCCAGTCTAGACTCAGCACTGAGTACAATATAGTGAGGCCAAGACCCATTTTGATGAATAGCTGTTGCACAGTGCACACATATTGCCTCATATGCTGGAGGGTGGGGAGAGACTGCAGGGACCCTTTTTTTCTCCTTTATTCTCTGCAGAGGCAGGGCAGATTCTGTGTAAAAGTCAGGGTAGAGATCCAGCTGAAAAGCTACAGCAGGTGGTTGGACATGTAGCTAGTTTGGGATTGTAGCTACACCTTCAGCTACCCTATGCACACAATTCTTTGCTGAGAAGTGTTGTGGGGACTTCATCCTGCTCTTTTATGGCCCACAAGTAACGTGCCCTGTAGAGCACTCATTATGCCCTTCACAGGCTGGATGGCTCCAATCTTCTTCTTGAAGACTTTCACACCACTTCCCCAGTATAAGTATAATGGGGTTACAAAAAGCATTAGGTAAATTCATGGAATGTTAGTCTATTGATGGCTATTAGCCAACATGGTCAGGGACAGTGTTCCCTCTAAACTGCACGGCGGCACAGCTTCACAGATGATTAATCAGCCCCACCGAGTCAGTTAGCTCTATGCAGGGAGCCCTGAGCCTGGTCAGGGATGTAATCCCATTCTCATAGGATACATATACACAGCAACATTATTTTGAAATAACTACCATTATTTCAAAATAACTTAGTCCGCGTCTATGCAGCAGGCAGTTATTTCAAAATAGTGTCAAAATACTGTCAAGTTGGAGGACTTCTTACTCCAACTCCTGTAAACATCATTGTATGAGGAGTAAGGGAAGTCGAAGGAAGAGTGCTCTATTTCGAAATCAGTGCTATTTTGAAATAAGCTACGCAATTGACGTAGCTCAATTTGCATAGATTATTTCGAGCTAAGCCCTGCAGTGTAGAAGCACCCTCAGTGTCCATAAACATCTGACTGCCCAAAGCAGAGACTGGATAATAGTCCGTGGCTCCCTCAATTAATTGCCCAGTTCAGTTCATTCCCTCTGAAGCATCTGGCACCAGCCATTGCTGGAAGATAGAATACAGGGCTAGATGGACCACAAGCCTTATCTATTATGTTGAAAGAGTCATCACTGTATCCAGATGTAAATTTATTTTGCAATTTTAAAACTAGCTCTAATCAATTAAAGAGTTTTTGAGTTGATTTTAGTGGCTTTTTTGCCTATTTAGTACTATGCAGAGAAATGGCTTCTTATTAAAACTAGTTATCCCCTAAAAAGTATCCTCTCTGAGCTGCTAATCCTTTCCAGATTAACACTTCTCTGAATGGGACAAGGACCATGGTATTTCCATGAAGACTGATGTAGGATTTAGGCTGTTATATAATTAACAGCCAAAAATAATTTAGAAAATACACACATTACGGATGTAGCTATAATGTAGCCTAACCAGAGTCTTTCAACCTCACAACTGGCTCTTGTTTCAGAGTCTGAATGGGTATGTCTACACTAGCCCCCTAGTTCGAACTAGGGAGGCTAATGTAGGC
>CM057845.1:57217550-57249983 GCA_030068395.1 Apalone spinifera
ATTGCTGATTTGTACTGTGGTGTCCAGGAAATGGATTTCTCGTGTAGAATGGTCAAGTACTGGCACTTCAGCTGCCTCTCCACCCACTGTCATGCTGCTTCTGCCCTCTGCCTTGGAGCTGCGTTTCCCCCTCCCTTTTCTCCCCAGAACCTCCTGCTTGCTGTGCAGTGTGTGGGAGGAAGAAGAGGAGGGTGCTGCCTTAACCTCACTGCTCCACCACCCGGAAGCTGGCTCAGTAAAACGGTGCCCAGCCAGAGCCTGAATCATGAACCCCTGTCCCAGCCCTGAGCCTCATCCTGCACCCAACCTCCTGCCTCAGACAAGAGTCCTCCTGCACCCAAACTCCATCCCAGAGCTTGCACCCTGAACCCCATCCTAGACCTCAGTTCCCTGCCCTGGGCTAAGCCCAGAGACCCTCCCACACTCCACAACCCTTGGCCCAAGACCAGAGCCTGCACCCAAACTAACCCCCTACTCCAGCCTGGTGAAAGTGAGTGAAGATTGGGATGGTGATGAAGGGGAATGGAGTGAGCAGGGTGAGGCCATGGAGAAGGGGTGGAGCAGGGGCAGGGCCTCAAAGAAAGGGCAGGAAGGAAGCAGACAAGAGTATTTGGGTTTGAGGTAGCTCTTACATTGCACTTAAATTGAAAAAGTGATCTTGTGGTTAAAAAGTTTGAAGACCACTGGGCTAAGTCATCCTTTTCCTCCTTCCCCCACAGTTTGAAGCTGCTCCCATCCCTTATTATCCACACAGTGTGGCCACATTCTAGTCTGGCAGAAATTGGGTGCAGGGGAGGTACTGCAAGTTCCAGCACTGATGGTACCATATAGCTGATCTCCCCAGGAACAGGACACAAGCCAGAGTGTGACTCTCAGAATCAGTCAGGGCTTCCTCTTCTGTATAGGTGCCAAGGTGCTGACCAGCACAATGAAGGCTGGGAGTAAAGCCAGGGCTCTACCTGCTTTTCACCCGTCTGCCCACTTGTGTTGGAAGATGTGTAGTGACTTGTTGGCAACTGCTCTGGGTGCTGCATAGGCTCCAGAAATGTGGGTAGCCAGCGAAGGAGGCAAATGGTTCCTTACAGACACCTGTGCAGGAACCCAGGAGAGCTCATGGTTGATTGAACCCTAAAGGAATCCCATGCTTTCCCTCAGAAACAGTCTGCTGACTGCACCAGCTGCACAACCCCAAACTGCCTACTGATTGCCCTAAGACAGTGGTCCCCCAACTTTTTACCACATGTTTCCTCTTACTTCAGATCTGGTGCCCCAAAGCTTGGGCCAAGAGGGGGGCTGTGGCTCTGTGAAAGGGGAAGGGGGACAGTGGTAAGTGGACTGAGACTGGGGCCACAGCTGGTTATGGGGGCATGGCCAGGAGTGGCACTGAAGCCAGGAGTGGAGTCTCAAGATAGGCAGCAAGGAACCTGGGTGCAGGGCCAGGAGCAGCACCCCATGATTGGCAGCCAGGAGCCAGGCAAGGGCCAGGAGAGGAGCCTGTATAGGGCCAACAGCTGAGACTGGGGCCAGGGGTCAGGAGCAGAGCTGGGTGATGTTCCTCCTCTCTCTCCCTCCCTCCCCCGCCATGGGGGTTAGCCCAGGCCTCGGCTGCACACCCCCATCCCTTCCCTGCATGTTCTTCTATGTCTCCAATAGTTTGGGGACTTATGCTCTAAGAGAAAAAAACACACCCACTTGGGATATGGAGTGTTACTGCATAAAGCAAGTTGTGGCCCTGTGTATTGTCGGGTCAGTAAAAGTGATGTCTGAACATTAGTTACTGGGCAACTTGATGCTGCGAAACTATACCACCATGTATTTGCAAACACCAACATATATACCATACACTCTGGATTAAAATAATTTTGAATTCGTGACTAGTCTCCACGTGTATTCAGTATAAAATACGTATATTCAGTTCTATTTCAGACTAGAGCTCTTTCTTAATTACATAGTAAATGAAAGATTCATTGTAAAGCCTTAGCTTCATTTTAATAATAATTGCACTTAGGCTAAATTTACCTTACGAACCCAATCTCCCAGCTCAGTAATTGTATTAATTAATTTATATCTCAGCATGCTATGCTGTGATTTGTTTTCTCCACTGCAACATTTCAGTGACAGCATCTGCAAGAATGTGCATGAGGAATAGGCAGATATGATGTCATTAACAATGGTATATATTTATTAGACATCATGATGTACCTTAAATTACCAGTAACGACAAACATTTAACACATCTCATTTACATATAGAACATCACACACCAGCAACGCTTACATCTGTAACAAAGCACAAAGCAACCATTAAAGACAAATGCCAGTGAGGTAATTAGAACCACTTGTGCTTAAACTAACAACACTAGCTACAATGCTTTATCCCACAGTACAGAGTAATGAGTGAAGTACCCGAATAAATGGTCTTTGGGTGGGACTTTCAAAAGTGCTCCATGTAGGCCTGAATTTGCTGCCACTATTGACATCAGCGGGAAAGTTAGACGAACTCTGAGTGCTGTGGGAAATTCTGCCTTTTATGACATTATGGAACAAAAGCACTTTTCCAGTGTGATACAATTACTGCCAGGCTGATTGTGTAATCCCCTTTCTGATGGCCCGCTGTGCTTTTGTGTTTTGATTTGTGTGCACTGTCCCTCAATGTGGTAGCATTTTCCTTGTGGCACTTTCCTGTGATGATGATGGTTTTATATGATGGTTTCAATGTAAGTCTGAATCCAGGGAAGGAGAATGTTGAGTTCACTGATGGCTTTGTAGATGCCCTTCTCTCCAAGCTGTCGGTAAGAGAAAGATGTTAGAAGCAGATGTCAGCCATGTTTTCAAAGAATGCAACTTTGAAATCACACTTAGAGTTTACCTTGTGGAACATTTGGTTTATTTTTTTGACAGCCATAGTTACTCTACTGGATGGTGCACATGGTAGCTGCAAGGACAAGAAGAAAAATCATAAGAACTTCTTGCAATATAGAGTCCAATGTAAGCAAATGGTAATAAGAAAGAACAGAGCACAATACATGGCCTTCTCAGGGCTCTTGGTACAGACATGTAAAGGCAGTGGCACTTGAGCCATGCTTTTATCACTGTGAGTTCCTCTTGCAAGTGACCTTCACAACATCCACCAGCAGATGGAGCCCACCAGTGCTGGCAGCAGCCTTAGAGAAAGAAAGCAAAGGAAGACTTGCTATCTTTGACTCTTCAGGAAGAACAGTCAATACTGCTCATGTGCTTTAATGTAAAAGTGAATGGGCCTGCTCCAGGCGTAAGTGAACGTAAGGGTGGCAGAATGAAAGGCTATTTAGAAGGATGAAGGGCTAAGCAGCTGAGGTCTGAACCTATGGTTCCAAGGAGCCTGTGTGATGCTCAGATTACTGAGCTATCTCTGTGGAATTGGCTTTGAGTCTTCCACTAAATTGGCATTTGGGGTCAGGAAGTGTCCCTTACGCTGTGTCTGTTGCAGTGCAGCACCAAATCTGACTGACACCTCTAAGTGCTACCACAATACAAATAATAAGAATGTGAACTGATTCAATTGATGGTAAAGCAAGGACTCAGTTTGGAATGTGTGTAGCAGGGTAGGAGACACACGAGAGACTCACTCTCCCAAAAAGCAGAAACACAAATGACGCCTCACACAAATCACAGAGCCACCAAAGTCAGGGGCATAAAAGACATTGGTAATGTCTTTTACTGACCATCTTGATTTTTAAAAGAACTTTTCTGCCTGCTTCAAAAATTATTTTAAAAATGGGGACACTCTTCCCCGCTCCTCTCAACTCTTCAGGATAAAAATCTTTTGTGATGTCATAGTCCCACTAATTATCAGTCCTTCTATGAGTGCTCCTGCAAATGAAGAAGTCAAGAGCTGATATTTCTTATTAATAAATTAAGCAAAAAAAACCCCCACAGAGGTCTAGATTGCCTTTAACTTTTATCAGAAATACCTTGGAAAGTGAAATTATAAACAAAAGCAACTTTAATGGATAATGCTACAACTTTTCTATAAAAAAAATGTCAACATTACTTTTTTAGGCTTCTTTTAGGCAAATCAGTAGAGCCCTTCAAATTTGCAGATATCAGTTTTATATCCATGAGTATCTGCATCTGCAGATGTGGATGCCAATATCTGCAGCTAATTTTCGCAGATATGTATGTGGGTATGGATACACATTTTGTATCCACACAGCTCTCTACAAATTAGTCATTTTTCTTTATACTTTTAAACAGCGATACATTATATCACAGGGGGTAATGCAGCCAAGAGAGACACAGTTGACTTTATTTTTAAATGATTGTTCATATATTCTAAGACCAGAAGGGATTATTGTGATCATCTCATGTGATCGTCTGTAAAATACACATCAAAGAACCTCCCCAAAATAATTCCTAGAAAATAATTCTTCCCCAAGTGTTCATACATCCTATACACACTGTTCTTTCCACCAAATGGGAAAGTGAGTTTCTAGCATGTTTAGATGGAGTATGTTTGGGCTATGGTGTTAGATTTGCTAGTGAGTCTGAAATTAAATTGCAACTATTCAAATCATGCAATGAATTTTTTGGACCTGGGCGCACTGTTCAAATGTGAGGTAAAATTTTCAAAAGCTCTCAGTGATGTAGGAACTTAAATCCATTTTCAAAAGAGATGTATGCACTGGAAAACAAGTCTAATTAAAATCAACAGGAATTAAGGTTCTTTCATTACCTAAGTCACTTTTGAAGGTGGGATTTGGTCTCTTAAATCATGTAGATGCTTGTGAAAAATTTTCCATAGCCTATTCAACAATGACTTGAGCTGTTGGTGTACACATCAGAATAATAATATAGCACATGTTATTTGACAATGCCTTAATATCAGAAATATTTTGTCAGAAATAAATGTTTTATATGTTACTGGCTGACTCAGAACTATCTTAGCTAGATGACTTTTCTGGAGTACATGGAAATGTATACAATGTTTGATAATGTATTATTATTGTTTGATGTATTAATGTATTATTAATGTTTGATAATGTATTAGTATTGGTCTTGGCTGACCAAAGAACTTGATTCCCAGAAATTGGTACCATCAATATGTGCCACATCTCAGTGACTGGTATGTTAACATGGAACAAATTCCTTTTTATGAGCATCTTATACATAAACTAAATCATAAGAAGAAAGAGGTTAGGTAACATGGGAAGAATGTATCTTATCTAAAGGAGAAAAGAGAGGTGCAAGTAATAGGGTCAGGAGATTGCTAAGCTCTGGGGGGGTGAAACAGTATAGCAATCCAGGTCTTTGTGCAAAGTATTTATTGGTTGTCTTCTTTGTCCACATTTTCTGTTCTTTTGTATAGTTTTGTGTAATTGATTTAAAATCACAAGTATGTTTACTTTTAAAAGTCCAATCAAAATGATAAAAATGAGAAACTTTGCCCTATAGTAAATTCTGAACACTAATGTTAAATCTTTTCTCAAATAACTCCTTTTTTCTAGTGAAAGAAAGGGAGATTTTCCATTCCTATAAATGTTTTTAGTATAGTTCCTGTCAATATCCAGAAATTAAAACTCTGAAAATACTTAGACTTTTATCTAGTAATCATTGGCTCTAAATGTACAATACAACACAAGAGCACTCGGAAACCCAGTGTATCTTATCTACATAGTTATGCAGTTTGTAGGTTAGAGTGAACAACTAGTTGGAAAAAGTGTAATTATTTAGTATTAACTGATGTTCATAATTCAGTCATTGTCGATAGTTTGAGTTTCTTGGGATATGTTGGTGCCTGTAATGACAAAATTGCTTTTCAGGGGAAAAAACGACTGGAATTTTAATTCTAAATACAGTATGGCAAACGGCATGTGTCACAAAACTTAGGATGTCCTTACCTAGGAGTCTAAGTACTGGTGGGGTTTTTCCTATTGATGTTTTCACATGGTACAGGCATATAGATTGTGTTTTAGTTGATCTGTACTACTGTAGGGGGGTTTCTATGCCTGGTTATTTTGTACTGAAAATATTTGTATGATACTGAGAGCACATCTCCTCTTGCTGGGAAATCAATGCTGCAGAGATCTATCTCCTGGGGTTTCGATTTAGCTGGTCTAGTAAGGACCCACTAAATCGGCTGCTACTTGTACCACTATCGTCCTTGGTACTACACCAGTTGCAAGAAATAAGGGAAGCTGATGGGAGAGTTTCTTCTGTCAATCTCTCACTGTGGGGATGCTTCAGAAATTTGACCTAAGATACATTGACTCCAGCTGTGCTATTCACAAAGGTGGAGCTGCATATCTTAGGTCAACTTTCTCCTCCAGTGTAGACCTTGCCTAATATCTCCTTCTTAGCCATTTACTAACAGATGTCATTGGATCAGGAGTGGGCAATAATTTTTAAAAAGGAAACACTTCATACATTTCTGAAGTGGCCTGGGGCCGCCCCAAAAGTGGCAGGGCCTCAGGCGGAAGGGGCGGAGCCAGGAGACTTCTCATGCTCCCCTGCCCACAGACCCTGATTGGCCTGCAGGTGGGGAGTGCATGAAGACTTGCCCCCCGCCCCCCTCTCCCTGGCATTTAAAGAGAATCGCCAGCTGTTTTAAAACACCTGGCAGTTCCCTCTAGACACCGCAGAGGGAGGAGACTTAATGTGCCTCCCTGCCCCCAGGCCAATCAGTCCCTCACCCACTGCCCCCACCCTGTTAGGGGTGTGGTGTGGTTAGAGAGAACCACGAGCTGTTTTAAAACAGCCAGAGGTTCCCTCTGATGCTTCTTGCCCCTGGTAGGGGGGGAGACTTTGTGCTCTTCCCCATTCCCAGGTCTCAACAGGCCAGATCCACCAACTTGGAGGGCCGGATCCAGCCCATGGAGGCTGTCTTGCCTGCCCCTGCATTAGATACACTTTGATTCTATAACTTGTGTCATATATTGCTCCTCCCTTTCCTTCCTTATCTATATAAAAATGGCTAGTCATTTCTTACTTTGAATCAGAATCCTCTGTTTGCAACACCATGATGGACAATCTTATAAGAGATTATGACATGACAGGGGTTGTGATTTCAGATGAGAAAAAAGCAAATGGAGGGGTGAATTTCCAAGGACCAACTATCCCGTTATCGTACAAATAAACACCCAAGAAAGTAAATAATAGAAGTTTCCTGATACAATGAAAATTATTTCAAAATACTTCGGGATTCTTGTCTCATTTTTCGTAAGATATCATCAGCATCAGGCTCACTGGGCTTCAGAGAGGGTACTCACACAGTTGCTCAGGTTCTCCTGCAGCGTCTGAAAGGCACTAACCATGTATACCCTGTCACTTCCACTACGGAGGCCTCCAAAAACATTTTTCACATAGAATGAGAGAAGCTGATCTCGAACACTGCAATTTTTCTGAAAAACAGAAGTAAGACATTAGTTCAATGTGAAACCGTAGCATCAAACTTGGCTTAACATTTAAGATTTATAAAATTCCCCATTTATAAAATGCACAGGCATGAGAAATGCTTTCCTCTATTACTTTTTTCATCCCAGTGGATATCCATTTGCTTTTTTTTTAACAATAAGCATTACTCCAGGGGTATTTGCAACCCAGACAGTGCAATATTGTGCTAACCTGAAAGCAAAATATACCAGAAACTGATCATTAGCAAAAGTACAATCAATAAATCTGTTCTTTTCTGACCTAAAATGCAAAGTGTAGATGTGTAACAAGTATAGTGAACCCTAAATTACATTTTGAGCCAAATTATACTTGTCTTTATGTGAATTCACTGGGAGGCAAGATCACTAGTGATCCAATTCACTTCTTCCAGTGCACTACCAGAGGATGGGGGAAGGGTTCAATGCAGCTGTTTTGGATTTTTGAGTGCTATATGGGGCCACATATATGTAGAGACTTGCAAATCTGTGGCTATCCGCTTTATATCCATAGGTATCCGCATCCGCAGATGTGGGCGCTGATATCTGTGGCTCATTTTTGCAGATACAAAATTTTGCATCCATGGAGGGCTCTGCACACATGGGCAGAGCATATATGGGCAGGTTGGGGGCATGACTATGGTATTTGCCCTCAGGTGAACTAACTAGCCCTTGGCTCACACAACCAGGGAAGAGCACCTGATACATCGTTTTCACTGGTGTAGCAAGTGCCTCTTTGAGCATGCTCCACCTCCCTCTCCCCCTGCTCAAGCACCATTACTGGTCTTCCCAAGTATCTTCCCAGACACGATGCCAATCTCTGCCTTTTACAGGGACAAAGGCAGATAGCCTCCAACTGCCACCACCTGGCACTACAGTCACTCAGCCCCTCCCTTTCCCATTTCCACCCCCCAATACCCTAATGCTGTGTGGCCTCTAAGAATCTTTTCAATTGTTATAGGCTAATGTGTTGTTCATACCCTCAGTAAAGACACTGAAAACCGTATATTGAAAGAAACTAATATTGGCCTTTGGAATTAAACACAAATCACCACATTCTATATCAGAAACTGTTCCTTTTGATCAGTCACTCTTACCCAATTCAGAATGAAATATGATCGAAGTAAAGAAGTAGAAAACAAAGAATCCAGATCTTACCATAAACAACTTTTTCGTTGCCTTTTTTAACAATCTTCTGTTCTTGATGAGATCTTTCTATAAAGCATAACAAATGAATATTAACTTAGATTAACATACATCTAACCTTTTCCTCCAGATCAGAAAGAGGAAAGATGGACTGTCTTTTTATTCTGTGTTTGTGCAGCATCTAGCACAATGGGGTGCTGGTGCTACGGTAATGCACATAAATAATAGTAATAATGCATAAGTAAGAAGATCAGAGTTCTGTTCCCAGCTCTGCCACATGCTACCTCTATGGCCCTGAAAAAGTCATTTACCTTGTCTGTGTCCCCTTGTTTTATCCACCTTTAAATCAGAGATAATAATACTGCCCTACCTCATGACAATGTAGTGAGCATTAATTTATTATAATTGTCAGGTGCTCGGATACTCTGATGCCATATAAACCTCTGTAAATAAGTAAAAAATGAACATATAATCTGTCCAACCAATGCAATTAACTTACTGGAATAGATGCTATCAAAGTGGTTGCCTTGACATAGAGGTTCTCTGACACTTTGGAGAGCATTCCTTTACGACAGCTGTTCTTGCTTGAGGATGTCTCGTTGACTTCATTGAAAAGGTATAGTAGGACTAAAAGAAAACCAGATCTGAACAGAGAATATGGTCTCATTGTCCCCACTCCTTCCTTCCTCTGGTAGAGTCACAGCCGCCTGTGGGGTATAGCAAGACTAGTTAGATGACAAAGATTAACCTAATTCTTTTAACCCTCAAAGCAGCTTCTTTGCTGAGATGTTCATATAGATAATTTATTGCTGATGTGTTGGTAGATCACTTTTGGCGCTCTATTTTTATACAGCTTGCTCCACTTTCAACTCGTTTGACCACACCATCTGTGACGTTCATAAAAGACATCTCCATATTTACTGGCAATAAGGGCTAGGTTTCCAAGAAAGAAGAGCTTCACTCTCACATTGAAAGGCTTCTTTCTTTTTCTTCAGTGGTCTACTGAAGAGAAAATGGTTAACTTGGTTAGCTTGGTTTTGTGACAAAAGCGCGTGGATTTCTGAACCAGGTGTAAAAGGTTTGTGCAAAACATGATGGCTGCTTTTTCCAAGACACCTGCCATAGTTCGAAACTCTTCTAAAAACACTAGAAAGCCACTTATACCCAAAGACATGTACTAAGTGGCAGCACACCTGTGATCTTGTATTTTAAAGATTCTGCTTGAGCTAATGAATTCTTTCAGTGCTGTAAATACATTATGAAATAACCTATATCATAATAGAGAAAATACCATTTATTTTAATTTTTAAGGCTTTTTTGAAAATACAAACGGGTGACAGTGAACCACCAAGGAAAACTTTGTGGTGAGAGTCACCGGTCACCTCACAGTGCTGTTCTGTGTAGTTTTCCCACTTCTTTTTCTTAGCATGTGATCACTGTTCAGTCATTTTTTAAAAGTTTGTATTTTTGGAGGTGCTGTGGTAGATAGCATAGGAATTTGCACTCTGCCTTAATTTCTCTAATTAGAGTCTCTTATTGAAGCAGAATTGTTCCCTGGTAACCAAGCTCTGATGTTTAGGTTGAGATCCCAGAAAGACAGGATTGTCTGGGTATTGTGTGTGGCCACTTCTCTTTAAGGTCTAGAGTGAAGTAAAAAAGTTGCATTAAGACTATATCCAGAGGCTGTTGAATGGGAAATAGGGTCTCAGAATCTGCTATAAGTTGGCAGAGGAATGACCGAATTAAAAACATTATGAGTAAGATAGTTACTTCTACACATAGGGCCAAATGGAGTGAGGCTAATTTACAGTAGCTTTGGATATGACTCAGAAATTTTAGGGTTTAGAACTGTCAGGTTCTGAAATGAAATTGGAGCAAGGGACCAAACTCATCTCTAGTGTAACTCCATTAATTTTAATAAAGTTATACCAAAGATAAATTTAGAACTGTATTAAAATAAATAGAGTTAAACAAGAAATGAGAACTTGTTACACCTGTGATGAATTTGTCCCAGTGATGCAGTTCCCAATCTGGCTAAGTCATACTCCATGTGAGGCCAAGGAGAAAATAGCTTTTGGTCACTTTTATAGAGGTTTGATTCTAGGGCCTGTTCAGTCACTACTGGAAGTTAAAATAGACTCTGGGAAAACCTAGCTGGGAGATCTTATCATTTTCTAGCCTCATCTATACTGCTGGAGTAGCCCAAAGGGGTCTGAGGAGATCAGGGAAAATGACTCAAAATGTATTTGAGATCACTAAGGGCTCGTGTAGGGTTAAAATGTTACAATGGCATAGCTGCACTGCTGCAGGCTTCTGAGTTACTATCCTGTTGGAGTAGAGAGGTAGTAGGTAAGTCAATGGAAAAAATTTTCCATTACCTAGTGCTGTTTCCACGGGGACCTATGTCAGCTTAACTATGCTGCTCAGGCTGTGGATTTTCACACCCTTGACTGACATAGTTAACTGACCTAGTTTTCTAGCATAGACTTAGCGAGATCATGAGATGCTATGGACTCCAGTGTCCTATGTAAATCTGAATGTCATCAACGGTCTTTCTTTTCTCAACTTTACATTCTGATGTAGACATCACCGGGCTGTCCCAGTGGCTGGAAGAAATAACACAAGGGATGACAAGAGTTGCTGGGTTGCTTCAAGTTTAACAGATAGTAGGCAGACAGGATGCTGGTAGGAAGAAGGAAACACTGTAGGGAGCTGGCAAATAAACTCACTTTAACCTGGACTGAAGGGTATCTAACTACCAATTGACATGGTAATGCGTAGCCTCTGCATCAACATGAGTCTGTCAAGGGGCTGGTTTTGTTCAACATCTTCATTAAAGTCCTGGATGAAGGGAAGGTTTCATCCTCAGCAAGTTCACAGATGACACTAAGCAGATGGGAAGAGTAGATACACTGGAATGTAGGGACAGAGTCCAGTGTGACCTAGACAAATTGGAGGATTGGGGCAAAACAAATGTGATGAGGTTCAACAAGGACAAGTGCAGGGTTCTGCACTTAGGATGGAAGAATCCCAAGCACTGCTACAGGTTGAAGACTGACTGGCTAAGTGGCAGTTCTGCAGAAAAGCACCAGAGATTACAGGGGAAGAGGAGCTGGATACTGTATAAGTTAAGAGTATGCCTTTGTGGCCAAGAATGCTAATAGCATATTGGGCTGCATTAGTGGGAGCACTGCCAGCAGACTGAGGAAAGTGACTGTTCCCCTCTATTTGGCACTGGGGAGGCCACATCTGGAGTATTGTGTTCAATTCCCCACCTCCACATCAACTACAGAAAGAATGAGACAAATTGGAGAGAGTCCAGCAGAGGGCAGCAAAAATGATTAGGAGATTAGGGCATGTTATTTATGAGGAGAGCCTTAGGGAGCTGGGCTGCTGGATTTGGTAGCAGCCTTCAGCTACCTGAAGAGGGTTCCAAAGAGGATGGAGCCAGGCTGTTCTTAGTAGTGACAGATGGCAGAACAAGAAGCAATGGTTTCAAGTTGCCATGGGAGAGGGTTAGGTTGGATATTAGGAGATACTACTTCACTAGGAGAATGGTGAAGCACTGGAATGGGTTGCCTAAGGAAATGGTGGAATCTCCATCCTCAGAGCTTTTAAAGGCCAGGCTTGACAGAGCTGCAATGAGTTAGTTGGAGATGGCCCTGCTTTGAGCAGCGGGTTGGACTAGATAACCTCCTGAGATCCCTTCCACCCCAATCTTCTATGATTCTATGACTCTTCTCTGCAGCTGGTCACCTTGGCTGTAACAGTGGTGAGACATGTATTCTTCAATGAGATTATCCCCATGCTTAAAGTTGCACACATGCTGAAGCACTTTGCAGGACAGGATCTAGGAAGATTTTAGAAAAGGAGAGAGACAAAGAGGAGATAGTAACAGGGATCATTTAACATTTCGGAATTAGGGAAGGGGAGGAGAACTAAGATCCCTTGAGTGTGTTTAGTGCTACCTTAAACTTTGGGTTCTGTATTTACTGTTTAAATACCATAATGAAAAGATATTACAGATCAGATATAGTGAACTTCGCTGCAGTTTAAAATAGCTTTAAGCATTATAGCAGCTGTCTCCTTGTTTGTGCCTGGGAGTGGATGTCAGACTGTAGGACTAATATATTAACATGCAGAGCCATTCCATCCTTAGAGGCCTCATGGGATCCACTTCACCTATCCTATGGACGGGTCCCACTGCAGTCTGGGGGATTACCTGGTGGGAGGAGCCTGGCGTGAGACAACAGCAGTGGTTCACCCCACTCCCTGCACTCACTTCAGCAGTGAGTCCTGGAGCAGCCTGCTCCATTCCACCTCATCACCCTTTTCCGCCCTGCTGCACTCAGCTTCACTGCAGCAGTGGAAATAGAATACCCCACCCCTGGGCACGCCACTTCCTGCTGCTGCGGAGAAGCAGGGTGCAGCAGCCTAGGAGAGGATGACAGAGCGTATCGGAGCAGGCTGCCAACCACTCCAGAGCCCACTGCCGCGATAAGTGGAGGAGGAGGTGCTGACCCCTGCTGCCATTCCATCCCAGGTCCCCATAATCCCCAACTTAGTTGCCTTGGGCCCCGCACCCCCAGAGGGATGGCCTGTCAACATGCTATACTCTGCTGCGAGTTTTGCAACCACAGTGCTCCCCATACCTGCAGTGTCAGGAGAATTCCTGTTATAAATAGGCCACCTCACCCAGCAGTGATGGGCTTTCACAAGAAGTCTGGTGATTATCTGCTCGACTGAAACTTGAGATGTGGCTAAAAAACTCTTTGGTCTGGAAGTTTCATTTTCCACTTTCCGCGGGCTCCTTCCACAGAGTGAGAAGGCATTAGTGACCTCGCTCTACTGGGCTTCTCCACCTCTGCACAGTTCCCCACATGACTCAGCAAGCCAGGCAGCAGTCTTGTTGTGGCCCTGGAACCAGTATTTAATCCAGCTCAGGCCTAGATTAACTGGTGCAGAAGGTTGGCCTGACAGTAATAAAAATAACTAAACAAAATGGGGCTTCCCTGTATAAAAGCTTTATACTTCAGTACAATGAACATTTAGCACTTAATTCTAATCATGGATATCTTGGCCAGCACCATGTTACAGCTTATTTTAGATTATTAGCTACAGTGCTCACATCCGATTGATATGCTGACTAAGCTACTGCTCCATTAAAGATCAAAGCTAAAAGTCAGTGTAGAGGTTGAACCTCTCTCGTCTGGCATCATTCCTGGTCCGGCAAGGCCACAGATGTTGCTAGACCACAGAGCCCCGGCCACTGAGGTTGAGAGTGGCTGGAAGCGGAGCTGGTATGGTCAGTGGCAGCCTTCAAGGGGCAGTGACCTGGGGATAGAGAGTCATGGGAGCAGCTGCTGCCACGCACATGGTCAGGGAAGGAGAACCCAGGAGAAACTGCCGCCATACACAGAGCAGCGGGCCGGGGAACCCCGGGAGCATCTGCTGCCACATACAGGGCGGGGGGCAGAGAGCAGAGCCTGTGAGCAGACTGGGGGCCACAGAGCCAGGCAGGTGGACCAGAGGAGGTCAGGCCTCCAGGTTCTCCTGGGACAGCAGCTGGGGGGAGCCCCGGAAGAGCCCAGATGCTTGACCTCCCCTGGTCCGGCAAATTCCCTTGTTCAGCACAGTCTGAGGGTGCCAGACCAGAGAGATTCAACCTGTATTTGCTTAGTTTGTAAACTGTTTGGGTCAAAGACTATCTTTGTAATAAGTATTCAGACAGGGCCCACTACTGTAGTAGCTCAGAGCTTGATTAGTGCTATGAAACGCTCTCATAACACAAATTTATGTAGAGTTTGTGAGTCTGTTTGTTCAAGAACTCATTCTAAATGGTAAGCGTTAGGACCACCAATTTTGATATGCAGCTTCCTCTTATCCTAACTTAAAGCAAGGTCAGGGTTTGGTTATGCCAGGAAAATTGGTTGTGCCTGGAATTCAGTTGTTTTCCACAACATGGAAAGGGAGGGGTCTGATAGGAGGAACAGTTAAGCTCCATAATGACCACAAGAGGCAGCGAACACAAGGGACAGTTATCTTGCAGAGTGACTACAGGGAATGTGGCTACACAAGGAAGTGAGTGGCCAGCTGGGGCTAGAGATCTCCATAATGATGGCCATCGGCCCAGGTAAGTGGTGGGAGGAGCTGTCAGCTGAGGGGGACTGGTCAGCAAAGCCTGAGGAGGAGTCACCAGGGCAGTGAAGGCCCAGCCCCCCCAGGAGAAGCTGCTGTCAGAGCAGTGCCACCTTCATGATCCCAACCTTACAGTCTCCTGCCCTCAGCCCCATGTCCGTCCTCAGCCCCCCCCCCCAAGCCTCCTAGACACCCTGCCCTGACTCCTGCTCCCCCACTCCCTCCCCTGAGCCCTTCACAACTCCCAGCTCCTGCCCTGATTCCTACACCCCCCACAAACCAGCCCACTGCCGTGAGTCCCCCAACTCCCCAAGCCTCTGCCCTGATTCCTGCACCTTCTCACACCCACAGCCCCCTGCCCTAAAAGACAGGTACATTTTCTAGTAATAAATAATATTGATAGTACTCTTGTTATGTATCTGAATATTGAAACGCCAAAGCTATTCAAAACTTTAAGTGTATGTGGTTCAACTGAGAAAAAAATTCACTTCACCAGCTTTTTAGTGTAATGCCTGTACTTCTAACAGTCCATGCTAAGGAGAGCTGCAAAGATTCCTATAGACACTAGTGCTCAGATCTCCATAGCCAGTTTGAGGACACTTGCCAGGCCCAAAATGACAGCATGTGGCAATCTTAGTTCTCAGCAAGATGCAGGGCTGGCCTTACCATGAGGCAAACTGAGGGCTCAGGTGCCAGACTGTGGGGGCGAAGGGGCACCACTAGGACCCAGAGTGTAGAAAATTGTATCTGCTACTGGTGCATATGTATTATCTCTGCTCTAGATGCACAGAGATGGTGGAGTGCCATGAGAGGAGTAGAACAGGAAGAAGGCTGAATTGAGACCTTTCAAAGTTTTGGCCCAAACGAGGGGGAATGGGGGCATCATTTGAGCTCCTTACCTCAGGTGCCAAAATGTTGTGGGCCGGCCCTGGCAAGATGGTCTGAAATGATGGATTCTGTGGGGTTTTGTAGATCAGTGTTGGCTTTAGGACAGAAAGAAGTGAGGGGACTTAGTGACTACCCTCTTGAAGGGAAGTCTGAGAAGAAATAGCTCTCAGTGTCCATAGCTGGTGCTGTAAATCTTTTACCATTGGTATGGGAAGTGCTTCAGTTCAGTGCAGATGCAGAGAGGCACAACTTGCTAGATAGATGTATAAATTATTACATTTATATGCCACGGCCTGTAATCCCTAAATTTTAATCCATGACATTTATCAACTATAACTAGCCATTTGAGCTCATCTGTTTTTATAATTAAATATGCATACACACTTTGCTCCTGGGCAGCTGATGATTCAATGCAAGGACCTTTATATAAGATACAGAAAATGCAGCATGTTATTTGACCACTCGGAAGTGTTCGCAATTATACATCTGCAATTGTAAGTGGAAAGTTGTAAGGGGATTGCTAAATCTGGGATTATATAAATACCACATCCTGTTGTCTGAAGAAAAACTTCAAAACACTCCTAAGCATGGGCAGTGAGTATATTAGGCCAAGGGATGATTAAACCTCCTCTAAAAAAAGCCTGGACCCCCGTATACACTCTGCCAAGTCAGTAGTAGCTCAACTCTGTTGGGAGGCTAACAGGTGGCAAGAGCCAAAAGTTGGCCCAGTGTTCGATCCAGTGCTGGGGGTAGCTGGTGGCCCAGCATTGGGGTCAGCCGGAAACCCAGTACTGGTACCGGTCAACAGCTCGGAGTAGTTTGGCTAGGGCTCCTACAGCTGCAGCACAGGGGCTTGGGGCTCTGGCAGACTGGGGAGGGGAGGCTGATACTTTAGTTTGAAGGGGTGGGCCCACATGGCTAGCCTCCCCAAAGGGAGACGTACTCCATGCTCCAAAACTTAGGGAAAGAAAACAAAATAGAGTTACTTTTATGCAGAAAGTTTATCTCCGTTGACAATATGTACATAACACCATGTCATTGGCCAGTGTTCCCTGTGCACTTGTGTGGCCACTAAGAAGAAATTCAAATACTGCCCATCTGATTAGTAGAGTGCCCATAGCTTGGTTTTGTGTTTCTACCGGTGGTGCACATTCACACATACTTCGGCATGCATACGAATTATTTTGCACACAGATGAAAAAAAGCCACAGCTGGATGGAAAAGATTAGAAGAAACATTGGTCAGTGATATAAAATGTGAATTGTTTTACCTCTGGGCTCCTCCTTTGGAAACCTGTAATGGTTCAATAATTGGTCAGAGGCTAATCTTTTTAACCTTAATGAGTGGACCTGTTTTCATTTCCCTTTTAGTAAACCAGCTGATTGTCAGCAGTTTCTTTCAAACCAGATAACTATCTAGGTTTTATCTGAGTCATCTAATCAGAACATCTCAGATCAATCAGACTTCTCAGGCAGCAGTCTACAGCTATATTCACATTGCAGTTTGAAATCACCAAGGCATAAACATGACTTTTTTCCTACTGTGCATCTTTTATCAATCTCCTTTTCTTTCACGATCATACCAAAATGAGAACCTAACTTTTCAAAAGTAACCAGTGTAGTGCCCAATTTTGGAAAGGGCTACATTTCAGAGCTTCTGGCACAGCAATTTCTGATAATTAAGCCCCTTTTAAATATTTCAAGTTGGGCCTTGAAAAACAGAGGCACCTGAAATCACCAGTCGCTTTTAAAGATTTTTTCTTGTTGCAAGCTAAGAACTACACTCATTTAAACTGATTTTACCATTCATAATCTTCAAGGCTACTGAATAAATGTCTATTAATGTGAAGTAATTAAGACATTGGAAAGATAAGATAGCAAACTTTGTGGGGAAGGAGTAAAGTGTAGATGTGGTATACCTAGACTTTAGTAAAGCATTTGATAAAGTCTCACGTGACCTTCTTATCAATAAACTGGGGGAATACAACATAGATTGGGCTACTGCCCTGTAGTTGGTTGGATAGCTGTTCTCAGAGAGCAATTATCAATGTTCCACGGTCATAACAAGTGGGGTTCCATAGGGCTCAGCTTGGAGACGGTTCTGTTCAATATCTTCATCGAGATTTAAATAATGGCATAGAGAGTACACTTATAAAGTTTGTGGATGATACCAAGCTGGGAATGGTTGCAAGTGCTTTGGAGGATAGGGTCATAAATTCAAAATGATTCGGACAAACTGAAGAAATGGTCTGAAGTAAACAGGATGAAGTTTAATAAGGACAATACAAAGTACTCCTCTTAGGAAGGAACAATCAGTTCCACACATACAGAATTGGAAGTAACTGTCTAGAAAGGAGCACTG
Organism: Apalone spinifera; assembly: GCA_030068395.1. Taxonomy (NCBI): domain Eukaryota; kingdom Metazoa; phylum Chordata; order Testudines; family Trionychidae; genus Apalone; species Apalone spinifera. Next base: position 57,235,489 of record CM057845.1, read on the forward strand.
CAGAAAGGGATCTAGGAGTCATAGTGGACCATAAGCTAACTATCAGTCAAGCTAAATATGAGTGTGATACTGTTGCCAAAAAAGCAAACATCATTCTGGGATGAATTAACAGGAGTGTTGTAAGCAACACAAACGTAATAATTATTCCGCTATCCTCTGCAGTGACTAGGGCTCAACTGGAGTATTGTGTTCAGTTTTGGGCCCCACATTTTAGGAAAGATGTGAAGAAATTGGAGAAGGTCCAGAGAAGAGCAACCAAAATGATTAAAGGTCTAGAAAACATAACCCGTAAGGGAAGACTGAAAGAACTGGGTTTGTTTAGTTTGGAAAAGAGACGACTGAGAGGAAACATAACAGCTTTCAAGTACCTAAAAGGATGTTACAAGGAGGGAGAAAAATTATTCTTCTTAACATTTGATGATTGGGTAAGAAGCAATGGACTTAAATTGCAGCAAGGGAGATTTAGGTTGCACATTAGGAAAAACTTGCTAACTATCAGGAGCCAAGTCTTCACTAGGAGATTATTTCAAATTTACTAAATTCAACTTCTGGGCACCCAAATTTACAAATTAGAAGTTTCGTGTTCTTACAACAGGGAAGAATTGAATGTAGTCTGGGGCAGGCTTTGTTAATGTGGACACACTACCTCAGATTCATAGCCCCAGGAAGCACTCTGGGAAGCTGCTGGAGACCTCTCTGAGCTTAATTAGTTTGAATTAGTGGCACCGGCGCATCCACACTAACATTATTTCAAACTTACAAGTTCAGGAATAGTGTTATTCCTCATGAAAAGCAGGACTACAGAGTTCAAATTCCATGCCCCCTTATTCTGGAATAACGGGCTTGTTAGTGTGGACATATCACTTACAAAATTTACCTTGGGGGGCTAATTTCGGACTAAGGTCCTAGAGTAGACCAGGCCAGGGTGGTTAAGCATTGGAATAAGTTCCATAGCAAGGTTGTGGAATTGTCATAATTGGAGACAAGAGTAGGTTAAATAAACATCTATTAGGGATGATCTAGATGGTGTTTGGTCCTGCCATGAGGACAGGAAACTGGATTTGATGACCTCTCCAGGTCCCTTCAGTTCTAATATTCTGATCCCTGGCTTTGCTTGTGCTGCCCCTTTGAAGTGCTGGAGCTGCAGCAAGGGAGGTTTAGTTTGGACATTAGGAAAAAGTTCCTAACTGTCAGGGTAGTCAAACACTGGAATAAATTGCCCAGGGAAGTTGTGGAATTTCCATCTCTGGAGATATTTAAGAGTAGGTTAGATAAATGTCTATCAGACATAGTCTAGACAGTATTTGGTCCTGCCATGAGGGCAGGGGACTGGACTCGATGACCTCTCGAGGTCCCTTCCAGTCCTAGTATTCTATGATTCTACCTATTATTCATCGGAAATGTTTTTATTCTTCCTCCCCCTCTTTGTCCCATTTTTTACAATCTCTCTGCCCACTCTCTGCTCTATTTTTTCATGCATTTCTTAATCTGACTTTTTTCGCACTGGGTTCCCTCTTCCAAAGTGCAATTCTCAAGCCCCTGCAGAGGCTCCTTAGGAGTATTACTGGCTGAGGTAAACTGAGAGATGAGGTAAAAAACTGACCTTCCAGTGATTAAAGCCTGAATCCTGCAAAGACTTTGGGGGATGCAGAAAACAACATTACAGTGGTGAGTAGGACAGACTTGACTTTTAGAGAAGAGGGTATCATTCTTAACACAATCTTTATCAAAGAAGATTTTCTGCAATATAATATCTGAAAATAGTAAATAATATACAAACAATTTACTGAACATATCCTGAAAGTATAGTGACAATTTAGTATATACAGGGAAACTTGAGAGACATAGCCAGACACTAGAGAAAATGATAAAACTGGGCAGATGGGAAAAAAAAAAGAGATGACAAAATAAAACTGCCCTGAGAAAAATCGTTACAGTTGGTAGATTCTTTTTTATTTGCTTAAAATATTTTTTTCAAACACAGCCTGGCTTTTTCATCAAACAGAAACAGAAATTTCTCTGGGAAATGTTCACTTGCAAAGAATATATTTTTTAAGTTTCATTAAATGCACAAATCTGAAGGCACCCAAAAATTACTTTCTGTTTGTTGACAACCAGAACAAATTTTGGTCCATTTTCTATTTTGGGCTGAAATGTTTCTGGTTTTGTTGCTGAAAACAAACATTTGTAGTGTGCCTTTGACAGCTAAATAGCTGTTTGGTGAAGATTCAAAGCATTACAAACATCCTTCAACCTATTCTCCAGTGGAGGGCCCAGAAAAACAAGACTTGCTTGGGAAGGGAATGGAGTAATGGCACATGGTAAATGTGATGATTTTCTAGAATCTTCTCCATATCTTGTGGTTACATTCTTTACATTTCTGACTTCTCCATGTCTCACTGGATGTATTCCTTTCTTTTCTTTGATAGCAGCAGCTCTGAGGAAATCTCATTATTTGCTTTCTGTGATCTTACATATTTTCACTGGATAGAGTTCCTCAGTCTCCTAATTAATCCTCTGAAATAATTGTATGCCTGTGTTCTTTCAAAAAAGACAAAATACAGGAAATGTGACACACAACAGATGCTGATATTTTAAAAGTATATAACATTCAACAAGACAAATCCAGAAAAAATAGCACCATAAAAACAGTTCATTGTACTGAAAAAGACTGGGCTTCTTTGGGATATCATTTAACTGCAGCTGGCTTATGCATTTCCAGGCCTAATGATCTGATCTTTGTGATATGCTATCATGAAAATGAGTATAACTCTTTTAGCAACAACAGAAATATTTTACAAAATAGAAGATGTTTCAAAACATAAATAACTTACCTTTAGTATGTTTAAAAGGAAGTCAGTTCCAACCAATTACATTAAAATTTGATCTTTAAATAAGAGCGTCTTAGTAGCAATAAATTCAGCAATAGTCCAAATCTAAATATTTGTAGATTCAATGAAGTTTTTTACCTACAAGTTTGATACCTACAATAGAGGTTTAAACTTTAACTGGATTACTTGCTACATTCCACATCCTAAAGACATAAAAAGTCAAACACCAGGTACATTAGAGTACTTAGAACCCACTCTATGAGCTTCATTTTGCATGGGCACTCTAATTGACTATTCCTTTCCCATTTTTTTCCTCCTTTCCTTTCCCTCCCCATCCTCTCTCTCACACTTCTTTTTATTTGGAATCTGGACCTCTTAAACTCCATTCATCTGAAGAAGTGGGCTGTGCCCACAAAAGCTCATGACAGCATCTACATTTTTTGTTAGTGTCTAAGGTGCTGCAGGACTATTTGTTGTTTTTAAATTTTTTAGGAAGTTTTTTTGTGAGTTCTAATTTACAGCAGACAAGCAAATTATATTTGATAAGTGGCTCTAATTGGAGCTTTCGGCACTAATTCAGCACACAGATACATGTGCTTATCTTTACTTTCTTACCAGGTCTATACCCAATTCTGCAAACACATGTATAAATCCTTAACTTTGGTCACACAAGTAGAGACTTTTCCCACAGAAAATGTTTAGCTTTCATTAAAAAAAAGAAAACTCAAATGTTTTACCCCCAGACTCCTGAAAACTGATATGTCTGCTTTTTTTTACCAAAAATGTTCAGTTTTCAGGGACTACTGGGTTGTTTTTTGTTTGTTTGTTTTGTTTATTTGTTTGTTTTTAGTAGTAGTAGTAGCAGTAGCAGTATACAATCACAAGTACTAAGAAAGTAGGTCTTTTCAGTGACAATTTTTGTTTTGTCAAAAATCCAATTTTGTATCAGGAAAACAAAACTCAGGGGGAAAACATCATACTGTAACTGGAGCTTTTGCTATTCTGTACAGAAAATCTTGCTGGTTTTCTCTTTTACATCTGTAGAGGCAAGGAAAATCTGTACCAATGTGCACTGAGTGATAAGCTAAAATCCCCTAGTGGTTGATGTTAACGATATCTTTCCAGCCTTCATGCAATGTCTTTTATTGCTAGCATCCTGTAAGGAGACAACAAAAATATTCAGATATAATAAGAAGAAATCTGAGCATTACCCCAATTTGGACCAAAACCAAACAACTGATTAGCTCTTTTGTGGGGAAGGGGGTAGTTTTTAACAAATGTCTATGCTTCTTGTAGGTCACAACCTGAGTCAGAAATCCCTCCGGGAAGGTGTTTCTGCCCCCACATCTCCCTTGATCCAAACTTGGAAGTTCTGAAAAATCTTACAAGAAAAACATCCTCACAAGATTTCCAGCCTGTTTTTTCAACCAAACTATTTCAATATATTTCACGATCTCGTAATAAGCATCTGTTTTAGATATTTATTGGGAACTTTGAACCTAGAGCATTTTTTACTAATCTGTCACCACAGCATGATAACATCACAGTTATCTCACATTCCTGTGACCACACAGCAAAGTCAGGGAGATAATTTATAAATCTGCAACTTCTTTCTTGTCTTGGCTTAGATAATGAGGCTACATATAAACGTAACAGGTACAAGCAAAAAATCAGACCTCTTCTCTGCTTTTCAAAAATATGCCCGGGATGAGCTGCTACAAACACCTTACCTTAAAAACCTCTTCTCTGATTTTTCTCGCATAAGATGCAAATGATAATACTTATATTCATTTTCTGTGTTACTGCAACATAAGCAGAGGTTTGCAGAGAACCACTTGTGACTAATTTTCAGTTAAAAATGGAAAACTTAAGAAATATCTAAAAGGGAAATATGAATTCACACTGTTGCTACAAAGATATTCTTAAAATAAAATCAACCGCAATATGTGAAGCCTTTCGCCCGACAACACAAAGTCAGCAGCCTCAATGAAGTCGATGAAACTATTCCTGTCACTCAAAGTAAGCATCTGTGCACGTGTCTGCGGGATCAAGGCCTAGGCTACTGGTGTTATGGAGGCTATGTCTACACAAGAAGGCTTACTGCAGTGCAGCTGTGCTGATGCAGCAGTGCCATCTCTCGTGTAGCCAACCCTAGGCTGGAGGGAAAGAGGTCTCCCACTGACATAATTAATCCACCCTCAATGTGTGGCACCAGTGGTAGCTATGTCAATGGAAGAAGCTCTCTTGCTGACTAGTGTTGTGCATCCTAGCACTTATGTCAATGTAACTTATGTTGCTCAGGGGGGGTGGAATATTCACACCCTTGTGCAATATAAGTTTTTCTATCAAAGGCTGTATTGTGGTCATAGCCTCTGAGTCAGAGTTGAAGTGTCCAGAAGTCATTGCCCTATGAACAATGTGTCATGCAAAATACAAAATGAGTTGACCAGCTCAGACTGCTTCTTTCTAGGCAGGTCTCCAGATAGCAGCAACTCCCTCACATGCCTAGCTGCCCCACCAGGGACATGTGCAAGTAAGCTTTGTGCATCAACAGGTTTTCAAGTGGACCACTAGATGCACATCAACTCTTAACACTACACCATGGAGTTGCAGAGTTGTGTTCGGGGGAAGGGGGTGACCACCTCTTTAGTCCTGCTCAAACTACACTGAAGTAGAATGTTGCACTGCACTTGTGTGAATATTAAAGATGAATATCTGTATATTGTTGCACTTAGTTTAACCGGTTAACTTTTTAAAAGGGAATTTACATCTCTAGTCAATATAAACACAGATTAAGAACCTACGTTTGCATCCTTTGAAATCTGTGGGAAATCCATGGGAATTCTATCACTGTGGGTAGTCTGACACAACTCATAAATATCAATGAGTAATGAAAACCAAAGCCAGAAACCTCAACAATAGACTAATCACAAAAACCTGATTAGCTTTCCTGATTAATTGAAAATAAATGAGCAAGCTCCCTGTGCATTTTCAAGACTGAATAAACCATGTGCACTTGGAGGTAGGTAACTACTCCTTGTTGGAAAACTAATTTAGCTAAAATGGTAGGTTTTTAATCAGTGTAACTTTGCTATTTCTCAGAAAATAACATCATCTTGCATTCAGTCATTGTGAAACTGGGGCTCAGATTTTCATTCTAGAGTCTCACAAGTCCTCTTAGACAAGGATACAGCTTTATACCTAAAGCTGTAAGTGGAACAATAGTCAAATATTTTTCACTCAATTTCTTTACACTATTTCAATCTGTCTTGTTCTTAGTAAAACAGGGAGTGATTTTTGGTTTAAAAATGCTTGCCACATGTCCATACCACAATTTCTACAAAGGAAACTGGGTCAATTCTCCCTGTATTTAATCCTGCCCTTTACATGGTGTTGATAGCTTTAAAGACTACTTTTATGTATTTATTTTGGTGGGCTGTTGAGTTATTTTTGTGAATGGTTGTTTTCAAAATATTTTTTATTTTCTCTCTAGAGATGGAAAGGAATAGAAATACTTTTCTTTTAAAAAACATTCATCAATATATTCTTCTTAATCGTAAGGAAACGAAAATCTGTGTTTTTCATCTGCGGATTGGTATCTAATATTAAATAGTAACAGACTCCTCTTGTTTACAGAACTTTCACAATGCTTAACCATGTTTACTAGTGATTAACGTGCCTCACTGGCCAAAGCTGAGTTCATTTGACAATCTCTGAAGTTACATGTTAAACAATCCACACACGGGGAGAAATATATTACTAATAATGCAAACGTAGCTATGTATTACAGACACAAAAGTGTTATCACTTCTATCATAGTTTCAGACACACCATTTATCTATCCTGCACATGTGGCTTATTAGCAAGATTGTTAGATTTTCTTGAATCATGGTCAGGAACAGTGTTCCTTATAAGCTGAGTGCTTGGACGGTCTCCTAGGAGAGATTCAGGTGCTGCTCAGCAAATTAGCAGAGCGCCCACAGCCGCCAGTCTGTGTTTCTATTAGTGGTACACAACCACACATGCTTTGGTGCATGTAACAAACATTTATTCTGCGCATGGATGAAAAAATGTAGAGGGAACATTCGTCAGGAATCTCAAGGATGCTATGTAACTTATTTTCAAGCTTGTATTTGCAAATGTGGCATGTTGTTAGGTAGATATACTTTAAATAGTACAATCCCTCAGGATTGTATTCCAGGCTTTATTAATTTGCATATATACAATCTCCCTCGTGACAGAATCATTTATAGGCCTGGACAGATTGTAATATCTGTGCCAATATTAGCTCCCTTTAGGGGCCTGATTATGCTCTCAGTTGAACCAGTTTTATACAGGTTGTAAATCTACTGATGCCTGAGTTACATTCAAGTGAGTAAGAGCAATATCAAGTGCTAGTATCTATTGCTAGGGAACCCTCCAAGGAAGATTTAGACTTTTTCAGCTCGCTCTCTATGGCTTATTCAGATCTGGGCTTGGACTACTGGTTATATCTCAAAGCCACAAGCTGACATGATAGAAACTTCTTGGGTGGTCCCTCTGGATATTTTCCTCCTTTTTCTTGTCCAGATTTTGCATTCAGCAACTGCAGAGATTAGCCATGTCAGTACTCTCATTGATTCTGAGTCACTCGTGAAACATGGAGATGTCACCATTGAAAAGCCCCATGATTACTGTGACTCAGAGATGGTTAGGCTGTCACCAATTCATACTCAGCAGGATGTGGAAACTGCTCTCCAGGCTTTGGGCTTCACTATCTCTACTATGTGAAGTCCAGAAGGTCAACTGCTTTGTAATTATCTCGGAGTAATAAAGCAGGCAGGGTTGCTCTGTATTCAGAAATGCCTCTTGACACCCACCTCCAACTTTTTTCTCACAGATTACCCCGGTTCAGGGATGATCTGTGACAAATGAAGCAAGAGGGCAGACAACTGAAGTGCCAATAGTGGAAGTCTTACACCAAAGCTGGTTGGTTCCCAAGTACAGATTTTTAAGAACTCTGTTGCAGTGGCTCTGGGTGGGAGGGGAAACCAACAAAGTTCTTTTCTGATGCAGAATCTCACTCAGCAAGGTTATTTTAATTGGCAGATAATTGAGGGTTATCAGGCTATTTCTGCTTAGTAGCGGGTCTAAAACCTTCCCATTGAGAGGAATATTTTGGACGACAAGACTGCTCATATTAGGGATGGGCTTCCTTCTTCAGTGGTCACATTCCAAATTCTTGAGGAGACAAAGGCCTTGTCTGCTCTACTAGAGTTTCAGCCATTGATGCTCATTAGGCACTAGAGTTATTGGGAGAACTTCATCCCACAACCTGTGCTTTGGATCCAAGGGATCCATGTCTTTTCTGACTGCTAAAAGCCAGTGGGGAAGTACCGGGTCCCTTATGTGTGCAGATTATCAAGACCTCTTATAGAGAGGGCAGCCTGCCTATGACTCACCCAAAAGAAGCTCAAGTGTGGTGACTTTGCGGGCAAGCTGCAAAAGACAGCTGTTTGAGAGGCCGTCTGGAGAAGGCCTCCCACAGTGATGCACAGGACTGCTGGTTGGCTGGCTGGTCAACCAAAGTCCTATGGAATGACTCAGTTTTGCTGAGGTTTAAAATAATTGTATTTATTTCATGATTAATTACAGAAGGATGCCTACAGCCTGCAATAGGCATCTTTATTAATTTTAAACTATATAAATAAATATTAAAATTATGAGAAAAAATAGAGCCAAAGACTGAGCTATACCTGGGTCACCCTCAAAGGCTCATCAAGGAGCTACACAGAATGTTCCCTCTAAATCCTCCAGGAGACCCAGCCAGTTCAGGCAGTGAGCAACCAATCTCAGGAGCCTGGGTTACCTCTCACTTCGACCAGTGTCAATCAGGAATAACTCCATGGAAGTTAATGTCCCTTCCTTAGAGTAGATGTTACAAAATGGCAGGGGGGATTCATCTCTGGGCTAAAAGCAAGGGAGCTGATATGGTGGGGCAGGGAGGGATGAATTGCACCTGGCACAAGGGAGGTGCAGAGTTAGCTACACCAGCTTCATACCCAAATCCTGGGCAGCAGAACTCCCCAGCACAGAGCATTCCTTCACTCTATTTCTCACTAGGGTTGCCAGATGGTTTAATAAAAAATACCAAACATCTTCCCCCTCCCCCCCAAAAAAACCCAAGAAAAATTCTGTTGAGGAAAGGGGGAGACCAAAGTTGTTGCGCAAAGGAAAAAAGGACCTCGAGAGTTAAGCAAAAAACAAACCAACCAATCAAAAAAAAGAAACCAAAAAACAGCATGGTCCCTTTAAGAAACGCTTTGCTTTTGAGGCTTTTTGGCCCTAACAAGCTGCCAGCAGACACCCGCCATCTTGCCTGTCTGTCTGGTTCAACACCGAACACATGGCAACCCTATTTCTCACTGCTGCAATGACCACTGGGGCTGATCTGGTTCCACCCGTCTACCCCTGAATAGCGGACATGCAAAGTGTTCAGCTGAATTCTCCCTACAGAAGGAGAATCATGTCCCCAGACTTGACCTTGCATACTCCCCAGGAGATTGTACTCTGCGGCCAATAGACTGTCAGCCATGCAGCATCTTCCTGCATGTGCAAGTGTTTGAGTTAGAAAGGAAAGCCTCGTGAGACAGCAATATTTGGATAACCAAAGTTTTTATTATAATAAATAACAATGAAAGAGATCTCAAATAAGCAGCTCCTTCAAATGTATCATTCTATAAATATTATAGTAACAGTGTACACTAGACCACATTTCATGTAAAAAGGCTCATACATTTTCATAAATAAGGTCACACTATTATTTATATAAATAAATGCACTCTATAATTATTGCCATTCAATAAATTAGCATTAAATATTAAAATATTGTCAATACTTTTTTGCCAAAAGCACCAGAAATACTTGTTTTCTAGAAAAGGATGAATGTAACAAAAAGATAGCAACATTTCCTAGGAAAATGTTCAAGTTAAAGACAATGGGACAGATGCAAGCATGCATCACTGCATAGCTTTCAAAATATCCACTTGTGCTTGTGCACATAGGCTCCAAATGTACAAAATACATAAGAAGCTGCTTAAATTCCATTGACTTCAAAGGGACATAACTATGCTTTTTAGTTAACTATGCTTTGTTGAATGGGAGCCATAATGGAGTTTTCTTTTTCAAGATACATCCTATGTTACATGCCCATATTAAAATATAGCCTGTGGTATATGGCACTGTTATATAACTAACATTCCTATGTGTGTGTCGTCTTAATAGATAAATGATTTGCACCATAGTGGTTTCCTGGAGGTTCTTTCAGTTTTTCTTCTTGTTTCCTCCCTTAGTATTAACTGTTCTCTTCGGTGCTTCAGTGCATGCATTTTCCATGTAATCAAAGAGCAAATCCAGCTCCCCGATTGCTTTGTTCTTTCCACTCTCTCCCAACTATATATATAGAAAAAAAAATCTTTAATATCTCATTATATCACCAAGGATTAAGATCGGAATACAGTATTTGTATAGAAATAGGGCTAAATCCTGCTCCTTTTATTCTTACAAATAATTCTGTTAATGTCAGCTGACCTCAAGATGAAAACTACCTAATCCAAACCATGCCAATGCTGGGTTGTTTTCTACAGGTGATATTCCTTTGCCCAGTTACATTTTAAATGATTCTAGAGATGTATCAGGTGAACACAGAAATCACACAACATATAATAGTACTAAGGTTTGGTTTACAGTGCTTTTAATATGACATCTGAGGAAACCATCCCTAACTGCGCCAAGAAGTCCAGCCTACAGTCTCTTTCCGATAAAAGATCACGTTGTGCACTAGAGCAGCCATGTCACAACTGGTGGAGGAAGTTCTTAAGTTTTAAACCTCAATTTATTTTCTTTTAGGGTTAAAAATTGCAATCACTTATCTGTAACATTAAATAATTGCAAATGGTGATATCTCTATTACAGTTTTCTCATTATTACAAGCTCAGTTTGGCCAATATAGAACATAAGGTGCAGGTTATCATTAACAGGAACATACTTTCATTGCAGCATTAACAAACACAGGGCCCTGCCAGTGCTGATGCACATGAGTATTTTTTATGCAAATAAGTAATCTCCTAACATCAGTGGAATATTCACATGCAGGATTAGGGCTACAGATAAGACAGTTTCTCCATGCCAAAAAACTTACAAAGGAGGAACAAAAGTGTCCCTAGTCCGCCTATCTCCACTGCAGCCTTCACCCCTTAAATAATCTCTGCTTGCTTTAGAACAGTGTTTCTTAAACTGTGTTCCGGTGTGCTGCGAGGCAGTCGGAGGTGTGCCGCAGAGAACAACAGAATCCTTGGTGTTCCCCATAAAAAAATTGTTCTTTGGTGTTCCTCGGTCTTAAAAAGTTTAAGAAACACTGCTTTAGAACATTAGCTTCTCAGCTATGTTTTTTTTGGAGGGGCGGGCGGTGTCTGTTGTTTTTTGTTTTGTTTTGAGTTTGGGGGTTTTTTGCTGCATTAAACTGATAGTTTTGCATTACACATGAGCCAACTGACATGTTTTTTCTTATAAAACATTTGTCATAGCTGATAATGGGCCTGATCCAAAGTCTTTTGGAGTCAACAGAAAGACCCCAACTGGCTTCAGTGGATTTTGGCTCAATCTCAGCAGGGATACTGAAACAACAATGAAAAATTATGACCTGGCCAATCAGGCCAATTCATTAATCTGTTAGCCTTAAATTCAGAAAGTATGTCATTTGTAATAGCTATTTGGGGGCTTGGCACTAGTCTTGTTAAAACAAACATACCTGTTTGATTTTGTTTTTCATTTGTTCCAGGTTCCTTTCAATATGTTCTCTGTGTCCTGAAAATTTCTGAAAAACAAAAGCCCATGATTTGGTTGGTGAATGTGTGACAGTGCGGTTTTTCTGTTTCACACCTTTCTATTAATGTACTTGATTTCACAACCCTAAATTTGGGTATCTTGATCTGAGGTTTCCTTTGATTTCAGTACCCAGTGAGTGGTCATCTTGCCACTGCAGCACACTGCCATGGTTACACTTGAAATTCATAAGCCAGCTGAGAGCAGAAGATGGCTTATGGATGGGAACCAGAAGTGAGAAGATGCAGGAGAAGTAGGGGAGGGGGAACAGGCAGGTTTTATAGAAATGTGCCATACTTACACAGCCACTTAGTTCTGTGGTCAGTGCTGCTAAGAATTGGGCCACCTCGTGGATGTGTGGATAATAGTTCTTAGGCGCAGGGAGAAGTACTTCATCCACTATGATCTTCACTACCTTCTTCATCACATAGCAGCGATTAGTCTCCTGCAAAACACAAAATAGGAGGGTCACACCAAATAATAAGACACCAATCAATGCTGCTTAGGCAGTTGGCTCCATGCAGCATATGTAAAGCTCACCTGGACGTTAATGTACAGCTGCTGTCCAATTAGCCTGTTGTCTGTGTCTTGGTCCGAGAGCCTAGCCTGCCGGGCAGAAAGGAAGTGTCAGAGGGAGATAGGAGCCCTAATTTTTTTTTAGAAAATGGACAGTATTCTACAGCCGTAGTGCAGGACACTACAATTGACACCCTGCTTTGAGTGATGGCTGCCAGCATTGGGGATTATACCTCAGAGGGGACCCAGAGGGAGAGGGAGAAGGCTGAGCCTACTGAGGAAAATCAGAAGAGGTTAAACTCTAACAAGGAGCTTCCTAGTTATTTCTAAAGGTCTGCCCATGCCCAGCAGTGAATGAGGCAAGGGAGAGAGAAATGAAAATTCTTGTTTCAAAATTTGCCAGCCCAAGGAAAACAAAAGCAGTTTAGTAGAGCACACAGCAGTGCATTAGAAATGAGCAGTGCTTCACCGGTGGGTTATTCCCCCACAGACTGCTGAGGGATTTGCCGTGGGTTTTGGTTTCACATAGCAATGTACTCAGCCCGTAGTATACTCTACCCCCCTCTGAAAACATCACTGCAGCATGAGTACATGTCCATGTAGGTTGAGGGAAGGGGACAGAAAGAAAGTGGAATATGGGAGAGGAGACCCATGGCAACAGAGAGGAGAAAGGGCACCATAATAGATGGATTACTATACCAGTTTGGCCAACGTGTAGGTGCGATTCCTGATGTAGGCCTGCTGGAAGTTGATCTTTCTGAGTCTGCAGGAGTCACTGGCAGGAGCAACTCCTGCTCCTTTTGGAGGCATGGGGAGGGCCAAGAGAAGGAGAGGGAGACAGCAGCAGCAGAAAAAGATCCATGCCAGGGAGCACCTCATCCAGTTCTGTAGGGACATCATGGTTCAAAATCCAAGTAGTTAGTTCAGCTGGGCCGCAGCTAAAGAACTCTGCACTGATGAGAAAGAGAAATAGCCATCGTCAGAGAAAGAGCAAGAGAGACTGAGTAAGACAAAGCAAGAAAGGCAGGTAGACTTCAAATCTTACCTTTGCCGCGATTCTAGTTGTGCTGTGCAGGAGTCTAGGTGCATCTTATATAGACCCACCAGGATCTTTTTCCTGGGTGTCTGCTCGTGAATTAAAGATGACATCAGCAAGTCTCTTACTTTCCAGCATCCTCTTCTGAGAATAACCACCACCAAAACCCACACAGAACACAACCACAAGGACTTTGCACTCTTCCGTTTCTTATAAAAAGTAACCCCATCTTTAATGTTGGGTTAGGCAGGGGCTTTTCCTGTGAATTGTTGAATTTACACAGATGTGAACCCTGGATGTTTTTTTCAAAAAATATTTATTGTAAAGTTGACAAGTTTTGTGACCTGTCTTGATCATAAAGCCTTAGTTCACGCCACAGATCAATTTTAAGCTTGATTCAATTTTGTAAATGTTTTCTATATTTATAATTATTCATTATTTGTATTACTGCAGCACCAAGAGATATTAGTGGAGACAGGGGCCCCATTGTGCTAGGTGCTGTACAAACATACGTAGTCAGATGCTGTCCCTGCACCCAAAAGCTCGGGTCCACGCATCTGCCTGGAGTCCTATTGACATTGATGGAGTTTTGCCTATGTCCCAGAGAGCTCTCTTTGAAAGATCAGAGTCCAAATATGATCAATACAGTAAGATTTCATTTATCAGACCTCTCCTTGTCCCCAGATCCCCATTTTCCAAAACAGAAACATGTCCCATAGTGAGCATCATTTGCACCGAACAGCCATACATTGGTACAACTGCTTATCTAAATGAATTCTGTGTTCTTCATACTAGTCAAGTAAACCAGGCTCTTCAGAGCACAAATACTACACTTTGTGCTTAATATAATGGGGGAAGAGAGGAAAAGGCAGGATAAGGGGGCATATAACTTTCTGTAAAGTTAATATTAGTCTAAGTCAAATTATAAGAAAGATGTGTTGTTGTTATTAATTATTATTATTATTAGACACCAACAACGTGCACAAGTAATGAATATTGAGATTGTCCATGTCCTGAGGAGCTTGCAATTTAAGGCCTCAATCCTGCAGCTAACTGTGCAGGGGGTTATCCCGTAACTGGGCTCAGGAGAAGGGCAGTGCTGTTTGTGAGTACAGTCACTGGGGAATTGAGGGGTAATTGAGGGGTAAAGGACAGACACAGTGTAGCCAGACATGAACCCCATCTTGTCCCCTCCCCCTTTGATGCCCTGGGAACGCAGGTGTGCTGCCTGTCCCTGACTCTACCATAAA
>CM057845.1:57252657-57271149 GCA_030068395.1 Apalone spinifera
CCTTTATAAATACCATTGCCTCACCCTACAGTGGGAGCTATTCCAAGTTTTTTCTTTGGGTGGCCTTCCATCAGAAGTTATCATTGATCAAGAAATGAATTTCATGTCCTGGGCAGTGTTCCCTGTAAGCGGAACGCTTGAACAGCCATCCAGGAAAAATTCAAATGCCGCCCATCTGATTACCAGAGCGCCCACTGCCGGCAGCATGTATTTCTTTGATGATGCACATCCTCACATGCCTCTATACACATAAAATGTATTACACTCATGTCTGGAAAAAAATAGAGGGAACACTGGTCCTGGGTACTCCAACAGGTTACAGCACTGTTGAAAGAATGAACACTCTGGAGCTCAATATACTTTCTCTAGACGGATAATCTGGAAAAGTGGTTCAATAAGCCCTTCAAGAATGTGCTAATTAATTTTCTGGGAACAGAGGTCAAAGACAGCTGTTCCTCTATCACTTCTTTGAAAGGCAAGAAGTCCACAGTTCTCCGACGACTTCTCCCCTTTCAAACTTTATTAAGGGAAACAGCTTTGAGAAAGAGTAGACTTGGTTAGGAAGTTCTGGGAATCTCATCCCCATTCATCCTACCATTGTCTTCTAATATGTCATTCAAACAAGGGAAAGGTTAGAAAGTTTGAGCCAGCTGAAACCTCTCTCGTGCCCAATAGACCCAGATATGACAATATCATTTCTGGAAGCTTGAGTTATCCTACTCCTTCTCTACTCATACAACAAGCTCCTGCCAGATAGGTAGGACCTGCATGAAGTGCTCCAGGGGGTGGGACCAATAGATTACAAAATGTATTACCCAAACGAGCAAAACCACATTTATTATGTAAATGTATTAAAACCCTGGGAATGGGGGGGGGGGGGTTAAAGAGAGCCTTCATCCACCTGGAGGAGAGAGAAGAGGATCTGGATCTTCAGCTCCCTAAGGCTACATCTATACTGCACCGTTATTTTGGAATAAGCTGTTGTGAAATAGTTATTCCAAAATATCTTGTTTCAAAATAGTATGTCTACACTGCAGGGAAACCTCAAAATTAGTCTGAGGCAGGCTTCCCTAATGTAGACATACTATCTCGATTTAGAGCCCCAGGAGGAATAACTTAGAATGGCCCTGATGAGCGGCTATTTCAAAATAGCAGAAGTGGAGCATCTACACATGCCTTATTTTGAAATAGCTATTTTGGAATAGGTGTTATTCTTCATAGAATGAGGTTTACAGAAGTTGGAATAAGCCGTCCGTTATTTCAAAATTATTTCAAAATAACTGAATAGCTGTGTAGACACTCGCATAGTTATTTCAGAATAATGGTCGTTATAGGCACACCCTACGAGGGCCAAAACGGAGAGAATAGGATGTCTGTTGGGGAAAGGCTGTCTAATGGACAGAGAAGACAAATACACAATGTCCTGGGAGATTACAAGATGTTTCCCCCGCTCCACGGAAAAATTTTGTTGGTGATTTGCCACAGCCACAGATGGCTGGGGCCAAGCCCATTAGGAAGTCATTATATCCCAAAATGCGTAAAACCCTGGTTAATTCAGGAAGTCCAGGAAATGTAAAGATAACTGAGGGGTTTCATTGCCCCTGGTGTATTCTGATGATTTTGGTACCAACACCAGATAGAACTTTGTTTTTGTGTTTCCATCAGATAAACGTCATTTCTGACCTTGATACATATATAGTGTCCTAAGTCAATGATTTGCAGAATCACCTCAGTCAACCCCACTCTATCATTAGATCTAAGAACTAATGGAAAGTTCCCCTTACTCCTAGCTCCTCAAAAAATAAAATCTTTTCTACCTCAGTGGGCCTATTCCAATTTGTTACCATTCCTTTGGGTTGCATGGAATTCTGACCACCTTTCAAAGGCTGATATTTGGCCATAACACCCGATACAATTGCTATACCGTGACCTGCCTAGATAATGTGGTTGTCTGTCCACGCACCTCCAAAAGAAGGTGCAAACCCAAAGAAGTGCATGGTGGGAAAATGGGGAAAGAAATGTTTGGGGTATTAATAGGGAACAGTAATGTCCAACTCCTAGTGGACAAAGTTGAGATCTTTGCAAACACCTCTGCATACAAAAAAACTAAAAAGCAAGTCTAGGCCTTTCTAGGGCCAGGAAGGTACTAGAGCAAATTTGTGCCCAACTTTGCCTCATAGCAGAACCTCTGACTGACTTTGTTAAAAAATTAGCCCCTCAACAAGTTACATGATCCCCATTTGCAACCAAACATTTCAAAAAATTAAACAGATTCTCTGCAGCAAGCCAGCATTGCACATCTCTGACTTCTCTCGAGAACTCAGTCTAGAAAAAGACAACTGAGGTGTACCTTTACACAAGTAGAAAATCCTTAGACTGGGAAATCCAGTACTCTATCCTCAAGAACAAATAGCTGGCTTTACATGGGACCAGAAAGACACAGAGATACTTCCTGGTTGGAGCATCTTTTGTCTTAATCACTGATCATGCAGCACTAAGGTAGCTCTAAACTACGAAGGACTCAAATGTCTATATGAGACAAATTGGTACTTAATTAGTTATTCAGCCTTCCCAATTTCAAATAGTATACTGGCCCAGGAAGGCAGATTTCCTTCCAAGAACCAAAGAATACAGGGGGACTCTGTGGTGTGTGTTCATACAGGGTCACACAAATAGTGCAGGAAGATATATCAAGGGGATACTGTTGCTCTGGGCCCAAGGCCTGAAACTGGCTTGCTTACTGATTAGCCCAAACTGCTGCATCTAGAAATGAATTAGCTTATCCTTAAAAGAGGGCAACAAGAAATGGAGAGGGAAAGACTGAAACTTTGTCCAAAAGGCTTAGGGTTAGGGGGCCATGATCCCACTGGGCTGCTACTGGAACTACTGCTGAAAGGAATTGCTCCAGAGCCTAATGGACAGGAGGGAGACTTTGTGGCATCTAAATTTACTGGTGTGAAGAACAGACTTGGTGACGGCACTTTTTGGTCTGCATGGGCTTTTGAGGGAAGAGTCTACAAGTTTTTGAGAAACCCTAGAAACTGCTTCCCTGGGTTCCTTGAGTGAGCTCTGGTGGAATTGCCTCAGGAACTAAGCTGGCCAGAGTCAAAGCAAGAGCAAAACCTGATCCAGTGGGAGAAGGGTGCTATAAGACAGGCAGCATGTGAAGCAGCAGGTAGGAGAGTGGATAAAAAGCTACAAAGAGGGAGGTTGGGTATGAAACTCAAGTTCAGGTTTCCTTCTTGAACCACTCCCGTTACTAACTGTCATACTGTAGCCAATTCTATTTGCCTTAGTAAGGCTCTGGTGGTCTTCTTTCATCTTTCCATCCACCACTGACAAGAGAATTGCCAGGAACCAACCATAGTCTCTGGGGATTCAGACATCCTTCCTTCATGGTAGTTAACTACAGATCCTTTGGCTTGGCATGTCTTCTCTGATCTAACAAACAACTTACCCTCTCCATGAGCATGCCAAACAAGGACTCCAGCTTTGTCTGCACTCTTCTCTCTAGGTTTGAGTGCTTATGGGCTAGATTCATCTGTTGTGTAGTTGACTTTAGTGGAATAGTACCCACGTACACCAGTGGTGAATTTGATCTTACCTCAGGCAGGTTTTTTTTCCTTTCTGCTGAAGTCTTTGAAGGCACAGTTCCCCATGGCTTTAGGCCTTGTTTCATCATATATACCATTGACAAATGCGTTTGAAAAATGCTAACATTCAGCTGTAGTAGCAATTTACATATGCCCACTCCGATATGGCACAGATGTAAATGAAGAAATGAGGTGCAAGGCAGTGAAGAAATGGCCCTAAATCTTTCCTTCGCCACTGCTTTCATGTAGTGATTGAAAGTTTAACCTTCATCCTTTTCTCCATCTGTCTTATCTTACATAGCTAATTGCAGACTTGGACATATGCTTTTTCATGAGCCTCTCTCTTCTATCAGTGTTGTAAATGCAGGTCTCAATCATATCATTCCCTGGCTACACTATAATCTCTTACTAATGAGCCCTCCAAAGAGTGAATCTGCTTCTGGTAAAAGCTTTTTTGCACCATATCTGACATCATAGTCATCCTCCTTTGCTCTTGTGATCATAAATCTTGGGAGTATCTAACTCAAGTAAGAGGATCCATGGTAACTCTGTTGAAAGAGCAAAAAACACTTTGATCATCAGTAAAATATTCTTCATAACATTTTTTGAAAAATCAGCCTCAATAACTATACTAAAACTGCACAAGATGAGCTTTAATATCCTTAACCTCACTTTTTCCAGTGACATCTCAGAATTAGAAGTGTCCTCCGTGACTGACTCCCAGTGATAATTCTTTAAGTGTAATTACATATGGAGTTTCCCTAATTCACTGGGAAACGAGTGTGGTTTCACATTCTCGACAATGGCTTACTGACCCATATATCGTTTTGGGGGAAGACTGGAAGTTTACATCACTTAGCCCCTAAAGCCACAAAAGCTTCCTCCTTGCTTTTCAATCAACCCACAGGTAAAGAACCAACGTTGTACTTTGATGTACATCTATTATGCATATTACCAGGACTGTCATGTAGGAATTGGCTCGTAGCTGACTAGGCATAAGTTAGGGAGAGTCAGTCCTCCCTAATTCTTAGGCTCATCTTCAGACCAAAACTTATGTACTCCAGCACTGCATGAAGAATATGAGTTTCATCCATTTACTATGGTTATAACACTTCTAGTTTCTCTTGTAGTACTGGGGTTCTTCTAAAGTTGACTTGTCTCTGACTTTAAATTGGTGCAGATTTGTAATTTCGAGGTAGGTTAAGGAAGAGATGCTACTTAAATATAATAATCTAAAGGTTTTTGTCTTAAAAGGGTCATGTTTTGATACTTTTAAAATAATAAACAAACTTTTAACCAATTGTGGGCTAAACTTTAAATAGCCTTATATGGCTGGTTTGTTAAATATTCTTAGTCTTATACCAAAACCATTGTGATCAATATGGTCTCAACAGAAGACTACACAGAACCAGCTTTGCATATCTATATATGGGTGCTACACATATTGTTCTGCTAGATGTCATAATAACTTCCATAGTAGTTACATGAAAATTCAACACAATTTGCAAACAAATAAAATAGGACTGTTTACTTCAGTGGTGCTACAACAGGCATGAGTCTAGTCCATTATCCAATGACAGTAATCATCCACAACTGTATTGCTGCACAACCGTAATGTATAAATAAGAGTAGTTAATTAAGGCCTGCTGTAGCAGGCGCTATCCCTCTACAGAAGTAGAGGCTTACAAACAGAAACCAGAATATCTCATTGTACCTGTTTATAATTTTAGGGTAGATAAGTTCTAAACCATTATTGACTATTCCACCATATACACGATTCCTTTGATTTAAAAAAAATGTATAACCAAGCTCTAGCATGCTAATTATGAGATACTGTTGATCTATTTAATGACCTACATATATCCAACTCTTGAGAAGTTAGGTCAGGTGTACTGAAATTTCTGTATTTCCTGTTGGGTGGTGGTGGTTGTTCTAACTTGCAAGACAGTGACTCAGTGACTTGGCAAAGTAGAATTACTGACATATTATGCAAAAAACCCATTGTTAATGGGAGTAAAAATTTTCAAAGCTGTGTTAAAAGTTGAAGTTCAGTGATGCCTTAATAATGTTCTCACTGAGTTTATTCAGTTGAATATGTCTTTGAATAGGTCCGACATATGTGAAGCAATAATAATTTTTAAAAACAGTATGTAAATATCGGAGGAAAACGTACAATTGAAATATACAAAACAAATATGGCTATTTAGTTGCTGATGAGGACTCTAACAAATGCCCTTTCAGAAGAATAGGATGGACTACAACAGATGTAAGCAGATTAAAATAAAGAGTAAAGTTAAGACTCAAACTCCCAGTGGGTATGTGCGATTAAAAAATAAGCCAAGAGGTAAATTGAAAAATAAAAAGTTTCTTGTCAATTACCTCCATTCAATGTAAGTAAACTTACAATAGAAATATTTAGAGTATTAGATCCTTCATGCACACTGCTGGAGAACCCTATCTATCTCCAGAGGTTCTTAATAGTCATGTCATACAAGGCAACTTCAGCTGTTGTCTTTTCTCCCATCTGAGGCCTTCTCTCCATTAGAAGGAGTTTGCCAGTGTAGCTATATTGGTATATAGATACACTAGCAAGCCCTCTTATTGGAGGCACAGTTTATTGGAGTCAAGCTTGGATATATGTAGCACGCTTACTATGTCCTAAGCAGCAGCTGTCTCAAAGCAGCCAAAGAAAACTTTTCCTAGAGCTCCCAAAGCTGCCATGCCTTGCACTCCTTACTATTTTATGCTTTTATTTTAACAGAAAACATTTGAAATTGTGCTTTCCTCACTAGATATGTTGAAGAGCAAATCATTAGGTGCAGGGTAGGAGGCTGTACTATATTACAAAATGCTAAACAGAATTCTGCAGAGTTCTCACCTCCTGAAACCGAAATTCACTTCTCTGAAGGTTAGAATAATTGCATGGAATCAGGATGCTAATTTAAGACACTTCTATTGAAACACTTTTTGCAAGAAAAATTAGTCTCTGAGAATCAGTAAAAAAAAAAATGGCAAAGCAATTTAAATCCCAATTCACACTTTCCTTTATCAGTCATTTGTATTTGAATAGCAGAATTATTTTGTTCCTGTCTACGCTGTTAAAACTTGGCTAACCCACTTAACAGCAAAACTTCCATTTAATGATGACTTGGACTCTTTGCCTATATTTTAATCACACTACAAACAGCTGAGATACTCAAATGTTAAGCATGAAGTAGAAATCCGGGGATTTAGGTAACTCTAATAATTTGATGTCAAGCAACAAAGTTCATAATGCCTATTTTCAAAAGAGGCCCTGTTACCAAAACTCTTTTTCAAGTAGCTTATTTTCCTGGATAACATAGATAGCATTATAGAATTACAGCTCCCAGAGAAGGAATAGATGGAACCAGTTAACACTTGTCCTGCCCAGCATACCTACATATCTGTCAAGGTGCAGTAATTCCGAACCATGCTTAGACAACGTGGGGAGAGAGGGATTTGTGAATAACTGAGAAATCCAGTGATTGAGACAACCAAGCTACTTGCCAATTATCCATCTTCTTGCAACTATAATACATAGTGGCTAGGCAGCAATAACTTAATATAGGTAGTGTAATGGATAATCTATGGCTGAGAACTTTACTGCACAATTTACTTGCTGCTTCAGAATTATAATTTTGCATCTAAATTTTCAAAATGTCTGGTTCTGGTGTTACAATATTCTTTCAGCTTAGAAAGTTAACTAATGTAGTGTGACAGTCTGAATCAACAGCTACACTGCAATTACCCTATTCATCTCAGCGAGGCACTAATCTGAGAATGACAAATGTCAGCATGAAGAGCTGATCAACCATGTAAAGTTAGGTTGACCCAGCTACATGGTTCAGAGCTGTGAAAACTTCACTCCTCTCAGAGCTGTAGTAAACCAGCCTAAACCTAGATACCACTTCTGAGGGAGATGGATTTACTACAGTGACAGTAATCTGTCATGCAGAATCTTTATGAAGCACTACACTACATGCTGAGAACCTAGGTGCAGAATAATAAACTGAATAATAAAAGAACAACAAGAAATGAGCTGCTGATTATTCTGACTATACTTCTAGGAGTGTCTTCTTTGGGGGTGTTATGGACAACAAAATAGTTTTTTTAATTGTAACTCAGGACAAATAAGTTTGTTTTCCTTTCAAACTTGCCCAAATATGTAGTCGGCTTCAAACCAGGAGAGACCTTGCTTAGCAATGAGCTGGGGAGTTAACTGAAGGAAAATACTATCAGCCTGTATTGCTAACGTGATATCCAAACAGGTCTACTTACAGAAAATGTGCACTGAGCTTTTTATGGCTGCCTTGAAGAGCACAAAAAAGTATCTCCTAAATGCTTTAAAGTTGGACAAAAAAACCAGCACCTTGTGGAAAATTCTGACATTCATTTTGTCTAAATTTTCCATGGAAATTTGATTTTTATTTTTCCAGTTGCAGTTTGATAACTGAAAAATTTTGGCCAAAAGTATAAATATTTTTACGTAGCGATGCCGCCATAGTACCTCATGAGAGTTCTAGCCTCTTCTAGAGGCTCATCTATGACTCCATCTCCCATGAAGCACTACAATCTACCCTTTTGAAGAGAGGAAGCAGTGCATCACGGGAGTCATCGACCATGGTGCATCCATCATCAGCCACTGTAGTCCAACTAGGAAACTCAGCCCAAAGAAGGTACCCCAGCACTATTTCCAGATAAGTATTTCTGGTTCCAGCCATTCCAATTTGGGAGAAAATGGAAAGACTGTGGAAAACTTGTAAACAAAATTTTGCTTAATCAGAAACTAGTTTTCCATTAAAAACAGTCTAGAAAATTTCCAACCAGCCTTATTTTAAATGGCACCTGAGTCCACATGAAATGGGCATGAAGAACATGATAAAAAATAAACATTTCTAAAGGAACTCTTTCAGCTGAGGAAACTGCTTTTTTAACACAATCTCCCCTTCTGTAGTTAACAGTTGCATACAATTTTCCAACCTCTTATTTATAGTAGGAGGAGCTTATTCCTGACACCAACATAGACCAGCTTATAAAGGCCCAGTTGAAAGGAAGTCTCAGTCTTTCAACTTGGACTATGGGTTTTGGCTCTGGGTCCAGTTAATCATGATTCCAAATGTCAACTTTTCTATGGTGCACAAATAACGCAACTTTTATAAAGAGCAGTTCTGGACTTTTCCAGGGTGGCAGCAGCTTGTCTTCAAGAAGGCCATCAAGACTGTCTAGCCTTCTGCTGGGCATATTAAACTGAGTGAAAACAAGACAAACGATTTTTTTTTATTTTTAAATGTATACAAAATTCAAATTCTTCATTGTACAAATACATTAACTTAATTTTTATAAAAAAAATGGCTAACCAATTATTTTCACCTACTATCTTGCTTTTATCAAATAACAAGAAAAAATAGGCCATCAGAATAAATCACAATCAGTTTTACCTGTGACCATCATTACAGTTATTCACTCACCCAGAAACAGACAACTAAGAGAATGAAGAGGTAATTGGGGAGTATTAGGGGGTAATTTAACACCTGTATTTGAAATACCAGCAATTTAGGGGCATTTTTCCCTAGTATCTAAAATCAACATTAAACACTGGTCTTGACAATAATATAGCCATCCATATGGATACTCCAGGCATAGCTAAAAATGGTCCCAAACAGTAAGCTGTCAAAGTCTAGATGAAAAACAAGTGTTTGGCTTTCTTAAATATTTATTTTTAACTAGAAAGATCTTGGAGTCCAAATCAAAACCTCAACACTTGTTGCATATTTCACATCACATTTGTTGAAATATTAAATGTGGGGGTTTTCGTAGTAAGGTTAGATAGTACTAAATGACATCATGACAATAGTTGGTACATATTCAGAATTCATACAGGATTATGAGCAAACACCTAACATAACTATCTGCTACCACAGACATGCTTAAAATCAAACGTCCAAGGTATAGTTGTAGGTGAATGATGGTATCGTCCCATAATACTGTTCTTGATGTACTATATTCTTGTAATAACACATCTTCAGAAATTAAATACGTTATAGAAAAATAATTACTTTCAATTTCAAAATATGCCATAACTGAAAGATTTTAAAAAGCAGTGTACACAGAACTCCCATCTATTTCAACTGAAGTGTCAAATGTCAGGCCATCTTACTAATACATACAAGGCCAAAAATATAAAATTTGCTAAAAATCAAAAGTACACAACTGTGCAGTAAAAATACATCTTTGTACAAAACAGTAACTCCCTGGTGGAACTTATTACGACTTGCCCCAGAAATTTTCTTTCCTCTTCTGAGCTCGTTCCAGAATCTGAGATGCTAGTGAGCTAGAAGCCGCAGAGCGAGCAGAGATCTGGGACAATCTGTCATCTGTAAGTGCAAGCAACAAGGAAAACATACCTATAACTAATCCACAAATCAGAGATAAATTCTAAACAATTAAAGCAGCTGTGGCCGACTCCTCAAAAGCAAAAGTTTGTATGTAATTTATGACAACGAATGCTACAAAATCAAATGCAAATATCTACACTATCACAGTGGAGGATCAGGGCAATTCTTTTATATTCTAGTCACTGCAGATGTCTGGAAAGTATGCGGGCAGTGCAAATTGCCCAGCAAAGCATCTATATGTCTACAAAAAGCATCTGAAAGTCATCTGAAGAACTGAGTTGTGCCCACGAAAGCTCATGATTCCCCACATGTTTTGTTAGTCTATAAAGTGATACCAAACCATTTGTTGTTGTTTAAGTTTATCTACATATTTTGTTAGTCTTTAAGGTGCTGTAAGACTATTCGTTGTTTTTTAAGTCTACATTATCGTTAGCCTTTCTGTTGTAGGGGAAGCTAATTAGAAAGCTACAAGAATACTGACTAGGATTTTTAAATATGGTGTTTAATGCTCAATGAAATGCAGTGGGAATCTGGCACTGAGCTCTCTTTAAAAAGCTAGATTCACTGTGCCCAATCTTTACAGCCCAAAATGATCCTCGAGTACTGCAGAATTGACATAGTAACTTCTATACTTTTTCCCCTTCTCCAGTTCATGGTTCCAGTAATCCCTGGGTACTGTATTGGTCCCTGGGGGTTTATAGCAACCAGTGCAAATTAGAGCTGCCCTCAAGCTGCTCTCAGTTACCACAGGAAATCAGCTGCTAAGCAACTAGTCTAGAACAGGGAGCACAAGAGCAGCTTAAATCTCTTTTGCACATCCTCCCACATCTTGGGATGTATTATGTGCTCCCTGGTCATAGCGGAGGATCAGGGCAATTCTTTTCTATTTTAGTCACTGCAGTTGGCAGGAAAGCGTGTGGGCAGTGCAAATTGCTCAGCAAAGCATCTATATGTCTACAGAAAGCATCTGAAATTCAACAGTACTCTGCAACATCCCACAACTTCACCACACATTTTAGATAACAGCACTGTACCAGATGCATCTTTGCTACTAAAACTGTGCCCAAATGGTGGTATTTTCAGTGCATAAATGTGTTATGCATACAAATAGACTGAAGCGCTTATATACACAGATACAATTAGCAGTTTGCTCATAAAGGGGATTTTTGTACATGCAATTTAGGAACCTATTTAAGAATGTTTGGACCAAAGTCTTTCAAAGATTTAAGGCAAGCTTTAGAGATGGTACTACATGTTAAACAATCCACTTTAAAAATCACAGAAAACACAGCATATTGTAGGGTGTAGTACCAATTTCTGTTTGATTTCTGAAAAGTCACAATATTATTTGTTCTCCTTATCTGGAAAACTGATAATCCAAGACAGTTACTGATAGTGACCATCTTGCTAGACCAGTGACAAATCTGGAATGACTCAATGGATATACAGCAGTGCATCAGGTCAGAGTGCCTCATGGCACAGATGCTTAATTTTGAGTTTTCTTGTAGAATACATACAGCTTGTATCAAATTCTCATGACAACAGGATTTCCAAGAAGATTACAGATACTTCTATATTTTATCTAGTTGGATTAAAAATACTAGAGCACCCTCAGGCTTAGTACTTTTGCACTTTGCTTGTGATCCAGGCTGGAAGCAAAAAGATTATGAAAATCGGAAAGGAAAGGGGCAGTTAAATTTGAGTTTGGAAGAAATAATTATATTAGCCATACTGAACCACAATTATAATCAGTTTCATTTTTAACCATATCTCACAGTTTATTCATAGTGGTTTGTACTTAACTTTTTATTACTGGGTGCACACAAAATATTTGGATTGCTTTTGATGGTTTGGGAATGCATACAGGTTTCAGAGGCTATTTTTGGGGTGGCTGCATTATGTCCTGTATGCACCCATCTCCAACTGGGGTGCAGATAAAGTCAGAATTCATCCATATACATATGGCTTAATAATTAAGAATAAAAAAAATACCTTCATCGTTATAGTTTATTTCCTGCAGTGGTAACGGGAAATGGCTCTTCTTTGGACTTGAAATGTTCCCTAGAAGAAAAGGCCACTGGTATTACTTTTATACCATTAAAAGAGCGGATTCTGCATCAGAAGTCTAGAGATGACACTTCATGTAAAAAAACTATTTAGAACATTACTTCTAAAAACCTAACTATCAATTAGGGTACTACATACTTGCTAGTTACAGGACAGACTCCCTTAGTTATATCCATTATAGCAACTCCCACTGTAATAAGTGTATGTCCACATTGCATTGTAAACCTGAGTTTGAGACACCCAGACTTATGGACTGGGTACTTAAAACCCTGTCCTTGAGGTTCCACATTGCATTGTAAGCCTTAGTTTACAATTGCTGGACTCAGGTGTCCAAGCCACTCTAATACATTCATACTGTGATTTGCAGACCTTCTGACTATGGTCTTTGTCTTCAAGTGCGTCCACGCTGCAATATGACAAGGATTGGACCCAAGTCACAGCAGGCATTGGGGCTCGGACCCACCCTACTAACAGGGTCCTATGACCTGAGTCCTCAGTGCTTGCTGACCTGAGTGAGACTGACCTGGAAGGATGGCTTGGGTTCAAACCCAAGTCAGAGCATGGGTTTACTGTGAAGTAAACACATACCCACAGGGACCAGGAAATGCTGTTGAGATTTCAACAGACCTTTTAAAGATAGAGACAGTTGAATTATCTCCTTCTCCCCACCTTCACATGCAAGTGTCCTCAAAAAACTATAGCTCTCTCAAAATCCACATAGATTTTTGATGATCCTTTAGAGGCCAGGGCCATGCTCACATAGACCCTGAGTCTCTATACTACCCTTTTAAACATAGCTCTGGTGGCACCATGATGACAGATTTATCTTTGCCAGCAACTCTTTCCTGAACATCCTAGCTCCACAGCACATGAAAGAGTATACAAACATCACAGACTCAAGCTGTGTTAGATTTTAACTGACTCACCCTGGAAAGCTATAGTGAAAGGGGGAAATAAGTGTTGTATCACACCTAGGCTACTCTCTTTCCTCTTCTTCCTATACAGAATGCACTGTGGAGTTGTGTGATGATGTTGTGGATGTGTCCAATTACTCATCTACGTGGGTAACCCTATCTAGAAATGTACTAGGTTTTCCACTGGCTGCCTACAGAAGAGATAACAAAACTGTTTATGCAGAACCAATTATTTGAATTATCTAATAATTCTTTACTGAAATCAAGAAAGTGCTATTAGACAGATATTGAACAAACATGAAGGAAAGGCCAAATCTCCCCATAGCAGAATAACTCAAAGTAGCTCATTTAGGTGGAGAATAATGCAATTGTTCTTGCAGGATGAAACAGGCTGATAGAAAACAGTTTCTTTGCAATCAGCACAGCCATTCTTTTTTGAAATCACAAAACTTTGGGACCTGCTCACTTGCAATTACCACATTCTGTGACAAACTCAGTTGATGGAAAAATCCTATTTAAAAAAACCTGTACCATTATGCTGGAACTCTGGATCCTTGAGAGTCCCTTGAATGCGACGGGATGGATTCCAGCAGGGGACAGTAGAGCATCTGACTGATTTCTGCACAGGAGCTATAGTTGAATGTGCTGAAGTCAGAGAAGCTCTTTCATCAGAAGCACTGATAGTAGGCCAAGAATTCTTCCTCAGAGGCAAAGGATCTAAAGTTTTCAATCCAGCAGCTGGAGAGTCACGTAGTGATATAGCTTCTGCTTCTCCTTCAAACTGAAATGCCATAGAAAAGACTTCCGTTAGTTTATACACAAAACAGCAAATTAGTTTGAGTTATATGAAACATCAAGTGCAGAGGCAAGGTAAGCGTTGGCTGCCTTTCTGCAGCTTCCAGCAAGGCAAACGACTTAAGCCTTTGGGGCATGTTAAACAAAGCTCATATTACAACAGATATTCTAAATATGATCCAAAAAAGGCTTTACACATGTACAAAAGCATTACACTCCTTTATCGATTTCATTTGGCCTAAGCCTGCACTATTTTGCCATGTATGCATTCATACACAATACCAGGTCAGAAAAGGAAAAAAAAATCACTTCCAAGATTCCATGATCATCTCTAGAAGCAGAGAATACATGGAAACAATATAAATTAATGAACTGAAATAAAGCCTGGGAGTTGAAATTCTGATTTTCTAATCCTACCCCTCTCAATAATTTTGAGGTCACAATCTTTGTGCTTTGATTCCCCATCTGCAAAATGGGACTATAAGATTAATATGGAGATCAATACTCAGTTATCTCAGAGAAGCTTTGTGAAAATTTATGTTTATAAATTGCTCAGTTTCATTACTACTAAAAGTCAATGTAAGACTCTGAAAAGTGGACTGACTCTTACGACAATAAAACAGAAGAAACTTAGTCACAAGACCCCTAAAAGATTTAAAACTCTATTAAAAGGCAGACAGCAACTAAAAGATGATTGTAACACTCATCCAATCAGGAATATTTGCTACAGTGACAGGATCATAGGTATCCCAACCAGGAAATTGGGAGACAGAATCTAATAATATCTGTGGCACAATTAAAATACCAACTATTAGATACTGAGCAAAATCCTAAATAAAGGGAATAACCAATATTTTATTTCCATGAGGGAAAACAGTGTAGAATATAAAAAGATAAGGAATTATTATTGCAAATATGTTTAGGGGGCAAATAGGAAAGCTAAAGACATAAGTTAATTACAGATGCCTTGTCATTTCAGATCTGAGGCTTATTACTTAGGGCAAAAGTTGAACTTTGAATTTTAAAAAAATGCAGTTAAGTGTTCCTGCTTTTTACTACATATCCTACTAGACTGAGGGAAATCTGCAATGTACTCATGCATATTTAGAAATTGAGACCACACACCTGCTTGTGAAGTGATGTAACTATGTACTGTGAAGGCTATTGAAAGCAAGGAGCTCAATCTATTTATCTTAACAAAGACAAAGCTAAAGGTTGAAATCAGAGTTAAGAAGCACTTACATGGAGAACAAAAATATAATGGGCTCTAGAATAAATTAATTTAGGGAAATACTGTGCCCTGGTACGTAGGAAGCCAGACTACATGACCACAGTGGTCTTTTCTGCCCTTAGAATCTATAAGCCATGAAGATCCATGAAACTAAATACTGTCTTAGGATCTGTTTGACCCCTATGCTAGGAGTTACAGATAATCAAATCTAAGGTAAAATAAAGCAGAAAATTCCAAACACAATGGAAGGGGAGAAGTGATGCTAATGTGGCGTGTATCCCGACCCAAACCATGGAATTTGGAGCTCTGCATGACTTCAGGAGTGAGCCATGATAAAGGTAGTAAGGATATCAAGTGATCTTCGCAGCAGGCTTTCCTCCGGACTCCACACAGTTTAATGCAGAAATATATATGGGAGCTAATGCAGCATTCCCTTCCACAATCCTTTAGTTTCCATTGCTTTACCAAAAAAATATAATTACCAGCATTTCAATCACATATGACATTGAAAATTTTAGATGGGAACATGTCAAGTTTTAAATAGGATTAAAACAATTATTCTAATTGATATAAAGGATATCATATCTGCATCTTTCTATGCTGCATATTGACAAATGCTTGTTTTTTCCTCACCCTTCTGGATTTTCTTTCCCTTGAAGCTTCTTTAGATGCAGAATAGTGTGTTTCTAAAGACTTTTTCTTTCTCTGCTGTGGAGATGAAGACTTCATTTTAGAGGGAGACACTAAAACTGCACCTCCTAAAGTAGCAGAAGATAAAATACTTTGTTACATTAAACATTTTTCATAAATGAATTCATGAATTTCCTCAGAATGTTGCTTTTCATTTTAAATATTTTACCAACAGCTGGTGTGGTAAGATCATGATGAGTTCTTTGAGCTCCACCAAGTGTTTTCAACTTTGGAGTAGGAAGCCTGCCACCTTTTCCTGATGACACTGAAGAAGAATCTGCTGAAGGATTCAGTAGGAAGGCATTTTCTCTGCAAAAATGAGGAAGCATGGTCTAGTGGTTAGGGCTCTGGCATCAGTCCCTGTGCCACCACAGATTCCTATATTACCTTAGGCATGTGATTTAGTCTCTTTAAGGTCTATAGAATGCGATAACAGCACTTCCCTACCTCAAAAGGGTGTTGCGAGAGTAAGACACAGATGTTTGGATACTATAGTGATGAAGTCATAAAAGTAATGCTGTCAAGTGATTAAAAAAATCATTATTAATGGCACAATTTAAAAAATTGATTGTGATTAATCGCACGTGCTGCCCCTTTGAAACGCTGCCTGGAGAAGCCCGAGATCAGCTGGAGTCCTCAGCTGACCCCAAGCTCAGTGCAGCTGCTTCTTGAAATGCAGTGGCAATGTTTCAAAGGGGCAGCACCACAGGAGCCATGTCTATGCCTACATGGTAAAAGGCATAGACTGCTTTTGTAATTAAAGGAAACATGGGTAAGTAAAATCCGTCCTTAATATTTCTAAATATCTTCCTATTTTTTTCTCTTACAACCAGGTGTTGTCAGAAATTGAAGACTTCCAATACATTCCCTCCCTCTGCCTTATATCAAGAAACTACAAACAAGGAGATCTGGGCACAGCTTCCTGCAAAGCCCTCAATGCTATTCAAGTTTGGTGAAAGTCAAAAGGTATGTTTACTCAGCAGATAGGAGCGGGCTTCCCCCCAACATAGACAGACATACTAACTCTACTTAAGACAGCAAGCTAAAAATAGCAGTGTGGATGCAGCAGGATGGGCAATGACTTGGGCTAGCCACTAGAATACACCCTGCCTAACCATCTGGGTACATACTCTGGCTGCCAGCACATGCAGTTACCTGCACTGCCATGCCACCCTGCTATTTTTAGTGCACTAGTGAAGCTAGTGCATGTCTGTCTTCCCATAGTGGGAGGCACTCTTCTATCTGCAGTGTAGACATAGTCTTAAGCCCTATATTATGCTCTCCATTCAACAGTGACAAACCTGACTATGTTTTTAGTCCTACCAATACTTCAAAATGGACTCTGAAGCAGATTTGTTAATTTTAATTTTCCTCATGGCTACATATAGTACTATCACTTACCTGCTCTGAGTGGCCTTCTATACAGCTTTTAACTATTTTTAATGTTAATTAAATTTACTCATATTAATCATATTCATCCTGCCCTGCGCTGTCATGGAAGGGTATAAACTGTTCAGGCAGGGGAGAAAAGGAGGAGGAGTTGCACAGTATGAGAGAGAGCACTATGATTGCTCAGAACTCCAGTATATAGAGGGAGAAAAGCCTGTTCAGAGTCTATGGGTCAAGTTTAGAGGTGTAAGCAACAGCAGTGATGTTGTGGTTGGTGTCAGCTACAGGCCGCCGAATCAGGTGGATGAGGTAGATGAGGCTTTCTATGGACAACTGAGATAAGTTTCCAGATCGCAGGCCCTGGTTCTCATGGGGGACTTTAATCACCCTGACATCTGTTGGCAGACCAATACAGCAGGAGCCAGACAATCCAGGAAGTTTCTGGAGAATGTTGGGGATAACTTCTTGGTACAAGTGCTGCAGGATCTGACCAGAGGCTGTGCGCAGCTTGACCTGCTGCTCACAAACAAGGAGGAGCTAATAGGGGAAGTAGAGGTGGGTGACAACCTGGGAAGCAGTGATCACAAGATGGCAGATTTCAGGATCCTGACCAAAGGAAGAAAAGAGACTAGTAAAACATACCTTGAACTTCAGAAAAGCAGACTTCGACTCTCTCAGAGACCTGATGGGCAGAATCCCCTGGGATGCTAACATGAAGGGGAAAGGAGCCCAGGAGAGCTGGCAGTATTTTAAAGAAGCCTTATTGAAGGCACAGAAAGAAACCATTCCAATGCGTAGTAAGAGAAGCAAATATGGTAGGAGACCAGATTGGCTCACCGGGGAAATCCTTGGTGAACTTAAGCACAAAAAGGGAGCTTACAAAAAGTGGAAACTTGGACAGATGACTAGGGAGGGGATGCAGGGGAATTATCAGGAAAGCAAAAGCGCAATTGGAATTGCAATTTGCAAGGCATGTGAAGGATAACAAGAAAGGTTTCTACAGGCATGTTAGCAAGAAGAAGGTGATCAGAGATGGTATGCGGCCCCTACTAGATGAGGGCAGTAACCTAGTGACAGATGATGTGGGGAAAGCTGAAGTACTTAATGCTTTCTTTGCCTCTGTCTTCACAGACAAGGTCAGTTCCCAGACTAATGTGCTAAGTGACACAATATAGGACGAAGATTGACAGCCCTTGGTGGAGAAACAACAGGTTAGAAACTATTTAGAACAGCTAAACATACATAAATCCATGGGTCTGGACTTAATACATCCGAGGGTACTGAGGGAGTTGGCAATGTCATTGAGGAGCCTTTGGCCATTATCTTTGAAAAGTCATGGAGACCAGGAGAGATCCCGGATTATTGGAAAAAGGCAAATGTAGTGCCCATCTTTAAGA
>CM057845.1:57271249-57294632 GCA_030068395.1 Apalone spinifera
GAGTCCTGCATTTGGGACGGAAGAATCCCAAGCACTGTTACAGGCTGGGAACCAACTGGCTAAGTAGCAGTTCTGTAGAAAGGGACCTGGGGGTTACAGTGGATGAGAAGCTAGACATGAGTCAACAGTGTGCCCTTGTAGCCAAGCAGGCTAATGGCATACTAGGTTGCATTAAGAGAAGCATTGCCAGTCGATCCAGAGATGTGATTATTCCTCTTAACTCGCCTCTGGTGAGGCCACATCTGGAGTACTGTGTCCAGTTCTGGGCCCCCCATTATAGAAAGGATGTGGACACACTGGAGAGGGTCCAGCGGAGGGTGACCAAAATGATTAGGGGGCTGGAGCACCTGACTTATGAGGAGAGACTGAGGAATTTGGGTTTGTTTAGTCTGCAGAAGAGAAGAGTGAGGGGGTATTTGATAGGAGTCTACAACTTTCTGAAGGGAGGTTCCAAAGAGGCTGGAGAAAGGCTGTTCTCAGTAGTGATGGATGGCAGAACAAGGAGCAATGGTCTCAAGTTGTGGTGGGAGATGTCCAGGTTGGATATTAGGAAAAACTATTTCACTAGGAGGGTGGTGAAGCACTGGAATAGGTTACCTAGGGAGGTGGTGGAGTCTCCATTTCTAGAGGTGTTTAAGTCCCGGCTTGACAAAGCCCTGGGTGGGTTGATTTAATTGGGATTGGTCCTGCCTTGGGCAGGGGGGCTAGACTTGATGGCCTTCTAAGGTCTCTTCCAGCTCTATGGTTCTATGATAATCAAAATAGTATTTTGTTTTTACAAATTATATTTTGTTAAGTTTTGTGGTACTAGAAATTGAATTTACTGAGCTAGATCTGTGAAGCGGATCAGGATCTAATTCTTCCTCCGTTTTGCCCTTCACTTTTGAAGGGAACTGGTGTAAGAAACAAATCCACTCCTATTCTGAAATTTAAGATATTGATTGCTGATTATTAACATACAGACTCTTGCCCAAACTAATGCCCTAGCAAATAACCTGTAAAATGCACTAGCATGTAAAGTTTAGATTATTTTTAAAT
Organism: Apalone spinifera; assembly: GCA_030068395.1. Classification (NCBI taxonomy): domain Eukaryota; kingdom Metazoa; phylum Chordata; order Testudines; family Trionychidae; genus Apalone; species Apalone spinifera. The sequence continues at coordinate 57,272,288 of CM057845.1, forward strand.
CACCCCATAAAGCATGGAAAGGTTGGAAGAAAGACAGTGACATTTTAAAATGTACCCTTTTATTTTGTTGTCAAGAGTAAGATCCTCAGCATTTTCTTCCAATTTCTGAGCTACTGTTGACTCCTGTTTATTTTCTTTTTCTTCATCTTCCTCCAATCCTTGTGGCTGATTTTCCACTTGTTCAGTACGGTCTTGTTCACCCCAAGCTAGACGTCTTTTGACTGGTATTGTGGGGGCATCTGACATGCCTAACTTCTCTGTGTTTTTCTGTTGGGGCTGTTCTGTTGAATCAGGTTGCTGAAGTATGTTTTGGCTTACCGACATCTGTTTCTCAGAAACTCTGTAAAAGAAAACAGTGTTTCATATCAAATACTCCCTCTCGCCCTCCCCCCCCATTTACTAGGTATGAATGTGTCTCCATAAACTGCATAGATCCAATTCAATAATCTATCAGAAATTAAGAATTTAGTTATTAAAATGAACATAAAATTAATCAGTCATTTAAAAAAAAGGAGCTTAGAGTAGCCTTCTAAGTCCATACTTCAGCACCTACTTGATTTTCCGAAGTGCTGAGCACCTAGCAGACTTCAGTCAATAGGAATTATTTAATGCTGAACACTTTTGAAAATTAGACTGGTGTTAAACTTTAGAGCCTATATTAAGAGTCTGTCATTTGAAAATCTTGTTCTTTAAAAACTCTCAGAAGTCAAGCATTTGTGCATATAAATGAGACTAGTGTACAAGTATCCATTTTGCACAAAAACAAATCAGCAGGTTTTGACGATCAGACATTATGGTGTAATAAACACTCTTAATTCTCATCTTGCTTTTATTATGGCTATAAATATACAAATAGATCAATTATTTCCCCCCTCCCCAATCCCATGCCTCCAACACACTGCATGGGAGAAAGAGCACTGTATATAGTATCTCGTACAAAAGTTTTGAACAATCAGATTTAAAGCGAGGTAACCAAACTGCTTTTTTTTTATTCAAAAATAATTACCAATACAACACTATTAATAAAAATCTCTAAAACTTATTAGCAATAAATTAAAGATTTAGTATCTGTTCAATTTATCTTTATAATCTCTAGACAGCAGAGGCAAAAAAAAAAAAAAGTGACCGCGCACTAGCTTTTTCTTCATTCTAGAAAAACAGTGCAGGGGGACTACATTTGCTAATCACAGTCCTATTAATTTGTTGCTACAAAAATACTAATACACATTTATGTAGGCATGACAGCGTGCATAACAGATGGTTAGGCAAGGCCAACTCATCATTCTGTAAACTTCTTTTCATGTGTTAAATTAAGAGGTAATAGATTCAGTAATAAGTGATTAATCAGTAAATAAGATAATTCCATCAATTAGATGTTGACGGTTAAAAAGGAGACAGGAAGAAAGAAAAAGAAGGGCAAAGCACCCAGGATTGCAGAAAGAGCTCTTTTCCCTTCATCCCCACCTATACCTAGAGATTAGGATGAACCTTGGGGAAAGTTTTACCCTGCAGACACAATTCTACGAGACAAATCAAACACTGGGGCACCTACATAACAGTGTACAAGGACTGCTTTCCAAGTGAAACACAAGGTGTGGGGGGAGCGTATACTATATATTTCTTTCAGTAAATATAGTCAACCTTCTTATTTGTGTTCTCAATCCATTTCAACAAAATTTTGCAGGAAAGTAGTTGACTTTCCATCTGCTCTAAAAACATTTATGAAAAGTCTAGTAAATATTAGGGATCGTAGAGTTGTGTTAAATCTCCATTTATTTTTAAAAATTGAGTTTTTACAGCTACAGTATTGCATTCCCTTCACTTCCAGAGTAAGCACCTTACCCAGCAAGATCTAGCGCTCTGATGGTGTTGCTGATGGTTTCTTCTGAACTGGAATTTGAGGATACTTCCCACAGTCTGTTGTTATCTGAGAGAATCTGATTCAGATGATCACGAGAGAAATGAGTTCCCTGTACTCGTTGCCTGTAAGCCTCTGCTTTCTCTCTAAGTTCTTTCACCTGCATATATAGATCACAGAATGCTTTAAAATTCAGTTAAGTTACAATGAAGTGTTATTTGTGCAAGATAACACCAGTTACCATAGAAAGGCGTGTTACACACAGTACAAGACCAGTCACAGCAAAAATACTATGATGCAATACAAGCAACAAAACAAAAAGTTAAGCCAAAATAGCAAATGTATTTATTTAGAAAGCATGTGTTTGAGCAATCAAGCTAATGCATAGTTATCAATTATTTATGCAATAAGCATGAAAAGAATTATGCAGCTTCTATGAACAAGTTTAGTGGCGGATTCTATTTTTTCAATGTTCAGAAACTATGTAATTGTTCCAAGCATTAAAATAAGAACTTAGGTGCAACCAACCTCCATATACCACATGTAATTTAGGATGTTTTGAGACTCCTAAGGGGAGGAAGTACAAAAACAGTCTTAATATTCCTTTTGTACATCATCACATGTTAACATAACTACTGTGTGAACCATTGTAAAACTATCACTATAGCTCTATGCTGCCTCCTTGAGATTAGGTACAAAAATGTTGCTGTTATATTTTGACAATATTATGTGTTTCTTACAGTCATGCATTAAGCATCTCAGTTTAACAATCTAAAAGGCTATTATTTTTTTAAATCAGTAACTTTGGAATACTTCAAGGTGGATGTTTAAGTCAATGAAACTGACTCATATGTACAAATGTGTTTGCAAGATCTGTAACTTGGACCGTGAATCTTTGACACTACAATAGTCACCTGCTTTAAGTCTATACAGAACCTAGCACAATGGGAAACCAATTTTGCATTGGGCTTTTAGATGCTACTATAACATCAATAGCTACAGCATTCATGCTAAGATACCAGTCAGTGTAACATCTAGGCAGGAGATGGAACACATACATTTAAGAATAGTAAGATATTACTTTGGGTCTTAAAATATACACATATTTTAACTCCTTAGTTTTAGTCTCTGTACTGTCAACTTTATTGCTAAAAATATTTTCACAAAATTATGAAGTTAGATTTGAGAGCTCCCCCATTACATAACAATGTCTTACCGTCCACCCAAATACCATTTGCTAATACATAGTGCCAAAAAAAAAAAATCGGACTTATATTGTTATATTCTTAAGAATATAAGTCCCTGATAACAGTATTATACTGATACTAGTTTGTGGGAAAGGTTAACTGATAATGTAAAGCTGAGAGCAGGCATGTTTTGTATTAAATCTCAGTTAGTTTCTTTTATTTACCCTTCATTCACATATTAGATTTCTCTGTTTAGACTAAGAATTATACTAAGGGGCCAAATTCTGCTTTCAGTTGCACCTATGTAATCATAGTGAAAATAACTGCATAGAGAAGTTAGAAGTCTCTGGTGCTTCCACTGATGTAACTGCCATCTTTGGCTCACTGAACCGCTTAAAAAGAAAACAAACAACTATTCTTTAGGAATTTGTCATTAAGTCTACAGCACTCTCGATAATACAATGACATCTGTAAGAACATTCAGTTTAAGCAGAGGGATGAAAATTAATGATAGCTGATAGGTTGAAGTATAACAAGCAGAATAAAAATTCAGAGCAATAGAACTCTGCAGGGGGAGGAAAGACATACTGAGAATGCTCTGCCTCAGATGAATTCTGAAGAAGTACAAAGAACAACCAAGCTCTTTCAATGACCTAGGAGGTAGCATTATCCCAGCAGGACACAGACCCTAGACAGTCCTACTGTGATTATGAATTACCTTAAATTAATTTTTAAAAGGATAATTCAAAGTGATTTTTATTCTACTGCTGAAAAATAACCCTTAAAAGAACCGTTCCCTGGAAGCAATCAGTACAGCTAAGGCTATACTGAAATTGTCATTATAACCCATGTTTTTGCATGTTTAGAATACCTTCTTTGGGGGATGAACTTGTTTGTGTGGTCTCAGCTCATAGGGGAACTTTTTTGAAAATTCTGAGAACACCTTCAGCTGTTCAAATTATAAAGGGCGAAAAAATAGTGTCGTCTATGGGGGTCAAAGGTGTGATGAAGTATGACATCTGACTGACATGTGTGTGCTGGATCAACTTAAACAACAAATGGCCTGGTAGCACTTTATAGACTAACAAAACATGTAGATGATATCATGAGCTCATGGGCTCATGCTACCATCTACATGTTTTGTTAGTCTATTAAAAGTGCTACCAGACCATTTGTTGTTTTTTAAGTTGATCCTGTACAGACTAACTCGGCTACCCCTTGCAGCTTCTGAATGTGTGTGCTGACAAGTGTTGTGTAGATACAGTTATGCAAGCAAAACTGCACTTTTGCTCAGGAGATGCTTATGTAAGTGATGTGTGAGCGGATTGCTAATGTGCCTCTTCCGTTATCTCTGAGGCGACCCCCTGCTCAGATGTACTTATGCTAATTCAAACGAGATACTCCAGTGAACAATAGACAAAAGTGTTTTGGATAAACACTCGGGTTTTAAACTGGCTCATTGCCTTCTTCCTGATCAAACAAATTGACAGGACTCTTGGTCCACAGAGGACCCTTATTATTTGGAAAGAGTTGGAAGGACTGGGTCTATTGAGGCTGGATGCTTGTTCTGAGCTGAAGCTGTGATGAACTTGTAACCACAAACAATCCCCTTGGGCAAAAAGTTGAAAGACTGCTCCTGACAAATCCATGTTAGAGTGAATGGTGGTAAGCATATGAGCATGCATACAAGTTATTTTATTTTTAATATATTTTCTCTATAATACTTTTTACCTTAAGAATAAAGTAGGCTTGCATAGAAAGTGTTGTGTGGTACCTTTTAAATGAAGCAATTATATGAATTAAACATCTCTTAAGAGAAAGCAAGCACATGTCCTTGAGAAACCTGTCTGTGCTGGGAATAACACAGTGAAGGTAGAGTATTTGGGCACCCTGGAAATACCCGTTAGGAGGAAGACAGATGCAGGTTACCACCCAGAAAGACTGAAGATCTGGAAACTTGAGAGTGGGGTGTCCTTGCTGGGCCACCGAGGGGAAATACAGATGCAACTGCCATGACTATAACAGCAAAATTGCAGTTTTGCCATATTCTGCGTCTGCTCTAGAAACACATTGCCAGAATAGAATAGCTATATATGGAAAATCTTCAGAGTGTAGATTTGACCGAAGAACTGGGAATGGGGATAAAACATACAAACAAATAAATACAGGAGATAACTGGCACAATTTTATTATAATATTTAAATTGGAGATAGAGATAAAATAAGAGGAATGGCTGGAATGCAGGAATCAGTAATATTAGAAAAAGGCAGAAGGTGAACAGGGACAGTCACAACTGGCTATAATCATCAAGCAATGTTTTCTAGACATCAGAACACAGGTCAGTCTTAAGGAGAGATTTGAATGTGGTAAGATAATGATTTTATAGCTCTTTTCATGAAATTTTTCCCATGCATACAGGGTGGTATGGAGAAGGCAGGATGATGGTTGAGGGGAGAAGCTGACAAGGTTGGCAGTAAAAGCTAGTGATGTTATCAAAGTGAAGATGGTGGATGACACTGTGATAAGCTACAAGATCAGGTAGGCAAAAGAGGACTAAGTTGTGAAGGGCTTTGTGTTATTTGTTTATATTGATTTATTTCGGGAGAGAGAGGAGTGATTGAATTTGGTTTTTTATTTAACTGATCATGGTTTAACTTTTTCTTTTTTAAATCTTAAGGATTTAAACTTGTCTCCCTGTTTTACAAAAATCTATTTCTCATATGGTTGAATGCTTTTAAATTGCAAATGTATCTGAAATATTTTGTTCAGTTCTATTTATTACTTGTCATGTAGGGCCTGATCATGCAATCCTTAACTTGCAAATAGCTAGCTGTGAAGCAAGGATCAGATCTATAAGAATTGTTTTAAATTAACTCCTCTAGAAGTTAATTTAGTTATACTTATACCTTCTCATGAAGCTTCGTACATTCCCAGCTTTAACTTACTTTTCCAGCACTCTTGCTCTAAGAGCTAGACTGTGATCTCTGTTTGGTATGTTCACAAGTGACTCACAAATCAGAATCTGAATGGCACAGCTCAGTGAAGGAAGATGAAAGAAAAAATTGAACAACTTTTAGGGTGTGTCTAGACTACATGGCTCCGTCGAAGGAGCCATGTGGATGAGTTTACTAGACATAGCAAAATGAAGCGGCGATTTAAATAATCTGTCGACAGAGCCATGTAGTCTAGACACACCCTTAAAGTATACACTATAATATATATATTGTCATAACTAAAAGAGAAACCAGTGGGGGGGAGGAGAGAGTGAGTGAGTGTGTGATAAACATGAGATTAGTAAATAACATTTTAATATTAAAAGACCCTTGCTTTTTCAGCCATCCACTCCAAACCTTTAGTTAGTTATGACTATAGGAGGGAAAATCCCTCAAGTTTTGTTTTAAATATTTTGTCATGGAATTTCTTTATTGTCATAAGAACATAAGAATGGCCATACTGGGTCAGACCAAAGGTCCATCTAGCCCAGGAGCTTGTCTGCCAACAGTGGCCAGTGCCAGGTGCCACAGAGGGGGTGGAACGAAGACAGCGATCAAGCAACTTGTCTCCTGCCATTCTTCTCCAGCCTTTGACAAAGAGAGGCCAAGGACACCATTCCTTACCCCCCGACTAATAGCCTTTAATGAACCTAACATCCATTAATTTATCTAGCTCTTTTTAAACTCTATTATGGTCCTAGCCGTCACAGCTTCCTCTGGCAAGGAGTTCCACAGGTTGACTGTGCGCTGTGTGAAGAACTTTTTTATTAGTTTTAAACCTGCTACCCATTAATTTCATTTGGTGTCCTCTACTTCTTATATTATGAGAACAAGTAAATAACTTTTCTTTATTCACCCTCTCCACACCACTCATGATTTTATATACCTCTATCATATCCCCCCTCAGTCTCCTCTTTTCTAAAATGAAAAGTCCCAGTCTCTTTAGCCTCTCCTCATATGGGACCCGTTCCAAACCCCTAATCATTTTAGTTGTTCTTTTCTGAACCTTTTCTAATGCCAAAATATCTTTTTTGAAGTGAGGAGACCACATCTGTACACAGTATTCAAGATATGGGCATACTATAGTTTTTTATAGGGGTAATAAGATATTCTTTGTCTTATTTTCTATCCCTTTTTTAATAATTCCTAGCATCCTATTTGCTTTTTTGACTGCCACTGAACACTGTGTGGACGTTTTCAGAGAACTAGCCACAATAACTCCAAGATCTCTTTCCTGATTTGTCATAGCCAAATTAGCCCCCATCATACTGTACGAATAGTGGGGGTTATTTTTTCCAATGTGCATTACTTTACACTTATCCACATTAAATTTCATTTGCCATTTTGTTGCCCAATCACTCAGTTTGGTGAGATCTTTTTGAAGTTCTTCACAGTCTGCTTTGGTCTTGACTATCTTGAACAGTTTAGTATCTTCCGGAAACTTTGCCATCTCACTGCTTACCCCTTTCTCTATATCATTTATGAATAAGTTGAATAGGACTGGTCCCAGGACTGACCCTTGGGGAACACCACTAGTTATACCTCTCCATTCTGAAAATTTACCATTTATTCCTACCCTTTGTTTCCTGTCTTTTAACCGGTTCCCAATCCATGAAAGGATCTTCCCTCTTATCCCATGACAACCTAATTTGCACAAGAGCCTTTGGTAAGGGACCTTGTCAAAGGCTTTCTGGAAATCTAAATATACTATATCTACTGGATCCCTCTTTTCCACATGTTTGTTAACCCCTTCAAAGAACTCTAATATATTAGTAAGACATGATTTCCCTTTATAGAAACCATGTTGACTTTTGCCCAACAAATTATGTTCTTCTACGTGTCTGACAATTTTATTCTTTACAACTAATTTGCCAGGTACTGACATTAGACTTACTGGTCTTATTGGTAATTGCCAGTGTCGCCTCTAGAGCCCTTTTTAAATATTGGCGTTATGTTAGCAGTCTTCCAGTCCTTGAGTACAGAAGATGATTTAAAGAATAGGTTACAAACCATAGTTAATAGTTCCGCAATTTCACATTTGAGTTCTTTCAGAACCCTTGGGTGAATGCCATCCGGTCCCAGTGATTTGTTACTGTTAATTCTTTCAATTTGTTCCAAAACCTCCTCTAATGACACTTCAATCCAGGACAGTTCCTCAGATTCATCACCCACAAAGGACGGGTGCAGGTTTGGAAATCTCCCCAACATCCTCAGCCGTGAAGACTGAAGCAAAGAAATTATTTAGTCTCTCCACAATGGCTTTATCGTCCTTGATTGCTTCTTTTGTATCTCGATCGTCCAGGGGCCCCACTGGTTTTTTAGCAGGCTTCCTGCTTCGAATGTACTTAAAAAACATTTTGCTATTACTTTTTGAGTTTTTGGCTAGCTGTTCCTCAAAATCTTTTTTGGCTTTTCTTGTTACATTTTTATACTTAATTTCGCAGTGTTTAGGTTCCTTTCTATTTACCTCACTAGGATTGGACTTCCACTTTATAAAAGATGCCTTTTAATCTCTCACTGCTTCTTTTACATGGTTGTTAAGCCACGGTGACTCTTACTTAGGTCTCTTAAATGTATACCCCAAATTAAAAAACGTAGTACGTTGGGCCTCTATTATGGTGTCTTTAAAAAGTTTCCATGCAGCTTGCAGGGATTTCACTCTAGTCACTGTACCTTTTAATTTCTGTTTATCTAACCTCCTCATTTTTGCATAATTCCCCTTTTTTAAATTAAATGCTAAAGTGTTGGACTGCTGAGGTGTTCTTTCCAACACAGGATTGTTCAATGTTATTATATTATGGTCACTATTCCCAAGCGGTCCTGTAATAATTACCTCCTGGACCAGATCCTGTGTTCCACTCACGACTAAATCGAGAATTGCCTCCCCCCTTGTGGGTTCCTGTACCAGCTGCTCCAAGAAGCAGTCATTTAAGGCATCAAGAAATTTTATCTCTGCATCTCATCCTGAGGTGACATGTACCTAGACAATATGGGGATATTTGAAATCCCCCATTATTACTGAGTTTTGTATTTTGATAGCCTCTCTAATCTCCCTTAGCATTTCAACATCACTATCGCTATCCTGGTCAGGTGGTCGGTAATATATCCCTACTGCTAATTTCTTATTATTGGAGCATGGAATTACTACCCATAGCGATTCTATTGAAAACGTTGATTTACTTAATATTTTTATTTCATTTGATTCTACATTATCTTTCACATATAGTGCCACTCCGCCACCCGCATGACCTAGTCTGTCCTTCCGATATATTTTATATCCCGGTATGATTGTGTCCCACTGATTGTCTCATTCCACCAGGTTTCTCTGATGACTGCTATGTCAATCTTCTCCTTTAATAATAAAAAAAAGGTACTCTAGTTCACCCATCTTATTATTTAGACTTCTAGCATTTGTGTAGAAGCACTTTTAAAAATTGCCACTGTTTATTTGTCTGCCCTTCCCTGATGTATTAGATTCTTGTATATGTGATTGTTTCTTGTTTGATCTGGCCCATATTTTATCATTTCCCCTCCTCTCTTTCTGACTAAAACCTAGAGAATCTCCATCAATGGACTCTTCTCTAAGAGAAGTCTCCGTCCAATCCATGTGCTCCTCCACACCAACCGGCTTTCCCCCAACTCTTAGTTTAAAAACTGCTCTACGACCTTTTTAATGTTTAGTGCCAGCAATCTGGATCCACCTTGGTTTAGGTGGAGCCCATCCTTCCTGTATAGGCTCCCTCTCTCCGAAAAGTGTCCCCAGTTCCTAATAAATCTAAACCCCTCCTCCCTACACCATCGTCTCATCCACGCATTGAGACTCTGAAGTTCTGCCTGCCTACTTGGCCCTGCGTGTGGAACTGGAAGCATTTCTGAGAATGTCACCACAGAGGTCCTGTGACTTCCAATTAGTATCTCCTGTGACTCTTCATAAACAAAATACCTCCTGGGGAAGACCAGACAACTGGAAACACAAGTCTATTGTCCTAGAGAGGGATTGTGCTCTTTTCTCTTACTAATGAAAGGCCACACACATTTATCTCCACCTGATCCCAATGAGGATCACAATTGCCTGATAAGGCACAAAGTAGTTCTCCATTAAGAGCATCCTCATCCTTGACTGTGATAGGTATTGCAGTGACTGGACTATAAAATGATAGGAAAAAAGATTGTAGCAGATAATTATTTTATTTCCTGGTCACCATGCACTCCATAACTTGTTTGGCAGCCACACACTCTCTCAAACTCCCTCCATGGAGTTTTGATTGTTACTTCCACAATATCAAAAATCCTACAGGCACAGAAAGATGTCATTTGACAAAATGGTATTTCACTTTAAAAGTGTTTCCATGACACTTGCAGTCAGAGTCTGCTCAAACTAGAAATTCCTAACAATTTAACTGTACTAAGATGAGGTTTAACACATACTAAAAGTATAAAAATATTGAATGTTTTTAGTCCTCTTAGGTCCTCATAAGTTTGATTTCACCATAATTATGATGAGGTTCAGTTGTTCTAAAATCTTGCAACGACATAGCTCAATAAATTACAAAATTAGTTTCCCATACAATACTATATGCACATTTAGGCAAAAATGTACCTTTATCTCAACAAAGCAAGGGATTGGAGTGCAATTCCTTTTCACTCCTTTGAATTAGTTTCTCTGAACAACGAATCTGCAAAAACTCAGAACCAGAAGCCTTTCCCACAGATCACCTCAAATACATTTCTGCTCTGTTTTGGTCATAGCTGGTTGGAACCTATCTTCTCAGCATGCCATAGGCACAGAAATCCCACTGTGAAGTGACAATGCCCGTCCCATAGACTACACAAGGTTATTACAAGGATTTTACAAAATGGAGTACCTTGAGTTTAATCCCTCTACAAAGGGGGTGAATCCTGAATTCCCTCAATGGGAGATGAGAACCGCAGCACCTAAAAGAACGGTGGGACCCTAAAAGAATATTTATATGCTTAGAAAATTGAATATGGATACTCACTTCATTTGGTATGTTTTTCCTGATACGTGACCAAGCTCCATCTTTATATAAATATTGAGCTGGGGACAAAAATTTCGATCTATATTCAGTGTTCACCTTCCTAGAACATTAAGAGGAGGGGAAAACAGTAAATTCAATTATTTTTCATCTATCAGATTGCTTAAACACAAATATCATACCTATATAAATAAAATTACAAGTGCTCTTGAATAGTAACAGCTATATGACAATGAAAGATGAATTCCAAAGCCAAAACTCCAAAAAAGTGTGCCTCAAGTAAGGCTCATCCATATTTAGGCACCTAAAAAAGTAGCGGGATTTTCAGAAGTGCTCTGGACTTACTAAAATTAGTTCGTTTACAACCAATCCCTCATGCATGATGTACATACATAAACATACATACAAAAATTAGCTCTGTCTACCTAAAATGTTAGGAATACTTCAATCACCATCTTTTAAACGTGGCCCAAAATACAATTAACTTCATTTTCAGCATAAACTTGAAATAAACACTTTTGTTCAACACTTCTTCAGGAACACAGACTATAAAAAGGCAAAAGTTCATAAGTAAAATTAACCTAGCATATATTAATATGGAGGAAAAAATCATAGTTGACACCTTCCCTAATTTTTGAGCAGAGTTTGTTTTCCCTCTCAGAAACTATCACAACTTGTCCTTTATGTTCTACTTATGATGGTGCGATTAAACCAGTTCAAGAGGCAACACTGGAGTGCATCAAAACTAAAACTAATTCCTTTCCACGAGTATATCCTGGAAAACACAGAATGAATCTTCAACTGATACAAGTCAATCAAAAGATGAATGTTGTGTGTTTCCATGTGTTCACAATTTGGGTTTGCTCTAGTGACTGCTTTGTGTGCTTCTTTTCTGCACAAATACCCGCTGCAGGATCATGAGGGGCAGAGGCTACAGCCTCACAACAGATATCATGCAGAGGATCACCAGCCTTCAAAAGCCACTGCTAATATAACTCTGAGTCTGAAGGCCAAAACATTAACAACCAAAGAGTTAAGGAGACTAATCTCATTATTTTCATTTGTTTTTCCATGAATAAATGCATCTGTTGTATTTGTGTTTTTTCTTGGTTTGTAGCAAAACAAACTGATCTCCCAAGGTCCAGAGACAGGAGTGGTCCAGGCCTGCAGAGAAGACATTGAGCTAGTAAAACCTCAAAAAAAGAAAAGTGGGTGAAAAAAAACAATGGGGAGGAACATGAATTTATTAGAGAATGAAGGTGGCAAGAATGGATTGTACATTTTTGATTGATGTCCATTTTCTGGGGTTTTCGCTCTCTTTTTCATACCTCAAAAGCATAGGAGCTCCTGCTTTAAAAAGAAGAGTATGGCCTCCAGAAGCAATGTAAGTATACTGAGAGGCAGAAGGTGTTTGCAATACCCATAGAATTATCTGACCAACTCAGTTTTCTCCATATTTTTCAGGTGACTTTATGGCACATGAAAGTTTTCATGTTAACGTATGAGGCATGGTGCAGCAGAGAACTACCAAGTACCTCAGGGCCTGCATGCAACCAATAAGTGAGCAAATTTACAGGTGACTCAGTTGGCAGCCTAAATTTTCAAAGCAGTCACTGAATGATAACCTACAGCAATGGGAGACTGCACTACAAGAACTAACTTTTGTTTGCAGGTTTTGTTTGCAGCACTGCAATGGTCCAGAGTGAGCTGATGAAGCATGCTGCAATGTTTTGGCTTATGCACAGCAAGCACAATCACAATGCTGATATGAAGTGGGAAAAAAAAGATGTATGCGGATATAAAGTGTTATACAGATATACAAGGTAATGCAGTTGATTCCAATGTCAAAATAATGAATGCCCCCCACCCCTCACAATATTAGGGTGCTGAATACCTAAGTTCTACATTTGATTTTCCGATATATACATACCCAAGACTTGTATGTAGAGAGAGGGGCTTTTGAGTAATATGTTGTTTATTTTTTTGTTTGGGTTGTTTCTGTTCTGTTTCTGATTTCCCTTGATTTGCTGAATCTCCCGCTGGCTTTAGGAATATTTCTTTCCTTTCATTCTAAGGCAAAGATAATTTTAGAAATACCATTTTAGCTAACAAACTAAAAAAACCTGAAAACACAAATTCTGTTTGACACTAGCCTTTTACTTTAACATTTGAAAAAACAGAATCATAGAAATATAGGGCTGGAAGGGACCTCAAGAAGTCATCAAGTCCAGCACCCTGCACTGAGGGTACAGCTACACTGCGGGGGGGTGGGGGCAATTCAAAAGAAGGTATGCAAATCACGCTCGCATTTGCATATCTTGTTCCGATTCTTTTCCCGGGAGAGATTTTTCCAATATTTGGCCCATCTACACAGAGTCAAATGTTGGGAAAAAAAACCCTCTTCTGAAAGCCCCTGTAAACCTCATTTTACAAGGAATAAGTATTCTCCACTATTGATATAATCAGTTCCGCTCTGCTATGACGAAAAAAAGTCCTGTTGCCACTTGTATTTTTACTGTAGTGTATTTTAACCAACTCAAGATGAATTGGTGCCACACCTGCAACCAACAACCCACACCATCTCTACATTTCAAATGCAATGGTGGTAGTACAACTTGAAATAGCAACAGTAAGAAATATTTGGCAAAGTAACTTTGGGCATGTCTACACTAGAAAATTAGGTTGATTTTATTTAATTGACTGTGAGCAACCAATTTAACAAGCACAATTTTGCATGTTCCCATTATGTGACTGTTATCAACAGAGCAAATCCTTACTACCAGGGGTTACATTAACTCAAGGAGTGATGCACTGTGCTCTGTCCCTCAGTCCCTGCAGGAGACTGAAATACTGGGGTAAGGTCCCAAAGCCTCATGGGATTAAAACATTGTTGCGGATGGTTATGGGTGCATGTGGTCAGTTTCCTATGTCTGTGTCTCAGAACCAGCCTTGTCCTGTAGTATACTTGTAGTTCCTTATTTTCAGGCGGCATTTCTGCGTGTCCCTGGTGTGTCCCTTACCAACCATGCCCAGTGTAATTTTGGCATACATTTTAGCATTTCTTTTGCTGCTTTAGAGCTCTGCCTGCACAGAGTCTTTCCCCACCCTCATGAATCAGATCCACTGTCTCCTGAATGCTTCATGCTGGAGGCCATGCAAGCCAAGCTTCTGCTGGTGAGCACTCCACACTGCTCTAATGAGAAATGAACATACAAACATTCCCCTGGGACGTTTCCGATTCACCTAGCTGAAGAGTTCAAAGTGCTTGTCAGAGCATTCACAAGAGCACAATGAATCACCACCCGGAGGCCCCTTACTCAGAATTACAATGCACAGTGTTTCTAGGAGGCATGAACGCCACCGCAGGCTTCACTCATTCAGGTGAAGTATAAGGGTCAATTTTAAAAACGCTTTAAGTCAATAGGACGAACTGGGCAGCACAGACATATTCATTACAAAAATCAACCTAATGCTGAATACGTCAACATAAGCTCCTAGGGTAGACCAGCCTTTAGTGAAGCAATGAGCAACTTAGGACAGTGAGCGGGCCACATGTGCAGCCCTCCATTTCAGCAAGCTTGTTGTAACCAATAAGGTCTACTGGGATTGGGTAGTTTTGCTAACAGCACCTATGTACCTGGAATTTGTGGAGTGTGCCGACTGAACCATGGCAGCACTTTGATTGGATGCAGAGGGATCACACAGTTCACAGTCAATGTTGTGTGCAATCAGCATGCAACTCACTTCATCTGCCCTTGTTTATGTGTGTGTCACTTTAGTAATAACTGGTAGGAAAAAAACTGGATGGAAACCACCGGAATCTGACAACCCTGAGCATGGGCAAAAGTAAACAAAATGTGCTATGGGCCCCAAGGGGCTGCATGTGGCCTGCAGGCCGCAGTTTATTCCCCACTAGGGATGTCAACGTGTAGGCGACTTCATGATTAACCAGTAAGCCAGGGCTTATCAATCTTGTCAACTACATGCATCCTCCCCGCCCCGCTGCCTCTGTATCAGAGGCAGCAAGGGGGCAGGGGAGCTGGTGCCTGTGAGGAGCTGGCTCCGGTATTCTATAGAACAGCCTCTGTCCGCGGGGAGCTCAGACCCCCCGCAGACACTGGTAACTGCCACTCCATGCTGCTGCTGCTTCTGTATCAGGCACCGATTGGTTTTTAAACTGGCTTCCCTCGTAGACCAGCTCCCGCCTGCCACCTCTCTGATAGAGGGGCAGCAGCACGGAGTGACAGAGGGCTCCCTGAGAGAGGGGCCGGGAGTGCACTGGCTGCTGGTCCCACCCCCAGGAACTATCAAAGAGTCATGTAACTGCTAAAATATCATACAGTTACACAACTATTCAATTACACACTAACATCTCTACCTATCACTACCTTAGTGGATATAATATTTAAGAGATAACTGACTATTGTCTGGGTTTTACAAAAGACGTCCTAATATTTGAACTAGATACTAGAATCTGTCTATACCAGGGGTGGCCAACTCACGGCTCACGAGCCGCATGCAGCTTTTCTCCCCCAAAAGTGCGGCTTGTGAAGCCGCTCCTGCGTCCCCTCTCCCCCAAAAGGCCCCTGCCCCCGGCTCCTCTGTGCTCACTGGGGCGGTGATTCAAAACGGCACCCAAGATGATGGCCATCAACAGGAGGCTGATATGGCCAAAAAGTTTACGTTTGTTTCTTAAAGGGGCAGCCTTTTTTTTGGGAGGGGGGGGGAGGAGGGGCCCTCGACAATTCTGGTGCAGCTCTTTGCATTTTTTCCGACGCTATTTCAGCTCTCTTTGTTGAAGGGTTGGCCACCCCAGTCTATACTACATGGTGTGCTGGCCTAATACTTCATTTCCTATCAACTTAAAAAGTGAGTTGAATAAAAATTACAATCTCTGCACCTTTAAGTGTAACTGTAGTCTGAAAACTGACAGTAAAATTGGTACCTTTACACACACTGGATTCATTCCTTGTACAAGTTCAAATGCATAGCTTTGGACTTTTGTGATTACAAAACACTTATTGCTTTTTACTCCTGTTAGACTTAGAGAAGCCACACACTCAATACAAAAATGCACTCAATTCTACTCATGCTTGGGCATTAGGAGACTGCATAGTTGACAAGCAGGGCATAACTTGGCTAGCAGATTCCTTATTGTTGGCAGCAGTACACAGAAAGGAAAGACTCAAGAGCTAAGCTAAGGATGTGTATTGGTAGACAGCATAACAAAACATTATTTTCACTTGTAAACTAAAGATACTTGATACAGAAATCACAGAAACATGACCATGGCGTCTATGTATTCAGCATTAGACTGAATTTATAATGAGCATGTCTACACCGCTCAGTCTCTCCTGGTTTAGAGCCCCTTTTTAGAGCAGAACCATTCCCAATGTCAGTGTCATATGCAATAATTAAAACTTAACAGGAAACCCACTAAAACAGACCATTCAAAGATACTGAAGTATATTAATACCTTTTTTTCAGGTGACATATTCACTGGTGCACATACAGGAAATTCTATCTCTTCCAAATCACTCCTCAATTTTGGTTCCTTCGCTGGAGGCGAAACTTTGAAACTTTTTTCATATTCAGTTTCAGGGGTAATTGCAAGAGACTTAAATGGGGGAATTGATTTACTTGTATTGTGAATAACCTTTGAATTTAAAATATAGTGTTATTTTGCTAATCTTAAAGTCAAATTTTCAAAATCAGTTATCATAATGATGCACTAATATGAACACAGAGCAAAGGGCAAACAAATACTGTCCGTGGAAAAGTTAATTATTAGATTTATAGGATAAATGGGGAACTTAATTTCAGTAATTATTTTTAAGTTTATTTCTTAGCAAGGATGTAATTCAGGGACACTTCCAAGATTAGACCCAACTGCTCTTCCTTATTTATGACTTAAAAAAAAAAAGAATTAAAAAGCTTATTTTCTTAAATTGGGGAAAAAGGTGGTTGACAAATCTTTGCAATTCCCCTTAAGATTTGTACTCATCACATATTTTTGAAACAATACACCATAAAACCAACATTTCAGCCTGTCAGCATTGCTGATGGACTCTTTTGTGGTTTAAAATAATGTTCCTACTGCATAGTAATTTGATCCATCCCCCTTTGTGCAATTAATTCTGTGTTATAAACTAAAAGGGAGAATTTGCTTGACTATTACAAATGGTCAGACCTGATCTTTCCACAGACTAATGAGACTTAAAGGACATGACATATGTCATAGAGATAATTTTTCTTCAGCTTTACTATATGGGCTTGGATTAGACCAATTATCTTGAGGTGGAGATAATTTGGGCATTCTTAATACATCTGTTCAAGGATTAGGTGTGTCTAGTACTGTAATACTCAGATGTACTTTTCATCAGGTTGCTTACAGATAGTGGTAAGAAAGTCAAGATCCAATACTCTGTTAATAACACTAGAATCTCATGGTAAAAAATTAAATGTTAAACCCTAATATTGCTAACACTGTACGTGTATATAACTTTACTACGTAAGTAGTCCCATTGATCTCAAATTAGTAGTAGTTGATAGTAAGTTTAAGCACACATATAAACATTTGCAAGACAAGGGCCTTTACTCTATGTTTTTGAAGAAAACTATGCGAAAGAAAAAAACCCTACTGTTTCAGACTTCCTGTTCTTTGCTATGGAACAGCTATTTTAATGAACACCAATTAGGAGAGCATCAGACTCATTGTAATAGAACAGTGTTTCTTAAACTGTGCCGTGAGGCAGTCGGAGGTGTGCCGCAGAGAACAGAGTTCAAAATGGCCACCCTTAAAGGGGCAGACGACCTTCCCCCTCCCCCCCACCCTACTCAATAACTTTTCCCCGGCTTCCCCCCCGCCCCCAAACAAAAAATTCTTGGTGTTACTCATTAAAAAAAATATTGTTTGATGTTCCTCGGTCTTAAAAAGTTTAAGAAACACTGTAATATAATCTCAATTCAAAGGAGCACTCTGTGAAATCTTTCATAATTTAAACAATGTGATATTACAACACTTAACTATTACTGAACTTATCCTTCAGACTTTACACAAAACAAAATTCCCACTGAAGTATATGAAACTTTAATGAAAGTTTTGCTTGCATAGGGAGATGCAGGATCAGATCTTTTTATAAGGAAGTATAGGTGAATTAATATGCTTTTTATATATTAAAAAACAAAAGTGGCACTATAAAGTAACATATCAGTCTACCACCATAAAATATAAGGAAATAATAGTTATTAAATAGTTTCTTGATTGATAAACTAAATTATATATTTACTTTTCAGATTCTTTACAATTACCTGGTCAGCTGCAAGGATTGGAGAATTTTTTGGGGGGGGTTTCCATACAAACTGTCTTTGATATTCAGAATTTCTGGGAAAATTATTTGAAGGTGAAATATTCATGCCTGATTTCTTTTGCAGGACTCTGTGAAACTGGTCAACATAAAACAATGAATCTTCATTTAGTGTTCTCTGCTACTTTCTGTTGCTGCAACTTACTTTTAACTAAACTTATAATTTCCATGCTTAGATCAAGACAAGCAACTGAATGAAAGATACACCATCTCATTCTCTACAACATCTTTGAAGACCACAACTTACAAGCTAAAAATCCCATTGAAAAACTCCTATGGATTTAAGCAAAATCAGAATCTAGTCCCATTTTTCCTACATAATGGAATTTTAACACAGATTGACGTCAAAATTCATAGTTGCATAGAGGCAAAGTTATAACAAAAAGAGAAAATAGTTTTAAGCAGAAAAGCTATCTTAACTGCATTTAATTTAATGTAATAGCCACGTTAACTTTACCAATAGACTATAAGAAAGGGAAAAAGTCTTTCAGGATCCCTACCCCTTTATCCATTTTTTCTAAGTGCTTTTTTGGAGGTACAAATACTGCTTTTTGGTTCTCTGGCATCGGGGGTGGCAACTTCTTATTGTTTTCTTCAAGGACGTTGGCCGATTCAATTCTAGAATCTGCAGAGTGGGACCGAATTTTTTTAGGAAGCCTGGGTGCTTCCGGTGTTTCAGTATTTTCCAGACTTTTGTCATTATTGTGGTTATCTTCGTGTAACTCTGCAGGCCCAAAACCTTCAGCTTCTGGTATGTCATCCAAATATCCTTCCAAATCACTGTCCCTTCTCCATTCAAAGGACTTTGAAATTTGTGGGTTGAAGTAAGGCACCCTTCTCTTGGAAATGAAGTTTGGCTCTCTTGTGATTCCTACAAAACATGCATTAAGCTTGAGCACAATAAAATACATCTAGTGGGATTTAAAGATACTAGATCACAAGATTAGAATATTAACATACTGGGATGAAAACCTGAGTACATAACACAAGACTGATCTTCAATACATTTTGTATATCTCTGAGCAAGGACAGTTACAAACTATGGGCTTGTGAAAGGTTGAGCTCTTTTACATACATGCTGACTACCTTTAATTCCTAGCTGAGTCAGTGGGAGACATGGGTGCTTAGCCTGTCACAGGATCAAGCTGCACAAGCCAAATTCTGCCTCTTTTGCAACTTGTGTAGTCAATGGGAGTGAGTGAACATAGCTCAGGGCAGAAATGTAACCTGCAGCCACTAAGAAGATTAATGTGGCTAAAATTATCACATCACGATAATGACCAAGTGTGGCATGGAACTTCCTAAACTACTTAAGCATTTTGAATAGGTACACTACTGAATAGGTTCTCACTTTACAGTCAAAGAAGAGCAGTGACCAGCCACCATATACGTAATAACATTTTGCATGGACATCTGCATAGATTTCCTTTTTTAAAAAAAAACTTCCAAAGTAGTCTTTAAAACAACTTTTCTTTAATACTTTATACAGTATGATATTTTTAAAACTTGGAAAAACATTTTCATATTTACACAAGAGACACTGATTATCTGAGATGGTTTTAAACAAAAATAGCTGATTTATGTAAGACAATTAACAAAATTACCATGTCATTTTAAGAGGGAGATGATAGTTAAACATACAATGGTTAAATAACATGTGACAACACAATCTGGCTGGAGAGTATTAAACTAAAAAAGGACTCTATTTGACTGAGATGAATAGTTGCAGGCAGAGTATATAAACTAATCTATGAGGAACTACATTGCAGCTGGAAAGAGACTAAATTATCTTTTCAGGAAGACAGTAACATACAGAATGTCAGATGCACAGAATCCTTGTGATACAAAACATATAAATACCATAAACAGTAATGTAACCTTTGGAGGAACACTAGGAAAATGGCAGAAGGAAATTTTCAGCATTATCTGTTTGTTTGAGTAAGTTTTTTGAGCAATTCTTAAATTGACATAATCTCTTAAGAGAAACTACTAAATATGTATTTCAACAGAAAGAGCCAAGAGTGAGCCAAACACTAGCAGTTTGTGAGTTGTGTTCTAAGGATGTGTCTGATTAAATATGACCAGAAAAAAAGTTGGGCATAAAAATGGAAGAAAAGGTTGAAAAGACATAACCTAAGTACACCAAAAACCATGAAAAGAAATTGTGTTTTTGCCAATTCACATGCTTCTGAGTCTTGTGACATTTGATGTTTAGGTTAAATCCCTAGTTCCAAGAGATTAGATGAGAATCTGAAGCCAGGTCCATACTACAGCCAAGGGTCGGCTTAAGATACACAATTCCGCTACATAAAAACACATATCTGGAGTCAACATACCTTAAGCTGATCTTCGGCGCGTACTCACAGCAGGAGGTTAATGGGAGAAATGCTCCCATTAACTTTCCTTACTCCTCGCAAGAGGTAGGAGTTCTGGGGGCACCCTCAGCATTTGATTTAGCAGATCTTTACTAGACCCACTAAAACGAACTCCAGACAATCGACTACCACAGCATCCATTTTCCAGGAAGTGAAGATGTGGCCTTAGTTTAAAGGTTCTAGCCCTCGTGGCTATGGAAAAAAACTTGGAAATGTGACACATTTAGAGAGGCTTAAATCAGAAGGCAAATAAAAATTATCTTATTTTTTAAATTAAGATTTTAGTCAATTCTATGACTTTGGAGCTAAGATGTGATTTTTTTAATGTTTGGTGTTAGCAATATTGGTTCAAATAAAAGCTTTCTTGGAATTACTCTGAGAGTCTTGCTGTCAGTGACCACCTGAAAACCATTTTGGTTTGAGAAACCAGAGAGAACCAGCAAAGATGACAGTTCCAACTTCTTATTTGTCCTCAGAAACATACAGAGAAGATGCTGATGGTGAGGTGATTTCTAAATGCTACCTGCAAAACTGCTCCTGAGAACTTTCTAAAAAGAGGGGAGAACTGTTTAACTTAAAAATTAATGCCACTGAATTTAGAGTTACATTTAACTGCATTTTGTGCAAAAGACTTTGCAAAAGGAGTAGAAAAAGCAATTTCAAAAGTGTCACTACAATTTTTAAAATCTTAATTTTAGAAATAAACTGACAACATAAAATCCAATAACATGGAGACATGTTAATTATAAATTATTAAAATGCAAGTACCAGTTTAAGACACAAATAGTACTAAAACGTAGCATTCCTATGGAAACAATGAGTAGAAATGTTCATTTTCCTTAATAAGGAAAGGTAAGTGCAAATGTGGGGTCTGGTACAAGAATTTTAATTTATTTTTAGCTCAAGAGAAAAAAAAGCTTGCTGTTTTCCTAAAGTAGATATTTATCTGTACTCTGATTTGATCTTTCATGAAGTTATCTTTTTAAAAAAATCTAAACTGAGATTACTTCAATTTTTAAAAAGACCCAGGGCCAAGAGGAAGGGCATGGTTAATTATCCAACCCAGGGCCTTGATTGTGCATATGGCTGAGTACATTGCCCTCACTTTGGAGCTGAACATGCTCAGCATTTCCTATGAAACTCTGGATCCATGAATAACTGAGCCCTTGGTCTTGATTGCAAATGCACTAAGAATCGAGCCCCAGGTGCCTACTAATTCACCCTTCATGAAATCTCACTGGAGGTAAATTACATTCTATAATAAACAATGCATATTCTTACACTGCACTCAACACCATAGTATCTGACAAACTTCCTGTAGTGCATGAATCAACATGACTGCAACCTGTCACGTGTTTGTTCTCATTGTCTCAGGGAGGGAAAAGTGTGAGCTACGGAGTATTCTGTTTGGGGAATATTTTTAATAACACGATACACATTGCTATATGATTGTTAGAAAAGGCAAGGTCAAAGGTAGTACCTTGCACTTAGAGCAGAAGGTGGTGAGGCAGACGGTAGCTCTAGCAAGAGAATTAATTATCCTATCAAATTGCCTAGTGCTTACATTG
>CM057845.1:57301271-57311448 GCA_030068395.1 Apalone spinifera
CCATGATCTCCACCCTGGACCAGGAAGGCGCCCGCCTTCTCCGGGCCCTGGCAGACTCCTGTGAGCTGGTAGACTGCTCCTGGGGAGCGGTGGATGGCTGGCTGCCAATGGCTTGCTGGCTCATGTTTTGGGACCACTGGGTCAGGGGCAGTGACTGCTGGCTCTCGGCTGGCAAGCTTGGAGCTGGCACCAAAGTCTACCCCTTTAAGGGCTCCGGGCGGGGGGGAGGGAGCGAAGCGTTCTTGGTTGAGGCTGGAGTGGCCATCAGGGCACCCTGGGAAGGCTGGAAGTCCCCTATTTCGAAATAAGTGTCTACACAGCACTTATTTCAAAATAGCTATTTCGAATTTGGCGTTATTCCTCATAGAATGAGGTTTACCAAATTTGAAATAAGCGCTCCGCTATTTCAAATTTATTTCAAAATAGCGGTTTGGCTGTGTAGACGCTAGGAAAGTTATTTCAAAATAAGGGCTGTTATTTCGAAATAACTTTGCTGTGTAGACATACCCAAAGAGCTCAATCCATCTATCTTAACAAGAAGGTTAAGAAGACTTGATTAGTCTGTATGCACCTCTACAAGGAACAACTATTTGATAATGGGCTCTTCAAACTCATAGAGAAAGATATAACACATGTCAGCTTCCAGCCATTTGATCTAGACAAATTCAAATTAAAATAAGGGGTAAACTTTTAACCGTGAGGGTAAGTAACCATTAAGGCAATGCACCGAGGGTTATACAGATTCTCCATTAGTGGAAACTTTTAAATCAAGATTGGACACTTTTCTGAAAGATGTGCTCATGGAATTATTTTGGGGAAGTTCTGTGGTCTGTGATATACAGGAAGCCAAACAAGATAGTCACAATCATCCCTTCTGACCTTGGATTCTACTAATCTGATGACACTAAAGTTCATGGCAAAGCAGAATCTACCTGAATGCCTTGTATGATAGTGTTTGAACAGTGTGTAGTAATAGTGCAGTCTTGCACAGATCAGCATATGTCCAAAATGTTTCATTTGACAGCATATTCCCACTATCCCAAATACGTGTCACAATACTAACCACTGCTCATTAACAATGTTTTATTGCTGCTGCTTAAAGACTTATAAAATGCAATGCATAACTAAAGAAAAGAGCCCCTATCCTAAATAGCTAATAGTGTGAACATCAAATTGCAGTATTCCCTCAGATAGGGACATGCAGAGCTATTCTACGGTCAGAAAAAGGATGCTACGTACCTTTATCTGCTCTTCCCATCCCCAATGTGGTGTATAGTAAAACCTCAGAATCACAAGTTCTTAAAAGTTTGTAACACTGAACAAAATGTTATGGTTGTTCTTTCAAAAGTTTACAGCTAAACACTGACTTAAAGCAGGGCAGGAGGAGACTTTGCACGCTCTCCCAGCCCCAAGCCTTGACTGGCCTGAGAGCAGGGAAGCACGCGAAGTCTCCTCCTGCCCTGCAAAGGGTGCGGAGCTTCTAAGTGCCACCTGCTCCTTGCAGGATGGGGAGAGGGCAGGAGGAGACTTCACATGCTCCCCTTGCCTCCAGGCTAATCAGGGCTTGGGAAAGGGGGAGCATGTGAAGTTTCCTCCTGCCCTGCAAGGGGTTTAGCATTTAAAGTCAGCTGCTGCTCAGCCGACAGTTAACTCTAAGAGCGGGTGGGGACAGAAAGAGAGACTTCGAGTGCTCCCCTGCCCAGGCCCTGATTGACTTGGGGCAGGGAGAACGCGAAGTCTCCTCCCACTGCCAGGGCCAAAGGCGCCTAGAGGGAACAGCCAGCTGGCAGTTCTCTCTGGGGTGGCACAGTCCTCCACCTCCAGACCAATCAGGGACTGTGAGTGGGGAAGCAGGGAAGTGTGCTGGCCCCCCTCTTCTGCTTGAGACTCTGCCCCTTCCGGGGCAGCCTGGGACCACTTCAAAAATTTCTGACGTAGCCCCTGGTCAAAAATTAAGCCAGTTATTAGCTCAGGGGTGAGTAATAATTATGTCGCTGCTGTTAGGAGCTCAGCTATGACTGCTGCTTGTACCAACTCCTGAGTGTTTTAGCACTAAATTGAGACTAGCCTCTTCTCTTGAGAATGGAATGGTGAGAGGCCTTTGCGTGTGGTGCGCATTGTGGGATAAGCACCTCCGATATGTTTCCTCTGTGCTTCACTCTTGTGCAGCTATGGAACAACCAGGCACAATCTGCTCCAATCTGAAGAGAAAGAGACAAGTGACAATAAGCACAGTGAGGAGCTGGGCAGGTGGGATAAGACAAGGCTGAAGACAGTAAGATCATATGGTTGCAAAGAGGAGTACTGCATTCCTCTTAAGGCTTGCAGGGCTTTCATTATATAACAAAGTCTGTAAGGCTGACACCAGTGATTCTTTCCTAGGAAAGTCTCTCTCACTATTTTGCAGCAAGGATGCACAACTGGCTTTGCGCCAGATTAGCCAGAGGCTCTGCAAGATGTACACTTTTTGAGAGGGAAGTAGATTCTGTGTTCCCTCAGGTAGGAGTATGTTTGTATAACCATGGTTATTAATCATCTCTCTCTCTGTCTCTCTCTCTCTCTCTCTCTCTCTCTCTCACACACACACACACACACACACACACACACACACACACAGAGGAATACAAAGAAATCTAATAGTCCTGTAGAGAACAGGATTGGAGCCAAATCATATACTCGTTACTAAGGCAAAAGCATCATCACTGTAACATAAATACCAGACTTTCAACTCAAAACCTCAGGAGACAGTCAATAGATGGGGGCTAGTTAATTCCTTGGGAGTCTGATGCAACTTCCATTAAAATGATTATGAACGTTTCAGTCGGTTTCAAATGGATTAGGAGTGGGAATTAGCCCTGCAAGGTTGTGCAGTGAGATTTCCTCATCCCTAGTGGACTTGTGCAGACGTTAGGCACAACCACTGCTGTTGCACATAAAGACCAGGAAACTAGGTACCCCACTGCTTCTAGGACCTCTTCAGAGCACTGAAAGTGAGCTGCCACCATCTGATGTCCCCTCTCCCCTTCTTTCACACCAGCTAGCAGAGCTAAGTAAACAGAGGAGAGGTATATGAGTTGGGTATTTTGCCACTGTTGTGTAATCTTTCCCAGCACTTGGTAGGTATTCTGTTGGTCTTGGGCACAGTCCCTCTGCTGCTGGTGTACAATCCCTCCTCCCCCTGAATGTACATGGGGGCTCCAACTAGCACTCTAGTCCTCTGTCCTCCATGGGAGGTTTTCTTGAGGAAAAGCACAGCAGAACTTGTTCCTTTTATAGTGTGACACGTATGACCACAGTTGAAAGAGTATAGTGAGTGGAGAATAGATCTTGCCCAAGCTTGTGTTCTCTCTCTACAGATGTAATCTTTTCTGCTGTCTTTTTTCACATCTGTAGCAAAAGCTAAAGTTCCCACCCATTTTGGGAAACAAAAGTGCTACCTGGCCAGCAGTCTGGTCTGCAGCACAGCTGCTCAGTCTTTCCAAGCTCAGAAATCAAGTTTCAGTTAGTTTTTATCGTGGGTGTGTAATCCCCTTTCCTCCTGGGCTACTCGGGAGCAGACCATGCTCACCTGTGTGCCTGGGCGCCTGAACGTGTTAACATTAAAGGAGATTCTGAGTACTCCAGTGATTATGTTGTATAGTTGGAGATTCCCTATCCACCCCCTGCCTGCAGTCCCTTGTTCCTAAAGGAATATACAATGGCGGTGCCTCCACCTGGCCGACCCTGTACTCACTTAATAGTGTGCCTTGGGAGCCTCCAGGAATAAAATTATTTAACCAATTAGATGTATATTATTTATAATTGTTGTTTTGGAGTTAGATCCAGATTATTACTGGAATAATTAACACACCTTTACTTAACAACTTACAGAAACAGGGTTTGACAGACTAAAAGTGAATAAAGTCAATTAAAGTACACAGAAATAAAGGAAACTTATCTAACTGGCATTTACACTACCACCATTTATCCCACCCCAGAGTGTGCACTTCTCTGGATCTCTCTTGTGTGGGCGTGCTTGAAGGTCTGCAGCTGAAGTGGAGACAGCACTATGCAGGTTGTGTATGTGAATCAGTCCAGGCAGGTAGCCAGCTGCAAAATCCCTCTGCCACTGGAGCAGGCCCCACCAAATGCCAGCAGCTCTGGTTCATTGGGCAGATCACCCTGGCTCTCTTTGGACCCAGAGTCGGTTCGTCTTCTGTGCTCTGTCCCAGGCACTTTCCCAAACAGCCACAGTTACACACAGTACTATCTATGCAGGCCCTTCTCAGCCACAGGCACAGCCAAAGTCTCTGCCCTCCAGAGACAATCGCCAACAGCCTCTGATGCAGCCTCCTAGATCCAAGCCCCAGCAGGCTCTCAGTAACAGGCTTTAGCTTCAACACAACAGCTCCTGGCCTGGAAAAGGCTCTCCACACCAGCAATTTGTCTCCTTTCTCCAAACTGGACACCCCCACACACACACACACAATTTCCCTGCACAGCCTGGAAGAGGACCACCATTTCCCTCCTTTTTCCCCCAAGGGCTCATTGAAGTTGTAGTCTCTAGAGCTAGACTGCAGCACAAAGGATCCTCCCAGTAAAAGTCAGAGGCTCCCATAGTAAGGGGACTACAGGCGCATTTTTAATTTCAATTAAACTAACACTTAATAACATGTCACAGATTTGACAAAATATCTGCAATTTATATGATGTTATAGAGTCATTTAATAATGTACTTCTGTTTAATCAGCAATTTAAGTCTCAGGTCTTTTTGTACATCACAATAAAGTGGGTAGTTCTTCCAAATTTTATTCTTATAAGGAGTCCCCATTGAGACCAGTGGGACTGATCACATGATTAAGATTTCTAAGATCTCTGGTTTTGCTAGAGACAAATTACTGATGCCTCTTTACTAAACTACAGAATCAGACTCTTTTTCATGTTGTAATTGAGATTTTCTTATAACTTGAGAGCCCTTGGTTGTGTTTGGCTTTGGGTTTTGTTATAATATTCAACAAAACATCTGAACTACAACAATGGTGTCTCTAATGTTTTTAGGTCTTTATGTACACAGTCAGACTGTCCATTGATTTTAGCATTCCAGTCCATTGCAGACTGAACAGACGTTCCTTAATCTTTCCAGACAAATAGAAACCTAAAATTAAACTTGTTAGCTTAAGCTAAACACTTTTAGAAGTTTCCATTAATTGTGAATGCCTCTGTTTTCAGTGTTTCAAAATGGACACCCCAACATCAAAACCAAAACTTTCAAACTATCCATTACTTCTGTCTTTTCCAAAACTTCTCTGTACATGCACATACATTGTCTCTCTAAGGTAGCAATAGGGAAGGGGCAAAATTGGTCCTGACCCACTGTGACACAGATACAGCTTGGCAAAAGATCCCCTGTTGTTTGCAAACAACTTTCATCGCTTTGACAAACTCACTATGACATTTATCCATAAGTGGAATCTACCAAAAGTTCATAACTTAGCCTGATAATAGTCATTGCAAGATGCATGTATGGGTAATATTTAAGGAATAATGTAACTATACTGAAAACACAGTTTATGAACTTGGAATAAAAATTCTTTACTGGGGTAATACATCTTGGTAATATCCATTCAGGCAGGAAGGAGTAGTCACTCTACTCTGTTTAGCTGGTGATGCAATGCATGATTCAGTGGTTTAGGCTTGCCCAGGATTTTCTCTGGAAAATCATCAAAGGCAGCTGCAAACAATCAAAACGTCTTAAAGGTTAAAAAAGAATATTGTGATAAAACAGGGATTTGTCCTGTCTATCAATGGAAACAAAAAGGCTGTTTCAGTATAACAGAGAGGAGGATAGGTACTAGAGGCCTTTCCCCAAGGAGACATCTTTAAAAGTCAGGTGTTCTTTTCAGAAAACTTGGATTCTGGTTCCTCTGAAGCCAGCCAGACCTGTAACAGAATGAATTTTGGCAAGAATACCTATTTTAATAGTTACCTTTCCTAGCTAATAATGAAGTATAGATCCAAGTTCACATTTCAGGATTTTGTATTGTAACCATTCATTTCCGTTACATTCTCTTGTTTTTAGTAGAATCTCTCTCCTTTAAATAAACTTTATTTTATCAGAAATGTGGTGTGATTTTTACAAGAGCAGTGATTTAAGGTAAAACTGGCAAACTGGGGTAAATTGCATCTTTACAGGCAGAGGATCTGGGATTTCCCTAAGTAGCTAGTGTCAGGGACTGCATATCACAGAGTATAGCCGGCCAGAGTAAGTCTCAGGTCCGACATGGGTTCCCAAAGTACAAAGGACGCTACACAGGTATCTGTCAAACACAAACAGTTTATTTCTTGACAGCTAATAGCTGTGCCCCATAAATGGAAGAACATAACAAAGAAGCGGCATACCTGGGACTCCGGGTAGGCTGCGGATGAGTTGTTTCAGCTTCCGAGGCGCCGGTACCCAAAGCCCATCGGTGAAGTCCAATTTGCTAGGCTCTGAGGCAGCCTTAAATACAGTTTTCCTGCCCTGTTTGGCAGTTTGGAAATTTCCAGGGTTTACTCATTAGTGCTGATGTAGAGCTTAGCTGTTAGTTATCGATCTGGTTCTGATCTGGATCTTCTTGTCCTTTGGCCCTGTTGACGTGATCAGTACTTTAGGGTAAACAGAGTTGTTTATGTGTTCTTGTCCTTTAACCTTATCTTATACTTGTTCTTGCTGTGCTGGCAACAATGCTTATCTTAAATGGCGTATGTTCCCAAAGACGTGCTTCTGGCTCATCAGATATAGGGGAAAGGGAAAGGGGGGAAAGAATGCAGGCCTCACCACCCCCAAACGAACACATACAAAGTTCTTCCGCAATTGACCAGTACACAGGGGAATAATTTAAAGGGACTTGGGAACTGAAGTGCATCTAATGTTAACCTAAAAGCCAAGACAGAGCTGCCCTTGCCTTGAGGAGAGTGCCTGAGTCACTGGAAAACTGATGGTGTTAGGGAAATGGCATCCAGTCATGCACTGGCAAGACTTCCCCATGCTGGAGGTAAGGGTAACATAGTAAACAATGGTTCTGGTATCCTAAGAACCTTTACGCTCATTAATACCCATTTGCAATGACCTGGATAAAGAACTTACATCTCATTCCACCCCTGGAGAAAAATCCTCAGAGCAAGCTAATGTTGGTCAGAGATATATTCAGCAATGGCAGAGTCATCCTTAACTAGGAAAATTTGTGTATGTTTTCCAAGCTTATACTAGCAAGTCAGAACTTTGCCACTTGAACCCAATGAACACTAATGTGGAAGAGGAGCTGCTAAGGAAATAGTGAGGATGCATGTGTAACCTTGGGGGGGGCTAGACTTCACTACCCTTCTCCAGTGACTAAGAAACGCAACCCACTACCACAGCAGTACTGGAGACCCAGAGTTGAGTATGAAAGGAATTTCAGCAAGGATTGCCCAGTGCCAGCCTCCCTACATTCAAGTTACAAAAAGAAACTAAATAAATGAATGTAATGAAATAACTATAAAATCTTACGAAAAAACAAATAATCTAATTCTTATAACATAACACACCTATTTTATAACCCACAGATAATTTCCGCAGTTACAGTTAGGGTTGCCAGGTGTCCGGCTTTGAACTGGACAGTCCAGTATTTGAGCTTTCTGTTCGGGAAACAAATTGAGAAAATATAAATGAGATAATACAAGTGTCCGGTATTTTCTAAATAAGATGTAATGTAGATTGTGATGTAATGTCAAGTGTGTCCGGTATTTTTGTTGAAACCATCTGTCAACCCTACAAGTAAACATAAGTAAAGAGAAAACTAAAAGTAAAATTTGAACAGTTCAGTCCACACAAACACAGTAAGAAAAGACTGAGAGATCCCAAAAGCTTAGATTTAGTTCACCAAAGTCTCGGTTTGTGCCTCTGATCATCAAATCTGCACCATATGCTGAGTCTGAACCATCTCTCCACCTGCTTGTAGGAAATCCTCAGGTGGAGTCCAGGCAGACTCTTCCTCTGCTGTGGATCACTGTTAAGACAGCCAGCTAACTGATTAACTCACAAGTGAACAGGCTTAAAGAAATCCTGTTACAAGAAAATACCAACACTGAGAACAACAAAATAGAAATGACTCTTTCCCCATTGCTACATTTACAGAGGAGCTGAAGAATCCCACTGACTGAGAAAGTGAGCTAAAACAGTTTGGCTAAAATCAAAACAACATTTAAAGCAGACAATTAACGCAGAAGGTATTTTCCCTCCCAGGTTCTCCTTGCTCTAAGTAGCATTGCCCATGGTCCTTGGTGGAGGGTTAACAACATCACTACCTGCTGCAAAGTGCTGCAGAGTGAGGAACAGCAGACAGTTCTCTGCTCCTGGCTTAGCTTCTTCCAGCTCACACAAGCCTTAGAAAAGCATCTGCCCTCACTGCTGGCTTATGAAGTCTGATGTCAAATTACTGCACCCAACTCCAGAAGCTTCTGAGTGGAGTGCTAAATCTGCCCAGCAACGGTAACACTCAACTCACTCTTACCTCCCCTATAAGGGTCTCTTAAAGAGATAGCTCCCTATAAGGTGCATGGGTTATAGGGAGCTATCTCTTTATAACCCATGCACCTTATGGGTTATAAAGAGATAGCTCCCTCTGATGGGCTTATCTTCAACAAAGTTCACAACTCTTACAGCCCCAAGTACCTCCTTTACTTCCGAAGTTTCTGAGGCAATTGCAGTTTGGCTGCCTTAAGCCCCCATTCACTTTGGGCAGGGTTCCTCTCTAGCTGTACTATGCCTGCCATGGCATGCTATTTCTCCTATGATGCACTGTGGCAAAAAATATATCATGGTGCATAATGGGGTGCTATTCAGTCCACAGAGGAGAATGGGTGCAAGGGCATCTGAACTACAACTCCATTTGGCATTGTGGCCAGTCAGGCAGACAGAAATATTTCAGATTTCCCCCATGGAGAATCAAAAATTTATTGAAAACAAATAAATTCTTTGGATGGGGTGTGGGGTTGGAGTTGGAGTTAGGGTCCCCCCCCCCCCCACATACACACACAGGAACTATGTTTTTCTTTCAAACATTGAGGCAGAAAACTCCTGATCAGCTCTAATTCTCTGTCTTCAAATGGACTTCCTTTTATTAGTTCTATGCACACCCCAGATTACCCTACTTGTGAGGGAACAACTCCTTTAAAGTATCATAGCTGAACAACATGGGATGGGGGGTGCGCGCGCACACACACACACAAAAGTTTCCAATCAATCATGCATTGGCTGAAAAAGAAGATTCCATTTTATGTAGAACAAAATGATTAATGAATTAGATCCTAATCTGAGAAATACTACTGGCTGAGTTGTTTTTGGACTAGATTCACAAGAGGACTTAGATAACATTCTACCAACAACAGTTTTGTGATCACCCCACTCCCTTTGCTAGAACCTCATAATTCAAACACTCCCTTAGGCTGTAGAGGATCTGGGCTGTGCTTGATTTGAATTTGGGTCTCCCCCCATGACACAAGAGTACCCTAATCAATGGGTTTGTAATGTACTGTGGGCTGGACATGTCAGTCTCTTCTTTTGAAGCTTCTAGCTTTCACCAAAGTTTCTGAAAAGTCATTGGAGCAGTGACTGGAGTTGTGTTCTCTCTCTCCATTATCTGAACAACTGAAAGAAGCCTGGATAATGGAATACATTGTCTGCATAATCACAGCTTGCAATCTTCTTCCTAAAAAGTCTTTCCCAATTCTATTGTCTATGATTTTATGCAATGTCCTTTCAAATTAGTGGAAAATCAGAATGTGACAGCCTCACTAGACAAATGCATCAGCTGAATATTTCTGGTATGACTGTGAGCAGTGAAACTGTAGAAACTGAAGTAGTATTACTAGGATTTTCTTTGGGCCACTGTTCTCTGAGCCTGGGTTTATTCTTTGCCCTGCTCTGTCACACCCTTTTTTTCCTTAGAGATGTGTGAGGCCAGATGTGTTACCATGGCCTTGTTTTGAGCATACTGCACTCCACTGGCCACGCTATCATAAAAATGATTTTAATACTGGTGGCATGCAAGTGGTCATAATTCAACTTAAGAATTAACAATCCTTTACAGTAATGGAGAATATTCACAGTTCTTTAAGTCTCACATCATGGCTGCGTCTAGACTGGCCAGTTTTTGTGGAAAATCATCTGCTTTTCCGC
>CM057845.1:57311548-57322002 GCA_030068395.1 Apalone spinifera
TTCCGTTAAAAGCATTTTCGGAAAATCATGCCAGTCTAGACATAGCCCATGTGTCTGGCTGGATCATGAATGCAAATACAGACAATGGTGCACTTGTTAACATTTTAAAAACCAAACTGCACACTATGCAGGGCTTTAAAAAAGATTCTACTGTGAATTCTCTATACTGCAGTAAAGTGGTCAATGGGAGGGGAGTTCTCTGGACTTTGTGTCGACCAATATTCGTGCTATCGTGAAAGAGAATCCTAAATGATTCCATTGGCCTCGTTACTGTATTGGACTAGAGTGGGGAAGCTATGTAACCAATATTCCTTATATCTCTTCCGCTCACTGTTTCTGCTTCGCACAGACATTGTGTCTGGCAGGCTCCATGCAGCTTTTCCCTTTGAGGCTTGGCAAAGCACTTTGGGAGTTAATGTTTTGTCTTGTTTTTCTTCACTCACAGCAATGTCTTGCCCACCCCTGTCACCCTGAGAAACTCAGAAATAGGCTGTACAGTTTATTGTCAAACTCCAAGAGACTCAACTCAGTCAAAACAAATGGTGCCTCTAGTCCCTGTAGTTAATATGTTGCCTCTGTTCTGAATCTAACACAAAAACGTACCAGTAAAGACCTAAGAGACAGATGCTAATACAATAGCTCTTCCACAATCACTTTTTGCAGCTCTTACCTTTCTGGTTTTACTTGTTTTTAACACCTTCTGTAAATGTCAGGGGTTCAGCATGTTTTATAATAGGGTTGTCAGTTAATTGCAGCAAAATCATGTGATTAATGCAAAACAAATTAACTAGATTTTTTTTAAAGTTACGATCAATCAGTTTTAATAGCACTGTTAAACAATAGCAGAATACCAAATTTATTATAATTTTTTTAATGTTTCTATGTTTTCAAGTACATTGGTTTCAATTAGAACATAGAATACAAAGTGTACAGTGCACATTATTATAAATATTTGCTCTGTAAAAAAATAAAGGAAACAGTATATTTCAATTCAAATCATACAAGTCCACTCAGCCCTACTTATTGTTAGGCCAATAGCTAAGATAAACAACTTTGTTTACATTTGTGAAAGTTAATACTGCCCATTTAGGTTATGTCTACACAGCAACATTATTTCGAAATAACTAGTGTTATTTCAAAATAACATAGTCCACGTGTACATAGCCAGCAGTTATTTCAACATAATGTCAAAATACTGTCAAGATGGAGGACTGCTGACTCTGACTCCTATAACCCTCACTGTATGAGGAGTAAAGGAAGTCAGAGGAAGAGTGCTCTATTTCAAAGTGCTGTGTAGACAGCACCAAAACTTGAAATAAACTATTTCAAAATAAGCTACGCAATTGACGTAGTTCAATTTGTATAGCTTATTTCGAGTTAAGCCCTGCTGTGTAGATGCACCCTTGCAATGTCACCTGAAAGTGAGAACAGGCATTCATACGGCAGCTGCTGTTCCAATATATTTAAGTGCCAGATATGCTAAATATGTATATGCACCTTCATGCTTCAACTTATAGGCTCTAAAGTTGTATATTGTTTTGGTTTTGAGTCCAATTACTTTAAAATTATAATAATTCTACATGTGTAAATTGTACTTTCACAGTAAAGAGATTGCACTACAATACTTATACTGTATTATGTGACTTAAAATACTATTTATTTTGTTTATCTTTTTCACAGTGCAAATATTTGCTTCAAAAGAACATTTGGAATTATGAGAGTTACATTATGGCTTGGGCCAGTGAAGAATACTGGGGATGTGTGCAATAAGAATAATAATTGCAAGATTAGAGGGCTGACATTTTTTTCCTCTTTCTCACTCTTTCCTTGATTGCTGATGGTTTCAGCAACCAAGATGGAAGTACATGGACAGTAGTGGGCAGGTCAGTTAACAAATGTTTGTAGTTGCCTTCAGTTCTTTTCAGTTCTGAGGGCCACTATACTTATCCCAGTGTTCTAAGACAAGATTTTCATATGCAGGCTAGGCATGGATTAATATCATAACAAGTATTTCTCCATTGTTCAAATATTTACTTTTTGTATATATAAAGGAAGAGAATTAGGACAAACCAAATAAAGCAGAACTCAGTTATGAACATGAGAGTTACAAACTGACCACTCAACCACACTCTTCATTCGGAACCAAAAGTATGCAGTAAGGCAGCAACAGAGACACAAAAAAAGGAAATACCATACAGTATTGTGTTAAATGTAAACTACTTAAGAAAACTTTAAAAAAGAAATTTAACAATGTAAAAACACTTTCTGTGCTTGCTTCATTTCAGTTAATATGGTTAAAAATAGCATTTTTTTCAGCATAGTAAAGTTTCAAAGCCATATTAAGTCAAAGTTCAGTTGTAAACTTTTGAAAGACCAACTACAGTGTTTATTCAGAGTTCAGAGCATTTCAAAGTTATGAACAACTTCCATTCCTGAGGTGTTTGTATCCTTGAGGTTCTACTGCATGTACTATCACCACTAGGTGGCATGGACCTGATACAATATGGAAAGCTTCACATGTAAATATTTCACCACTTAATGCATTTCTGGACAGCTGATACCCAGTAAGTCAAAAAAAATCATACACAAAGTCATCAAGTTAGTCTCATTTAGGAATCCCACTCTATTTTGGGAAAGAAAAAACCCTACTTGAGAAACAGAAAAAGAAGAATTTGTTCTGAACTGAAGTACAACTTCCTTCAATCATAATAAAAACACTGCTACAATCAAGCTTCTATTCTATTCCTTTGTAGCTAAACCATTAAAACATATCTCTTGTCCCAGTGATGTAGATGTCTAGAACTATGCCATAAAAATTAGGATTATTAGGCTCTGTGACTCTCTTCTATCCCCTCTGGTCATGTCCGTATGCCTCATTTGGTGCAAACTTGCCTTTAGACCATAAGGCTGTAAATTTAATTCCCACATCAGAACTTAGAATCCAAGTGCAGGTCTGCTGATGGGGGGGCAGAGAGGACAGCTTCCTCAGGGTCCAGCAGTTTAAAAGGGCCCAGGACGCCCAGCTGCCACAGCTACTGTGATAATGGCAGTGGCTGGCACCCTGGGCCCTTTAAATTGCTGCCAGAGTGCCAGGCGCCACACTCAGGGAAGTGCTGTAAGATCAACTTGCCCCAGCCCCACCCCTTCCACCAGAGACCCCACCCCTTCCAGGAATGAAGAGCCAGCTCCCCTTCTCCCCCCTTCTTGCCCAGGGGTCCAGCAAGTCCAAGCCTGTCTTGATATTACATGGCATTTCTAAGAAGTGCTAATATAACA
The DNA here is from genome assembly GCA_030068395.1 of Apalone spinifera. NCBI lineage: Eukaryota > Metazoa > Chordata > Testudines > Trionychidae > Apalone > Apalone spinifera. The sequence goes on from CM057845.1 coordinate 57,314,825, forward strand.
GAGGTGGTGTCCTTTGAATTACATGTTAAACTGGAAAGTAACTGTAGGTAGATGTTAAAGATCTCCAGGCACTTTTCAAAAAGAGCGAAGATAGTTTTAAGCCCTCATTAATATTCCCTTTCCTCAGGGAACTGGGATCCACTGTCTCAAATTTGGTGCAATTTATGGCTAACTGTACAGTGTCTGCATTAACAGTATCTAACTTGTCACTTTAGAAATCATTTTGCGACTATGGGTTTGGATGCTTCAGAGCGTCTGTTGACCAAGCTTATTGCACACAGCGGGCAGTCTTTTTAATACTCATTAAACATGACCTACCTGGGTACTTTTGAGCATTTTTTTAGTAATATATTTTAGTTCATTAATATAATTTCTGTTTAAGTTTTTGTAACACAGTAGCATTACTTATATGTTTGTGTAGATATGGATGGCACTTTAAAGATACAGAAATAACAGGTTCTTATTCCACCAGGAGCCTTCAACTTAAATGACATTTAACAGGACAAGTAGATAATAAAGAAATGGCTAGGTTAAAAGGATTGCAACCATGAACAGCAAGACTTAGTGATATTGCTATATTTTGTTTCCTCTTCAGATTTGTAATGCATTAAATTGTGTGGAATAAGGTTTCTGGACAGCATCCACAATGAAGGCCAGGGTGAAGGTTAGCAACACAAAGCTGACTGTAAAAAGTGAGTCATGTGGATGGACTTTAAAGAGGAGTCTGAGGTTGCAGGATGCATAAGATCAGAAAGGAACTTTTGTAATACTTAGAACAAAACCCCCCATTTTGCTGCATGATTTATTGCCTTTATAAATTACTCTGATGCAAGATCCTGAGTCATTTGTGTCAAATGTGAGTTTGGATTAGTTTCCTGGAAGTGATGCTATGCTCAGATGCTGTAGTGATGAGGGTTATGTAAATTAGAACTGGTCAGAAAATGGGAGAGCAGGGAGGAGTTTTCCTCACTGAAAACAGGGGTCCCTCCCTCCCCCAAAAAAACCAAAAATGTTCATGTTTTTGGTGCAAAAGTGAAATTTTTGGATGGGTATAGGTTCTTGATTTTGACTGATTGGGGGGGGGGGGCAGTCACAGAAAGTCAGCTTCCATGAGAATTTTCATTTAATCAAAACCTCAATTTTCCATCAAAAAAACTTTAATGGTCATTTTGACAATCCCTGGTATAAGTACTTGGATAGACAGAAAGTAAACATTTCATTCAATTGCAATTTTGATTTCTCTGTCTATTAATACTGATTTATTATGCATATCATTTCTGAGCACACAATATATACCCAGACAATCAATACCGATACCCTGATGACTGTAGAAAATACTGCTTAGTGAATTTTGCAATAGCTAGACATTGTGAAAGGACTTAGCCATTAAATCAGCAGTTTCTCCCAAACTGTGGTTAGATGTGCTGGGTTTGTAATACATGCCACTGCAGCTACACTGAGCAAAAAGATCCAGTTCACCCAGAGGAAACAGCTTTTCCAGATGAGCTAAGAGAATTGTGACTCGCAGAACTAATAATAGCCAGGGTGGATCTTGACCACACCTTCATTAGGCAACACATTTTAAGCTAATGTTGGAAAATAATCCGGGCTATGTTTTAATTGGTAACTACAAATTCATATCAAACAGTTAATCGGCCAGCCAATCAGGAAAGAGAGACATCCTATGTGACATGACCTTTGTGCCAAATCAAATCAGCTTGAATTTAAAATATCCAATACTCTAACTGTACCTTTTTAAGAGAGGTTGGAGTTCATGTTCCTGCATGCATCTTTCCTAGAGCCCCAGGAGAAATTCTGGCTGATGAGCTTCTAGTGCTGAAGCTAGTATCTTCAAACCACAATCCTAGCCCTCCCTGAAAAATCAGCTTATGACTGGGCCAGTTCCACCCCTTTTCGAACACACCTTAGCCCCCATCAAAATCTCAGCTGTTCCAAAAATCAGTGCATCCCATATTTCTTTGTGCAGCCTTCCTGATCCATTAGACAAAATGGCTGGTCTATTATTGATGGGGCATTTGTTTTGACACAAGTTGATGAACACCGATTAACTTTAATCAAACCTTTGTGTAAGAAATGCCCTGTTTAATGGATATGATTGTATTTCCGGTTTTGTTTCCTTTAAAAACACATGCAGAGAGACAATTGGAAAGCTGTTGTCTTAAACCAAGAAATACATTTTTGCTCAGTGTCTAAGGTGCTCCAGGACTATAGCTGCATTTCATGATAAGGATGCCTGAGATGCTACATCTGTACATGAAACATCTGTACATATTGTTTCCATTAACTGCTCTGATGCTGGATCTGTATTCAAACATTTGTTTGTTTTGTACTGAGAAGCATCTCCAGACAGTGGGTGGGGTTAATGGGAACCAGGCTTTTTTAAAATAGACCAGCCAGCCCACCCATGAACATAAGGGAATGTGTTTTACAAGGTCACTTCCAATTAATGCTCTCCTCCCTACCCAAACATCTTTCATTTTCTTAGACCTTTTTTGTGCACATCACATTGTTTATGTAAGTCTATTTTGTGATGACCTCCAATTAGTTCTCTTCCCACATTATTCTCTCCATCACCAGCCATGGTTACTAAGGCATATGTAAAGATCAGACTGGCCCTATCTTACATCTGCTGCTATTCTGCAGAGCAATGCTGTTTTAAAGGTTTAAAACTTTGAAACAACGACAGAAAACAAGAACTTACAGAATTAGTTACTTAGCAGACCAACATGCTGCTACTTTACTAAATAAGTTTAGGGACCTGGAAAAACATGACTTTGAAGACAGTCTTTGGTGGCAGAAAAAACAAAACTCAAATTTTAAAAATTAAATATGGAGATGACTCAAAACTCCTGATCTAAACTGGAACCAGAATCAAATTCTAAATTGTGTTCTCAGTTACATGGGCGTGGCTCTGGAGTAGCTCCATTGACATCAAGCAGAGTTTGTCCAGACTTGTTATGAAGTTGCCATCAGGTCAGAATCTGATTTAAAGTTTGGGCCTTTTGGATTCAGCAGTGTTGAGAGAAGCTCACATTGTAACTCAGACGCAACCCATGACTGACATTCAAAGTTGGAATCAGGCCCTTCTTTATTCATAATCATTGTTCCATAATTTAAAAAATGTACAGCTTCCACATGGTACAGACTAAATGCAACCAGCAAAAGCCATTCTGTCAAAATTGGAAGGAAATTGTATTTGTTCTTCTAGCTTTAGCAAGAGAGATATTCTTTGTCCTCTTTCTAAAGGCTTTTCAAATAGCCCAATTCCTCTCAGTTAAGCCAGTGTGAATATGGAGTAGTTCTGTGGAACAGATTTTCTCCCCACTCTGTGTTGTTCTGATGGCACAAAGGAAGAGTCAATGGGCCTTTTCTCCCCTTCTTGTAATTCCCATGGTTTGTGGAAGTACCTAGTGGGTTGAGAGCCCCGGGAGGTAACTTGTACTCATACACACAAACCAGTACAGAGAGGAGAAGGGAACAGGAGGGATGTGGCAGACATGCATTTTGCTCCATTCCTAAGATGGTGGGTGGTCTGTTGGGAAGTACCAATTGATGAAGTATAGAGCAGCTGTCAGCCAGCAACTGGCTTTTTGATGCTCCCTCCTAACTAACCATGTCAGAAAATATGGCCTCATGGAGTTACACCTGAGCGTGTGTGGGTGCATGCACGTGTGCAGGCAGGCACACACAAAATCAATCCCTCTTTAGTTTCAGTATAGTATTTTTTATTATAGCATCTGACTAATTTGTAATTTATCTTTCATAGGATTATATTTAGAGCTAAGGTAAAACTTAAGCCCGGTAAAGATCCAGAATACAGCAACTCACTGTAGCAATACTGAAATGTTTGGGGTGATTGGTGTAGTCTTGTGGTTTTGATTTTTTAGGGGTAGGTTTAAATAAGGGGTTTTAAAAAATATTTTTAAAGGAAATATGCTCTCACAATAACATCCAGGTTTAATCTTTGTGAGAACAGCTTGTCTGCATACACACATATGTTTATATCACTAAGATCTTTCAGTTGTGACACCGCTGTGAAACAAAGAAAGTGGATGTTTAACTAGAAGCAGAAACCAAACATGTTCACACATCTGTCCAGCTAAAAATTGAAATGTCTTTTTTGTAACTGTGACTAATATTGAAGGAGCTCTGCCTTATACTAAATAAAATTGTTTTATCAGTTCTATTAGTAATTTAATTAAGAATTAAACAATATAAACTGAGACACGGAGGTGTATAGGAGCTGGTGTTCTATGATATCTCTACATATTTAAAATTGGGATAATTGGTGAATTTTGATCCTTTCATTCTAAATATTTGTTTCTTAAGTTTGAATTACATACATAACTTCTAATACATTTTATTTTTTCAGTGGTTGGGTAGATAATTTATTTTGGGCAAAACACTTAAGACCAAACTACTAATTCCTTATCAAAAGACCTTACTCACATATATTTTACTATAATGAAAGAGGCCCCAAGTGATTTCAACTGCACCATCAAATCTAGGCTCATGTTTTAACTGTGCTTACTGGGACAACTTGCAATGTACTGAAGGAGAATCTACTTGAATAAAGACTACGGATGTCATAACTTGGATAATATTTTGTTACAGGGTCACTGCAAGCTAAAAAGAATCTCTTGAACATGCAAATATTTTGAGAACTCTTTAAGTACTATGAATGCATTGGGAAATATTTTATCTCTATTCTCTGGTGAGCTACGTCCCACTGTATTTCAGTTTGAAAGATCTGGAATCAAATTAGGTGGCAAGGGAATACAGTATCCATGCCAAATAAAAAATCAGCATATTTATTACATACAGCTGCATCTGTGGTTTTATTTAGATTTTCAGAATAAAAGGAACACACACATACAGATTAAATGGAAGTATATATTGGACTTTCACCCTTTTCTCATGGAGCTTCACAGCAATGAGCATGTAATTACAATTTCTTCTATAAAATCTCCAAGGACAGCTCTGAACTGTGGCGCAAAATTGCTTATCATGGCATATTCTGAACAAAAGTTATACATGGAAATTTAACTCCTATTAATTATATTATCACAAGTTGTGTGTTTACTTACTACACGCAGGAGTAAGTTCTCTTGAGAGATTGGAATTATGCCTGATTTGACACAGACTTTTACAACTGACTTTGTATTGATCACACTTTCAGAGCAACCATTACCATGGAATCTGAGCTACTTTAGGCAGCATATTTTGCTACTATGTGAAAAGAATGGTGGTTTAGCCTTATTTCTGTATACTGCAAATTAAACATCTGGGCCCTGCTTCTCCATTGTCATTTACACCTGTGCAGTGGCTACCTAATCAGAATAATAGTGTTACATACCTACTCCACACAGCTAAGGGCAAGATACGGCTCCCAATAAAGTTGATCACAAAACACCTCTAAATTAGAGTAGTGCAGGATTAAACCCTAAACAACTAGGCAAGGTAGTGGAGAAACAGGCCCATAATACTTCTGTTCTACCCAATTTCACACTGTGAACTATATCCAGGAGTGTAAACTTTATATAAAGGTGCCCATGTGAACAAGTTTTGGAGTTGTACATCAATCTTGGGCAGGTTTTTGCTTTTGGCAATTCATGAGTAAGTTGTCCGCATCATTACCCCCCATCATCTTCCTATGTGGTTATTTTATTTGTATTACTCAGAGGTCAGGGCCTCCACGCTAAACCCTGCAAAAACATAACAAATGTTCTCCGCAACAGAGAACTTACAAGTTCAGGTTACCCATCAGAAATGTGTCACCTGCTGTGTGGATTTTCTGCTTTCCCTTTTGCAGCAGAAAGGCAGTATTGCCACAGTGTTATGCCCTGATGCTCCAGGTAAGCAGCCTCCAGAATTGGCCCAGTGCAAAAGCTAAATCAAGCAAGGTATTACTTTGTGACAGGGTGTTGGCCCCGCATTGTCCCTACAAGAGTTAACACCAATCTAGGGAGGCTGAGTGGTAGGCAGCCACAGGTGAGGCTGCAGCCAATTAGGCTGAGTGGTAGGCACAACGGTGCTAAACTGGGGGTGCTATAGTTTGGCTTCAAGTTTGGTTCAATGGCTGACAGCACCCCCACTATAAAAACTGTTCCAGTGCCCCAGGGTAGGCAGCCATAGATGAAGCTGCATCTAATCAGGGCACAGCTGACCCTGATAAAAAAGGCAGCCACAGACCAGAGAAGGGAGGAGTCTACTGCAGGGAGTCTGAGGGGAAAGGGATGGCTTTCTAGAGGGCTGCACACTAGCACTAGACATGGCTTTGCTATGTCTGGCAGACTTTAGGCCCTGGGAGGAGAGAGCTTGGGTGAGAGCCAAGGTACTGGAGCTATGGGGATGTGGCCCAGGGAAGCAGGTGACATTAAGGTTGAAGATGGGGCAGTGGGAGGCTGCCACTAAAGGGTCCCTTGGTTGGGTCAAGGTATTGGGTGGGACTCACGCTCCCTTTCCCCCCAACACTTGCCAGTGATGAAGGTGGCCAGGATAGATTGCAGTTTGCTTCTGAAGTAAGAGGCTAGACTGAGGACTATAGTGGGCCTCTGAGGTGAGTGACAAGGCAGTGGGTTGCTGCTTCCCCAAGAAAGGAGAAGGGGAACGGGGAACAGTGTTGGGGCTCAGCTTGAGGACTGTGGCCCTAGGCGGATGCTGTGGATTGGGACTGATGCAGCTCCAGACAGGGATCACCATAGAAGCAACAGTGGTGAGACACTGCTAGCAGAAGACACTCTGGGTGGGGTGAGTCAATAGAGCTAGTTCCCGGTATGACTGGCAGGAGGCACCCTGGTGGTGACTCGAACCCCGTGACATATTTAATCATAAGACTCTGAACTTGTTGTGAACTCTTGGAAGTGGTGTCAACACTATAGGTTGTAACCACCAGTTGGTACCAATTTTCAAACAGTTACAGCCTGGTACCATCGCAACAATCTGCATCATTTTCCCCATTTGCACTGTGGACAAGTTTTTATTTTTTTAAAAAAAGCCAAAGTTGATAGTCACAAGAATGGCCATACTAGGTCAGACCAAAGATCCATCCAACCCAGTATCCTTTCTGCCAATACCAGATGCCCCAGAAGGAGGGAACACAACGGCTGCGTCTAGATTGGCCAGTTTTTGCGGAAAATCATCTGCTTTTCCGCAAA
>CM057845.1:57333325-57346969 GCA_030068395.1 Apalone spinifera
AGGGGGCTAGTGTAGACATACCCCACCTTCCGTAAACGTATTTTCTCATTAACTCAGCTCACAAAGAGACAAAGCCTCCCCTTTCCATCCAGGCTCAGGGCAATCCCTAAATGCAGTACAGGTTACACCTCCCATAATCAGGACTCTCTGGTCCAGCAACATCCATGGTCCAACAGGACCACAGATGTTCCTGGACCACAGAGTCCAGGTATAGAGGGTCTGGCCATGGGGCAGGAGCATGTCAGGGGGAGGGTGGTGACTCAGCCAGGAGTCCCGTAGAGGGAGCTCTGGTCCCGGCTGTGCAGCTCTGGCCCCTGCGGAGCTCCAGCCTTGTCCTCAGCGCTGTGGCCCTGGCTGCAGCAGGGCCAGCAGGAGCTGGAGACCTCTGGCCCAGGGAGTGATGGCTGGCCAGGCAGCAGGCAGGGTGGGCTGGAGCCCTGGTGGGGGGAGGAGTTAGCATAGGCCAGGACGGAAGGTACCTCCCCTTGTCTGGCAAATCCCCTCATTTGGGACTGGTCCGATCCTGAGGGTGCTGGACCAGAGAGGTCCAACCTGTAGATGCCTTAGTTCTGCCAGCTTGTGAAGGAGTGTGCATCAGCCCATTGGTTACAGGAATGATAGTGCTGGTGTGCTATGCTGCATACAGTTCAGTTTAGCCTCCCACCACACCCAGAGATCCCTTACAAAAGGCCAATTTGCTCAGGCTCTGAACTCTCAAATTTAAGAATTTGACTGTACAATAAGAGCCGAACAGCCCTAACTTAGTCATGGGAACCTCTCCATCCTTTTTCCAAACCATCTTTTTCCTATTGCACCCGTATTTTCTAATTCTGCCCAGACTACCAAGTGCCAGCTCTCGCATTCCAAGCACAAAGTAGGATTTTTTTTTAAATTTCTATTTTGGCAGAGAATAGCCAGGCCCTTCCCACTTTCCTGTCCATGATGCTCTGTTTTACCGCCGTGAAGCTCATCCTCTTCATCTTTGCCACAGGGCTAAGTTTTGGAGAAATGAAAAATTTGCCCATGGGTTTTTGTATTAGACTGTCCCCAGTACCTCCAGCCCAGCCCAGATGTATATAAATTAAATAATGGAAATCCTTTATAAACCAAGAAAAATCTTTTCTTGAGATGGATATACCCAGTTACAAACTTTTGTACGGAATGTATAATTTGAGGGGCCAGGAATGGATTACCTGCACTTTTCTGAAATACACTTTTAATCCTTCCACTCTTTAAAATGTAACTGTATTGTTTGGGAAAAGACAGTTAGATAATATAGGTCACATCTTCCATGGGTGTAAATCAATATAGCTCCATGGCCCTGTCTATACATACACTACATATGAGCCCAAGTTACAAAGTCAATCCTGATCAAACTTTCCCAATACTTGAGAGTGTTCATATCTGCGGTTATGATTTTCAGATGGTTTATAGAAAACTTATGCCTTGCAGGTATCTGGGCCTTGTATGCCACTGTCACTCCCTGTACAATGCAAGGGATAGTTTTTTCACCATAAACAGAAAAGGTGATCTGCATGTTTCAATACCCTCTACACAGACATGTCATCAAGCCAAAATAATGTGAAGTGTCCATTATCTTGGGATGTACTGCATCTCAATTTTGTGTACCTGGTTTGGCACACATGGGCCCAATTTTTACAGGTATTGAACACCCACAATTCCCAATGTCTTTGACTAAAGTTCTTTTAAAAAGGTCCAGTGATGCTACTTGGAACGCACCAAGTCACTGATCACTTTAAAAAAATTGCCTTGCATTTTCTCTAGCTGCATTGACTTTAAACAGACCGCTTAGCTTTAGCTGAGAGGTATAGAACACTCAGCTGGCGTCAGATTGTATTCTTGGATGTATGTACATGGGAAATGTTTCTGTCCTTTCCAAAGGCATTTTCAAATTCAGATTCTTAGTGGATGCTATTCTTGGTGCCTCAGAAGAATTTATGCTCAATTTTATTATGACATTTATTTAGATTGCTACAGGGTTTTGTTTGATTGTTTTGTATCATGTGATTAAGAAGACCTAAACTCAGCAGAAGTACAAAGAAATATGCTCCATATGTACATGGTGGGACAAATCTTCTGCCTGGTGCTTAACCTGAGCACTTGAGTTAGGCATTGAGGTGTCTAGCAGGAATCTTCCTTCTATGGCTGTTACTGTTGTTTCTCACCACAGTCTCCACTTTGGTAGTGGAAACAGCTGCTGGATCTCTGTAGTTATGGAATCTTAACACTACTGATTTGTCAGCCTGCCTCCAACATTACTGATTCGTCAGTCTGCCTCCAAATCTTTATACTTGACACTGATGCAAAGAATGCCCCTCCCCCTACCAGCTCAGCTTTACATGTTGTAGGGAGGTGTATGTACCTTGTATGGGCTGTCAGAATTCTGCCTCCCCCACTTCTGTGCCCAGCCTGTGGAGAAGGGAAAAGGATTTTGTTCTTTAGTGCAGGAAACGTTTAAGGTCTCAAACACAGTCTCCTGTCACAGCAAGACACTGAGATTATTCTGTTCCAGGTTGCAGGGCTATATGATCCTGTTTCAACCAATAGCTATAATAGTTGCCATTATCAACTAATGACCATGGAGGAGGACAATAGTATAAGGCATTTTGTTTGCTTGATAATGACAAAACTAGTTATAGAGCAAATGTACCATACAAAACAGGCTTAATAATTAAGCAATTAGATGGGATAGATAGCAAATTTCTGCCTATTTTACATGCTTCAGATTGCATCAGAAGATATAAGGATAAAGGTTAAGTAATTTAATTAAAATATCAAAGAACTATTTTGCATTTGAATCACCTCTGGTTTTTTTCTGCTCTCCTGTAACATGATGGTCATATTCCGCCATAAAACTGGTCTTGAGCTGAGACCTTGGGGTTCGTTCTCCCAAACACTGTGTGCATGTAACAAATGTCCAGAGTGATAAAATAAACCCCCTTGTCTGTCACTAAGCCTAGAATGGATTTTCAAATGTGAGTTATAAACACCTGAAAAAATAGAGTTGATGGTAGAACTGGGGACAGATGCTTAACTATATTGCTACTAGGGATCATCACTACAGTGCAGACAGACAGTTATTCATACTCAAATGAAGCTACTTACATCATAGAAAAGAAGAGGAAAACTTGAGATTTCTTGAGACAACTTAAAAGGATCAACACTTGTTTTTTCAGCTAGCATATAACAGAATTTTTTTTGGACTGTTCTGTAACTGCATAGCAGTGTTAGAACTTAAATATATTACCTTAAATGTGTTACTTTCAGTGGAAACATAACACTTAATAAGACATCAATTTTAAAATTTTAATCCTACAAAAATTAAGAACATCCAGATTTAAGATTCCCATAGTAAACGTACTGCTAGCCATTTAAGCATATGTATTATGATAAGGGCTCTCATTACACAGTAACATAACACCAAACAATGTGACCTGCTATATGACAAATATTTATTTTATAGACAAGGTTTAAGTATGGGGAGGTTTGAAAGCTCTATTATGCCAATTGAAATAAATAAGACTGGACAGGAATTATGACACCAGACATTTCCAGAATGGTTGGACACAGTAATACCTTTGTTCACTCCACAGGCCATTGAAAACATAGCATGATTTGTCAAACTTGATCAGGCTAGCAAAGGCTTGTATCTCTTTGTTAGCAATAGCCAATTGTTTTAGAAGTGTTCAGGAAGAAATGGACATCAAATATTGTCATATATATTTTATTTTACTATTACCAAATATGTTCTACAAGTAACAGAAAGTTGTGATCACTGTCCAAAGGAGCTTCCAATCCAACCTGAGACTCTATGTGCTCATTAAGGTTAACAAACATTATGAAGCAGTTGAGGTGAAGATGGACAAAGTGATATAATCGTGTGGTTACTCAGTTTAGGCATGTGCATATCTGAATGTGCACTTAGCCAACAGTATGTATAAGATTTGGAATAGAGATGTGAAGCCAGATTCCGTCAAGGCCTTTGCAGGCAATCAGTTGATGCCTTGAAGCATGAAAAATAAGGATAGCAGATTTAAGTTCTTCAAATCAAATATTAAATAGATTGCATGGAAGAGACTGGTAGAGCACAGTCTAAATTCCAGGTGTAACTTGCATTTATTATACATCTCAGACTCTTGGTAAGTACAGTAGAGAGTCTGTTACTTAAGAAAACACACAGCATGTTCCTACTACACAGCTATTCTTCATATTAAATTAGATCTCTATTCTTCTACTGCTTTCTTTCAGAAGCAAAGGGCTGAAGGTTCAAGGGAAAGGCTGCATTTTAATACAATATAATTGGCTTCTTTCATAGGAGACCTGGTCATAAGCACTAATTATACTGTTCTATAAATGCAAGAACCGTTCTTTTTCTCACCCTCAGAAAAAATGGAAATGATTCACAATACACAATTCTTTCTGAAATTATTAGGATACATCATAATTTTCTGACATCTTTCTTTGTGCGGAATGGATTTGTTCAGTTGTTATTTAGCCTTCTTAAGTGACAGCCTTCACTAGCTTTAGGAAAATGCCTGATGTGTATATTTCAGCTCTTGCTTTGCAATTGATAGTAAAATCTGCATGGAGAATTTATCATTCAAACCTCACTGATAATTTTCTAGAAAGAAAGTAATGGAGAAATGAGGAAACCAATAGTACACGGTTTAAAATTACACGAAAGGCTTTATAATTGGTTGTTATGCATTCTTTTCATATTGTCTTTTATAATGGCCACTATTTTCATGTTAAATTACTCTGCCTTCTAATGGGGGTTGGCTGATTTGTAGTTGTTTGACAATATCTCATCTTGATTAGGCAAATGATAATCCAACTGTTTTTCCATCCTGAATTCTCATTATTTCCCCTGTCATGATAGATTATTTAAGGCCAGATTCCCAAAGGTATTTAGGCACCTAAAGATGGATATGTGCTTTTGAAAATCCTACTAGATGCTTACCTAATCTTTCAGTGCCTAACTACCATTGGAAATATGACCCTAAACACTCCTTAGGCAAGCAAAGATCCCACTGAGGTCAATGGAAGGTTGGCTGTGTAAGGACTGCAAAATCAGGTTCCTCTAGAGCTGGAGACAGTATTCTTCAACCAATGCCTTTAAAAAAGGTTCTAACACCAAGAGACATTGTCCACATATCTTAAAACTGTTGTTCAGAAAACAAATGGCAAGAATTAGCTCAGTTGGCAACTGAGAGCTTCGGAAGGCACGTGTAGCCTTCCAGACCTCACAGCTTTTTGTTTTTCTGCAGGCATGACAAATTCTAAATGGGGGAGAGAGGTTCATCCGCTGGCTGAGGTGGTATGCTATTAATGGACAGACTGCTGTAGAGAAGTGAGACAGTTCAGTTTTGCTTTATGTTGTTGATGCCCTGATAAAACTCATTAAATAGCTGTGATTCAATCTCTCTAGCCTTTTCTTTCTCCTTGTAATATTTATCTTTTTTTCTTTTTCTTTTTCCATGGCCAGGACATAACTGTGAGCATTTTAAGAACTATGAACTGCCTCTTCTAATTTCCAACTCTGAGCTACGTGGCAATACAAACTGGAAGCATGCATAGAAATAAATTCCTTTCCCTATCTCCCAGCCTTATCCACTCTTTCTTCTAACCCAAAGCATTTTTAAAGCATCCATGACCTGATTTAAAAGTACTATAGTTACTGTATTTGATGTAGCAACAGAAGGAAAGAAATAAGATAGTTTGACATACTTTTCATCCTCAAATAATGTGCATTTGAGACTTTGCTCAATGAAACGAATGGGGGGGTTCTGTTTCAGTGCACTGTGTGAGTTAAGTCGTGTAACTCAGAATTATTGGAGAGGCTAGGAATAATTGGTGTGATCCACAGCAAGAGAAATAAGTGTAATATGAATAACAAAGGGCTTCTAAAAAAATTATGAACTAAATAAAGCTATTTCCAATACTGACAGTATTGGAAAATCCATCTGAGACAATATCCCCAGCACTGTGGCATTTTTGAGAAAAGTTAAAATGAAATTGAAAAGGAGATATCAAATAAAAAATAGACCAAATCTAGAACTCTTCAAAACATGAAAGAGTGGGGAAAAAACAATTAAAAATGGATTTTTTTAAATGCCAACAATGTCTAACAGGAAGCTAGAAAACTCTCTGACTGGGATGGGGAGACTAAGGAAGGTACCATTGTTAACTGAATCAAACTGTAACAGCTACCATTATTGCTTGGGTTAATGATGGACCACTACTTGGTTAAGGGATTTGTCGGAATAGTGCTTTATTTTGAAATTTGGTGCTGTGAAGTCAAAATAAGCTCATTTGATTTAGAGTCAGAATAAGCTACACAATTTGCATTTCACAAATTGCATAGCTTATTCCGACAGAAGAGTGCTGTTTAGATGCACTCCCAGTAAAATTCTTCCTGTCCTCCTGAGCTACTGACGGTCCTGTGCTCCTCCTGACCTCGGCAAACTCTGGACACAATGATAGGTCCAGGATCCACCTTGCCCAGCTGCTTACTCCCATCAGCTGCTGTGTGCGTCCATCATCATCCTGTGGTTTCACTGGCACCTCCAAATACAAACTTTTGGTTATTGCCAAGGGTTGTTTGGGGACCAGGCTACAGGCTCACTGTTGGGGCAAACCAGTGATTTACTTACTGTTTTTATTTTCCCTTCCCCTTTGCCTTCCCTGGTATTATTACGTTACCTAAATAAACCCTGTTTGTTCTGGAAGATATTTCCTTGTCAAGTTTTCTGTTTACCTGGGGGGAGACTAAGAGAGTTTGTTCCCCCGACAATAGATGTTGGTTGCCAGTGAAAAGAACCTGGCCCAGTTACAAAATACCTGGGTAACAGTGATACTTCAAAGGTGGTCCTCAAAGGAATCTGTGCATCATGTACATTATAAGCAATGATGCCTCCTTTTCCCTTTCTTTAATTTCCTGCAGTGTGGTCATATGATTACTGCTTATCACAAACATGGTGAGATGAGTTAGATCACTCTCAGGAGAAACGTTAGTAGTGGCAGAAGTCCTCTGTTGCCTTAAATAAAGGTCAATCTCTGCATTTAACATTTGCTGACACTTCAGACAAATACGGGAGTTCTCAATAGATGGCACATGGATGGTTTTGGGGTTTTTTTTGACGTATTTGGCCTACTGATGCTATAGAAGGGGTCAGAAAAGAATTTTTTTCGGGCTGGATTGATGGAGACCCTGGAGAACATTTGCCTTCATCTGCAGTACAGGGCACAGATCATTTGTTGGTTTGAACCAAAGTAAATGGTAGATTCTCTGTAACTTGAAGTCTTTAAAACATGATTTAAGAACTTCAGTAACTCAATCAGAGGTTATGAGCCTACTGCAGGAGTAGGTGGGTGAGGTTCTATGGCACGTGATGTGCAAGAGGTCAGATTACATGATCATGATGGCCCCTTCAGGCCCTTAAGTCTATGAGTCTATGAAAGTTGTAACAATCTGAACTTTTTTAAATCTTGTATTTCTTTCTTACTAATTAAGTATCATGGCATCACATTGTCCTTTGCCTTCCCATTATTTGTCATATGTGTGCTAGTGAAGAAACCGCAGGTCTCAAAAGAAGATAATGTGTGAGATCCTAGTCCCCATTCCAGATACTTTAGGCTGGGTAAAAGAGCCAGCGCAGAAAAAAGGGATCCTAAAAGTCCTAGTGCCAGCTGGAAAATAATTCATTTCTGAAAATAGCTGTAAGTCAGCTCCCAGCTGTCCCAGCATGGAGGACGGGGGCACTGGTTGGATGTTAGGGAAGCCATGCTGGGAGTTAGAGGTAGGAAAAGGGATAGGTCAGGAGCCGAGGTACATGACAGTAGAAATTCTTGGCAGCACTACATCCCCTAGGGTAGCTAGTGCATAACTCAGGCAACCCAACAGCTCTTTATATTACACCAAGTTCTGAAAAGCAGTGCAGTATTGGGACTGTGCTCCCCCTTGTCTGTGAGTTTAATGCTGCCCTTTTAGAGTCACAGTACAGAATCTCACCCAATATGTTTCTGCACACAGAGTGGTGAAGGGATGATTGTTTTAAAAATATTTATTGAGAAGACAGGCAAAAGAATGGGATCAAGTAGTGATAGCAAGGAATCAGGACTCCTGGGTTCTATTCTGGCTTGACCACTGATTTGCTATATGTGAGCATGGACAGATCACATATTTCCATGTACATCTATTAAATGGGTATAATACCTTCCTGAAATGCAGGGGTCCTGTGAGGCTTATTTAATTGTATAAAAATTATTTCGATTCTCAGATGAAAGTAGCTATGTTCCTGCACAGCAGTATTAATAGCCCACATCAGCTTATTCTGATCTTAATACTAATAATGAATTAATTATCGTAATTGAAGTATGAAGACAAATTCTACTCTAAAGTGCACCCAATGACTTCACTGGGAACCTCACTGTGAATCTGAGATCAAAACTTGGCCTGTAGTTGGGGAGCATATAGGGTGTATGCTTGCAGGGCCACTGTTTTTTAACTCATTTGTATCTTTACAAATTGCTTACAAATGATACCACACAAAAAAATTGGCAGAGGTTCTCTTGTTGAATAAATCTAAATGATCTTGGGGTTTTGCTCCGAAAAGCTCACTTTGTAATTATTACTTGTTTTTACATATTTGTTTTGCTGAAGTTATTATTGCTGGAAGTTACTGTGTGTTATAAATAGTCAGCAGGCAACTTAATTAGTCATGAGTATACATTTCTGAATGTCACATGAATCCCTCCTTTAGAGCACATGGACTATCAAGTTAGCAGCTTCAGAAAACTTTTGCTAAACCACATAGAACTTTAAAGAAAGATAAAGGTTCTTTCTCCTTAAAAATAGAAAGCCCTAGTTAATCATTCTGACCATGTGCCTTGTCATTTCCTTGTATTTGTTTAGATTATATGTCTGTACATGCAATATGTGGATAGATTATGAGTTGTTTCCTGATTTTCTGGGACCCTGCAGCTTCTCCAAGAATTGGAAAGGAAATGATAAATTCCTCTATATAGCAAAGAGATGTTACTGACATAGAGTCACGATCAGTAAATGCAAAAAATGTTAGGCAAACCATTGTTAATATTGTGAAAATATAAGTAAACTACTTCTTGATCTGCAAATTCACAGTGATCATATGAAAGTAGTAAATTAGGCTTTATATATATATATAAAAAACAAATAATTTTGTTACAAAGAAATATGGTTCAGGTGACACACAGAGTCTGAAAAAGTCTGTTCCTGCAATCTCCCTGACAAAAATTCCAATGGGAATTCTGCTCACGGAGTTCTTGCAGGATTCAGCTCTATCTTTGTCCCTGAGTCATTCAAACTGTCTCACAGGTCAGAAGAAAGACGCACATTTTTGTCTCCCAGAATTCTTTCACTGAGTTATTAATATATTTGATACAAAAATTATTAGAAATTGAACTCTGTGTACCCAGTGGCATATAAGATCCCTTAAATCAGGATACATGAAATCCCACTTTCAAATTGAAATTCCGTTGTCTTCCCCAGCACAAGCACTTTGATCCTGCTTCACTGAAGTTTTGTTACTGAGTTCAACAGAAGCAAGAACAGACCCAGATTCATGACTAATTATTACAGTTAAAACCACCAGAGAGGAAAGGGGGAGTTCCAACTCTGTAACCTGTTTCTTTCACTCCAGTCCAAGGTAGTCCCTTCAGTGAGGTTTTAGAAGCATAGGATGCCTACAGTGCTAGAGGGGATTGGATGTGGAGCCAGATGCACTGAGTCTTTATGGTATATAAAAGCGAGAAGCTCAAATTAATAGAACCTAAGGCAGAGAGGCCCATGGAAGCTGGCAAAGCTAGACAATTTTAGGAAGCAAAGTACATCTGTGTGGGTCTCTCTTGGTTCCAGAGATTAAGGAAAAAAGAACCCTCCATTTCTTCCATGTTTCCTCACACATGCGAGTCATGGGAGAATAAGTAGGAAACTGTATGTATAAACTCGCTTCTTCCCTATGCACAGGTGCTGGAACTCTGGTTGCTTGGGGTAATGCTGCACTCCCTGGTTTGAGATGATTTCCATCATATGCAAGGTTTACAGTTTGGTTCAATGGCTTTCAACACTCCCACTATACAAATTGTTCCAGCACCCCTGCCCCTATACAGGTTATTCTTGGCTATGGGAAAATGAAGACCTTAATTTCTCTCAGTTAAGTTTCTCTACACTAACTTACGAAGAAACTAGAATATTCTCCCCAGTATTAAGACCTACTCTAAATTTATAAAAGATCAAGATAATCCAGAGATTACAGGATTTTTTTTTATTTAGCACTTATCTTTATATTTTAAGGTGTCATATAGTGTATTTTGTAACACATTTTATAAATCCCTCTTTCTAACTTGTAATTTATGTTGAATTTTCGGTCATCAAATCTCTGGCACTAAAATACATGTTTAATCTCATTGTTCTTTTATTTCAACAGGTGAAAATGGCTGATTTTATACACAAGGGCCTGATTTTGCAAGGTATTTAGTAGAGCCGTCTGGAAAAAAATTAAAAAACCCTTTCTGTTAGAAATACAGTTCCATTAAAAGCAAAATGTTTTATGAAAATGTTGCTTTTCCCAGAATTTGGTTTTGGAAGAAAAATGGAAGCAAGGGGAATGTTTCAGCAATGTCAGTGTCTTGTTTTGATGTTTTAGGAAGGAAATGTTTCAATGTTTTGCTTTGAAATCATGGGGTTTTTAAAAATTTTGTATAATACAAAAAAAGTTGAAATTAAAAGCAAACATTCAGATGAAAATTAAACTCTGAATTTTCTTTCATGGAGAATTTTTCAGATTTTGTGGTTTTGTTCCCAGGCAGAACAAAGACAAAATTCAAAATCTTGTAGAGATCCGTGAAATGGAATTTCCATCCCCAGCACAGCTCTATTAGGAGTTTATTTAGCATGTCTTAGGACCAGAAACCATATGTTTGCATGCTTCTAATGGGGAAATTGCTCTACAGGCCCCTGAAAGCATTGTCTGGAATGAGTGGTTGAAACCCAGAAAAATTCTGCATTGGAATAAAAAAAATCATAGCACAAAAAGAAACTAAGAGATTCTATTTTGCTCATTGCCAGTTAAAAGTAGGAAACTGAGCAACACAATGGATTTCTCTGAATCAATGAGCAAAGCTCTTGGGGCCCATACCAGCTCCAATTGTTTGTAATGGCTCTGGTTTCAATCAGCCCTCCATCAGGCCCATATGTTCAATGAAAAATACTTATTACTGAGGGCCCCTTTGACTTTAGCTGAAGCAAGACCTATCCTAATGGAGTACCTCTGCTCATTCTGAATCCAGATTTCATATTTCTTTACTCTTACTCTATACTTTATTACTTGTTGCTGGATTAAATACAAAGTTTTTCAACCCCCACCTCTGCCCCCCAACCTATGGCCATATCGTGCCAGGGATTTAGAATTAGAACTCTCTACTGAGAGTCATGAGATGTTCTGATTAAAAAATCAGTGATACAATCTGAGCTCAGGAAATCTGCTTTTCAAACTTGTGGGTCTAACTGGACATAGCACACTGCCAAAATGAGAACATCCTTCACCAAAACCCGCTAATTCTTCATCAACGTGTTGATTAAGTAAAGCACCTAACACGTTTCTGGTTCTATACTTTTGTGCTTACATGTATTGCTGAAAGTCTGAGCACTGTGTTCGGGAGCTGACTCTGCTCCTTTAAAGCTGTGAATGTTATACATACAGATGACTATTAAAGATGCAAACTCACTGTAGCTACAGTTTGTTCTCCATTTTTGAAACAATTTTAATTTGCTATTTTTTATTATTTTGCTGTTCCAGGAGAAAGATTAAATAATCTAATGACAATCATCTCTCTTTCTGGCTCTAAACTCCGTGCCTCCTGAGGGTTGGGCCTTGTTTACACTGGCATTTTGATGACAAAACAGTGAAAGCATTTACACGTTTGTTGGGGGAAATATTCAATTTTGGTGACAAAAAACTTCCAGCCCTGCAAGAGACTTTTGTCTTTTTCCCTCCCTTTATTGTCAACAAAGAGCCAGTATGGATTCTGTTGTTTGTTTTGTCGAGAGAGCTAGCTTCCGCCAGTATCCCACAATGCCTGTCCTGATGGCTCTGCTCAGTGCTTTGTGACCTCTGCTGCCCTGCAGGCATGTGCCCCTCCCCTTTCAAAGCTCCGGAAACTATCTGACAGCTGTGAGAGACTCTCTGTTTGGAGAACAAACAAAAACAAATAATTGGAATGCTTCTATTCTGCTGCTGCAGGGGGAAGTCTGGGGAGACTGCTGTGCTGCTTTGACATTCCTTAGCATGGAGAGCTCACAGAGCTATGAAGGAATCCCAAGAAGCACAGGGATCAGCTCTTCCTTCCCACAACACTGCACAGTGGGATGCTTACCCACATAGCTTTGCTCTCTCTGTTGACAGAATGGTAGCAATGGGAGCATGAAATGTCGACAATGGGAGGTAGAAAAACTGGTTTGACCGGTTTTCACTTTTGGTGATTTTAGTATGTTGACAGCACTTTTGTTCCCAAACCTTCCCAGTATAGACGCAGCCTTGGATTCTGAGCAGATGCCCCATGCTGAGAGGGGCAGAGAATAATATGATCAGAAGAGGTGGAAGGGAGCAGGGTGGAAGAAAACAGATCTCTTGCCCAAGATCATACCAATTTCAGTTCTAGCATTCTTCTGGACAAATTTCTGCTCTGATTAGGTTAGGGTATCTCTACACAGCAAAGTTATTTTGAAATAACAGTTGTTATTTCGAAATAACTTTACAGGCATCTACACAGCCAAACTGCTATTTTGAAATTAATTTGAAATAGCAGAGGGTTTATTTCAAAATTGGTAAACCTCGTTCCACGAGGAATAGTGCCTATTTCGAAACTGCTATTTCGAAATAAGTGCTGTGTAGACACTTATTTCGAAATAAGGGGCCTCCAGCCTTTCCCAGGGTGCCCTGGTGGCCACTCTGGGCACAACCAAGAAAACTCCTCTCCCTCCCCCTCTCCCCGGAGCCCTTAAACGTGTAGGCTCTGGCCACAGTGCCTGTGCCAGCTCCAGGCCTGCCAGCCCAGAGCCAGCAGTCACTGCATCTGATCCAGTGGCCCCAGCATGAGCCAGGCAGCCAGTGCCAGCCAGCCCTCCACCGCTCCCCAGGACCAGTCTGCCAGCTCCCAGGAGCCTGCCAGGGGCCAGAAAAGGCAGGCTCCTGCCTGGTCCAGGGCGGAGACAAGGGACCTAATTCAGGTTTGGGGGGATGCCTCCAACATCCATGATTGCCGCACTATACGGAGGAATGCAATCGTCTACAGGCGGATGGCTGCCAGCCTGGCCACCAAAGGCCACATACGAACCCAGGAGCAGGTTTACATGAAAATAAAGGCGCTGTGGCAGGGGTATGCCAGAGCCACAGGAGGCAGCTCCCAACCAGGGGCAGACCCAGACCTCTGCCCCTATTTTGATGCCGTGGACTGCATCCTGGGGGGGCAGGACTGTCATCAACCCTGGGGCAGAGCTCGCTGCCTCCTGCTGTTCCAGGCCCTGCTGCATCCCCAGCTACTGCTCCTCCTCCCACTCCTTCTCCCCCTCCCGCTTCTTCCTCC
>CM057845.1:57377329-57392003 GCA_030068395.1 Apalone spinifera
GAGAAGACTACAATAGAATCTATCAAGTCACTAAAAATAATTAAAGCCAGGACTATGCAGCATTTTAAAGACTAAGAAGATGGTTTATTAGATGATGAGCGTTCGTGGGCCAGACCCACTTCCTCCCCATGAAAACTCATCACCTAATAAACCATCTTGTTAGTCTTTAAAGTGCTGCATAGTCCTGTCTTTTGTTTCAGCTAGACCAGACTAACACGGCTACATCTCTATTACTAAAAAATAATTAGGCACCAATGGCCAGACAGCTAGCTAAGACAATTTTATAAGACACTTTAGTACCAGTGTACCAAGCAGCAATAAACTATGTTACCAATTTCTCACTATACAACACAGGGTCACAACAGCAAAGGATCACAATGGAAAAGGGTCACAATCTTGATGATATCAAAACCAAAGACCCCACACTAGTCTGGTATTTCCTTGCTAAATCTGAATGTTCAGAAAGATGTTGGTAAAAATTAAAAGCCCCAATAAAGCAGATAATGCACTCAGCCCAAGTGGGATTTACAATGCGATGACACAGCTTAGCTATCTAATGGTCTCTGATGTTATCATTTGAAAATAATGAAAATCCAACCCTCAACTCTTGTACTGTCAATTGATGCAGGAAAAGCAATCAGCATAATGTTGGAAATATTTACCTATTTGCAATACTGCCAGATATGACTTTGCAGAAATGTATCAGCTGGCTAGGACTGATCTATGACTTTGTCTTTTCACAAGTACAAGTAAATGGCCTAAGATTAGAATAATTTGCATTAGAGAGTGAAAGGTAACAGGAATGCCAAAGATCACCCTTATTATTTGCTGTAACCATAAGAATCAATGGCTGTAAAAATTAGGTCAGAGATAATTTTTCAAAGGGATTAAGATAGATTCATGATAGAATCTCAATATACTCTGAGTATCTTTCTGCCAAGCAATCAGGCTCTTGGAATTTGGAGTAGTTATTTGGGATTTAAAGTTAATGAATCCAATTCATATCTGTTCTCCATCTATCTGTGGGCTTTCTAATGCATCCCTCACTATGATATGTATCTAAGCACTGATAAAGTTACATGGCCAGCTGCTAGTGGACATTTGGAAGAACCTCTATCTTGTGCAGAGGCTTAATATGGTCACTTTTTGCACTCATCTGAGCATAGAGGCCTAGACCTACAAAGATATGTAGGCACTTAGCTCTCACTGAAATCCATGAAAGTTAGAAGCCTAAATGTCTTTGTGGATCTGGCAAAAGACTGAGAAAATAGCATCACTAGTCATGCCAAAAGGGATGGCAAGGAGACAGGATTGTTATTCCTAGCTTTAGACAACCTCTAATTTGATAAGGATTAGGAAAAACATTTTCTTTGGGCACATTATTACATAATGGATCATTTTAAGATTTCATGCATAATTTTCTGGAGAATCTGGTAATCACTGTAAGACAAAAGATATAGATAGACTCTCTAGCATGGCAATTCCCATATCTCTTTCCTCTCTCTCCCCTGCACTAGCCTGCAGACGTGGTCATCTACAGAGGGAAGCATATGCTGCTCCCTGTTGAAGTGTGAAATAGCCAATACACTCTCATGCACATGCAGGTGTATCTGGGAGGCCCTGTGCGGGCCTGTGACTACAAGGTACAATAGGTCTCTCTTGCAAGAAAAAGTGAGCCAATCAAAATTTGTATTTATTTTGGCTCAGCAGTTATCTGTCTGTATGTGCTACAAAAAAATACATTAAAAAGCAGATAATTCTTGAACACTCTCTCCAAGGAGATCATCACACAAAAAGTGTGACCAAACCTTCCCCAATCAATCCACCTCCTTTAAAAAAGGGCCAGCTAAATAGATGACCTCAGCAACACGTCTTGAAGATCAACAGACTTAGGCTCATTTTGACGAACTAACACTGTACTCCATCTTCTTTTATCTCTTATTATCCCAAGAAAAAGTTTGACGCTCTTTGAAAGTGAATAGCTAGGTTCATATGGAAAAGCAAACACACCACAGATAAGCTAGTCTTTTTAATGTTCCTAAGGGAAATATAAGGGATTGCCTTCCTAACTTGCACATAGTACCCCTAAAACATGTAAATAACATGGATACAAATGCTGACTTGAGCCAGGGCTTATATTAACATTCCTCTTAGGAGAAAGAAAGAGAGAAAATTGTAAGTTGAAATCCTTCTCCCTTTTCCCCTTTTCATCTTTTCTCCCTTCTTCCCTTTTCCTCCCCTTTTCTTCCTTTCCCCCCTTTTGTAAGATGAAATCCTTTCCCTTCCCCCCTTTCCTTCCTTCCCTTTCCCCCTTCCTCCACCCTTTCTCCCACCTTTTTCCTTAAAGGAAAAATGCATGCTCAGTCCCCCAAGATATATGATACAACTTCCATTGAAATCAGTGTCCTAAAGGGCACAATTTGTCTCTATATTTTCCTAAAGACAGAATTTTTACCAACCTTCCCAAAAGCTATTTAACTGTACAGAGTATTTTGAGATGTGGTTTGTGTAGAAGATGTCATACAAAAGCATGAATGTTGTTTGACATGGGACGGGGGGGTGTTGCCCCCTGAAACTGCAAGCCTGGGGCAGGTGCGAAATTTGCTCCCTCCCCACGCATGGCACCATTGGTTTAACTGGAACTGGCCTCCTCCCCAGCTATAGAAGTCAAGAGAGGCCTATGCTCAAAAGATGAGTTAAATATACTACAAAGCTAGATTTATCTCTGGCTCTTCTGCAGCGTGTTCGTAGAGAGCTCAAGGAGTAACCTTATGAAGTGATCAAAGACAACAGCATTTCTTGCCTTTTCTGTGTACATCTGAAGAGAGAGGAAGGAAGGAGGGTTCTTTCTACATTGAGGAAATAGGATAACCATCATAAAGGTTGGTTCAGCCTGCACACTCAACCTGTACAGTGGAAAACTATACCGTAGGCACAATTTCACTCTCAAAAAGCTAACCTGTCAAAAGGATGTGGCTCTGCATGCCCATTTCTTAAGACTGTGCCAAGATGGTACAATGGAGTCCATAATGTATTTTAAACAGGCATGAAGGGTTGCCATAAGATCATCTCTTTGGAAGAGAAAGAATTTAACATTTTGAATAACCCAGAGCTGAATTTAGTTTAACACACAATTTCCCCCTCCCCCCCAAGTTCCTACAATTCCACTATAACACCTTACGCTCTAATTATCTCTTAATGACAAACTTTTAGACCCCCTAAAAGACCATTTTCAAGAGACATACTGAACAATGGGCAACATGCCTAAAATGATCTCTAAATTACACTTTGCTTTTTGAAAGAAACTCAGCTAGAAATTAATTCTATAACACAGCAATGCAAAATGCAGCTGCGGAATAAGAATAATAATTGGCTAATGTTCATAATGAATTTGAAGATATTGCATGATTCTGATGGAAAATAAGGCATTTTTGCAGGGCCAGCTCACAACATTTTGGCACCTGAGGCGGGCAGCTCAAATGACACTCCCATACCCCCTCACTTGGGCCAAAACTTTGAAAGGTCTCAATTCTGCCCTCTTTCTCCAACACAGCACTCCACCATCTCTGTGCATCTACAGCAGCGAGAATACATATGTGCCAGCAGCAGACACAATTTTCTACACTCTGGGTCCTAGTGGTGCCCCCCGACCCTCCCCTAGTCTGGCACCTGAGGCGGCCGCCTCAGTTCGCCTCATGGTAAGGCCAGCCCTGCATTTCTGAGGTTTTCTGTTCTTTGATACTTTTTGTTTACAGAGCATTGCAGGGGTGCATGTTGCTGTACAAACACAGAGGAAATCAATTTTCTGCACTGCATTTATAAAGTAATGTTTCAGTCCCGCAAAGGAATACATGGAAGTAATCCCTTTACAGGATCAGAACCTAAATCCTACAATAGGTACAGCCAAGCTCTACTCAGTGGAAGAACAGAAGAAGGTGCAGAGGTACCTTTTATGCCTCTTTTCTACTACCCAGTCCTCAGAACTGCCAAGTGCCAGTTAAGACCAGAATCCAATTTAGAGCAGCCCTCTGGAACATGCAGCTTAGGTTCAGGGTAGGAGGCACAGAGCCTGGATTCCCCCACCCTGAAATCCTCGAGTGTCTTGTTACCCAAAGGCTTTCCCACTTGTCTGATCTTTAAGCAGACAAGAGCCAGCTTATATTATATACTGTACATTGCTTGAATATTAAGGGGTGCAGACTTCATTTCTGAGGAGATAGACATTACAAGACTTTGTGAAATAAATGAATTCTAATGAGGCTTTTCTTAAAATGTAGTACATTATAATAAGCCCTTGACAAATACTTACCGCCAACTTCACACCCACACCAGAAACACATTACAATAGGTAACTTCTCCTTCAGATACTCTCACCTTCTCATCCCTGTTGGAGGTGAGCCACATCCATTCTGATTTAATTAACACTGATGTCACACTCCCATCTCTGTATCCCTTCCTTTTTTTTCTTTTCTCTTCAAGCATCTGAAGAAATGAGTTGTATCTCACAAAAACGTATGCCCTAATAAATTTGTTAGTCTTTAAGTGCCACCAGACTTCTTGTTTTACACGCAGTTAGTTACCGAATGTGAGGGAAGAAGTCATGCAAATGAAAGAGAAGAGCAAAAAAGGAAATAGTTAAGAGAGTCTGGGAAGAGCAGAGGAAGTGGAGAGAGAAGGAGGAAATGAGAGATGAGATGTAGATGGGGAGAAGTTGTAAAACCTTGGTGGTGAGATCAAGCTGCTTGTATGCTGTAAATTTAAAGAGGGAAGTAATATGGTAAAAGGAAAGAAAAATGAGCCATTTGGAATTTACTATGATTTGCTTAATGCAGTGCATTGCTGGCACTTGATGACATATATCATATCACATATATCCTCTAATGTGATATATGCCATCAAGTGCTAGCAATGCCCCTCTGCCATGTATATTGGCCAAACTGGACAGTGTCTACAACAAAGGATAAATTAACACAAATCAGACATCAAAACTGGTAACACATATAAACCTTTAGGGGAACATTTTAACTTACCTGGGCGCACAGTCACGGATTTTAAAGTAGCCATTCTTCGACAAGGGAATTTCACCAGACAATTACAGAGAGAGAATGCGGAATTAACACTCATCTGCAATTCTGACAGTTTTCCTGGGCTTCAACAAAGACATTAACTGGATGTTGTATTATAAAGCCAGTCTCCCTTGACTCTAACACTGTATTTTTACATCAAAAGCCAAGTATGGGACATTTCCAGACCACTTAATTAGCCTCATTAGCATTGGCTCCGCAATTGACAGATACTTTTTTCTCTTATAAAATACCTGGTTTCTGTTATTTCTACTCCAGCTCATCATCTGAGGAAGTGGGTTTTGCCCACAAAACCTCATGATGTTATACACTATTGCTAGTCTCTAAAGTGCCACAGGACTACCCTTTTTTACAGTTCTCAAAATGTAACCATAAATAGGGAATCATCACGGAGCAAGTGTCTTTCTAATGAGGTCTTGCAAGTATTGTTTTTTGGGCTTACACTGTAAAATAGTTTTATCAATGACCTGGAAGAAAACATAAAATTATCACTTAGCAAATCTGCAGAAGAAACTAAAATCGGGGGAGAAGTAAATAATGACTAAGACAAGTCACTGATAACAAACTATCTGGATCACATGATAAACTGGGCCAAGCAAATAATATGTGTTTTAATATAACTAAATATAGATGGATAGATCTGGGAACAGTGCAGGCCATGCCTGAAGGATAGGTGATTCTATCTTGGAAAGCAGTGACTCTGAAAATGACTTGGGGTTCAAGGTTGATAACAGGTGAACATGATCTCCCAGTGCAATGCTCTGACCCAAAGGGTTAATGCAACCATTGGATATATAAAAGGGAATATTGAATAAAAGCAGGGGTTATGTGACCTCTCTATTTAGCATTAGTGTGACCATTACTAGAATACTGTGTCCAGTCCTGGTGTTCACAGTTCAAGAAGAATGTTGATACGTTGGAGAGGGTTCAAAGAAAGTCATGAGAATTATTAGATTGGCTAACATATCATAAAGTGTTAAGCTTGAGGAGCTCAATTTATTCAGTTCAACAAAGAGAAAGTTAAGGGGTGTCTTGATCACAGTCTGTGAATACCTGCATGGGTAACAAGTATTTAAGAGTGGACTCATCACTCTAGTCAAGATATAGCAAGATCTAATGGCTAGAAGTTGAAACTAGACAAGTTCTGACTGCAAATAAAATACACATTTCTAATAACAGTCAAAGTAAATAATTAGAACAATTAGAACAAATTATTCAGGGTTTTGGTGGATTCTCCATCAGTTGACATTTTTAAATCAAGATTGGATGTGTTTCCAAAAGCTATGCCCTAGTTCAAACACCAGGCTAGTTTATGGTCTGTATAATGCAGAAAGACAGATGCGCTGACCACAGCAGTCCTTCCACCCTCATCATCTATGCATTTATAGCTCTTCATGGCTGATAACAAAAAAATAGGTCAGATCCTCAGCTATTAAAAACTGTTATAGCTCCTCTAAAGTTACACTATTGATGTTACCAGAACTGGAGGAAAACTAGGAAAATATTTTGTTCAAGGACTTTTGAGATTCTGTCAAACTAATTGAATTTTTGTGACCTGAAGATTCTTGCCGATTCATAATTAAGTGAGAGTTATGATGAGCAATTCAAGATTGGGTCCTTAATTTTTATAGAGCTAGGAATATCTGTTACATGTAAACTGACAACTGTACATTGATACAGAAGTTTTAAAAAGAGCTAATTCAGTGATCTCAGACTTTAAGACCAAGAGTGACACATCAAAAGCTCAAAAGTACTTGGCAAATCATCTTTGGCATTTTGATTGGTATGGTTATAATACAAGGGTGGGCAAATTCTGGCCCATGGCCAGATCCGATCTGCAGGGTTAATCCCACTGCTATGTTTACCTGTGCCTCTGCAGGTATTGGATAATCACAGCTCTCAGTGACTGAGAATGGGGATCTGCGACAAATGAAAGCTATGATTGTCTGATACATGTGGAGGCACAAGTAAACATAGTGGTGGTACCAGGGACTAACCTTTTTTATTGCCCACCCCTATTATAATGGATTCTTATACTATACCTTTAACCAATCCATATATCATGTGGTTGCAGCCATGTACAACCAGTACATGTACCACAGTTTGAGAACTCTGTAGTTATGAGCTGTTTCTTGCTTACCTTTGGAATATTCTGTTATTCCCCATTGTGGCTTTCACTAATAGACTGAAGTCAGGATACAAATTCCTCAGTCCCACTGTAGGCTACCAGACTTGTGGCTCCACTGACACAGAGGAAAACTTCTACAGAACCCAGGGTTTGAAGTAGCAGGAGTGGGATGTCAAGATGAGAGCTGAGCAGTGTAGGGGAGTCTGGGTTTATAGAGGTTATTTGTAAAATGGATTTGTGAATGTTCTGGAGAGAAAAGGAGCCTCACAAGTTCTTAATTTTAATGAACTGCAAATGTTGAAGCAAAAATATTTTTGTTTTTCTGAGAGAGACAAGGTGGGTGAAGTATTAATATAGCTTATTGGATCAAGTTCTGTTGGTGAGAGAGACAAGCTTTCAAGCTAATGCAGAGCTCTCCTTCAAGTCTGAGAAATATACTCTGAGGCTACATCTATACTACAAGGTTTTTGCACAAAAACAGCCGTTTTTTGCGCAAAAACCAGCAGAGCATCCACACCTCAAGCACGTTTTTGTGCAAGTAAATCAGCAGAACAGAGGGCTTTTGCCGTAGAATTAGTCCTCTCCCCACAAGGAATAACTCCTTTTTACGCTACAGCTCTTGCGAAAAAAGGCAGGTGTGGACACTCTGGGGGGAGAAAGGGGCTTTGTGCAAGAAACCCCTATCGGCAAAAGTACAGGTGATCTGATGGCCATTCTGTGAAAGGCCATCAGAGCTTTCTTGCACAAGAGTGTCCATGCAGTGTGGACGCTCTCTTGCGCAAAAGCACATCACTTTTGCAATGTGCTTTGAGGTCCGGATGTGCTTTTGCGCAAGAAGTTTTTGCGGAAGATCTATTCCACAAAAGGCTTCTTGTGCAAAAACCCTGCAGTGTAGACAAAGCCTCATGAGGGAATAACTATAGTGCAATTAAAATACAGGACTATGTTGCACTTTAAAGACTAACAAGATGGTTTATTAGGTGATGAGCTTTCGTGGGCCAGATCCACTTCCTCAGATCAAATAGTGGAAGAAAATTGTCACAACCATATATACCAAAGGATACAATTAAAAAAAATGAACAGATATGAAAAGGACAAATTAAATTTCAGAACAGAAGGGGAATGGGGGGGAAGGTAAATGTCTGTAGACGCCCATGACTGAGCCATGCTACCTGACTCAGGCTAAGGGGCTTGGGCTAAAAGGTTGTTTAGATACCCATCCAGATATTACCTCACCCACCTTGTCTTTCTAATATCCTGGGACAGACACAAGTAGGACTACCCCATATTCTTATTTCCGGGGACCATTCAAGGCAAAATGGCTTGTTAACACCTCTCCGATCTGAAGGAGGAAAGAAAGGAAGTGGGGCAAAAGAGGCAGCTGGCAGGAGTGTTAGTGGGTTATCAGTTGTTGTAACGAGTCATAACATAGAGTTTCTCTGTTCAGTCCATGATTTTTGGTATTAGTTTTGTTCAGTGGAAAAAGATTGTCACTTGATTGGAATAGCTGAGCTATGTATATAGCATACTTCCTATTGAATTTCACAATTATGTACATCCTGGGCCCTGCCTGCAGAGCTTCTAACCCTAGGATGGGGCTGAAGCATTGCCAGGAGTCTGGCGTGATGGGGACGTTATAACTGCCACAAAACAGAAGCCCAGCAGTGCCAACAGTCACCCCGGGCTTCAAGGTAAGATGTGTGGGGGCCAGCTCTGCACCCCTCAAAGGGGTGGGATCAAGAGCAGAAGTGGTGGCACCGAGGGCACTCAGTCCTTGGTGCCGGCCAGACCACAGTGCATCTCTTCCTCCCCCAGAACACAGAGCCACGCGGAGCAGCACTCCGACATTCTAGCAGCCATTCAGAGGGCCCAGAGCTAGGGTTGCCAGGTGTCTGGTTTTGAACCAGACAGTCCAGTATTTGAGCTTTCTGTTTGGGAAACAAATTGAGAAAATATAAATGAGAAAATAGAAATGTCCAGTATTTTTTAAATAAGATGTTATGTAGATTGTGATGTAATGTCAAGTGTGTCCGGTATTTTTATGGAAACCATCTGGCAACCCTACCCAGAGCTCCGGCCACTGTCACTGCTGCCACAGTAGCAGAGGTGGCAGCTGGGAGATCTGGACCCCTTTGAATCACCGGGCCTAGTGCAATTGCTCTCTTTGCCTCCCCATCAGCAGGCCTGCGGAAGGCTTCCAGTTTCAGGTATTTCACTGCAGCACTAAATCCACACAATAAAAGTAAAAAAACCCAAACAAACAATCATGAGAATAATGTACAAATTGACTTATAAACAAGAGGCCTAATCTTCCCTGGAACTCTATGCTATGTAGGAAGAATCTGAAATAAAGTGGGGTTTGACAAAAGTGTCTTCAAGAAGCAGCTACATCCCTTTTTGTTTTCTGCCACAAAAGGGGCATAAATGAATAAAATGAGATCAAGTGCTGATCTCAGGGAACAGGTTTTAGTTTTATGGCAGCTGTAGCAGAACTTAAAAATTATCTTGAAGTTGATTATATCTCAAACCCACACTTCTGAGCTCACTTGAAAACAGCTTCAAATTGCTGCATTGAAAGGAAAGGGAGACAAAATAAAACATACAGGGAAAGGAGGAAAGTTTACTATATTGTAAAATAATGCAATAAAATATAATGGAGTCTGGAATACATTATATATTACTACAGCTAATATTATGTTCATTTTGGAACCAGTCTTGCATTCTTAGGCATGCCACAAACGTCAATTGGTTCTTTTTTTAATGAAAAGAGAATTATGTAGATGACAGCAAGAACAGTTAAGAAAAGCAGGATCAAATAAATCTTTACAGCAATGATGAGAAGCAAAAAAATAAAATACAACACAATTTTTTAAAGACATGTTTAATTTTAGGTTAGGTGATTAAGATCATGGCCCAACCTTTTTACTGCTGGCACAAAGCAACTTCAAAGCCAGTACAGCTTTTATTACTCTAGCACAGATGTTACAAAGCCAGTCTAACTTCTCCTACATTATCCCTACATTACTGATGTAGGGGGCATGGCTATGGCAAGGGGTGTGCCCCAGGCGTCTCTTCATCCTAGCAATCCTAGGTGCAATGGGCACAAGTTAGAACAGCCTTCAGGCTACTGCAAATCACACAAGGAGATTTTCCTGATGCACCTCTGCCACAGAGTAGTGAAATGTAAAGGTGATTTAAAATCCTCACCTAGCTTGAAGATACGTTTGAATCCATCAACATCCTTCTGAACTGTGTTTGTACTTTCCACATTTACAGCTGAGAATTTAGGCCTATATTTTATGTTGAATATAATTATACATTAAATATCTGGCTTTTACAAGAATCGGTTGAACCTCTGTGCAGGACCATGGATGCTGCTGGACCAGAAAACACCAGCAGAAGAGGCTGCTGGCAGCTAAGAGCAGAGCCAGCTGGCAGGGAAACAGAGCCCACTGGGGAGCAGAGCCTGCAGCCTATGGGGCAGGGCAGCTGGGGCTGTCAGAGCTCATGGGGCAGTAGAGCCCACAGCTGGTGGGGCAGCAAAGCCAATGGGACTGCTAGAGTTTGTGGGGCAGCAAAGCTGGTAGGGCTGTGGGAGGTCATGGGGCCAGAGTCTGCTGGGCTGCCAGGGGACAGTAGTGCTGAGTGGCTGGGAAGAAAAGCCCAGTAGGGAGGCTGACATTCCCCCTCCCAAAGTTCCCCTGGTATGCCAACTCCCTTGTCCAGGAATGGTCTGGTCCTGGGAGGTCTAACTTGCCGGACCAGAGAGGTCTAACTTGTATTAGAAAGCTGTGCTCAGTAATACTTGACAACCACTAGAAGTAAACTAGGACCCACAACCTTCTGCTATTAAAATCATCAGTAAATTGGAATGTGTAGATCATTCACGTCTCCTGCTTTACCTTCTTGACATCAGGATGGCAGGCCACTGTTGATAATCTCAGAACATTTTGGTGTTTGTGGTTCTTTTATGCTTCAAGCCATGTGAAATGTTGCATGCTAGTCATCTTACGGAAAGGACTGGAAGGCTGGCATTTTGTTATTTACTTATTTACTTGCTGAGTTTTATAAATAACACAAAGCCAAGAAATATAATAATAGAAACGTCATCTTCAAATGAAAGAAATAAATCACAATAGGCACAGGATAGTAACAAAGACTTCAAGTGGCCTGAAAAAAGGGGCAGAGGAAGGATCTATCAATCTAGAAATAGCAGCTTTGGTAAAACAGTGTTTTACCAAAAGTGAACCAACAGTGAACTCCTCCGCAACCCAGCTTAATTTAAAAAAATAAATTGCTGAGTGTGCGACTCCCTTGGCACCCCTCACTCTCAGCAAAGGTGATGTGATGTACATCCAATCACATTGTACCTGGAAAGAGAAGAAAGAAAAGATTTCCATTGATTATATAATACAACGTGAAAAAGTCTTGAAATCTTCAAAAAACGGATCATGGGCCAAATCCTGGAACAATGGTTCAAAAATGTGTCATATACACCCTGCAAAAATAATAAAGCTGATAAAAAATCCAAATTTAGATACTTTTAAATAATTTTGTTCACTGAAATTTTAAATTTCAACTAAAAAATTTAATTGGAAAACATTTTCATGAAAAATCATCCTGTTTTTGTCAGACTAAAGTTTTATTTTAATCTGAAATATTGTTTTTGACAAAAAAAAGGATTCATTTTTGTGAAAAATGTTCATTAATAATCTTCATGGTTTTTTTTACAAGAATAAAAAATAACATATACTCTTATTCTAGACATCCCCCCTCTCCTCTGGTTTATGTCCAGTGATAACTTCTTTCCCAGCCAAAGGATATATATGGCAATGCAGAACTTAACTACAAGGAAAGCTAAAAATTAACCAAGAAGAAAATCACCCTAATGAGGGGATAAAATAAATTCTGCTGACCAGGCTCTATGTTTTGTTCTGCTGATCAAGATGGGCATCGAGCAAACAAAAAATGTGCCCAATTAATTCCAAATGTAACTTAAGCGATTTCAGGTTATTTCAGTGGCATAACACCAGGAGTGCTTTGGGCCCATTGAGTCTGAGGTTGGATTCTGAAGCTGGCAAGAAGAAAAAAAATCATATTTATATTTTAATATAAGCCAATGTGTTAACTGAATTCTGCAGTTGGGAGCAGAAGACAGACAAAAGAAGTACAGAATATTTTAGACATGACATTATTAAATATACTAATTCTTGCTCTAAATTGGATCATCAAGTCCAGGCCCCTGCTCTAGGCAGGACCAATCCCAACTAAATCAACCCAGCCAGAGCTTGGTCAAGCCGAGACTTAAATACCTCTAGGGATGGAGACTCCACTACTTTCCTAGGTAACCCATTCCAGTGCTTCACTACCCTCCTACTGAAATAGTTTTTCCTAATATCCAACCTCGACCTCTCCCACCACAACTTGAGACTATTGCTCCTTGTTCTGCCATCTGTCACTACTGAGAACAGCCTCTCTCCATCCTCTTTGGAACCTCCCTTCAGGAAGTTGAAGGCTGCTATCAAATCTCCCCTCACTCTTCGGTTCTGCAGACTAAACAGACTCAACTCCCTCAGCCTCTCCTCATAAGTCATATGCTCCAGCCCCCTAATCATTTTGGTTGCCCTCCGCTGGACCCTCTCCAATGCATCCACATCCTTTTTATAGTAGGGGCCCCAAAACTGGACACAATACTCCAGATGTGGCCTCACCAAAGCCGAATAAAGGGGAATAATGACATCTCTGGATCTGCTGGCAATGCTCCTCTTAATGCAACCTAATATGCCATTAGCCTTGACTCATATCCAGCTTCTCATCCACTGTAACCCCCAGGTCCTTTTCTGCAGAACTATTACTTAACTGGTTGGTCCCCAGCTTGTAACTATGCCTGGGATTCTTCCGTCCCAAGTGCAGGACTCTGCACTTGTCCTTGTTGAACTTCATCAGATTTCTTGTGGCCCAATCCTCCAATTTGTCTAAGTCACTCTGGACCCTATCTCTGTCCTCAAGCGTATCTATCTCTCCCCCTAGCTTAGTGCCATCCGCAAGCTTGCTGAGGGTGCAATCCATCCCCTCATCCAGGTCATTAATAAAGATATTGAACAAAACCGGTCCCAGAACCGAACCTTGGGGCACTCTGTTACAAACCGACCACCATCCTGACATCGAGCCATTGATCACTACCTGCTGGGCCCGGCCTTCTAGCCATCTTTCTATCTATCTTACTGTCCATTTATCCAATCCACATTCAGTTTTGTTAAACATTTCATGGTTTTGTAAGATTTTTTTAGTTTAAGGCCTCCTCCAAACACTGTTGAAGTCAATATAAAAACTCCCATTGACTTTAACAGGCTTTCAATTTGGCCTTTAGAGACTGTTTCAAATATGAAGGAAATAACCAAAAGGTTGCCAACATTTTGAAACTGACATACAATTCAAAGTATTGTTTTTAAGGTTCAAGAACATTGTTTTTTCAAGTTTAAATGGCATCCTTTTTTGGCAAGGTAAGATAATTTTTCTCTTCCCAAGGGAAAGAGTGGTCTTCAGAGTGACAAGGACACCTTCTGACTTATTACCCTATCCTTCTGATCAAGTTGGGCTGGACTCCAGCACCTGTTAAGCCCATCAACACTATCCCTGCATCTCAGTTCTAACTCAGGCAAAACTCTCATTTACTTCAATGCAGACCTGCAAGACTTGACCCAAGCGCTCTCTTTACCTGCACCATTTAGGTTTTATTTTAGATGTAATGCTCTACAAAGTATCTAAAAGCAAAGATGAGAAAGGCTTTGTGTCAATTTCCAGTAATGTGTAATTCCGAACCAGGTGGGAGAAACTGAGTTTTGGTTTGTTAAACTCTATGCAGTCTTAGTATCTTGAAATGTGGTTTCATCTGCTTTCATAAGTTAACCAGGGTTGTGCCTTTGATGGTAGACTTCTAAGAAAAATCCAGGTACTGCAGGAAGTAGAGTTGATGATTCAGGGGGCAGTAATCCTCTTTTTGAGTCAGCATTGAACTACTTACTCTTGATGTGCTTATTGCTGGACATACTGTCTCTTGGAAGAAAAGTAAAGTCAAGGTCCCGGACACTTGAAATCATTAAAATACACAGTGAGATATTTTGCAAGATTAGGCGTGCTAGCTCAGATTCTGGCTACATTCTCTATTAGGTAATTACATTCCCTCTCTAGTTCCAACTGGATACTGTGGCAGAGCTCCGGTCATATCCCCTGGGTCCTGCACTGTGGAAGATTTTTGGTATGCCTCAGAGACTCTCAGTGATCCTCCCACTGTCTCTTGCTTCTCTCAGGGTATGTCTAGATTACATGCCTCTGCCGACAAAGGCATGTAAAATAGGCTACCCAACATAGTCAATGAAGCCGGGATTTAAATATCCCTAGCTTTATTAAAATAAAAATGGCGGCCGCACTGTGCCAGCTCAGCTGATAGTCAGCACAGCAC
>CM057845.1:57412193-57427689 GCA_030068395.1 Apalone spinifera
ACTGACCAGCAGCGGCTGAATCGGGACGCCTGGGGCAGAGCCGGACAATCGGAATGGGGGGGCTATGACAGGTCTGGGGTGGCATTCCCCCCACACCACCCTAGACCCCTCATAACCCCCCCTTTCGATAGTCCGGCATATCTGATATTCCGGCACCCCCTGGGTACTAAAGGTGCCGGATTATCGGAAGTTTACTGTAAAGTGCTGAATTCAGTGCTTCTAAATGTTTTCACGCATTTTGCTCAGGATTCTAGTTTTTTATTTGTCTGTCAATTGCCAATAGCCTATAATGGACAGCCCGCAGGCTAGATCTGTCCTGCTGA
Organism: Apalone spinifera; assembly: GCA_030068395.1. Lineage (NCBI taxonomy): Eukaryota > Metazoa > Chordata > Testudines > Trionychidae > Apalone > Apalone spinifera. The sequence goes on from CM057845.1 coordinate 57,412,517, forward strand.
GGTCCAGCGGGACCCTCAGACAGGCTCCCTGTCATAGCCCCACATACTGCTCAAAGCAACTTGGGGAGCAACAACTGTGGGGAGCACCCCCAGGCTCCAATGCCTTGCCCACACACACCATCCTAGTAGCCTCCCATTGACTACCGGTTTTCATGGTTTTATGTTTCTCTATTGTTCACATATTAGTTGACTCAATTATTGCTTGGGTTATAAAAAAGACCCAACAAAAGGGGAAAGTGACTATACAGAGGGTATGGTGAAACTGATTATCACAGAATGCTATAAAATGTGCAGAAGAAGGTAAACAAAACTTTTCTTTTAGGTGTGGTAATCTTGTTAGTGTTAATCTGAGTGGGTACTGAAAACAGTAGAACCCCAGTTACAGGCATCTTGGGAGTGGAGGTGATTTGTAACTCTGAAATGCTCACAACTCTGAACAAAACATCTTGACTTTTTTCAAAAGTTTACAACTTAACATTGATGTAATAGTCTTTGAAACTATTATGTAGAAGAAATTGCTGATTTTAATAATAATTTGAACAAAAACAAGCACACACGTGGTTTCCTTACCTTGTCAAATCCTTTAGTAGCTTTTATGTATCAGTACTGTACAGTATTTGCTTTTTTTGTCTGCTGCTTGATTGTGTTTTTCTGGTTCCAAATGGGTTGTGTGTGGTTGACCAATCAGTTTTGTAACTCAGGTATACTTAATTCTGAGGTTATACTGTACTATTGCTGTGTGGGATGTACAAATACTACCTTATTTAAACCCCCATTATTAGGACAATTCAAGACCTGGAGTAAAATTTAGCCAGTATGAGCCAATTTCTGTTTTGTGCTGTGCTGGAGAAAATGTTGGTATCAAGTAAAGCGGACTACTGTTTCAGTTTTGTTTGAGATTTGCTGGAATGGCAGCACAGGTATTAATCTAGGCAAGAATAAGCCCACAAAAGGAAAAAAAAAAAATCTTGAGAGGTTTGAGAGAGAAGAAAGTTAAACTTCAGTAGTCTAACAGCTAGTTCTGTAATCAGAATAAACTAAAACAACTAACCTGACAATCTCTTTTCCCTCCCCCCCCATACACACATTCTTCCTTGTAGACAAAAATGGCATTAAAGCACAATTCAGAATAGTGGTGCCCAATTTTATTACATGGGGGGAGCTAGAGATGTAATAGTGTAGTCAATTAACCATGGATAAGCAAAAGTTTATAGGTGAATGGCATAGATTACATGCATTTTCCCCCTCTCCTCCCGCCAGCAAATTTTTTAGCAGGTTGGCCAGCTGCCCAGCTGAGTTGTGGCTTGTGATGTGAGGGGAGCTGGTTTTTAAACAGGCTCCCCTCATGGACCAGCTCTCACCTAGCACCCTGTGCTGCTGTCTCTGAGGCAGCAGCACAGAGTGGCAGGGGGCTCCTCTGGAGTAAGGCCAGAGCGCACTGGTTGCCAGCTCTGCCCCAGGAACTATTGAATAATTGACTAACCAATAAGAATTTGAGGTTACTTGACGAATCAATGAACCAATATTTAACATCCTTAAAGGGAGCCACATGAGTGTAAGCTTTGCCTTGTGTGGGCTAGACTAGTGTTTCTCAAACTGTGCTCCGCGGAGCCCCAGGGCTCCGCGAGACATCTCCAGGGGCTCCGCGAGGTTGACAAACTGGAAACATGGATAGGTACAACACATACAGTCAGTGGACCGCTGGGGCTCTGCATAAATTTTCATGCATGTAAAGGGCTCCGGAGCCCAAAAAGTTTGAAAACCACTGCTCTAGACACATTTTACATCTTTGAATAAAATTTAGTCACCCGTGATTTTTTTTTTATTGCAAGTTGCACTTGTTTCATAGGTTGTTTCATTCTAAATACATATGTGACGTTATGTTTATATAATTTTAGCTTATACAAGTGTGCAAACAGACACTATTGCAAAGTGCTAATTTGCCATTAGTATATTGTATTGAAGCAAACCATGGGCTGCAGGTTGAGCAACTCTGTTTTAGATTTCTCAGTTCACTTTCCACTAAAACTGATTTACTGACATAGTATCATGAAGTTGTGACATACCTCTTTGTCTAACTTGCAATATAATTATGATAATAGCAGTTTAATATGTGGCTGTGGTTAACAGCACTTTTCAGTCTACATTGGATATATATTTTGAAGCAGGAGGTGTGTTTGCATCCCTGCTGAATTGGAAACAGAACCTTGTGTTTGCTCAGTTCCACTGTATCTGAGAGGAAGGGATGTTTTGGACATAGTCTTGAGTTAGAGGTTTGATTTCACTTCTTTTTAAATTAGCTGAGATGTCTTATGCACTCTTAAACTTCTGGTAGAGCTGACCGCAAGTTGCCTTACATAGGGCAACTGACAGGCACAGCAATAGCGGAATATAGGAATGTCAGCGAGTGGACAACTATATCGGAGGCAGCAAGGAGGGCGAGGAAGGAGCCAGTGGGGGGCCCCCCTATGCTGCTGCCTCTGATAGAGGCAACAGCATGGAAAGTGAGGGGGGCAAGCAGGAGCCGATATGCGTTATGACGCCTGCCCCCTTCTGCACTGCTGCCTCTGATAGAGGCTGTCAGGGGAGGCTGCAGCGAGCCTAGGTTCATTGCAGACAGAGGCTGCTTTGGCCTCCCATGGAGCAGTCTCTGTCTGCAGGGAGTTCGGGCCTGCCATGGACAGGGGCTACTGCCTCTGGTTTTTAGACTGGCTCCACTTGGCACCCTGTGCTGATACCTCTAATACCTCTGCCCAGCAGCTGTGTGGGGTGGCAGAGAGCTTCCTGGGAGTGGGGCCAGGAGCGTACTGACTGCCAATCCCACCACTAGGGACTATTAAATAGTGGTGTAACTGCTAAAATTTGATGCATTTACAGGAATGTTCAATTACATGCTATCTAACATCCCTATTGGAATAGCTAGTCATTCATAGTTCAGAGTAGTGCCCCCATAGAGATGTTATAGTGGAACAGCTCTAGTGGAATAGCTGTTGTGCTATAGATGTGAGTCAGTTGCTCCCGATGTTAGCACTTGGCTACCAGTTGACAAGTCCCGAATCTAGACACCATACTGAGTAGATCAATATCTCTCCCTCTATCATTGTTGTGATATGATCCCTCTTCTAAAAATGAAATTAAAACCTTATGAATTATTTTTAGCTGTTAAGTACCATATCCCTTTTATGTAGAAGATCCTATAAAATATGTAAAGGTACTGAAAAAATGGTGGTTTATTAAAAATTGTTCATATACTATTAAATGGATCTCAACCACCTCCATGCTGTGACTTCATGTTGTTATAGAAAAAGGTTTTTGGGCACTTTCTTCCTTGTAGCCATAAATAAAGGAGGGTTGCAACTGCCAAGATTGAAAACCTGTAAAATAGGTAACTTTGGATACATCAGCAGTACTTTCATTTTGTGTATCCATCATTCCAGAGATTCTTCTCCTTAGTGCGGGGGTGGGCAATAATTTTTGATGAGGGTCGGGGGGGCACTTCAAGATTTTGATAAGTGGTGAAGGGCTGCACTTGTCTATGGACGGGGTGTGTGTGTGATTGGGCTGAGGCTGGGGGCAGTGTGCAACGTTTCCTCCCTCCCCCCGCCCCACGGTGTGCAACACCTAGAGGGAACCACCAGCCATTTGAGCAGCCTCAGATTGCAGCAGGCAGAGAGCCTGCCTCAGGGTCTCAGCAGGGTGGGCCAGATCAAAAGGCTTGGCAGGCTGCATCTTGCCCACCCCTGCCTTCGTGTTGTCATATTTTGACTCTTGGCTCTTCTGAGGTGGTTTTCACTAAGTATACTCTATTACAGGGGTCGGCAGCCTTTCAGAAGTTCAACTTATTCACGTCTGTTTAAGGATCTGCATGCCCTCAGTGAGTCTCCATGGGTGCAAATCCCTGGAGCTCCGAGTCCCCATCTGCATCCTGTGTGTCCAGGGTCCTCAGCCCCAGCGCTGCTTCCTCCAACTGCTGCTGGGCACAGTGCACCCTAACCTGCTGCCGGGGAAGGGGGTGGGCACTGGCCACTTGTGCACCCCGAGAGCACATCCTGCCCATGCCCCGTGCAGCCCACACTGCAGCCTGCCCCATGGGTAACCAAGGTGGACGTCCACAAGTGGGCAGGACTTTTCCATGGAGAGGTGCAGGACAGCACTCCTCTACGTGTACTCTGCAGCTGGGGTGGAGGTGAGTTTGCATTCTTCACCTCCCCACCTGTCTGTTTATTCTTGTGTATAAACTTGGGCACTTATCACAGGAGCAGTAGTGATAGCTAAGTAAACTTTTTTAATTGTATCCATTTTATTCACCTGTGTGCAATTAAACATAATTTTTTATTTTTTTTTAAATTGGGTATCTTCTAGGCCAGGGCTACTGAACTTTGGAAGCCCCGGGGCCCACAGTGATGCTCACAGCACATGCTGACTGCTGCAACTTAAGTGTGGTTGCATATACATGCAAATATATATGCAAATAGCTTCTTTCACACTGATGAGCATGAATACAAAGATTAAGGCAAGACTATACAACATGCAGGCCCCATTTAAGTCAGTTCTGCTGATATTAATAAAATGCAATAGTTACCCAATTTGCATCCATAGGACAGCGCTTCTAATGAACAACGACAGTCCAGGAATTTAACTACTAAAACACATGTCAACAGAAGACCATTATATTGACTACTTTTTTTTGTTTGGCTCCCATCTGCGGGCCACAAAGAGGCCACGGGCTGTATGTTGAGTAGCCCTGATCTAGACTTCGCTTATAAACAAAAGCAAATGGCAAGTGTTTGCAGTATTTTTAAAGCTTAAACATTTGGCATTTAAAGATGGAATAGAAATGATTATTGAAGTGTCCATGTGAAACTTGTTCTTGATTTCCGTTGGACTTTTTGAAAATCTCCTTCTTTACAGTTAGGATTTTTTTTTTTTTTTTTTTTGCTATTTGAAGTGTACTAGGCTTGTAGCATTTGCAGCTGAGCTATTGCATGAATTGGCAGTTGTACTGAGTAGTGAAGCAAGTGTGCTAGGCATACATGTAGTCTGATGCAGCTACTTTGCAAATGCTCTTTGCACTGTGACCTCACAGAATGTGAAGCCTTTTGAATGGATTTCTGGTCACTTTGTACAATACAAGAGCCCTCTAAACTTTTCTCATTTACAAAGCTCTTCAGGTTCTCAGAATAGCTTCTTGCTGCAGTAGAATGTAGCTAAAATAGTGCTCATGTGAGGCTTACATGAGTTGCCAGTTATAAATAAACACAAAACCTATGTTACAAGAATGAAAAGATTGTAAAGCGGGGTGGGGAACCTAAGGCGCTCTTGAGCTGAATTCGACTCCTGTCTTAGCTGGATCTGGCTCTTGACGCTCCCCCTCAGCATTGGGGAGCCCACCATTCCCCACGGAGTTGGAGTGCGCACAGTCTACTAACCTGGCGCCCCTCCCTTCCGCCCCCCCGCCCCGCTCCCGCAAAGCTTTGGTATGTGAGGAGTGTCTTCCTCCTCAGTTGGGGGCCACGTCCGAGAGGTTTTGGTTTTTTTTTCTTTGGTTTCTCACTTGTGTGCAGCCCCCAACGGATCTTTCTGTGCGTCAGCGGCCCCTGACCCCCAAAAAGTTCCCCATTCCTGTTGTAAAGTCAGGAAATGCCAGAATTAAGCTTCCCTGTAGGACCTTAATTTGGTTGAGGGTGGATGGGTGTGCTGCTATATGATCATATATATAAGAGTATCATTTTTTTTCCATGGGTGCCCTGTCACATTCAGTGAAGAATAAATGGTGAGTTCAACTCTTTATCTTCATTGTGTGGCCTCATGCCTTATTTGCTGTGTTTTTAAAACCTCAGTTGATTCCTGTTAATTTTATATATAGGTTTTTCTACACAACCACTCATTACCATGACATCTATTTCATGTTTCACAAACTCTAATGAATTTATCTCTTGATAATTATTCCCAGTTCTCAGATGGAGAGCTGAGGCATAGACTAAAGCTAAAAATAAAAATTCATTAATTTTGAGTGCCCAAGTTGATATACCTAAGGCATGACTTCTCAGTGCTTAAGCACTTTGATTTGAACATATGAAGCACTATAAAAGCTCTCCCATTAACTTGAATTGCATTTTTAAGCATTTATCACATCTGCAAATCAAGCTTGGGTGGCTCAAACTAGGCAGAGAAAATGAGGAACACAGTGGCTATTTGGCAACGTCAGGGACAGAATTCATTTCAGAGTGGCGTTCAGTTGCCTTAACTGTAAGACCATCCTTTTTCTTCCTGCCCCCCTTTGCTTCATTTACCACGCTTTCCACCTTTGGCAACAAGTGACTAAAACAGCCTCATTCTCGGTTCTGCATACTGAAGGAGGCAAGGGTCCTGATGGAAAAAATAGTACAAAATCATGTAATAAAAACACTTTTTTTCCTGAGCACATGCCCCCAAACACTATTGGCAGGAAGAGCAAGGGGCTGGCTAGCAGTCGGAATGGCAGTGTCTCTGGGCATCCGGGGTGACTAGACCTCTACTGTGGGTCAGGGTCCCCCGCTAGTCTCCCCACACTCACCAGCAGCTGTGGGGAAAGGGAAGTGGAGCAATGTGGCCCCAGCTCATTCTGCTCGCCTGGCATTTCCTCGGTGGAGGAGAGAAGAGCAGAACTGCCTCTGGCACTAACTGGCAGGAAGCAGTGTGATGCGGCTGGGAGAGCAGAGTGAACTAAGGCTCTGTTGCTTTGCTTCCCCTGCTGCTGCCGGTGAGTTTCTGTACCCCTGGCAAGATTATTTGTATTTCTTTGTTTGCTTTAAAAAAATGCATTCCGTTAGTTAGAACTGTGTTGACTCTTGCATGTAATCAGAGTTGAAACTTTCAGATCCACAGCACAGACTTTTGTGGATAACTAGTAAAGCTTAAAGTGGGGTAGCTAGTAAAAGTGGTCTGCTGTTATCCTCTATGCAGACCAGCCACTGAGGGAGTTGAGGCACACTCTGCCAGTGATATTCACAGCTATTTGCCGATAACTGAGAAATGTTGAGCAAGTCAGGCAGTGTTTTTATGCTTCACACAGTGTGCCAGGAAGGAGAACAAGAGTATATATTTCCCTATAACAGGTTTTAGTGCTTGGAGGGATGAATACAAAGGTAGTATTACTCAGCCCTGGAGTAGAGATTATTCAGTCATTCTGTGGGCATCTGTTGCATTCTCAGTTTGGTCAGCATGTAGGAACAGTGGGCATGCAATAATCTCAATGCAGATGCAATCTTTGGAGAATAATGCTTTTAACATCTAGTGGGCATAAGTTCTACTGATGAAAAGTGCCATATAAGGGATATAATATAATATGTGATCTGAGATTTTTTCAGTAACTAATAAGGTAGCTAAATTTAGGCAAATTTTCATGTCAGCTGCATCCCTGACTGCAGGTGTGATCCCTTTGAAAAACTAAGTCTTGGATCTAAAATATAGGGCAGCAGGAATTCAGTGATATGGTTTAAAGACATTTTTAATATGCTCAAAACTCCCTCTTTATTTTTGTGTTAATGCCTGAACTGAAAAATTCAGCTTGAGAAAAGGTCCGGCTTGGAAAATTTCAGCCTGAGTGGTTGAAATTTAGCAAATTTTTGAATAACTGAAAGCAGGGTCTCATACTACAAGCAGTATCTGTATTTCTTTTGCAAGTTAGCAGAGCTTTGAAATTCTCAAACTCTTTGAAGAGATTATGAAAAAATAATTTAGTGTAGAATCTCAAATTAAATGTATGTGGTCAAGAACTTGAATCAGGAAATGTCAGAATATGTTGTATATCCAGCCTTAAAAGTGACTTAGAGGGGAAAAAAGGAGTCTGTACTTTTAGGCTATGTCTACACTGCAAGGTTTTAGCACAGAAACCTGTGGAGCAGCCACACCTCAAGTGCATTTTTGTGCAAGAAAATCTAGTGTCAATCGATGCAACAGAGGGCTTTTTGCGGTGTAGGTATACCGCCTTCTACGAGGCATAACTCCTTTTTGTGCAAGAACTCTTGCACAAAAAGCGGTGTGGACGCTCAACAGGGGTTTCTTGTGCAAAAAGAGCCTATCACAAAAAGCACAGGTGCTCTGATGCCATTCACAGAATGGCCAGTCAGAACTTTCTTGCACAAGAGTATTCATGTAGTGTGGACGCGCTCTTGCACAATCGCTTTTGAGGTGTGCGCATGCTTTTGTGCAAGAAGTTTTTCCGGAAGATCTCTTCTGCAAAAAGCTTCTTGCGCAAAAACCCTGCAGTGTATACACAGCCTAAATCTTTTCATAGTGTAGAAATGTGGGTCCTGTGCTAGGGATGTTACATTTTGATTAATCAGCTAATTGAGTAGTTGATGAAATTTCCATTGACTACTCAATTAGTCGATAAGGTGGAGGTGGGCTGCTCGCTATCCTGGCTGCACCTCAGCCTTTTAAATGTAGTAAGAGCCTCTCATGGCTCTAACTACATTAAAAGGCAGAAAAGCAGCTAGGAACACGGGGCAAGCGTATTCCGACTGCAGCACTTTAGCCTTTGAAATGTAGCGAGAGCATTGCTCTTGCTACAACCACTGTTCTGGTAGCAGACAAGTACAGGATGGAAGAACCAATGGCAGACTTCTTAATATGCAACAAGTTCAGGTATGAATCTGCCACATGCTGGTCTGCCACAGACTAAAGTATAGTAATTCCTCAGTTAACACTATAGATATGTTCAGGGCTCGACAAATTATACAATCTACTCGCCTGTGGTGAGTAGATTGTAACCTGGAAGAGCCGGGTGCGGCTGGCGAGTGGGGCTTGCCACAGTTTGGCGAGCCCTGGGTAGGTTTCAGAAAATGATCATGTTAAGTGAAAACATGTTATGCGGGTCAGTTTTTTCTATTGAAAATAATGGAAAAGGTGGGGGTTGCGTTTCAAGCGGTGGTGTCTGTTGGGACCGGGACACAAGATTGGGGGAGAAAGGGGACTGGGTTACAGCGGGGAGGAGAGGTGTTTGGCTCTGGGGAAGGGAAAGGGAGGACAGGGGAGGGGGATTGGGTTGGGAGTATGACCCTGTGATGGGTCTGCCGGGATCTGCGCTGCCTCCGGCGAGGGGGGGGGGGGGGGGGGGGTCAGTGGGGAACGGTGCGGCGAGCGGTGAACCCTCCGCCACTTTGCAGGGAGGCGGGGGAAGCCCTGTGCAGCCACCAGTGACGGGCCAGCTGGGGAAATCCAGCCGCCGGCCTGCAAGGCCGAGGACAGAGTAGAGGGGTAAAGAGGGGAGTCAGCGGGGAACGGCGAGTCCGGCAAGGGGGAGTCAGCGGGGAACGACGTGGCGAGCAGCGAACCCTCTAGCACTTTGCAGGGAGGTGGGGGAAGCTCCGCGCAGCCGCCGGCAACGGCCCGGCTGGGGAAATGATGTTGTTCAGGGGATGGTCGTGTAATTCAAAAAATATTCCGTTTAAAAAAAAAAATCGTGCTATCGTGAAAACATGTTAAGCGGGCATGTGTTAAATGAGGAATTACTGTAATATTGTTCCTTAGAACATAGGTATAAAAAGACATCCTCAGCAGAGCCTGAATTAATGGATTTAAACTTGGAATGGATTAAAACTTTCATATTGGAAGTTGGTTAAAATTTAAAATAGTGACTCTTGGACTCTATTATTAAGCCCCTAATATTAAGCTTCACTCAGAATATCCAAAAAATTCTGCTGAAATGATTTGCATGACATTATTAAAATTGTAGTCTTAAATTGTGAGGTTAGAAGTCAGCAGCAGTAACAAGTCCTCAGATACATTTATGATCACAGCATAAATATCAGAGCTATCATTGGCTTATACTGAGGAAGACAGAGGTATTGGCTCACATTTAGAGAGTTAATTTCAGCCATAAAAATTGGGTTTTCTTAATCTGATAGATCTTCCACAAAGGCTAACCGTGATCCGTAGACTGAGTTGTACTGAATCTATAAAGTAAATTGATGTTGGTATTGACTTTACTGGAGGAATGCTATGCTCGTGAAAGTTGCTTATCAAGTCACTTGTCTGTTTAACTCTTGCTTAATTCAGTGTTTACTGATATAAGCTGTAATAATAAAGCAAGATCTTAAAATCTGTTTAGTGTGTGCATCTTGGCAGAGGAAGGAGTTGTATATGTTTAAGCAGATCCATTTAGTTAAACTTATGTAACTTTTTTCTCATTTAGACAAGTCCTTGTATCTAAATAGAAGCCTTGGCAAAGACTAACGTTGCCTATAGTGTATTCTCATGAATTGTTCTAGTGTGGTGTAGTAGCTAAAGGAGAAATGATCTTGTTTATCATTGAGAGTTTAAGAGAACTAGAAATAACCTATTTGATGCTTTGATTCCTTTGACTTAATAAGGGCTTCCCTTTTTTTGCTTCAAGAGCAGTAATTCAAGAGCTAATGGATTGTGTAAATAGTTGGGGAGCCCACTTAACACATGTGAATCCACAAAAAATGCTCAAAATTAGAAATGAATGGAAATACAAACTTCTTGGCATTAAAGGCAATTAATACTAGTGATCAGGGAACCTAGTTTTCTGTGATTAAACAAAACATTCTCTAATAATTTGTATTTCTGCAGTTAAAATGAAACACTGAACTTCAGTTTCCCTAGCCACAATATATAGTTATCAGAGCCGTGGCTCATAATAAAATTAAGAGAATTGCAATTTGTTTCTTAAATATATTGAATACAGTAAAACCCCATTTATTTAATCTATTTGGAACTGGCTCCAGATGGGATAATGTGGCGAGTGTCAGCCTATGGCAATGGAGATTGGCATCATTGGGCCCCGTTTGGTTAATGTAGAGTGCAGCATGAAACGCAGATAAATGAGGATCTTCTGTGGTTTTTTATTTTTTTCCACAAAGTGTACAAACTAAAGATTTTGTGTTTTTTAAAAAGATACAAATTCCATGTTTTTCTGTGGCTGAGGATTTCTAGGATTCCTGATGGTGATTCATCCAAAATCACCAGTTGCTAGCATTTAATGATGTATGTAACATCAGTTAGTTGATTCTCCCTGCTTGTTTATAGCAGACAAAGGATTTGTCACAAGAGGATAACATCGGGGTTCCTGAATTGGGCAGAACATCATCTAATGTCAATAAAGGCCAATCACATCAAGGGAACCAAACACATATATTGATTGCCTGCTGAGCCAGTCAGCCTAACAAGCTGAGCTGAGCTAAAATCAGCAAGTATAAGCAGATACCTTGGATAACTCAACTCAAGCTGGATCTTGTTTGTTTCTGCAGACAATGTTAAAATAACTTGCTTTGTTCAGGAGGAAAAATGATAGTGGATTTTTATGTAGTAAATTTTCATGTTCCATCCCTTATACTAATTGAGCATTTTCCTCCAAAAAGCCCAGTGAGTGTCTTTTCAACAAAAAAGTCTTCCATGACTTTCTTAACTTCCACAGTAAGACCTATGTTAATATGCTCCTATTCTAACTCTGCTTTCCTGACCTTAAATTATGGGAGTGAGAAGATTTCATCAGTTTTAAAACCCATTTTAGATTCAAAATATTGTACCACCTCTAGGAAGTATTGAGTTATGGTTTAGACTTAAGCAGTGATTATTTTTTTGTAACGCTATGAAAGGGAAATATCCCAAGTGTACTTATGCTTATCAGATAGTTGACTAGTTGCTTCCCCCTCTCACTCCACCGACAGGGCCTGCTGCCACCCCACACTGCTGCCTCTTTATCAGAGGCAGCAGCAGAGGGCGACAAGCAGCCAGTCCGCGAGAGGAGCTAGTTTTTTAAACTGGCTCCCCTTGCAAACTAGCTCCTGCCTGGCACCCTGTGCTGCTGCTGGCCCCGCACCCTAGGGATTATAGAATAGTCGACTAACCGATAAGAATTCACGAGGTTACTCAACTATTCAATTAACTGATATTTAACATCCCTATTCTCTGTAAAATTCTTTGATAGAGAGACTCTTAAGAGTTGTGTATAAATGAGAGGTGCACAGCTGTGGCTCTCTTCCCTCCCTTGGTAACAATTACACTGGATTTGATAAGTGTTTTATTAAGTATAAAAAGTAGGATTTAAGTGACTGCAAATGAAAACAGACAGATCAAATTAAGTTACTAAGCCAAAACAAACAAAACACTCCAGTTAAGCATAATACACTAAAATCACAGTTCTCACCCTAGTTCTTATTTCAGTTAAAATTCTTCAGGGCAGAGCTGATATTTTCCTCTGGATTGGGTATAACAGCTTCTTGTCCTCAGAGTTCTTTGTTTTCAGGTTTCTTCATGTGTATACTCTTAGGGTGGGGAGGTAATTTCGAAGGCATGTTGATTGCTTCCCATTTCTTAAATAGAATTTCCCCAGGGTGGTAACTCTTCATTTAATTCTCTCTATGCCCATGGAAAAATAGGCTATGAATGACCCACTTGCACCCTAACTTGATTAGGTTATTCAACACAAACAACTTCTTCCTTATATACTCCTACTTCTGTAACTTCCACTCCAATTCATCTGATGGAGTGGGTTTTAGCCACGAAATCTTATGCCCTAATAAATTGTTAGTCTCTAATGTGCCACAGGACTCCTTGTTTTTTTCATATAGACTAACACAGCTACTCCTCTGAGGAAGAAACAAAGCCATTTACAGATTGTAGTCTTCAGCATCAGGCTGCTGAGCCCCATATGCACCACTCCTGGCTCTCATTGAAAATTCTAGATTAAACAGGCTTACACTTCATATTTCTAACTTCACGTGCAAGAACGATACATGAACATAAATAGAATATACTCATTTAGGGGATCACAAGCTCTTGAATGATAGGGTATTGGACCTGTTTTGCATGAACCATATTTGAGTTATGCGTATTGATATTCATAAAAATATGTCCATAAAAGATGGAGGCAAATTATGGCATGCAACTTTTTTCAGAATGCATCATATAGTTTGTAAGTAATTTGTACCTCACAGGGGATCTGAATACTATAGTAGTTACGTAACATTTAAATATAATTTTCTGTTCAGACTTTTTAAATTAATTATAGTTAGAAATTACACTAGTAACTTCCAACTACATTAAGCTAAACTGATGTCAGTAATGCTGTCTAAATTCACCATAGTGAAGATGAGCTCAGTATCATTGGTTAAATATTCCTCACCCTTACAAAACTTTAAATATTTTAAATAACTAAAGTCTTAGCCTATCTTCAGAGATGGTCATTTGAGTAGTGATGTAATAGTGTAGCTGATTAAACAATTAACTGATAAACACCCACTTATCAGTTAACACTATCTATCTGCAACCCTCCCTCTTCTTCCCCCTGCAGCTCTCCAAGTACATTTTTTAGCGAATTGGCCAACAGGCTGGCTCAGTCCTGGGCTCGTGCCGGGTCTGGCAGCAGCCCCCATTGCAGCTCTGCATTAATATGGCACCGGTGAGCTGGTGCACAAGCAGGCTGGCTCAGTCCCAGCTTGCAATGGGTCCTAGCATTAACCCCGTTGCAGCTCTGCATTAATAGGGGACCAGGAGCCAGTGCGGAGCTGGCTTAAAAACTGGCTCCCCATGAGCACTGGATCTGCCTGTCCCAACCCCACACTGCCTCTGATAGAATCAGCAGCATGGAGAGTGAGGGGAGCAGCTAAGCGTGGGGAGCTAGTTTTTAATTAATCCCCCCCTTGCTGAATCCCACAGAGGCACTTGGGGGCAGGCAGGAGCTGGGGGAAGCTTGCTTAAAAGCTGGTTCCCCCCCAGCACCAGCTCCCCGGTGCTGCCGCCTCCTGCCCCCTGCCCATGTGCTGCTGCCTCTGTCGGGGCAGGGGAGACTGCCACGAAACAGCCTCTGTCCACGGCGGCCTATGCTCCCTGCGGATGGACTGCTCCATGGCAGTAACCCCTGTCCACGGGGAGTCCAAGCTCCCTTGAGGACCGAGGCTGTTGCCGCCACCCTGTATCAGGGACAGCAGTGCTGGGTGGCAGAGGGCTCCCCAGGAGTGGGGCCGGGAGCATAGTGGCTGCTGGCCCTGCCTCTGGGGGCTATATAATAGTCGTGTAACTGCTAAGATTTCATGTGGTTAGACTACTATTCAGTTACACGACATCTAACATCCCTAGTATTGAGTTGTAAATTAACATGTTTTGGCACTCAGATTTGCGCTGTTTAAGAAGTGTGAAGTATCAGCGGGAAACTTGATTTAAATCCATTTTCTCTTGGGCTACGTCTACACTACATGTTTTTGCGGCAAAATATGCTCATGAGGGACTCATGAGCATATTTTCTTGTTTTTGTGCAAGGGTTTTTGCACAAAAAGAAGCACTGTAGATGCTTCTGTTTTGCTCAAATAACCCATTTTGCACGAGATGCTTATGCCTCTCCGGGGCAAAAACCTCTTGCGCAAAAAGAAATAGCAGGAAGTATGCTAATGAGATTGTGACTTATGCTAATGTGTCCCTCATTAGCATATTTTCTGCTGCAAAAACGGGTAGTTTAGACATAGCCCAAGAGAGAATGGATTTAAATCAAGTTTCCCACTGATACTTCACCTATTTCTTAAACAGCGCAAATCTGATTGCCAAAACGTACTAATGAGGGACTCATTAGCGTATCTTCTGCCGTTTCTTTTTGCACAAGGGGTTTTTGCCCCAGAGAGGCATAAGGATCTTGTGCAAAACGGGGTTTTTGTGCAAAACGGAAGTAGCGACACTACTTTTTATGCAAAAACCCCCTTGTGCAAAAAGAAATGGCAGAAAATATGCTAATGAGATTGACTTATGCTAATTTTCTGCTGCAAAAACGTGTACTGTAGACATAGCCTTGGTGATTTAAATCAGTCCACTGTGCTCAGCTGTATCTCTTATTCTTGTCACTTCACCATTCAGTTCACTGATCTCTAATTTTCTGCCCCTGGCCCCCCCCTCCCCCCCCCCGGTATGCTTATAGCCAGGGCTCAACAAACTATAGAATCTACTCGCCCGTGGTGAGTAGATTTCAGCCCTGCACCCCGTTTACCGGTGGCGTGTGCATGCGCAATGCGGCTCTGGCGAGCGGCTTTCGCCGCTTTTTGTCAACCCCTGCTTATAGCATCCTGGGGGATTAACTGCAAAAAATAAATAGAACAGCCGTGGCCAACACCCGGCCGCTCCCCACCCCAGTGGTTTGTTTGTGTGTGGTGGGTGGTTTGTGGTTTTTGTTTTTGTTTCCC
>CM057845.1:57427744-57455876 GCA_030068395.1 Apalone spinifera
GTCTCTCTTGACCAAATGTGGCTGAGGGCTCCTTTTAAAGGGGCAGTCTTTTTTCTCTCTTCCCTTTACCCCCCTTTCAAACCCCCCCATCTCAACTCCCTCTTCCCCTCCCAGCTCTTTGCACTATATTTACAGCTATTTTGGCTCTTAGCCTATAACTGCTGGCCACCCCTGGTCTAGAAGCTAAGAAATGTTGAATATTGGGTATAGGAGAATTCCTGTTTTGTAATGAACCTGGAGGGGATTAGGTGTTCATCCACCTTTTTCTTCTCTCCCGTGACAAGAATATAGGAAGCATTCTGTGACTGGAGAGGCCATCCTCAGTCAACTTTATGAATATATGTGCAATCAGAGTGGTGTAAGTATGCAGAGTTATTATCATAGCATCATTCGTGGCACAGAGCTAACTTGTACATTCTTTACTTAATTATTTGAGAGCAATTTCAATCTCTAGGAAATAGTGGTAAGTTTTATCTGAATATTTGTTTTTGAGGGAAGTTACTGCTTCGTTCTTGGATTTCATAAGTATCGTGCTAGCAAAATGTGCTCCTTGTGTAATCTCTCAATATCCAAGTCCTGTTCTTCTCTTGAACATAATAGGTGTTGATCTCATTTAACAGCCGGGTGTAGAAATTTGACTTGTAAACTCTCTGGGATTTTTCTTCACTCCCTTCTCCTATTGCTGCTCTGCCTGACTTTGGTAATGGTGGTCCCTTCTGTGACGGCGCGTTGGGGTTTTCCCCGTCTCCTGCACCCCTGTAATGACACGGACAGACTCCACCAGCCAGTAGAATAGAGGGAGTTTATTGCTTCTCCAGGATACAGCACAGCACAGATGTCATCTGGTTACAGGAACCAGGCCTAGGATGCTTCATCCCCTCCTTGAGATGGGGGAGACTGGGCCCCTAAATTCCAGCCCCTTTCCCTAGGCTGTCTCCTCCATGATCCCAGACAGAAACTTAACTAACTCACTTCCAGCCCTGCCCCCATCCAGGGCTCCACTCCCCTTCTTCCCATTGTTCCGCTCCCTAGGAGATAACTGGTCAGCCGCCTTTGCATAATGACTCATCTCCTGCCCTGCTGGGCTGTGCTGCAGACAGCAGCCAGTGGAGATCACTCACAACCCAAGCCTAGCAACCAGCAAGGTATCCACACTGTGTCACACCTTCCCTCTTCAAGTGTACTCATTACTCCCAGCTTGCAACTTTTCTTCCTAGTGCTGCTGTGGTGCAGAGCTCACAGACTTATGAGGGCAGGGGAATTTTCAGTGGCTGCTAAATTA
Source organism: Apalone spinifera (assembly GCA_030068395.1). Classification (NCBI taxonomy): domain Eukaryota; kingdom Metazoa; phylum Chordata; order Testudines; family Trionychidae; genus Apalone; species Apalone spinifera. Next base: position 57,429,027 of record CM057845.1, read on the forward strand.
GTTGAAAGCAGCCTACAGAGAAGAGAAAGATTAAGGCTTTATTGAATGAGTAAAATAAGGGCAGAAGATGATTAAATATATATTGGCTGAACTGGTCAGTCTCTACGCCAAAGGATAAATGGACACAAATCTGACATCAGAAATAACACACAAACCTATTGTAACCTGCCAGGCACTCAGTCATGGATTTACAAGTAGCCATTATACAAAGAAATTTAATCAGCCAGTTACACAGAGTGCAGAATTGACATTCATCTGCAAATTTGACACTGTTTCCTGGGCTTGAACAAAGACATTACTGGATGTCGCATTATAAAGCCACCCTTCCATGCATTTAACACCTAATTTTTTACATCAGAAGCGAAGTACGGGACACTTCCAGCCCACTTAATTAGCCTCATTACCACTGGTTCTACAATTGACAGGTATTCCCTCGCCCCCACTTTTCTGTTATAAAATTCTGGGTTATTGTTCTTCCTTTTCAGCTCATCCGATGAAGTGGGTTTTGCCCACAAAAGCTCAAAGGTGCCACAGAACCTCTTTGTTTGTTTGTTTTGTTTTGTTTTGTGGCCCTTGCATGTTAACTGTATGGTATGGAAATCCATCAACTGCATAAGGAAACTTGCACATATCCAAGCAGACATCTTCCTATCCAAGTGCAAACAGATAAGCATCATACCCAGTGGACTAATGGTGAAAAATTCATTACAATCTCCATACACCACAGACTACAGTAGAAGATTATACGATACACCCTCAAATTGAGGAACCATCTAATCAGTTTCCTGTACAGCAAACAGATGACGATCAAGAAGGAGCTCTCAATACTAGAGACTGTCATAAAAAAACAAGCTTCCATATAAACTTCCTCATGGCTGGATTTCACAAAAACTAGACATGCCACTTAAATTGCTCACCTCACTTCCCTAGAGAAGAAAAAGGATGATAAACTATCTAAATTCCTATATGCTTCAGGGTATTACAATCCTGGTATCCTCAACTCACCAAACATTGTTAATCTATCCAACCATACACTTAGCCTGTCAGAAGAGTCCATCCTATCTTGGGGACTCTTTCTGCTCCACCACACATGATTCAGTTCTGCGGTGACCTGGAAGCCTATCTTCGCCACCTTCATCTGTAGGAATATTTCTAACATACCACTGAATATCTCACTGACTGCCAGGATTTCTCCTGCCAACCCCATCAGAGGAAGATCTCTACATGGACCCTTCCTGATGGTCATAATGAGAGTCTGAACTCTTCTACATTAATTGCTTCCACAAATAAGCACAGGCTGACGACGTTAAACATTAGGTAACACACAACCTCAGTCATGCAGAATGCAATGCAATTCACAGTCTCAGAAATAACTAACATAATCAGAGACTGAAAAAGGGATGCTGTAGCTGTCATGAATAGATCCAATTACGAAAGGAGATTTCCAGACAATTCACTGACACCACATTCTGCAGGCCTCTTTCCTCTGATTCCACTGAGGCATACCAAAAAACTACACCATCTGCTCATGAAATGCCCTGCTCAGGATCAAATCTGTACAAACACACCTTCAAATCCCTAATCAGGTGTCTTCTGTCTGCTACCCAAGATCCATAAACCTGGAAATTCTGGACATCTCATCATCTTGGGCATCAGCATACAACAGGATTATCCAGCTGTGTTGAATCTCTCCTCAGATCCTATGCTACCTGCAGTCTAATTATCTTTGAGACACCACTGACTTCCTGAGGAAACTACAGAGCATCAGTAATCTTCATGAAAACACCATCCTAGCCACAGTGGATGTAGAAGCCCTTTATACCAACATTCCACACAAGGATGGACTACTAGCTGTCAGGAACACTGTCCCTGAAGATGCTACCACAGATGTGGTGGCTGAGCTATGCGACTTAGTCTTCACCCACAACTTTTTCCAGTTTGGGGACAATTTATGCCTTTTAAGTCAGCAGTCATGCTGTCGGCACCTGCATGGCCCCACAATATGCCAACATTTTTATGGCTAACCTTGAACGTTTCCTCAGCTCTCATCCCCTAGCACTCTTCCTGTACTTAGGCTACGTTGATATCTTCATTTTTATGGGTCTTCGGGACGGAGACCCTTAAAGAATTTCATCGGGATTTGAACTATTTCCACCACACCATCAGTCTTCGCCAGGACTAGTCCACACAGAAGATCTACTTCCTTGACACTACAGTACGATTAAATGGTGGCCACATTAACACCACTGTGTACCAGAAACTTACTGACCACTATTCTTACCTACGTGACTCTAGCTTCCATCCAGGACACATCACACGATCAGTTGTTTACAACTGGATGTGCTCGAATCTCACACACAGAAACACACAAGATCTTAATTAGCTATTCTTAAAACTTAAATACCTGGGAAGTGAAGATATAGATTGAGCCAGATGAGTACTCGGGAACCTACTTCAAGACATGCCCAACAAAGAAAATAAGAGCACCACTAGTCATCCTCTTCAGCCCACAACTTAAACACATCATTGACAATCTACAACCTATCCTGGAAAATGATTCCTTACTCACTCTCACAGGCCTTGGGGGAGAGTCCAAATCTTTCCTGTAGACAGCTCCTTAACCTGAAGCAAGTACTTTCCAGCAGCCACACATCACTCTTCAGACACTCACCCAGTAACCTACTCTTGTAACACACCAGGTTGCCAATTTGTCCACAAAGCCATTAACTGGATGTCACATTATAAACCAGCCTTCCCTGCATTCAACACCTTATTTACACAGAAAAAGCCAAGTATGGGACATTTCCAGCCCACTAATTAGCTTCATTAGCACTGGTCTTACAATTGACAGGTACTTGGGGGGGGGGGGGGGGGCTTTTTTTGTTATAAAATTCTGCATTTCTCTTATTCCTCTCCAGTTCCTCTGATGAAATGGGTTTTGTTCATTCTACATATTTTAGTCCTTGTGGCACTTTGGAGACTATTCATTAATATACAGTAAAAGCTGAGTTATCCAGGCCTGTGCCAACTGTGAAGCTCTTCTAAACCAGAATTTCTAAACTTCTTTGAAAGTCAGGTTCATAGTCTGGTTGTCGCTGGGCTTGCAGGCAACATGTCCCTGCTGCATTCATGCAGCGTAATGGCCATAGAATGCTTAGTGCACTACACTTGCCATGCCCCAAGTGCTGGCTTCGCAGCTCCCATTTGGTTGGGTGCTGTGGTGATGGAAGCTGCATGGGCAGAGGCAGAACTCAGAGCCTCCTAGGAGCAGGAGGGATTTGTTTGCTATTTGTGGGGAGTTGCCCAAGGTAAGTGCCATCTGGATCCTAAAACACCATTTGGGCCCCAACCACCTGCCCATATCCTCTTCCTGCACCCAAACTCTTACCCAGACCCAATGCCTTGCACCTGATCCTGCTCTCAATTCCTTGGGCCCAGCCTCCCACCCCTTCTTAAACTCCTTATGATTCTATGAGGATTTGAACTCTAGAACTGGAAGGGACCTCGAGAGGTCATTGAGTCCAGTCCCCCGCCCTCGTGGCGGGACCTAGCATTGTTTAGAACAGCGGTTCCCAACCTTTTCCAAATGGGGACCCATTTTGACAATTCAGGAAGACTTGGTGACCCGTGGCAATTCAAAAACGGGGGGAGAAGGGAGAGCAGAGCCACCTGGGGAGATACTTGGTGACCCTTTTGAAATGTAATAGCGACCCATATTTGGGTCCTGACCCATAGGTTGGGATACCATGGTCTAGAATATCATCCCTGACAGGTGTCTGTCCAACCTGCTCTTAAATATCTCCAGTGATGGAGATCTCTCCTCTCCCTCCTTCCCCCGGCCCACAGGCAATTTATTCTAGTGTTTAACTACCCTGACAGGAAGGATGTTTTTCCTAATGTCCAACCTAACCCTTCCTTGCTGCAATTTATGCTCATTACTACTTGTCCTCTCCTCAGAGGCCAAGGAGGACAATTTTTCTCCCTCTTCCTCGTGACAGCATTTTAGATGCTCGAAAACTACTATCATGGCCTCTCTGTCTTCTCTTTTCTAAACTAAACAAGGCCAGTTCTTTCCGTCATCCCTCATAGGTCATGTTTTCTAGACTTTTAATCATTTTTGTTGCTCTTCTTTGGACCTTCTCCAATTTCTCCACATCTTTCTTGAAATGCAGTGTCCAGACCTGGACACAATACTCCAATTGAAGCCTAATCAGCATAGGGTAGAGCGGAAGAATGACTTCTCGTGTCTTGCTCACAACACACTTATCCCTGGCACCATCCCAAAGCTTGCACCCCTTCCCACTGACTCAACCTGGAGTCCCTCACTTAAAAATCAGGATATTTGCCCAACTAGTACCTCCTATTCTCCTAACATGGCAAGATCTTTATCTGGTATATAACTTGATCTCTATGCCAGTTGGTAAGTGTTCTGGAAGTACTTCTATCCCTCTTCCAAAAAGTGAATTATTTGAGCAACTAGTACTGTCTTAATGTAAACACTAACTTTTTTCATAATGAAGTAACATGACTGGCTACTACTAGTCACCCCCTAGCATGCACTGTGTGGTGTGTGGGTTTTTTTCATTTTATTTTTGGGAGCAGCTGAGTAGCCACCATGCAGCCCTGGCCCCAGCTTCAGCCCCATACCTCCAGCCCTGGGGAAGGGCTGAAACTGGGACCAGGGCCTCATGGACCCATGCTGCTGGTATTTACAACCTGGCTACGTCTAGACTGGCATGATTTTCCGCAAATGCTTTTAACGGAAAAGTTTTTCTGTTAAAAGTATTTGCGGAAAAGTGTGTCTAGATTGGCACGGATGCTTTTGTGCAAAAGCACTTTTTGCGGAAAAGCATCTGTGCCAATCTAGACGCGGTTTTGCGCAAGAAAGCCCCGATCGCCATTTTCGCCATCGGGGCTTTTTTGCGCAAGACAGCTTTTTAGCTGTCTACGCTGGCCCTCTTGCGCAAATACATACATTAGATTGTCAGTGTTCTTGCGCAAATTCAAGCAGCCAGTGTAGACAGCTGGCAAGTTTTTCCGCAAAAGCAGCTGCTTTTGCGGAAAACCTTTCCACTCTAGACGCAGCCCCTGAGTCCCATTCCCTACCCTTGCCCATTACACATTCCCATCCACCTGTATGGGATAGGGAATATTTGCTTGCTGGAGACTATTCTTCCCCTGCCAATGCAGGTAGTCTATGAAAGGAATTTAGGCATTCCTTACACCCTTTACTGCTTTGAGCAGGCACACCATGGTGCTCTAAATTTAGCCCCCTCCTACCCTTTTTATTTTAATTTAAAAATGTGAATCATGAGAGAGTGGATATTATTACTTGCTGAGAGAAACAGAAAGCAAGCAACCAACAAAAGTATTAACATTTCAAGTCCTGCCCCCACCCACACCATGGGGAGCCCTTTCGACATCACAGCTTACTTCGGACCCAAAATAAGCACCAGACTGTAACTTTTAGAGGAACAATCTTGTTTCCCTCCTGTCTGCTGGGCAGTACAGCTTCCTTGGTCCTTTTTCTGGCTGGATTGTATGATTACAATCATACAAGACTCTGATATCTTTAGTCGCATTGCATATCAGCCTGGTTCACAGATAGCTCTGCTGACTTGAGTGTGACTATTCCTGGGGAACAACAGTACTCAGTGTGAGTAAGAAAATTCCAATCTGCTAGGGAGGAAGAAATCATAAGTGTTTATCCCATCCTGACTGACGTCAATGAGATTTGCCCTTGACTTTCATGGGAGTAGATTAAACTACACAATAGAAGTAAAGAGTTAAAATTAAAAACTAATTTGGATCCCAGAATTGTGCTGAGGCCTCCTAAATTCTCTCACTCACTGTTTCTCCAAATATAAGTGAAATTTATCATCTTATCCCTTTACGCTGGACAGCCCTAAAAACTTAACATTAAAATGTTTTGGAAATTCCAACCTGTTTATGTATTTATACCATGTGCTTAATGGTAGCTCTGTAGGCATGTAAACTTTTAAACATGCAGTAATTGTTTATTTTGAAAGTTAACACACTGCAAATAAAATTATACTTCTTCAGTTAAACTGTCCACTCTCAACTCAATCTTTCAGAAAAAGCCAGGTTGAGTAGATATACCGTGCACCATGCTTGCTGAGATGGCATAATTTGGTTGGTTAATTGGCATTTAGTAGTGAACAGTGTGGTTTTCTCCCGCTGGCAGTTTCCTGAGCTGTGGGCTTCTCTCCCCTCTGGAGCATAGGCTGGAACTGGACTTGTGTTTCCTCTGCACTCTCTTCTGGGTAGTCACTCCATGGAAGGAGGAATGAAAATGTAGTTCTCATGTTCTAGTGCAGCATGAGGGCCTCTTTTATAGTGAACCTGCTGTACCTACCTTGGTGGTATAGTTCCTTCTCCCCAGAGCTTGCCTTATGTGTGCCAGCAGGGTGAGAGAGAGAGAAATGTTAATACAAGTTGGGGTACTAAAAAGCAAGACTGGGCTGTGGGCACATATGCAAATATTACCTAAAGAGAGAAATCTGGAGGACTTGGAATTGGCTTCACCTCTGTTCCAAAATAAAATATAGCCCTGAGACAAAATGTGTATGAAGAAATATTCAATAAGCTGTTGTCTAGGTGTGTAACAGAGAGTATATCCTACATAAGCTCAGAAATGTTAGTCTAAAAGGTCAATTAATATAGTTCCCAGAAAGGAGAGCCAGGTTTAATTGAGGAGGAAGCCCATCTGGGAGAGGGCTATAAACAGAGGAAATAGGCTACTGAAAATTTTGCAGTATTAATTTTCTTTTTTTATTTACCTTATTAAATAAACATTTAAAGTGATGCACCTTAATTATTCCTTGTTTCAGTATTCTTTCTTCTGTAACATACACAAGTATGCATGACCTCAATATCTGTGCATAAGACAAAACTCACTCTGTTCCTGGATGGAAAATCTTAAAGCAGTGGTGTCCAACATGCTAGCCAAATAGCCACATGTGGCTAGTAGCCAGTTGTGTGACTAGTTTTCTATATAGCAGTTCTCTTCAGAACTGGTTGGACAGTACCTGGTCTTAAAGAGAACACTGCTGTCAGGAATGGTCGAAGTGGTGCATGGTCCTGCCATGAGTGCAGGGGGCTGGATATGACCTCTCAAGTTTTTTAAATTCTGTGATAGTCTGATTATTCAAGGGGTGTGAAAGTGAAGTATAGCCATTGTTAACTACTTAAAGATGCTACAACCACTTCAATCTACTTGACAATATTTGTAATTTTGCACTTACATACTCCTTTATCATTCTGTGTCAGCACAGTGTAACACATTCTCCCTTTCATCAGGCAAAACTGTCTTTTGCTTGCTGCCATAGTCCAATTGTTTCCAAGCTGTAGAAGGTGGAATAAACCTCTGCTGGCTGTTCTGTTTTGGGCATCATTTTTTTTTTCTTGACTAACCTAAAACAAGGGCCTGCGGTATTGCAGATCTCTTGATACTGGTCAGTGTTCCTAATCCTGTCTTTGTTCCTTCCCCTACTTGCTCAGCTTTCCTTAAGGGCTGATGAGCTGACATGTCAGCACAGCCTTGTTGCTGAAAGCTGCGTAGTAGAGACACAGCCTGAGACTGAGTTTGAATATAACTGGAGAGGAAGTGGAAGTGACTTTTACCAGAAAAGCAGTGACTGATTTTTCTAATCAAATCCAAGTATCACATGTTGTACATTTGACAATCTGCTGGTGCTAAATTAGGAATGTCAATGGTTAACTGGAAACATCACCCTTATTGAGTGATGGTTACTGGTTAACCAGTGGCCTGGCTGGACTGGACTGGAGCAGTCTCCTGCCCAATGCCAGGAAGGCAGTTGATAAAGTGGGATTTTTCATCCCTGTGCTAAATATGATTTGACTTTTGAGAGGCCATTTATCTCCTAATATTTTTTGTTACAGCCTGGCAATTAGACATTTATGCCAAGACTCTTCCAAAGTTGAGTGCCAAAAATAAGGCAAGGCACTTAAATAAGTAGACTGAATTGCCTGCCCCCTCCTATTGTGCCCCTCGTGGTTTCCAGGTTGGGTGCTCAATCTTCAAAAGCTGGGAGTGTTGCTACTCTCGGGGTCTGTCTTGAAACTCCAGTTCCTAGAAGTTTGTGTGACTGAGAATCTCACCTTGTTTTTTAGCTTAGCTTTTAAAATAAAAGCTAAGATTAAAAATAGATTTCGCTGTTAATGTCATGATTCTTAAACCAATCTCAAAGGTATTTTTGAACACTGGAGGTTGGCACTGTTTAAAAAATCTGGGTTTAGCTTTTGCTGCCAGGACATGTTAGTGGTTCTCATTCTTCCACTCTTCAGTTAGGGATGTTAATAAGGTTTAATTAGGTAACTGTGTAACTGCAGAAAATCTCAGCAGTTACATGCTTTAGGCTCTGAAGTACAAGGCTTATGCAGCACAGTCAGCTCCTCAGGAGCAAAGCAGGTAACCATTGTGCACTGGGAGCTAACTACTGGCCCCACACTTGAGGAGCCAGCTGCATTGCTGGCTCTGCAGTATAAGCTTTATACTGCAGATCCTCCAGCGCAGACTGCAGCCAGTGACTCGGGAGCTGGTGCTCACTGGGAGCCAGCTGCTGACCTGTGCTGCAGGTTCTGATACAGAGCCAGCAGCATAGGGTGGCAGTTGGTCCCAGGAAGCAGGACCAAGAGCCAGGATGCAACCATTACCGTAACCGATAAGCTCATGCTTATTGGTTAACTGTTGTAACTGGTTATACTGTTACATCCCTACTCTGCGGTAGTGGGCTTGCCAGATAGTAACTTGTCAATCTTATTTTAGTGGCATATCTCAATGAAAGGAATAAATGAAAACTGGATAAGCACACCATTTGGATGTATCTGCAAAAGTGACAAACTGCATATTTTAACTTGTCATGGATTTCTGAGTCTACATTTCACTGAGAAGCTGTTGAGGGCATTAGGAGTCTTCTACGTTACAAAAGCTAGGGACCTAGTTACAATACAGCTTAAAATGCGTAGCAAATACTAGTGCCACACACACTTCAAAACAAAGGACAGAACTATGTAGCACTTTAAAGACTAACAAGATGGTTTATTAGGTGATGAGCTTATAAACCATCTTTGTTAGTCTTTAAAGTGCTAAATAGTTCTGTCCTTTGTTTTAGCTAGACCAGACTAACAGGGCTACATCTCTATCACAAAATTCAAAAGCAGTTTGGGGAGGTGGCAGAAGATCAGTTGCTAAAGGTCTGGCAAAAGGAGTTTTCCTTAGACCCCCAACCATATCTGCTTTGGAAGTCTTAATTTCCAAATAAGTAACATTAGCGCTTCAACATAGAAAGGTGTTCCTTCAGACTGGTAAGTTGATAAAATTCAGTAGAAGTAATGTTAAACATCTAGTCAGTATTATTCCACTGCTGCCACCTCCCTACGCTTCCAACTGTTGCTTGCTGAAGGTGTGAGAATTTGTGAGATGAGTAATTCTGATCTCCCACATGGCAATGTGTTACACAAGAACAGAATCAACTAGCAGCTGGCTTTTTGTTTCTCATTCTACGGCAGTATGCTGTTGGGAATATCTGTTCAGGTTGTTGACTAATCTTAATTATTTAGGTGGGTCAGGGGGACTGTAGTATGCTGCATACCTGACATTATGCTGGTCTTGAAATGGATAATTGACTAAATTTTTGCAACCAATTATTTAATCAGCCTTCAGATTCAATCAAACTTGGGTTTTGGGCATTTTCCTTTTAAATATTACAAGGAAGAGGTTAGTTGATCCTGTCCTGGGAGTCTTATGGTACAGAAGAGTTGCACCCTACTCCCAACTACTTCCCAAGAGGAATTCTGTTGCTGAAGTTTTCTGGCAAGGCTTCAGTTCCCAGGCTGTTTTGTATATTTGAGTTCATGTTTCTGCATTTCTTTTAAAGTATTCTCATTAAAACAAATATTGTACAATAGGATTTTGTTACCTATATTTAAAAAAGACTGTAATCTAGGGAATTGCATTCCAGTAAGCCTTACATCCGTACCTGGCAAATTGGTTGAATAAGTTGACTAAAACACCAGGAAGACCATGTAGTAGGATTTTCCTTTGCAGAAATTGCAAATCCATACCTCATTAATCACTTCAAACATGAACATGTCAGAGTAGTGTAATATAAGAGATCTGGTTGCCTGATTTGTCGAGCCCTGGTCATGTCAATCTACTCGCCCGTGGTGAGTATATTTTAGCTTGGTGCAGCTGCGCAGTGTGGCCTACGCGTGTGCAGCGCGCGCTTTCGCGCGGCTGGCAAGCAGGGCTCGCTGCCGCTTGGCGAACCCTGGACATGACTGATTAGCCTTGCAAAAGTTTTTTGACCACGACCCTCAGGAGAAGCCACTAAAGAAGTGAAATAGGCATGGAATCAGAGGTATAGTTTTGTCATGGATCGAACACTGAGTAGGAGGGAAAGTTTGTGTAATGGTCCACTTTCATCATAGCAAAAGGCTAACAGTGAGGTACCTCAAGGTTCCTTATTAGGCACCCTATTGTTAATGATCTGGAAAGGAAGATTTAATAATCTGGCAGCAAAATTTGCAGATGCCATAACTTAGGTTATTAAAGACTGGAGAGCTATAAGGATCTTGAGTGATTTAAGAAACCTTGATGATTGAGCAACGTAATGATAAATGTTCAGTGATTCATGCAAGAATACTAGAATAGGAAGGTACCTTGAGAGGTCATAGAGTCCAGTCCCTTGCCCTCATGGCATGACCAGCACCATCTAGATTATCCCTGATGGATGTCTATCTAACCTGCTCTTAAATATCTCCAGAGATGGAGATTCCACAACCTCCCTAGGCAATTTATTCCAGTGTTTAATCATCCTCACAGGAACATTTTTCTGATGTTCAACCTAACTCTCCCTCGCTGCAGTTTAAGCCCATTGCTTCTTGTCCTATCCTCAGAGGCCAAGGAGAACAATTTTTCTCCCTCCTCCTTGTGACACCCTTTTAGATCCTTGAAAACCACAATCATGTCTTCTCTCGATCTTCTCCTTTCTAAACTAAAAAGCCCAATTCTTTCAGTCTTCCTTCTTAGCTCATGTTCTCTGGACTTCCAGTCATTCCTGTTGCTCTTCTCTGGACCCTCTCCAGTTTCCCCACATCCTTCCTGAAATGTGGTGCCCAGAACTGGACACAGTACTCCAATTGAAGCCTAATCATCACAGAGTAGAGCGGAAGAATGACTTCTCACGTCTTGCTCATAACACTCCTCTGTTAATGCATCCCAGAATGACATTTGCGCAGCCTTTTTTTTTTTTTTTTTTAAATAAACAACATTGTCACACTGTTGATTTATATTTAGCTCGTGGTCCACTATGACCCCTAGATCCCTTTCTGCACTATTCCTTCCTAGACAGTCACTTCCCATTCTGTATGTCTGAAAGTGACTGTTCCTTCCAAAGAGGGGTACTTTGCATTTGTCCTTATTAAACTTCAGCCTGTTTACCTCAGACCACTTCTCCAGTTTGTCCAGGCCATTTTGAATGATGACCCTATCCTCCAAAGCACTTGCAACCCCTCCCAGTGCTATCCTCCAAAGCACTTGCAACCCCTTGGTATCATCTGCAGATTCAATAAGCATACTCTCTATGCCAATATCTAAATTGTTAATGAAGATATTGAACAGAACTGGTCCTTGAACAGACCCCTGCAGAACTCCACTTATGTCCTATTAGCATGATTGTGAACCATTAATAACTATTCTCTGAGAGTGGTTATCCAGCTAGTCATGCACCCACCTTATAGTAGCTCCATCTAAGTTGTATTTGCCTAGTCTCATGTGAGACCATATCAAACGCCTTACTAAAATCTAGGTATACCATGTCTCCCTTCTCCACAAGACTTGTTGTTCTATTAAAGCTATTAGATTGGTTTGACACAATTTGTTCTTTACAAATCCATTCAGGCTGTTACCTATTATTACCTTATTTTCTTCTAGATATTTGCAGATAAATTCCTTAATTACTTGTTCCATTATCTTTACAGACCAGTTTAGCTTCTATGCCAGGAGTTTCCTGGGTTGTTCTTATTTCCCTATTTGTAGATGGGTGCTACATTTGCCCCTTTCCAGTCTTATGGAAGACAGGAGAGTTTCCAGGATTTTTCAAAGATGACAGCTAAAAGCTCAGATACCACCTCTATCAGCTCCTTGAGTATTCTAGGATGCATTTCATCAGGCCCTGGTGACTTGCAGACATCTAACTTTTCTAAGTAATTTTTAACTTATCCTTTTTCTATTTTATCTTCTAAACCTACCCCATTCCCACTAGTATTCACTATATTAGGCATTCCTTCATCAGACTTCTTGGTGAAGACTGAAACACAAAAGTCATTAAGTACCTCTACCATTTCCAAGTTTCCTGTTATTGTTTCTCCTTCTTCACTGAGCAATAGATCTATCTTGTCCTTGGTCTTATTTATAAATGTTGTTCTTGTTATCCTTTGTTTCTAACTAGTTTGAGCTCATTTTGTGCCTTTGCCTTTCTAATTTTGCCCCTGCATACCTGTGCTGTTTGCTTATATTCATCCTTTGTAATTTGACTTAGTTTCTACTTTTTATATGACTCCTTTCTGATTTTTAGATTATGTAAGATCTCCTGGTTAAGCGAAGGTGGTCTTTTGCCTTGCTTTCTATCTTTCTTATGCAGTGGAATAGTTTGCTTTTGGGCCCTTAATAATGTCCCTTTGAAAAACTGCTAACTCTCTTTAGTTTTTCCACTTAGTCTTGCTTTCCTACTAGCTCTCTGAGTTCACTAAAATCTGCTTTCTTAAAAACAATTTTCTCTCTTTTGCTGTTCTCCCATCTATCATTCCTTAGAATCATGAACTCTATGATTTCATGATCACTTTCACCCAAGCTGCCTTCCACTTTCAAATTCTTAACCCGTATCTCCCTGTTGTTAAAATCAAATCTAGAATACCCCCTAGTAGCTTTCTCAACCTTTTAAAATAAAAAATTGTCTCCAATGCAGTCCCAGAATTTATTGGATAATCTGCTGCTGCTGTGTGTGTTTCCCAATATATGTCTGGATAGTTGATGTCCCCCATCACCACCAAATTCTGCACTTTGGGTTATTTTTTTAGTTTTTTTTTTTTAAACCAGCTACCTCTAACTGGGTAGGTGCTCTGTAGTAGACCCCTAGAATTACCTCATTCTTTTTTATCCCTTTTAACCTAACCCAGAGACTCTCAACAAGTCTGTTTCCTATGTCCATCTCCATCTCAGTCCAAGTGTATACTTCTTTAATAAATAAGGCAACACCCTATTTTCCCCATCCATCTCTCCTGAGTAAGCTGTATCCTTCTATACCAGTATTCCAATTGTGTATATTATCCCACCAAGTCTGAGATACCAACTATCTCATAGTTGTGTTTATTAGCACTTGAAGTTCTTCCTGCTTATTGCCCATACTCCTTGCATTTGTATATAGGCATCTAAAATACTGATTTGATTTGGCCTCCCAGTTCTGCCTTGTCCTTCCTTTTTCTCTGCTCTTATAGCCCATGTTCCTCCCATTTCCAACCAAATCCCAGGTCTCCATGTTCTTCACTTACCTGTGGACTTTGGTCACCTGTCCCCGTCGAACCTAGTTGAAAGCCCCCCTCGGTGGGTTAGCCGGTCTGCATCCAAATATGGTCTTCGTCTTCCTCGAAAGCAGAGCCTGTTTAGCAGTCCTTCTTGGAATAGCATCCCATGGTTGAGGAAGCCAAAGCCTTCCTGGCAACACCATCTTCGCAGCTAGACATTCACCTCCAGGGTGCACCTGTTTCTGCCTGGGCCCCTACCTTTGACAGGAAGTACTCAAGAGAATACCACCTGCGCTCCAGATTCCTTCACCCATGCTCCAAGAGCCCTGTAGTCACTCTTGATCTGCTCAAGGTCACACCTTGCAGTATCATTAGTTCCCCCGTGGATGGGTAGCATGGGGTAGTAGTCAGTCAGAGAGCCGGATAATCCTCAATGCCTCCATAACGTCTTGGATACGGGCCCCTGGCAGGCACCATACCTCCCGATATGACATGTCTGGGTGACAGATGGGTGTCTCCATCTCCTTCAGAAGGAGTCTCCGACCATCGCTACCCTATGTTTCCTCCTCTCAGTGGTGGCAGCAGACCTCCCAGCCTTGGGGGTACAAGGCTTCTTTTCTGCTGTAGGGGGTGTTTCCTTATCTCCTGTATCCAGAACAGCGTAACTGTTCGCCAGTACCATGGTGGGATGGTTGGGAGCAGGGGTGGAGCACTGCCTGCTGACAGAAGTGACCAGCTGCCAGTGTTCCCCCTGAGTCACCATCTCCACCACCAGTAGTGTCAGCTGTTTTTTTGTATTGGGGTTGCTTCCTCAGCCATCTCCACATGAATACTCTCAAGGAATTCCTGATGGATTTGGATGCTCCTTAGCCTAGCCACTTCCTTTTGTAACTCTCCCACCTGCTTCCTGAGAGATTCCACCAGCAGGCACCTTTCACATTGGAGGGAAAAACTTAAACTTACCATTTGCAAGGTTCTAAAATAATTGTATCAACTCAGAAGTCCTAGGCATCCTTGTGAACAGCTCATTGAAGATCTCTGAACAATACTGATGTTGGATTTTTTCATCAAATATACAAGATGAGAATGCGTAAATAATGGGATTAAGAATATGGGAAACGTTAAGTCACTATATAAATTAATGATGCATAAAATTCTAAAATAGTATGTGAACCACTTCCTTCAGTCTGTTGCAGAATGGGGGGGGGGAGAGACTCACATTTTTTCGTGGGGGGAAAAAATGAAGAGATTGAAAAGACTGTTAAAAAGAAATGAGGACATGAAGTATGGAATAGAGAAGATGGAGCGGGAATTTCAGTTCTCGTTTCTTGCGAACACTGATAAAATTACAGGGTGCAAAATAAAAACTAATAGGAAATACATACCGCACATTGTGTCATTACAACTGAGTTTCAGTCTAAGGGCTCGCTCGTCTAGACTATGCGGAAGATTCGAAAGAGAATATGCAAATTCCTGCAGAATTTGCATATCCTCTTCCGATCTCTTTTGAAAGCAGAGCAACTCCCCCTTTTTCAAAAACCCGCTCTTTCTCAAAAAATGAGGTCTACGTGGTGCTTCTAAAAAGGGGGGAGTTGCCAAAAAAGTCGTGTCCAAGTATTTTTACTTTCGAAAGCTCTGCGTTTACTTTCAAAACCTACTTTCGAATCTTCTGCATAGTCTAGACATAGCCTTAGTCATTGAGATCAAGAATTTAGGAGTATCTAAGCTTCTTTTAATCTCACTGATACAGAATCTTAGAAATGTAAGAGAGGCTGGGACCTCAGTCAGTCATCTAGTCCATGCCCCTACAGTGAGTCGGGACTAAGTATTACCTGTGCCAGTGTTTAAGGACCAGTTCATGGACTGGCCCAGGTTCCTGAGATCTCCCTGAAGTCAGCAAGCCAACCCCTCGTTTTCAAAAAGGTTGAGAATCACTGATTTAGACCATCCTTGACAGGTATTTTTTAGGTTTTTAAGGTCAGTTTAGACCATGACAGATTCCACAATTTCAAGTGTTTCTGTTCCTGTGTTTAACTACCGTTATGTTTAAGAAGTTTTTCCTAATGCAGTGGTTCCCAACCTTTTTGAGGATACAGATCCTTTTTCAATCTAGTAAAATTTTACACACACACACCCCAAACACTATAGCTGTGCCTGCAGCCTTCATGTCCCTCAGCAAACGCTACTTCCCGAGTGCTGTCCTTCAGCCCACTGGGGAAGTAACACGGGTTGAAGGACGTGCTGTGAGAGGCTCTGTGCGGACCCCTACAGTACCACCATGGACACGGTTGGGAACTATGGTCACGGTTGGGAACCACGGTCTTAATGTTTAACACAAATCTCCCTTGCTTCAGTGTGACTTCATGAGCTGTCATCAGTGGTTAAGCTGACTGATTTCTCATCCTACTTTAACTACCTTTTTATATACTTGAAGACACATGTTTTCTTTGTCTTCTCCAAACTAAATTAACCCAATTTATTTTCAGTTTACTCTCATAGATAATGCTTTCTAGACCTCTAATCAGTTTTGTTACTTTCCTCTAGATTTTATACAGTTTTGTCCACATGTTGTCTGAAGTGTGATTCCTAAACTGAATGCAGTTGAGAGATTATCAGTGATGAGTAGGGTAGAAGAATTACTTGTAAGGAAGACTTGAAAACAGTCAGTTATGGCTGACTCAAAATTCAGTTTGTGGTCCACTATAATCCCCAGATCTCTTCTGCAGAACTCCTTTCCAGGCAGTTTTCCCATTTTGTGTTTGTGCAATTGATTATTCCTTCCTAAAGATAATATTAACAATTGTCCATTTTGAATTTCATCCTATTTATTTCATGCTTTTTCTCCAGTTTGTCCGATCATTTTGATTTCTAATCTTGTCCTACAAAGTGCTTGCAACCCATCTGTTTAGTAATATCTGCACATTTTATAAGCTTATTCAATACATTATTCAGCAACTTCATAAATTATTTGGATAGATTCGGGCTCATGGCAGATCCTTGTGGAACTCCACTCACTTTACTTTCCAGCTTGATTGTGACCATAGATAAATACACTGTGAGTGTGCTTTTCCAACCAGTTGTGCACCACCTTATAGAAGTCTTGGAGGGGTAGCTGTGTTATAACTTTAAAAACTAGCCCCCCAAAAGGGGGGGGAATGCCGTGAGTGGTTCTGTAGCACCTTAGAGACTAACAAAATAAATATATAGTCTCTCAATCGCTCTTCCCTCCTCCTCCTCCTCCTCCTCCCCCACCCCCCACACATTGCTGTCTGCATCTGGAGGTGATGGGAGGGGAGGCAGAGGTGCAGTGGGGGACCTGGCACAAGCCAGGACTGAGGAGAGTCATCTTGTGCCGGGTCCCAGACTGCTGTGCTTCTGCTTTTCTCTTCCCCCTGCAGAGATGGTGCAGGGGGGAAACTAGCTTTTAAGCTGGCTCCCTTAGCTCTGGCTCCTGTCCGCTCCTTGTTGCCTCTGATAAAAGGTGGGGGAAACCAACTAGTCGAGTAGTGACTCGAGTACTCAATAAGCCTAGGCTTATTGCCTAGCCTAGTGTTTTGCCCGCGAAAGCTCATGATACTATCTATCCATCCATCCATGAAGGTGCTACAGGACCACTCGTGTTTTTCTTTTTTTTCACCTTTCTAGAAGGTTCATTTGGGCCAGTGACACTTGGACCTCCATGGTTCAGGAATCAAATTAGTGATAAGCATAACCTAAAAGATGTGACAGTAATATACATTCATTTTTATCTATATATTTTCTCACAGCAAATGACTATTGACGACAATTGATTAATGTAGTAAAAACATCATGATTAGTTAATAACTTCGGTTACTTCAGTGTTTTAATGTGTGCTGCAAAGAGCTGCAAGAGATGCATTAAGCAGTGTTCACTGCAAGGACCACAAGCCAGTGGTGGCTTAAGAGTGGTTTTCTGTTGAATACGATATCCAGTGGTATAGCACAGTGTTTCCTGAATGGTGTTCCATGGAACCTTGGGGTTCCACTAAGTGAAAATAAGGGTTCCTTGAAAATTCCATTACAATAACATTTTATCATTTAAAAAATAATTGTTTTAAAATATGTGCAATTAAACTAAATGTTGATGTCATGACCTTGTTTAGCATTTGTTTGTTATATATGGAGCTGAAAAAGTAGACTACAAATAAGACCGTTATTAGGGGTTCTGCAAAATTCTTTAGAGTTGAAAAGGATACTGTGGCCAAATAAAATTGGGAAACACTGGTGTAGGAGGACTGCCACTAAGGCAGGTTCCTGCATCCTCTGATCCCATGCCACTCCCAGAAGCAGCCAGCACACCCCTGTGGTTCAATCTGGGGAAAAGGGGTGAGCAGAATTCTTTACTCTTTGCATCTGCCTACAGGCAACCACACCCATAGTTTCGTTGGCCGAGGATAGTGTGGGATCAGGGCAGCCCACTTCAATAATAGTCAGGTTCTGAATAACACTCCTATACCCAGACCTTCATATCCCCTCCCTCACCCCCAAGCCATAGCTCTGAGCCTGTACTCCATACCCTTTCTTGCACCCCAATATTCTTGTCAGCCTAGTCTCCTCCTGCACCTGAACTCCTTCACAGAGCTTGCACTTTTCACCCCTTCCTGCATCCTAAGCTCCTGCCCCAGCCCTGAGCCCCCTCCCAGAGCCAGACCCTTGTACCCCTAGCAATATTACCAATAACAGTAATATTAGCATATTAATAAAACTCAGTGTTCAACTATATTGGATGTTTTTTGAGTTACTGTAAAAAAAAAAAAAAAAAAAAAAAAGGATTGATTCTTTTTTCCTTTGAAGCAGCAACGAAAACCGATAGTAATGTGTGGGATATTAATGAAACAAAAATAGGTATACAACTACAGAAAAATGAGGAGTCTGGAGAGAAAGTAGCAGTCATAAGGCCATAAGTGAGCAACAAGCTTCCCCAAAAAGAAAACGGTACATGCTTTGGAAGCTAAAAACTGAAAGTTAAAGAAAAGTGGACTGATGAGTTTTTCTTTGTGCTTAATGATATATGCATGAAGCCTGTTTAATTTGTCAGCAGACTTGTTCCACTTTTAAGCATAGCAAATTAGAAAGCCATTACACAACAGCAAAAATTACCCAAATGTAAGTAACTTAAGAAAGTAAAATTGAACAACTTGCTGCTTCACTAAAAGGCCAGCAAAAAAAAAAGAGATGGAGGTCCGTGGCAGAATGTTTGATAGAGGCATCTTTTGAATTGCCTGACTTTAAGCAAGGCATAAAGTACTTACTGACACAGATCATTAATGAGTGTTTTCTGGTTTGTGGAAATCCTATATGCTGATTTCAATAACAAAAATGCAAATCTAAAGCAAATAAAAGGGCTAAAACTGTCTGTCATAACCATAATGAGAAGGGAGGAGGAAATAGGAAAACAAATCCAACAGTAAAATATGGTGTTGCCAAAACATCTGTAGTTAAAAGTAGTGGTGGATGCGAGTTGTGTGTCTGAGTTCATTTCCCCCAAAGAATTATTATTTTGGGAAGAACTAGAAACTTGTTTTTTTTTGTAGGTGCTTTTACAAAATGATTTGCTCCATTATCTATCAGGATACCAAAGTTAAGATGACTGACTTGTTTGTAACTCCCTGGGTTGCCTTCATTTCTCTTTTTATAAATAGGTACTATTTTTTTCTTTTTCAAGTCCTCTGAGATCTTTTTAATCCTACTATGTGTTCTCAAAGATAATTGCTAATGGCTCAGATCTTTCATCCTAGAATACTTAAAGAACTTGCTGGATTTCATCAGGCCCCACTGTCTTGAAGACCTCTAATTTGTCTAAGTAATTAATTCTGAATGTTGTTTTCTTATTTTAGCCTCTAATCCTATCCCATTTACACCGATTCCAAATGTTAGTCAACCAATAACTGCTAACCTTTTTTTGGTGAAAGGGGGAAGGGGCATTTAACTCTTGGACCATTGCTGTGTTTTCTACTACCTTTATCTTGTCATTGAGTAATGGGCCTTGTCTATGGCCTATCTCTTGCTTCCCACTTAGAAATTTTTTGTTGTCCTTGATGTCTCCAGCTAGTTGAATCTCATATTTGGTGTTCACCTTTTGATTTTGTATGTGCATACTTGTTGGGTTTTTGGATTCATCCTTTGTATTTTTTACTTTTCACTTTTGGTATCACTCCTTTTTGAGTTTTAGGATTTGAATTTTATTTTATAGGTATATAAATATCCAGAGGGTTTTTAATAAATAATGGCTTGTTAACATTTTGGAATGGATATTAAACTTATATAGGTAGATTGGCTTAAGACTTCAAGCATAGCTATTTATAATGGGAAGCAGAATACCCAAATCTGTTTACTAAAAGGTTCTTGTCCCTTCTGAAGCATCTGGAAATAGTTGTGGTTAGAAACAGGATTCTGGTAGTAATTAAGGATGTGAATGGGTAACCGGTTAATCATTACCCTTACTGGCTGATGCTTCCTGGGTAATGGTTAACCAGTGTTTGGGAGCAGCCTCCACAGGCAAAGGGCTGTTTCAGTCCCCTAGGACCACAGAGAACCCCCTTGTGGGGCTGGGAGCCAGGCTGGAGCTCCCACCTGGGATCCTGCTTAGTTGGTTAACTTATTAAATGTTAGTTCACTATCAGGCCCACCAGCCTCTCCATAGATGGTGCTGCTCTGGCACAGCTGGCCATCGACAGAATTGGTCAGACCAGTTAACCGGTAATCTTCTCTAGATTCTGGACTATGCATCTCTGGTATGTTCTATTATGGCCATTTTTTCCACAAGTGTAATTGTTAGCTCTGGCATTTGATAGCACTTATCCAAAAAACAGCAACACTTCCTCCTCTTCCTTGGGGAAGAAAATGCTATCTTCTTTATCATTCCCTATACCTTATATTGCTTTTTCTCAGAACTTATTACACACAAATTCTAGTACACTAAAACTCAGTTCACCCAGAACAATTGTTCACTTCCTAACTTTCAACATCCATTATTTTACAAACATGGTTTAAAAAAAAAAAGTGGTCTTGTAGTACCTAGAGCAAGGGTGGCCAACCTTCAGCTCTTGAACCGCATGTGGCTCTTTGCTCAAAGAAATGTGGCTTTTGCTAGTTTGGAGCCTGGAGTGCTCACGGCCGCTCTGTGCACGTGCCCCAGCACCTGAAGGGGGAAGTGCGTGGCGGCAGCTCTGGTGAGACCCAGGCATTGGGTTAGAGCAGGGAGGCTGAGGGTGCCTGGCTCTGGGGGAGGGGAGGATCATTGGATTAGAGCATGGGGAGAGAGGGCACTGAAGCACCTTAAACTGAAAGTCTTCATGGATGCAGAATAAGGCAGCCAACACGGATGACATATTTAAATTCCAGGGCAAAAAAAAATCAGCATGTACCTGGTTTACTGTGTGTTTCTTTAAAGAAAATTCAAAGGCTATTGTTTGCCAGGCTGAAGCAATTATTCTGAGAGTTGAGTCTCTCCTTTATTGTTTTTGAACTTGTCATATTTGCAGTCTGGGATAGACCTGAACTTTTGGAACTATAAAAAAGCCATAATCTTCAAAAGTGAGGGGAAAAAAGAGGAAACCTTACTAGAGATCAACAAGCTGGAGTGAAACAGGCACTTCAAATTGTGCTAATTTACTTCTCAGTTCAGTTTAATTTAATAAAAGTCACAGGTCATAATAGGGCAATAGTGTTAAATTTAAAATACATGATGGGGTATGCTAATTTTTAATGAGAATATTACTGTATTTTTAAAGGGTTTTTTAATTTATTTATTTGATGTTTGTTCCTTGTCACGTTCTCTGAAGATGTATGGACTGGCCATGAGTTTAAGTGACAAGACTTTTTTTTATTGGTTTTTGTCCAAAATGTTCTGTAATGTTGTGTTTATCACTACATTTTGTGTACTATCTATCGATAGATAGATAAAAATAAATATATAATACGTGGCTCTTTGCACTCTATCTACAGCTATTTTGGCTCTTAGTCCGATTGGCCACCCCGATCTAGGCAGTGGTTCTCAAAGTGCAGTCTGTGGACCACTAGTGATCCATGGCTGCCTCCCAAGTGGTCCGTGGCTTGAGCTCAGTGTGTGCTCTCTCCCACCCCCAAATGCAGCAGGGAGCCCTCGCGGTCACTGTTAAGCTGCAACACCAGCTCTGGCTTCCCAGTCTAAAGGAGGCGAGGGGATAAAGAAAGCCCCAACTTGGAGGGGAGGTGGGAGGTGTAGAGAAGTGTGGCCACCAGGCAGCAGTGGTGGGAGTGTGGATTTCTCACTGCTTCTGTCCCCTCCAGCTGGAAATGTGAGAGCAAGATGTCTGGGGATTTCAGGGCGGTGGCGCTTCCTAGCACGGAACCTCCCCACTGTTGCTTGGCCAGGGGCTTGGCCCAGCTTTCCTGGGAACTGATGGAGTTGCTGCCCTTCCCAGACACCCCAGTAGGCACCGATGCCTCCTGCGCCTAGATAGGGCAACTCACTTAACTCTCCCCACCCAGTCCCACATAAATTTGGGAGCTCCAGGAATACAGGGCTTTCTGCCAGGATGGCTTAAGACTGCAGAGCCCCACATCCTGCCGTTGCTTGCACAGATTCTACCAGCTGTGCCCCTGGTGGTTGAGACATAGACAGGAGGGAGCCAGGGGCTGTGTCTGCTAGGCAGAGGGGCATGGACAAGGCAGGAGATCTCAATGAGTGAGGGCGTTTATCTGGGGCAGCTTCTCAGTAGGTAAGGGCAGTAGCTTTGGGGATTTCTGTGATGTGTGGGTGGAGAGGTAACTAGGAGTTTGAGTTGTGGGGATCTCAGTACATTGGGGTGCCCCCTTCCCTGTGTGAGGATCAGCAGCGGTGTCAGTGCCCCCCACCCACACTCTGCATTCTCCTTTTCTCTTGCTCCCTTACCCCTGGTAAGACACCCTACTTCCAGTCTGCTACTGTATCATACCTCCCACCCAACTGCGTACCCTCACATCCTCCTGCACCATACCTTCTCTTAGCGACAGAGGAGTGAGGTGTCTCAATTGGGGGCCACATCAGTAAGGGGTTTTTTACTTCTCACTCATGTGGTCCCCAGCTGATTTTTTTTGTGGGACAGTGGCCCCCAAACCAAAAAAGGTTCCCTACTCCTGCCATAAATAAAGAAAACATTGAAACCTTTTGTGTTAGACATAAATTAATCTTTTACTTTATTTAAAATGAAGTTTGATAAACTAATATGAGAGAGAGAAAACGCTTATTCTGCTTAATCCTTTAAATCATGCTCTCTAGCTGCAGCACTAGCAAAATGGCTTGCGGGTAATTATGTAGTTAACGGTGAGTTTCCATGAGCAACTGGTGGTCCATGGGCTAAAAAGTTTGCATTGAGCCAGGTGGTCCATGGGCTAAAAAGTTTGAGAACCACTGGTTTAGAGATTAACAAAAAAAATATACAGTATCATGCACTTTCTTGGGCACAACCCACCACGAAAGCCCATGGTACTATAGATATTCTATTAGTCTCTAAGGTGTTACAGGACCACTCATTGTTTGAAGTTACCCCTCTGGTTTTAGAAAACCGAGGTAAGACGCTGATTAATGAAAGTAAGTTGTTTTCATTCTAATTGTACTGCTGTCACTTTGTAAAAATAAAAGTGAATGAAATATTGCTATATAACTGTTTTGACATCCAGAGTACCATTTTGTACCTATAAAATGTGTTCACAAGCAGTGTCCAATTCTGTGTAATTTTTGTGAGTTGATATTTTACATTCAGAAACAAACTCTGGGCTCTGCTTCATCAAATAAAGTTAAAATGACAATATCACAGCTATTATGATTGTATGCATGCTTGGTTAGGTCAAAATAATTCTTAGGTTTCCTGTGTGTTTTGCCAGTATATTATTTCTGTTCCTGCTGATGCTCTGTGGAGCAAGTATACAATGGATATCATCAGGATCTCTATTAAGACTTGGCTCTTTGTCACCTTAGTAGTGCTTGACTGTCATAACACCTGAGTGACAAGGTGAATGAGGTAATATCATTTAGTTAACCAAATTCTGTTGGTGGAAGAGATGCTTTTGAGCTTTGTGTAAACTTTGAAAGCTTATCTTTCATCAACAGAAGTTGGGCCACTAAAAGATTTTACCTCACACATGGTTTCTAATGACCGGGAATGAAGACTGCTACCGTGCATTTTACACAACTACATAGTCTTGCTAACAGTGATGATATGCTATCTATTCATGGGGAGCATGAATAGATAGCATAGCAGCAAAAAGAGGTGAAGAACCGTGGTAGTATTAGTATTTCAAACACAAGCACAACATTGAATGTTATGGTCATAGTTAATTGCTAGATCAGCTGGTGATCTCCAGAGTATTGTGAAACTTCCATGGCAACAGGCGTTTATTTACTGAAAAATGACATTTTGTTAGGTTACAGGGCATCTTGATGGTGTAGGAAATGAAGTTCTTTTGTTTGCAGAACATCTTATTCTTGCTATGAAGAAATCTATAGCTATATGCATTTCTGTTTAAAGCTGTCAAGTATTTAGAACACTAAGCAAGGAGAGGATAAAATTCTCTTTCTAAACTTGTATAACTGATAGTTGGAATGCTTATCTTTTTCCAAGCAAGAAGTGAAAGCAAACTACTCTTAAAGATGCTCCTTTTATTTATACAGGTTGGACCTCCCTGGTCCAACGTGACAGAATTTGCTGCTAAAGGCCCCCTCCCTTTGGCTCCCTTCACCCTGCTGTGCTGCTGCCAGCCCCAGCCCTGGGCTGCCTTTGGCGGCTGTGATTCTCTGGCCCTGGCTTGTGCTGCTGCATGCAGCCATATTTCCCCGGCCCTGTGCTGCCGCTGGTTGTCAAGGTTCTCTGGCTCCGTGCTGCTGCGGGCTGCCATAGGCAGGTAGGCTTCTCCGATCCCAGGCCCTGTGCTGCTGCGAGCACCTGGGCTTCTATGACTGCTGGCCCTGCGCTGCCATGGGCTGCTAAGGTTCTCCAGTCCCTGACCTCAGCACTGCTGTGGGTCTTCTCCGGCCCTGTTGTCCCCGGTCCTGGCTACGCTGCTGGCCCTCCTGACATTAGGCTCTGGGGTGCACTGGTCCAGGAGCATCCGTATATCTCCAGGCTCTCAGTGGAGATTGGAAGCAAAATACCTTGGCTAAATATTACTACTAAATAATTTTACTCACCATAGTTTATGCTCCAGACTAGACAGCAAAATTCCTAGATGGTTTCATAGGACTTTGAAAATGACACCTATTAAAGCTGGTGTAGAAGGCCTTTGGGACAGGACTTAAGGAGCTATGTGGACTCTTAGGCTGTATCTAGACTGCAGGCTTCTTTCAGAAGAAGCTTTTCTGGAAGAGATCTTCTGAAAAAACTTTTTTCCAAAAGAGAGTCTACACAGCAAAAGTGCATCGAAAAAGCGATCTGCTTTTTCAAAAGATAGCGTCCACACCGAATGGACACTATCTCGCATTTAAGCTGTGATTACTATGGACGAAGTGGCCACCAGGGCACCTGTGCTTTTTCCTCTTCTTTCGAAAAAACTCCCTTTTCCCTGTCCACACATGCTGCCTTCTGAAAGAGCTCTTTCGGAAAAAGGCTTCTTCCTTGTAGAAAGAGGTTTACCAATGTTGGAAAAACTCCTTTGTTCTTTCAAATTTTTTTTTCGAAAACGCAATTGCAGTGTGGATGCAGAAAAACATCTGTTTTTCTGAAAAAACTCGTCAGTGTAGACATCTTCTGTGCCATAAAATATTACCCTCACGCTTAACCCAGATCTGTTGTGTTACCAGATGTACATATGTTAAGTTAACCAGAAATTTAGAATTCAAGGGATCTCTCCTAGACCCAATACCACTCACTATTTTTATCAATAGTCTGGAATGTGTACATGTAAAATAGCTGCTGACTTGTAAAAATTTGTGGCACAGATTGGAGGAGTGCTAAATGATGATGACAGGGTAGTCAGTGATTTGCATTGCTTAGTAAGCTGAATTTATTTGATCAAAGACCACTTACTGTCATGAGGGCAAAGATTTTGTCTCGGATATTTTTAGTAAAAGTCCTGGTTAGGTCACAGGCAATAAAGAAATGCTTGGAAGTCCATGACCTGTCCCTGACTTGTACTAAAAATATCCAGGACAAAATAGCCACTGAGTAGCTTCTGAGCTGGATAATCACTGCGGGGGTCTCACCTCTCATGGAGATAGAGCTCCAGGGTCCCTCAGTGACCTGGGGCTTCAGGAGTCCCCCTGCTGCCTCGTGTGGGGAGTAACCCACAAATCCTGGCTGCTTTAGGAAATGGAGGGACCCTGCATCTCCCAGCCAATACAGACTGTGAAATCATAAAGGTCTTTAAAAGTCACGGATTCCATGACACACTCATAGTCTTAATTGCCAAATGTAAAATTGTGAATTTAGAAGCAAAAAAGTGAAGGCCATACTTGCAGAACTAAAGACAGTATATTTGGGAGCAGTGACTCTGAAAAGGGTTTAAAGACCACTAATGAGGCTCTATTATATTCACAGTCTATTTTGGTCAATCTCGGTCAAAGGATTTTTTAAAAATGTATTTCATTATTTCAGCTATTTAAATCTGAAATTGGTGTCGTAGTTATAGGCAAGGCTTGACAAATCACTGAATGGGCGAGTAGATTTCAGCCAGGCGCCCTGTTCACCAGCAGCACGCGCATGCACAGTGCGGGTCTTGCTTATGTGCAGTGCGGGGCTGGCGAGTAGGTTTCACCGCCGTTTGTCAAGCCCTGGTCATATAGGAGTCCTCACCAAAGAAGGAGTTGTGGGGGGATTGCAATATTATGGGGGGGCATGGGCGGTTGGTGCAGCCAGGTCGGGAAGGGGGGGCAGGGACCCAGCCCCACTTACAGCCTATCCCCCTCTGCTGAGGCCCTGCCCCCACCCCCACCATGGGCAGGAGAGCAAGTAGGGCAGGGTGCTGAGTGCGCATGCACCCCACCACCACTGTTGTGTGGCTGTGCCTGGTGGTTTGGGAAGGTAAAGCCTTCTCCCCGCCTAGCATACTGGACTCCCGTGGAGGGGAGGAGGTTGTAAGCTGTCCTTTCTAGTTTGTTGCTGCTCATGGCAGTTCTACCTTCAGAGCTGGGCAACTAGGGAGTGGCGACTGCTGGCCAGGAGCTCAGCTCTAAAGACATAGCTACCACCAGAATTAACACAGTGATAGAGATGCAGCCATGTTAGTCTGGAGTAGCTGAAACAAAAGACAGAACTGTAGCACTTTAAAGACTAACAAGATGGTTTATTAGGTTATGAGCTTTCGTGGG
>CM057845.1:57455976-57485681 GCA_030068395.1 Apalone spinifera
CCATCTTGTTAGTCTTTAAAGTGCTACATAGTTCTGTCTTTTGTTTCAGAATTAACACAGTATGAATGGCATAGTATGGTATTGTCTCCTCTTGTTTCTGCTGCTTGTAGAGGGTTGCTGCCTTCAGAACTGGGTGTTTGGTCAACAGCTCCCACTCTAGCTACCTAGTTCAGAAGTAAGGGCACTGGTCTTCCCCCATTAAATCTGGATAGTATAGTGTAAAATACACTAGATCAGATTTCCTGGCCTGGTGTGTGGTGTTTTTTTTCCCAAGGTTGTAAACTTTGTATGGGCCTAATCATCAGTGGAGTAACAACTGAACATGAGCTCCCAGTGTAGTGCTGGAACAAAACAGGCTAATACGATCCTTGGATATGTAATTAGGGAAGCAGTTAATAGGAATAAGGAAGGTTACTCTTATGTCTGCATATGGTAGTGGTGACAGATTAAATACTGAATGCAGTTCTGGTGTCAACTTTCTTTTTTAAGGATGTTGAAAAATTGGAGAGAATGCAGAACTTCAGAACCACTTTTTTGAGGACTGAAAAGTCTTACAGCAAGAGACTGAAGATGCCAAGTTTGTTTAGCTCCTTTAAAAAAATCAGGGGGTGACTTGATTATGTTGTGCAGATACTCTCTCAGAAAATTCCAGGTACTAGAGGGCTTTTATATCTATCAAAAGGTATAACAAGACCAATAGCTGACATTCAAGGTAGACAGATTCAAATTAGAAGCAAAGAACAGATTTTTAATTCACCATTGGAACAAATTACAAAGGGAAGTGATGTACTTCTGTCCCGAGATCAAGACTGGGTGTTGTCTGGCAGATGTGTTTGTCATACACAACTTATTGATTCACAGAAGTAACTGGATGAAATTCTATGGCTTGTGTTGTACATGAGATGAAATGATTTAATGATCCCTTCTGATTTAGTCTCTAAATATTGTCCATGTGTAAGTGCTTCAGTTAATGGAAAGCCTGCATGTAGGTAAAGAAAATGGCTGGCAGCTTCAAAATACTTGGGGGAGAATCAACTGGTCAGTCAATCAGTAGAGACGTTGGTCAAGATAAAGATATTCTAAACCTAAGAGTGCAGTAAAAGCTGTTTTACAGTGAGAAAACTAGTTACTGATATATGTAATTGTATTCACAAAGGAAATATTTTGTAATGGAGCTTAATGCATGCAACACATGCAAAGATACAAAATGTAATTCTTTGATATTGAAAATGGGGATATTTGTTTTTAAACTATTGGGTAAGTAGAATTACTGACATTAATAGTAATCCTGAGTACAGACTGACCAGTTAGGGTTGGTTTGTTTCTATGTTGTATAGTAAATCAAGAGGCAGCTTGCTTAGATTATGCCTGCCTTAGTTTATGTATTGGTATGATGTAGCTATCAGCTGACTATAAAATTAGTGTTAAAATTAGTTTTGTCACACCGTAAACATCAGATGGGTACATAGCTATGAGTACTGTTTAGTATGGAACACTGTAAAATAATTTAAGTTCTTCTAATGCAGTTGTCCTTTAGAGTTTGGGATGTAATTTTTTCTTATGTATTTTAGGTATCAAGGAGTGACTCAACACTTGCACCATGCGTGAATACAAGCTAGTTGTTCTTGGCTCAGGAGGTGTTGGAAAATCTGCTTTGGTAAGTAGTATTCCATTAACCACTGTAACTAATAGATCTCTTGAAGCAGGTTGGACACTTTTTTTTTTTCCTATTCATTTGAGGCTTTGTTTTTAGTTAGCAGGTAGATGTGCTTTCATGCATACATGTTGCACCTCTAAAATCAGGGATTCTCTGGTCCGGTAATATTTGTGGTCAGGCATGACCATGGATGTTCCAGGATCAGAGTCCCAGTGTGCTGTGCTGGGATCTGGTGCGTGGCTCAGCTGGGCTGCGAACGGGAGAGCTGGGAGTGGTGCTCAGCTGGGCTGGGGGGAGGAGGGGAAATCTGTAGAGATCACTCATAGCATCAGTATTCCTATGTTGGCAAACCCTGGCGGTATGCTCACTCAGCACTAGGTGTCAAACTCTTCTGCTCAGAGGAGGTGTTAGATTGGGGTCATTAACTGATGCCTTCCTTTTGTAATGGTTACAAAGTCTTCTATATGTCTTTCCATCCGTTTCCAGGATAAAGTTAAAATTAAATGAAATGACCACAATATGCTTATCCTTCCTTACGTGTAGGGTTACTTGGGTTACATGTAGAGGTGCAACATGTAACCCAAGTAACTGGTAGACTTTTGGTTGACAGATCTTCTACAAATATCTGTCCATCAGCCTGTCACTCTCCTAGACTGCCCAGATCTAATCTCATGTCGGCGTACCAGTCAGCGTGACTGTTAGCTGAATACTACACACTGCTATCTACATATCCTAAAATAAGAGGTTCTTGATATGGGTAGTCCAACATAGACTGGGTCCAGATGAAGCCTCAATAATAGATTTTGTGCTGCCTATTGCACTTAAAACAGATGGTAATTCATTAAGATCTATTAAGATCAGCAATGAGTTTCCCATCGAGGTTCCCTGTAAGCTCTGTGCCCGCATGGGCGCACAGCCCTTTTCTGAGCCCCAGACAGAGGTTCAGAGCTCCCTGTGCAGGTAGGGAGCTTAGCTAATCAGCTGGGGAAAGAAGGGTGGGGCAGCTGCTGCCTGCTATAAATGGAGAAGCTGGTTCCAGCCTCTATTCCAGGGCTGGGCAAAAGGTGATCTGTGGGCTGGATCTGGCCGTGAGAGCATCCGCTGGCTCCCTGCCTGCCTTGCAGCCGCTCTGCACTCTGGAAGCTGGGTTCAGGGCCACATGTGTCTTTGAACACTTGAGAGCCTGGAGGGAGGGGAGACAGGTTTCTCATTCTGCCCCCACCCCCAGTAGCTCCCATGGGCTGGTTATAACCAATAGCAGCTGCCTGTTTGCATGACAGGCAGCATGTGAAGTGCCCCTCCTCCCTCATTCCCCAGGCTCACAGCATTCAGTTTAGAACAATAAACATGGCTCCTGCAGCTCCCTTGAGCACGTACAGAGGCTCAAAGATAGAGACCCTGGCTAAGGAACCTGCTGGGCTGCTGGCTGGGAGCTAGGTAAGGTCTCCTAGCCAGAGCCTATCTCTGGCACCCCAGCCCCTCCTTTCTTTCCCCAACCCTCTGCCCCCTTTCTGCCCTCCTACCCAATGTAACCCAAATCTTCTGCACCCCTGCTCCAGCCCCCATACACCTTCCCAGGCACTGCATCCCCTCCTCAGGTCACAACTCTTTCTCAGACCTTGCACCCCAATTTGCTATCCCTGGTCACAGCCCAAATCCCTGTACCCACTCCTGCCCTAGGTCACAATTGCCTCCCGGGCCTTGTCCCCCCTCCCCCTCCTCACACCAGACTGTTGCCCCAGGTCACAGTCCCCTACTTCTCCCACAAATTCCCTTACCCTTACCCCAAATTCCCTTCTGCATCCAACCTCCATCACAGACCCCTGTATCTCCTCCAGTAATATAATAGAAGAATGTGGCCCTCAATCACTTACCAAATTCTTGGAGTGGTCCCCCATAAAAAATTATTGCCCACCCTTGTGTTAATGGCTTAAGGTAAGAAAGAAAGGTTCTTTTAATAGAATTTTTTTGAATGTTGTAGATATCTAAAACTCTGATCTTAATGATTTTTTTTTTTAAATCCTGTTACTAATATGTGGTAAACTGTATTGCATTAAGGCTATGTGGTAGAGTTCTGGCTCTTATGAGTCAGAAGTAGCAAATATTGGGTGTGATCCTAGCTGTTTTGTAGGATGAAACCATTTGCAACATTTTGAAACATGCATCTGTCTGTTAGAAAGGATGATGATACATGTACTCCAAGATCTGAGGAGTAGCAGTCATATTAGTCTGTAACTAAAAAAAACTTAAATAACACTGGTATTGTAGCATCTTAGGCTAACAAAAATATATAAATTGTATCCTGAGCTTTAATGGGCACAACTCACTTCTTCAGCGAAGCATAGTGTTAATTTTCTTTTCATTTGATTTCATATTAAATAATCGTAAGCATTTCTCCTTGTTAATTATCCCTTATTTTAATATATTTTTTTCCACACCTCTGGGCTATTTACAATATTTATTTAGAGCTACAGTTTTGTTTGTACTGGTGGGTGCATATCCACACACTACCTCAATATTTGCGTCGCACATACAAAATTTCAACCCATTCAAGGATAGAAAATCTTAGAGAGGGAGCACTGCTTCCCATTCTCCAGTATAGTCATACTCGGTCTTTCTCATCTAAGTTTAGGGTGACCATCTGTCCCGTTTTTACTAGGACTGCCCCATATTTAAGCTGTCTTCCAGGCGTCCCAACTTTTTTTTTAAAAAGGGGCAAAATGTCCTGTATTTGGATGCCCCCTGGTGGTTCTTCAGCTCACCAGTCAGTGCAGCCGCAACAGCCTCCTGTTTTGTTGCCTGCAGTAAGTCCAGGCACCAGCACATGGTGTCTGGAGTCAGGTAGGGAGCCTAGGGAGAAACATAGAAAGAAACCAGGTAGGAGTGTCTTCCCTCCATGTGTACCCTAAAAAAGTGGAGAAGTCTGCCAGCCTTTCCAGAACATGGGGCTGAAGCCCTGAGCGCTGGCACACCTTTCCCTGCCCCGGGTGAAACCCCTTTCCCTCTTGCCCCCACTGCTGGCTGCAGTCCCATTCCCAGGCAGCCCTCGCTGTGGTGCTGAAGCCCTTTGCCACCGCAGGGCTCAAGCCCTGTTCTTGGGTGACCCCCTCTGCAGGGCTCAAGTCCCCACCCCATCCTATTTCCTCCCTTGGTAGTCCCCCCCTTTCTGTCCCATATGAGCATAGGGAAATATGGTCACCCTATCTAAGTTTCTCAAAGACCTACTGCATGCTTACCCACCAGAGACCCTCCTCCCACTTAGAATCTCAACAAAGTGCTCCTTAGACTTGTGGACCCTCCCGCTGAATAACTTTTAAAATGTTCTTTTGATGGCTGTTCTAGTGGCTACAACTTTAGCCAGAAAAATGAGCAAGCTTGAAGCACTTATGGCTGAAACTTCATATGACATTCCAGAGGACTGGCATAAGGTCGCACAAACTCCCCATTTATCTCATTCGGCATTAGGAGAATTCGTGCGCCCACTCAGTGTTTCCAGGACTTTTATGCTGTTATATTGACAAGACTAGACTGTTCAGAAATAGATGGTGACAGTCTGGCTGTAGGCACGTGTTCTAAAAAGTCAGGCCATCTTTTCACAGAATATTGAAATAGATAACACATCTCACATTACCAGCTGGCTAATATACCTCTCCCACCAAACCTTAAGGCTCATTCCACCAAGGTTCATGTGGCATCCTTCTCCTGCTTCAGAAATGTGTGGATAGAAATCTGCAAAGCTCTCTCCCTGAAATGGAGCTTAACTCACTGTCAAGCATTCCGATTTGGATTTGGATTTGGACCTGGCTGCTAAGTTCAGGAGAGCAGTTCTAAAATCACTTTTTGACAACACAGAAGCAGTACAAGGCACGTGCATGGTTCTGATGAATTCTTCTGTTCATGAGACGCTTATCTCGCACATGGAGGATTCTGCTTGCCACAGCTGGAAGGAAGGGAAAAAATCCTGAGTGGGAAGGGACACAATGACAGATCTGTTTTCTGGAGTTGTCAACCACAGGTAGATTGGTCTTTGGGGCAGCACGTTTTGTTCGGACTCTCACAATCACTTGCTGAAAAATATTTAAATCTTACTAGCGGACTGCGCCTGCACTCGCTGTGCTTGCCAAACCCCTTCTCTTTGACCGCTTTCACTTTCATGGCCAGGGAGTGCAAGTGTGTGATGATGCTGTTGTCACCTGTCAGGAAACACTTTTTTATATCGAGAGAGAGAGAGAGCGCGCTTTTCACCCGAACATCAGTGTACTTTGCGGAGATGGGAAGATACCGTTATCCCCATTTTTTGGATGGAGAAACTGAGTTACAGAGGAGAGGATCATTAAAAGCCAGAGTGGAACTGGGGTGTGTCTATTCCTATCAGCTGAATCGTTTTCAATGTGACCTTTTTCTTGGCGGGGAGACACACATATCATTATGCTCATATTCTGAGTGACACATGGTGGCTTCATCTTGCTAATGAGTCTAAATTCAATTAAGACCCAATATCTGAATGTTCTGACACTGTTACAGCATACTTTGATACAAGTGTTTGACAGTTTTTTGTTTTTTTTTTAAAATGCACCTTGAAGTGCTTACACTATTTCCCAAATTATTGAAAGATGAATTTCCTCTCCAGGGAAATCAGTTGTGCATGCAGCATCCTGTCCAGGGTCAGCCAATGCTAATAAACTTGACATGAAAATGAGTAATGTGATTGGTACTTCAGCTTTTTAATTTTAAATGAAGCTGTTGCAGAATCTTCAGTTTCCTGCACCAGGGCACCATAGAATTTAGATCTAGTTTCCCATGGGTTTCAAAATTACAGACCAAAGCAGGTAGATGAGATTGGGAATAACATAGGGTAAAAGAAAATGAGCAGACAGTGTAGTGGAGACAAGATTATGCAGGAAATGAGACACAGAATTAGTCTGTGAGGAAAGCTGTAGGAAGAACTGGCTACAGAACACAGGATACTGGGCTAGATGGACCTTCAATCTGGCCATTGAAGTATGGCCATTTGTATGTCCTGTGCAGCTGCTACATAGCCTCTAAAGAGAATTTTATGAGTATCTATCTGTATACTTTAGCCTGTGTGTCCGTCTGCGTGTTCAAGAATTCCTCCTAACAGGTAGTTGCTAGGGCCACCAAATTTGGTATGCAGTTTCCTCTTCTAACTCAGGGGTCGGCAACCTGTGGCTCCCATGGAACCAAATATGGCTCTTTTGGCAGCTGCTGGGCTAAGATCCCTTTAGGTGCATGCCTACCCAGGTGTGCACAAAGAATTTTAATCCTGCCCACCTCTTCACAGAGCAGCACTCACCTTCCTAGGATGTGGAAGGTAAGCTGCTGCTGCTGGTGGGCTTGGTGGTAGAGTGGGGGGCCAGGCACCCCTAGTGGCTTTCCCAGCTACTCCCAGGGTAGGCAGGCAACTGCCAGAGCTGAAGCCAGGCTGCTGTGCACCCAGCCCCAGGAGCAGCCACACCTCACTCCAGGCTCCATCTCTGGCAGCCACCATGGGGCTTCCCCTCGGAGCAGCCGGGCAGCCATCACACAGCCCTGGCTCCGGCCCTGGGGAAGAGGCCTCATGGCTCCAGTCTCTCTCCTCTCATCCTTGGGTTGCCACAGGGAGCTGCTTCCCCTCACCCCATGCCACAGGGCTCGTGGGAGCCCTAGCAGGTGAGTGCTCATGCTCCTTGCAGTTGTGAAGGAGCACAGGGGTGCCCTGTGGGGGGAGTGCATGGGCCCGGCTAGACCTCAGTGCAGGGTAAGGTCAAACCTGCTGCCTCCTCCCCCAGCTGGGCTCTGCGGCAGCCCAAATCCATCCCTTGTCAGTGCTCTTGAGAGCCATGTTGTATTTGCCCACCCCTTTCCCTTTCGCGAAGCAGCCTTTGTGTCAGTCCTCACAGATGCTGGTGCTGCCCGGGGGTCCCATGATCTCCCCTCCTTCCCCCCACAACCCCATTTGTAGCTGCAGATTGCAGCCCAACAGGAGTCCAAGTACAATGTTTCATTTATGGTATTATTTATCATGTCAATTATCAGTAAGTTATGTTTTCAGTCATGCAAATGGGTGTTCTTATACAGCTCTTTGTAGACCACTTGTTCTGAATTTTGATGTAATTTGGCTGTTGGGTTTGAAAAGTTTGCTGACCTCTGTCCTAACTTAAAGCAAGGTCAGGGTTTGGTTTTGCCAGGACAACCAGAAGCCCCAGGAAAACTAGAGTTTTCCATAACATGCAAAGGGAAGGACGGCTGTTCAGAGAGATATAATATGAAAGTGCCACTGGGGGCAGGGATCCTGCAGTGTGTCTACTGGGGGCAGCTGTACCACCAATGGAGTAGCCAGCAGGGGCTGGGGCTCTGCCGTCTTTCCTGCCAGCACACCAGTAAGTAGCCTTCCTGCCCCAAATCCTTGTCTTGCCTCCTAGCCCTTGGCTGCAGTGCCGGGGTTGAAGAGGTGGGGGGGGGACAGGTCCCATTGGGCTGAGGGGAGAACAGGCTCCTGGAAGGAAATGCACATCTTGAATTTATAGTACTAATAAAGTTGTGGACAGTACAAAACAGCCCTTTCATTTTGTATTAAAGCTTGTATAACATGCACAGAACAGGAGTTTACTAACTGTATTAGGTTGACTTTTTCTCTGGGGTATGTAAATAGCTATTTCATAGTTATTTAGTCTTTCAGACATACGTTGTGAACTCTCGTTTGCTTTAGACAGTCATTTATACAATGATATATCCACCCTAACTTGGGTGTATAAAAACTTGTATTAGAACTGGGGATGTTAAGTTTTGTTTAATTAGCTAATAGACTATGGAATTTCCATCGACTACTCGATTAGTTAATGGGGGGGAAACTGCAGAGCCACAGCAGGGTTAGTGCCTGGCCTCAGGAGCTAACCCCACTGTGGCTCTGTCTTTTAAAAGTAGTAAGAGCCACCTAGCTCTTTAATACATTTAAGAGACGGAGGCACCAGTCGGGGACCAGGCATGAGCTGGGAATTAACTGATTCATAGCTCACGCCTCGTCCACCACTGTGCCTCTGCCTCCCTTGCCCCCCCTGCGGCCCTGGTGCTGGGGGGAACTGGCTTTAAGCTGGCTCCCCCCTCTCCCCCCAGCACTGGCCCCTGCTTCTCCCCTCCCCCCTGCTGCCTCTGATAGAGGCAGCAAAGGGGGGGAAGCAACTAGTTGAGAGGTCATTCATATTTACCTCTAATATACTCTTGTTTACCATTTAAGGTACCTGTTGCCTTTTATCTGATTATGTACATTACATCTAGACATATTTCTGCCTTCAGTAAATATAAGAAGGTGCTCTTGGCAATGCTATGTACACCTAGAACAATATTATGTGTTTGTATATTTTGACATTTATATAAACATCTTAAAGTTGTATAAGAGAACTTCTTTGTGTTGCAGACCGTACAGTTTGTTCAAGGAATATTTGTTGAAAAATACGATCCTACGATAGAAGACTCCTACAGAAAGGTAATGCCATGAATATATAATGATACTATCCTGACAGGACTTTAATATCATTTTTGGAACTCTAAAATGAACATTTAAAAAAAATAGAAAATCCTTGACCATAAAATCTGAATGGTAAAAGATTATTACACCTCCAGTATCACCAACTCGTATGAAATTTATGAAATATAAATATTCATAAGTCAATGAACCAGAGCCTGCGAAAAATCAATATGGTTTCTGTTGAGGACAGCCACATTTTGAAGAGCCTACTTAAATACATAATGCAAATAAAACTTTCTAATATTGCAATTTAAGCTTAAATGTTTTCCCATTTATAAAAATTTTTGTAACTTTGAGGTGTTGATATTGTTTATGTAAGGCATCATAACCCTAATTGTCATAAAATTCAATGGCTGAATTCTCTAAACATGTCTAACTGCTTAAGCATTTACTATACCATGCAGTAGCAGTTATAAGTATTTGATCAAGGTATTTACAAACAGATTAGACCTAATGTTTTCAAACCCATATTGGTTGGCTCCAAACTGGTATGGCAGATACTGTCAGTGAACCCTCCAAAAGTCTATCTTTTTATATTCTCTAGTAAACAAGTAATGTCCTTGCCAGTTGCTAACTTCTGCTAAAAAACAGTTTGGGATTTACTCCTTTCCCATCCTTAAGTAAAAACCATTCTAAGTCTGGGCCCCCTTGACGATAACATTGGTTTATTATATTACAAAACAGAATCTTTGTTGGTTAAAACCAGTTTGTAACTATAACTTAGAGGCGTCTTTTCTCAGAAATTCTTTTCTCCTTAACCACAAACTTGTCTTGCCACATTCATTCTAACTTTTGAACCTAATATTTTCAAGATCTCAATTTTTTTTCCTATATTTTCAAAGCCTTTTTGTGGCTTCTAGATCCCCTTTATTTTACCTAAACTACAAAACCACATTTTCCTTAATTTGTACATGGGAGACATTGAATAGACTAGGATTCCTGCTGAAAGTTGTCTACTAAGGTGGGTTGGTGCCTACTGTTGAAATTGGTGCAAGTCCCACTTAAGTCAGTAGTTATAATAGGGTTGCATTTGTGAAGTGAATAAAAAACAGTGGTTTTCAAACTCTATCCCGTAATGAACCGCTTAAAACTATTCATTATAGATACTGCTAATGAAATATTAAAATAGCCTTCCCTTGATGTGAATTTAATGGGATGGAAGAATGTGTGTAGGTAGCTTATCCAGATGAGGGAAGAGTGACCTAGACTGAAACTGCAGTGATATGAGTGAGTCTTGTCCTATTTTCAGCTGGAGAGGGTGGGGTAGGCTGTGGATGTTAAATGGTGAACAAGTAAGCATACTGGTAACTGTAAGGCTTATTGGTATGCTTACTAGTTAACTGGCTCTTGCCAGTGAACTCTGGTGGCAAAGGAGCTAGCGGGAGCAGCGGCTAGACCTCATGGTCATAACAGGTCCCAAGTTAAATGGTTAACCGGTTAAGAGCTAGTGGTTGACTGTTTTAACATCCCCAGTTCCCCACTACTTTCTACCTCAACTTCCTATTGTCAGTGTACTTTAGCAGCTAGCTACTGGCTTTGTGCTGGCTGGGTGATAGCTGGGGAATCACAGAGAATCAAAAATATGTCAATTACTTTCCTGGTGACCAAATAGTCGTAATTGGAAAATGTTACTCATGTGAGACTCGTTCTAGCTCTAACTATACAGGAAATCTACTAAAAATCTGTTTAAAAAATTGATTGTACTCGTTTTTAATCTTAGCCTTCAAATGGAGGAGCAAGAATTTCAGGTCCTATCCAGTTATTTTGGACCCTTATCACTTCAAAGCGCCTGTAGTAAACTATATAAAAAATGGTAGCAAGCCTTATGAAAGTGGTGAAATGGTTGTTACTGCATGTATTTAGGTCACATTTGATGTGACATTTGCCAATATTTGAGCAAGTGCTCAGGGAATGAATCAGGGGCCATGCACAGCTTGACTTGCTGCTCACAAACAGGGGGAACTAGTAGGGGAAGTAGATGTGGGTGGCAACCTGGGAAGCAGTGATCGTGAGAGGGTAGAATTCAGGATCCTGACAAAAGGAAGAAAGGAGAGCAGCAAAATAAACATCCTGAGCTTCGGAAAAGCAGACTGACTTCCTCAAAGAACTGATGGGCAGGATCCCCTGAGATGCTAACATGTGGGGGAAGGGAGTCCAGGAGAACTAGGCAGTATTTTAAAGAAGCCATATTGAAGGCACAGGAACAAACCATCCTGATGCGTAGTAAGAAAAACAAATGAGATAGATGACCAGTTTGGCTAACAGTGAAATCCTTGGTGAGCTTAAACACAAAGGGAAGCTTACAAGAAGTGGACAGGTGACCAGGGAGGAGTATAAATATAATTCTCAAGAATGCAGGGGAGTAATCTGGAAAGTGAAAGCGCAATTGGAATTGTAGTTAGCAAGAAAGGTTTCAATAGCCATGTTAGCAATAAGAGGGTGATCAGGGAGAGTATGGGGCCCTTACTGGATGAGGAGGTAACCTAGTGACAGCTGAAGTACTTAATGCTTTTTTTGCCTCTGTGTTCACAGACAAGGTCAGCTCCCAGACTACTGCACTAGGCAACACAGTATGGGAAGTAGGTGGGCAGCCCTCAGTAGAGAAAGAACAGGTTAAGAACTATTTAGAAAAGCTAGAG
Organism: Apalone spinifera; assembly: GCA_030068395.1. NCBI lineage: Eukaryota > Metazoa > Chordata > Testudines > Trionychidae > Apalone > Apalone spinifera. Next base: position 57,467,798 of record CM057845.1, read on the forward strand.
ATACACAAATCTATGAGTCCGAATTGAATGCATCTGAGGATACTGAGGGAGTTGGCAAATGTCATTGCAGAACCTTTGGCCATTATTTTTGAAAACTCATGGAGATCGGGAGAGGTCCCAGATGATTGGAAAAAGGTAAATGTAGTGCCCATCTTTTAAAAAAGGGAAGGAGGACAATCCAGAGGACTATAGACTGATCAGTCTCACCTGAGTTCCCAGAAAAATCATGGAGTGGATCCTCAAATAATCTATTTTGAAGCACTTGGAAGAGGGGAAAGTGATCAGGAATAGTCAACATGGATTCACCAAGGGCAAGTCATGCATGACCAACCTGATTAGCTTCTATGATGAGGTAACTGGCTCTTTGGACAAGAGGAAGTCCGTGGATGTGATGTATCTTGACTTAAGCAAAGCTTTTGATACAGTCTCCCACAATATTCTTGCAAGCAAATTAAGGAAGTATGGATTGGATAAATGGACTATAAGATGGATAGAAAGCTGGCTAGATTGTCGGGACCAAAGGGTAGTGATCAATGGCTTGATCTCTGGTTGGCAGATGGTTTCAAGTGGAGTGCCCCAAGGATGGCTTCTAGGGCCGGTTTTGTTCAACATCTTTCTTAATGACCTGGATGAGGGGATGGATTGCACCCTCAGCAAGTTTGTGGATGACACTAAACTAGGGGAAGAGGTAGATACGTTGGAGGGTAGGAATCGGGTCCAGAGTGACCTAGACAAATGGGAGGATTGGACCAAAATAAATCTGATGAGGTTCAATGAGGACAAGTGCAGAGTCCTACACTTGGGACGGAAGAATCCCAAGCATTGTTACAGGCTGGGGACTGGCTAAGTAACAGTTCAGCAGAAAAGAACCTGGGGATTAGATGATGAGAAGCTGGATGAAAGTCAATAGTGTACTCTTGTAGCCAAGAAGGCTAATGGCATATTAGGTTGCATTAGGAGGAACATTGCCAGCAGATCTAGAGAAGTTGCTGTTCCCATTTATTTGGCATTGGTAAGACCACATCTGGAGCATTGGGTCCAGTTCTGGGCCCACCACTGTAGAAAAGATGTGGACTCATTGGAGAGGGTCCAGCAGAGGGCAACCAAAATTATTAGGGGGCTGGAGCACATGACGTATGAGGAGAGGCTGAGGGATTTGGGCTTATTTAGTCTGCAGAAGAGAAGAATGAGGGGGGATTTGATAGCAGCCTTCAACTTCCTGAAGGGAGGTTCCAAAGAGGGATGGAGAGAGGCTGTTCTCAGTAGTTACGGATGGCAGAATAAGGAGCAGTGGTCTCAAGTTACAGTGGGAGAGGTCTAGGTTGGATATTAGGAAAATCTATTTCACTAGGAAGGTGGTGAAGTACTGGGATGGGTTACCTAGGGAGGTGGTGGAATCTCCAGCCCTAGAGGTTTTTAAGTCCCGGCTTGACGAAGTCCTGGCTGGGATGATTTAATTGGGGATGGCCCTGCTTTGGGCAGGGGGCTGGACTCAGTTGGATGACCTCCTGAGTTCTCTTCTAGCCCTAGGATTCTATGATCAGCTTTCAAAAGAAAACTGAAGGCACTAGTTATTTTTATGGAGTATGAAAAGGTCACATGTTTTCAAACAAATTAATCTTGGCTTTTGACTAGTATTCTTAAAAATTAACACGTCTGACTACACGTGGTCCTATAATAACTAAGAAACCCATAGGTTTCTTGTTCTGTGAATTGATCTGATTCTGGAAGTCCTACTTAGTCTGAACAACATCGGCACACTTCCCCCAAGCAAGGTAATAGCAATGACATTCTCACTTTCTTTGTGGCTTCTGTGCTTTGAAAGCATTGTTTTGGCAATTGCTGTGGTTATGAACACAGTTTATTAAATTTTAATCTTAACTAATACTAAATAAAAACTTTACATGAATTTCAGATTGTAATCTGTTTTGAGTATTAAACTACTTTTTAAATGTTCAGAATTCTATTATTACAATATCTAAATTATTTCAACATACTGTTGACTTGAGATTTCAAGCCGTGCCTTACAAAATAAATAGTGTTAAGTATACCATATAACTGCATCCATTTGTAGCCCATCTGCAGTACAGTAATGACTACTGAAGAGGCCTAATATTATTCAGGAGACGAAAATGAAGGGAGGATATGTGGAAAACACAATCTTTCAGAAAATAAGCTTTACAGTTTAAGTTCAATCATACAGTAAAAAATTAAGTAGGATGCTCCCTGAAAGATATCCATGTGCAAAGCAACTTTGCCAGTCTTCCTTTATGGGTAGAGTGACAGATGAGATGGACTCATATACCTCGAGGGAGAAAGATGCTGTTATATTATTACATACTTAAAGCAAATTGTTAAGTGTTAATTCCCTGATGCAATCTACTCCCACCTCTCTATTGATCCAATTTGCCCTTTTAACAATCATCAATATGCCACTTTTACTTTCTAGCTTTGATCTGTGCTTTTCCTGACAGTGTGTATGCTTGTTTGTAAGTGCCCATTGAACCTAGTATAAACTTGCTTTGTTCTCTGATTATAAATCCTTAGTCTACTACAATATTCTTTAGTATATAGGTAGCATTAGTCCCTAAGTACCACTTTGAAATTAGGCTCCTAAATCACTTAAAGGCTTCTGAAAACTTATCTCCTGCTTTCAGAATACACACACAAACTTATTAAAAGCCAGGGTCTTATTTTTCCTTACTTTGTCTTGTGTATTATTATAGTCATAATAAAGGGAAATCAGTTGCCTATTTCAGTCCTCCTTGCATTGAAAAGAAAAAATTTTAACCTGATCTTTGTTTTCTTGGCAGCAAGTGGAAGTAGATGCACAACAGTGTATGCTTGAAATCCTAGATACTGCAGGAACGGTATGTAAAACTAATTAGCCTCTTTCTATGTAGGTAGGTATGTATAACACTCAAGAATCTGAAAGACTTCCAAAGTAGAAAAGTGGAATGACAATCAGTGGTACGCTCATATTTAATTATCCTCTGAACAACACTGACCGTATTTACCCTCTTACATGCAGCACTTACCGTAAAATCTCGAGTGTAATGCGCACCTATATATAGTGCGCACCCTGAGTTTTGACTCTTAAAATCATGAAAAACACCAACTCCTATGTATAATGTGCGCCCATTATACAGGCGAATGGGAGGGAAGGAACAGGAAGGAAACCTGCCCCCCGCCTAGCTGCCCACATGCCGAATTCATACCTGGGGGGTGGGGCGGTCTTCACTGCCCAGCCCCCCAGCCCAGCTCGTGCCTGCCGAGGGTGAGTTTAAAACTTTTTTTTAAAAAACCTCCTATAGATAATGCACAGCCCGTTTTTGATGCTAACAAAAACGAGGAAAAAGTGCACATTATACTCGAGATTTTACGGTAACCAGTATTTAAGCAGAACTCGCAGTAACACTGCAGACAATAAACTATATGCTGCCTGTGATCCTTGCTTTACTCCTAATAAGGAAAGCTAAAATTAAGCAATATAGGTCTTGTGCTAGCCCCCTCTAAGATATAATTCACCTCTGTATAGGAGTCTTAAATTTATCACAGGTGGTGGTAACACTGATTTCTGTTGGGGAAATCCCTATATTTTGCCCTCCTTTGAGGTATGGTATTTTTGTGCTGTTCTCATTTCTTTAGTAGCCAAAGTTGGTACTTGAGATGTATAGGCTTTGTGCTAGCAGGATTCGACATAACTGATCCTCGTTGCACCTGCCTGGCAGTGTCAGCACTGGTTCAGCTTGCTTATGAGTCTCTTGGTGTGGCAACCATGGCTTTTTCTGGGCCACGTGGACCTTCTGTTGCAGGACCAGGGCTATCTGTAGCATTCAGAGCTATAGCCTCTCCACCTCATGGTGTGGATGCTGTTTGTTAAACCTGCAGGAGCAGGAATGCTCATGAGAGACGAGGTGAGTCCTCTTAGAAAGCAGGAGTCGTCCTAGAAAGCAGGAGTCCTCCATGTGGTCCACCTATATGGCTTAAATGGGACACAAGTCTCAGTCTGGGCAGCTCAAAAGCTAGACATAAGCCAGACGATACTGGATTACCTCCTCTATCTGAAACTCTGGTCTGGCTCTGGTGGTGTTCAAGGTCCTCTTGGCTGTGATCTCTTCCTTTCATCCACCTTTTCAGGGATGTGAAAGGTTAATTGATAAGGGCTGGAGTTGTATATCAGAAATGGTAATATGCAAAATCCTGTAGGAGCACGTTAACCTACTTGGGCACTTAGTAATGGATTTAAAAGTAGCCATCCTACACAGGGATTTCAGGAACCAGCTAGAGAGAGAAATTGCAGAACTGGCCTTCAAATTCAAATTTGACACACTCTCTCTCATGGCCTGAACAAAGACATGAACTGGATGGGCCATTGTATTTAACACCCAAATAACATAAACAATCTAAGTATGGGTGCTTACAACCCACTCCGTCTCATTAGCACCAGCACTACAATTGATAAGATTTTTTTTCTCCTCCTTTTCCTCTCTTCTTTTTCTGTTATCAATTGGGAGGTTTTCCCCCCCTTTTTTTTTCTACACTCTTATCTGAGGAAGTAGATTTTGCCCACAAAAGCTCATGATACTATAATCTATATCTTTTTTTTTTAAGTCTCTAAGGTGCTACAAGACTACTTGTTTGTTCTGCATTAGACTAGTGAGGAAAGACTTCTCCATGCCTTGACATCAGGAGGGTGCTTCTACCTGGACTGTATGAGGCACTTTTGCAAATCCTCACAGCTCTTTGTTATCTACTCCAAAAATATGAAGGGTCTCCCATTTTTTCACAGCATATTTCCAAGTGGATCACTTCTGCATCAGAACATGCTTAGCTAGCAGGTACCCAGGCTCTGCCACTGAGGGGGGCAGACTCCACCAGGCTCAAGCCTCTTCTGCTGCCTTCCTGGCCAATGTCCCCATAGTGGACCTCTGTATGGCTGCAACATGGTCTTTGGTCTACACATTTAAATGAGGAGTATAGGATCTTTTGAAAAAAGGATGGGTTTTTTGAAAGAATCGCATCTAGACAGCGGTTTCACTTTCAAAATACTTTTTTGAAAGAACACTGTGATGCGATTATTCAAATGAAGCACGAGATATTTAAATCCCCGCTTCATTTGCACTTTCGAGCTGCCTAATTTACATCCCTTTTTCAAAAGAAGGATGTAGTTTAGACATAGCCTTGAATTCTGTTTCTGCTCCCACTTCATCAGTTGAGTTGATCTTACCCACGAAAGTGCATGATACTATGTATTTTTGTTAATCTCTAAGGTGCCACAGGACAACTCGTTTTTAAAGTTAGACTAACATGGCTATCCCATGACACTCTGAAATAGTGTTTGTTAATACTAGTAAACAGTTTGTTTTGTTTTTATATTATATTTATGCTATACAACTCAGTGTAGGGCTTTTTTGTTGAGCATTTTAAAAAAAATCTGTATCTTTAAGAGGTGTATATCTCCACTTACACTTTGTGTAAGGTTGTTCTAACATACTCTACAATATTAATTGCCTTGAATAAAAAGCACCAGCTAACAAATCTGTAATAACCTATTTCTCAGTTAGAATTTTGGTATAGTTTTGTTACATGTTGTATATGTTTAAAGTCTAAAGAATCAGATGTTTCTCAAATAAATAAAGCCCTGTTTCTTAAAACTAAGGTTTGTAAGGAAATTCAAATTCACAACTGTGTGTCCTTTTCATTATAGGAACAGTTCACAGCAATGAGAGACCTCTACATGAAAAATGGACAAGGCTTCGCATTAGTATATTCCATCACAGCACAGTCAACATTTAATGACTTACAAGACCTAAGAGAACAGATTCTTCGAGTCAAAGACACTGATGATGTGAGTAGTCCCCTATTGTAGAAAACTGATATTTAAAGTCCTCATTATAAATGCTTTTAAAGCTGTACTTGCTTTGATCAGATACATCATTTGAATTCATTCCAAGCTTTAATTTGAAAGGCAAATGGACCAGTATGTGCATTATCCTGAAAATGCATCTTCTGGAGCAAGAAGTCCGGGGGGGGGAGGCAGGGAGGGAAATCATATGCACTTTTACATGGTGTCTAAAGTGAATCTGTGCATAGTCTGCTCAACTTGCTTTAAAATACTGTTTGAAAGTTCATATTAGTTTATTTTGACTAGTACGTTTAAAACCAAAAATACTGCAGAAGATAATTCTTTAAAGCTGCTGAGTTTGGTTTTACAATTTCAGTCTCCATTATTGTTCTGTGAGTGCTTATAACACAGTTAGCTCTAACCCAATTTTTGCTTCCAACAGTATTGTTATAAAATGAGTATTTTAGCTGTGGACACATCTTTGAATTTTTTGCTTAGAGAGATGTATTGTAATCGCTAATCAATATGGGTTATTTTGAGTTTCCTGAGTGTGTAACTTGCAAGACTAAGCTATGTATTACTTTCACACAGTCTTAATTTGTATATCCCTCTGTTGTTAATGCCTGATCTTGACAATCTTAACGAGACAATCTTTCACCATTTAATTGGGGCTATATTACTACAGAATAGAAAGTACAGCAGTAATTTCACTTGAGTGAGGGATCACTTCCCAGAGTTTTAAAGCGAGTAGTTCTGTGGCACCTTAGAAACTAACAAAATATATAGGATTATGAGCTTTTGTAGGTAAAACCCACTTCAGATTAATTGAGTTTCACCCATGAAAGCTCATGATCCTATATATGTTTAGTCTCTAAGGTGCCACAAGACTGCTCATTTTTAAAGTTACAGAATCTCACAGCTACCCCCGAGACGTGTTTTTCCAAAATCTGAAGTTTTATTGTTGCTTACACTTGTATTGAGCTAAAGAAGCTATTGCATAAAGCAGAGGTGAAGAATCTTTTTTGGGTTGGGAACTGCTGACCACAGAAAAAATGAGTCGGAGCCACACACAAGTGAGAAGCAAACAGGAAAAAAAAGATCACTGATATCGTGTGTCTCTTCCTCTCTTCTCTTCTCCTCTCCCCCCCCACTCCTCGACTGAGGAGGAGAGACACTCCCTTGAACACCATAGCCTAGTAGGCCCAGGCTGTGCTCCATCCCCACAGGGGTGGGGGTGGTTGTTGGAGTGTCAGCACAGGCTCCCCAATTCTAGGAGGGGAGTCCCAACCCTCGGAGGTCAGAGCCAGGCAAGATGGGGGCTGCATTCGGTGGGCCTTAGGTTCCCCACCCCTGGCATAAAGGAAGAGAGAGATTTAATGTGAACTGCTGAGTAACAAATGTCTTAATCCTAAAGTATTTTAAGGGGATGACTGTCAATTAGCCAACACCCTGTTCCACTTCCTCCTTAGAATCATCTGTTTTGTTGGCTGAAGATCATAATCTAGTTTACTGTAACAAACATTAACTGGGGGATGGGGGGGGAGCTGCTTCCAGCTTTTAATCTATTTTAATGTTCATGAGGGATCTTGACTAATCTTCCTTAATAGATATAGCTACATCTGCTACTGCATGGACCCAGGAGACCTTAGACCCCTCCATTTCTGGAAAATTCATTGTGGGTGGCCTAGTACGTGCACAATGATCCAGTACATTTCTTCACCTCAGTTCATTCTCTTCTCTAATGGAACCATAAGAGCAAATGTTATCTCAGTGTCATTAAGGAACAACTTCATTTCTAGATAGTGTGACTCTCATTTCCATCTAAACCTGAACAAGTTTTTAAACTTAGCAGCCAGGGAGCATTGCAAGGAATTGGATTAAAACCAAGACAATACTAAGAATTTTAAACTGAGTTGTAATTCAGGTTGTCAGGCTTTTATGGGCAAATAGCCAAAGTGGTATATTTAGAATGATTTGGTCCTAAAACATGTATATTTTTATAAACTCTCTTAAATCTGAAAGTCATTCCAAAACAAAATAAAGGAATAAGAGCATCAATATAAAGGATGAGAATTCCAGGTTGTCATTGGCTAAAAACGAATTCTCTTTACATGGTTTCGTAGTTTTCCTGTTAAATCAAGACTGGAAATAAGGTATACATTTTTAAGAGTAACCAGCCATTGGAACAACCTATCAGTAGTTGTGGGATCTTTGTTACTGACCATTTTTAATCTAGACTGAATGCTTTTTAAAAAAATATTCTCTAGAAATTTATTCCAATCAAAATGACTTGATGTAACTGCTAACAAGGATCCCTGAAAACCTGCTTCACGTAGGATTTCAGATTATTCTTGTGCTGCCTTTTTTCCTCATCAGTTGTAATGATTCAGCTTCTGGCTTCAGGTTTATATATCAATGAAAATTAAAATATCTGTCCTGTTTAGGTGCCAATGATTCTAGTTGGCAACAAGTGTGACTTGGAAGATGAAAGAGTTGTGGGAAAGGAGCAAGGACAGAATCTAGCAAGGCAGTGGAATAACTGTGCATTCTTAGAGTCTTCTGCAAAATCAAAAATAAATGTTAATGAGGTAAGGCTTAATACTTTATGAAAAAATGAACTGCTTTTCTAACAACTTGCTGCTGCTTGCTGTCTAAATTTTGAGCTTCATCTTAAGTTCCCTTCGATGTCATGGACAGAATTGTACCCTAATGCTGCAAGGAATTGTCATATGCTTGATTACAGCTAGCTTCCTAGTTACAAATTTAAGGCTTTGGACTTGCAACTGCTTTTGGTTCTGCTTGTTGCAGATTTTTCACCTAAGATGCAGGCATTTCGTTATTGTACTCAATTTTTCATTGAAAACACATTTGACAGAACAATTGTTCTTGCTTTGTCACATTTTTCACTCTTATGATAGAGGGGGAGCTGCAAGGTAGTTTTTAACATCAGTAGGGAGGATCCCAGCCACTTCCCACAAGAAATGTCTTGCACAAATATTATCAACTCTGTGAATATAAATTATTTGTTTTTTGGGGTCTTGTGGGCCTTAAATCAGTGGTTCTCTATCTATGGTCTGCAGACCACTTGTGGTCCACATACCACAGTGGTCTGCGGCTTGAGCTCTGTTCCCTCCCTTCCCCCTGCAGCAGGGAGCCTGCTATGTTGCTGCAGCCTCACCCACTCTTCCTACCCCCTGTGTGGTTGGAGTACCAGCGTTGGCTTCCCTCTGGAGGTGGGGGGAGAAATCCCCAAGTCTTGCTGTGAAATCCTTTTCGTGGGGAAGAAGTGCTCCCCCTTCCCCAGCTGGGAGAACAGCAGTGACGGGTGTGCTGTTTGGAGGCTATCCCCACTGTTCCTATTGGCCAGAATCTGGTCAATGGGAGCAGAAAGAGGTGGTGAGTGGGGCGCAAAGACAAGTGTTCTCACCCCCCCTTCTCCTCGTGCCCAGACCCCTGGACCTTCAGCCTGCTCCTGCACCCTCCCCCCGGCCAGACATCCTATCCCAACCCTTGCTCCTGCACTCTTCCTCCTGACCCCATACTGCACCTTCCCTTGCTCTTGCCCCTCCCTCTGGTCAGACACCCTACTCCCAGCCAGACTTTGCCCCTTAACATCCTCCTGTACCCCCATCCTTTTCGCTGGCACACTGAACCCTTCATTTTTGTCCCAACCCCAGAGCCTGGGAGGGTTCATAAAATTCAGTAACCCTGGAACCCCGGAAGAGTTAATCTGGCCAATGGGAAACCCTGAACCTTAGTCCTCCCTGTCCCTTCGCCTCACCCCAACGGGCTGGAATGCCAGAGGAGTGAAGTGGTCTCAATTGGGGGGGGGGAGCACATCAGTGAGGCTTGGGGGGGATTTTTGGAGGGGGCTTGATAGGTTTGTTTTTGTTTTTGTTTTGTTTTGCTTCTCTCTTGTCTGGTCCCCAATTGTTGTTCTGTGGGTCAGTGGATCCAGACCTAAAAAAGGTTCCCCGCCCCGTCATAAAAAAAAATTGAAACCTTTTGTGCTAGACATACTTTAATATTTTACTTGATTTAAAGTTGTTTGATAAACTAACATGAGAAAGTTAAAGTGCTTACTCTGTTTAATAATATAAATTAATATTTCCTTTCTTACTAGTTAAATTAAACCGTTCTCCCTAGCTGCAGCACTAGCAAAATGGCTTGGACTTAATTATGTAATTAACGGCAAGTTTCCATTAGCAACTGGTGGTCCACAGAAAGGTTTGCATTGAGCCAGGTGGGCCATGGGCCAAAAGGTTTGAGAACCACTGCTTTAAGCTGATCTCATTTTAAAATGTATAATAGCTAATACAGTAAAACCTGTGCTATCCAGCACTTAACTAGCCAGAAAACTTTAGAAACTGGCAAATTTCCAAGCTGGGAAAAAACTTGTTAAAAGCTGCCCCTCCTCCGCTCCCCCACCAAAAAAAAAAAAAAAAAAGGAAAGTAGTGCTTTAAGATGGGCTGCTCCTCAGATGCTCTCCCTCCCTCCCTCCCTGCCAGATGTGCATGCAGCATGTACTTGGGGGAGGGGTGAACTGCTGCTCCTGCCCCTCCCCCCCACAGCACCCGGCACCCCCGTGGCTCCTGGCCGCCCCTGGCCTCCTCCCCGGCAGGTCAGACCCCCAGTGGCTCCTGGCAGTTATCCGGAATTTTTAGAAAACCGGCACGTCTTAATCCCTAGGTGTGCCGGGTAACATAGGTTTTACTGTACATATATTTTCTTGTTGAGAATTTCGGGAGACTACCTGTTAGCCATTAGATCAGGGCTACTCAACATGCGGCCCATGGTTCGCATGCGGTCTGCAGTCTGTTTGTTTGCAGGCCACAGTGAGGTTTGGGTTTACGCGGGGCTCAACACGCGGCTTGCGGGTGGGATCCTTTGAATATGGCCTCCAATGGGAATACGCTCCACAACAGCAAGGTGTCTCCCAGATGGAGTGAGCATTGAAAGATACAAGCAGACAGGCTGGCTAGAACAGACAGGTACAGGGTGTCAGCGTTTCTAGTACCCGGGGGGAGATGCTGGGAGCGCAAGGGCATTGTGGGAAGTGCTTTGTATATATTTGCATGTATATGCAACCACACTTAAGTTGCTGCCCTCCGCATGTGCTGTCAGTATCATTGTGGCCCCTGGGACTTCCAAAGTTGAGTAGCCCTGCATTAGATAAATCCATTTTGTTAAGGGTAAAAGAAATCCATTTTAACGGATTAAACTTCATGCAATAGGAATAGAATGCTCCAATGTGGAAAATGCCCAGGAAATAACTACTGATACAACTACAATTTATGAACTTGTTTTAAGACATTCAGAAATTAAGAGGAGATATTACTGGAGGAGATGATATTCACTTATAAATAAATGAAGCGCATGCTAAATAACTGGAGTACATGACATCCTCACTAGAAGTCCAAGATGCATTCAAAAAAACTTGGGCTTGTAGGGACACAACTTAAAGCAACATAACTTAAAGCGGGGAATTTTTTTCCCACGGCTGACTTCCATTTGCACAAATTGGGTTTTTAGGGGTTCTTTTTGCATGACTTAAGAGTGAAGAATGAGAGGATTAATAATGCATCAGTTCCTATAAGCATCAATGACTTCAGTATACATCCATTCCACACTGGGGCCACTTATAGCAGGGATGCCCTGAATTTAGATCTGATTGACTTGCATCTAAATTATTGTTCTCATGAAATTGTGTTCATACAATTCCAATTAGATATGTGTTCTTGTATTTCCTGTCCTAGTTTACATATTTTTGCTGTGATCTTTTCTGTTGTTGCAACATTTTACCCTGAGGAAGCTGCTGAAAACTTTTTTTTTTTATTAAAAATTCGGATAATAGTCATTAAATTAGACTGAGTATCTAATCAGAATAATAAACAGTTATTTAAACTAGATTAAGTTTTCATATCTTTAAAGTTAATTTAATAGCTCTTATCAAATGTGTAACTTATAACTGACAGATGGGTTACAAAGCATGTAAAATTCTAAAATATAGAATTGAATTCTTCTAGAGTTGTCTTAGAGAAATATTATCTCTTTAAGAGGAGTAATTCTACAAAAAGTAAATAAACGGCTTATGGCTCATTTTTATCCCCTGTATTTTACTTGAATGCTTAATTACAGATCATAATTCTGCATACAGTTTAATCAGTTGGAATGGGAAATAGTTACTTGCAGTTTTAACCTTCATGTTTTGAGACTTATTTAAAGTGTGCACTTCAAGTACATGCATGAAAAGCTTAGAGACTACAAGTCAGAGAAGGAGCTTGAATTGCCTAAATGAAGCATTACCTGTGTTCACAGATCTTTTATGACCTTGTGCGACAAATTAACAGAAAAACTCCAGTGCCTGGAAAAGCACGCAAAAAGTCGTCATGTCAGCTACTTTAATTCATAGATGTACTGTAGGTCTGAGCCAGGTAAGCTCTCTTAGTTTTGTTGTTGACCTACTATTACTGTAATATGAGTGCAAAATAGAATCAGATTTTATTTATTTTAACATAGAAATAAAGGTATTTGAAATAGCTGTGTGGGCTCTGCCATTCGAGTCTCATCAAAGGCATGCATAAGATCTGCCTCTCGTATTGGTGGACCAAAATGTAATGATGGGCTGAAGGAATAACTTTTCATAGACATAAGAAAATGCAAATATGAGCTTTTAAATCATTAAACATAGCCAGCAAAAATAAGCAGGCTTCTACAAAGTCTGATTAAACAGTGTATCTTACTGAAAAGGAACTGCTGTTCTGAAAGATTGTAGTGTATTCCTGTAAGCTGAAATGTCAGTTTTTGCTTTGTGATCTTCTGTAAATGTGTACATAGAGGCTTATAAATTGTGTTAAGACATATTTAAAAAAAAATTTGCTATGGACTGAAAAGATTGTATAGGCTTTCATAACTTAAAACATACATTGGCCTGATAAAGGGGTTACATTTTCAAAAAAAAAAAAAAAGTTGCAACCTGTATATTTAGAAATGTGGTGTTTCATGTGTCCCTCTTTGAAACTTTTACTTAGTTATTGGTTTACTAGATTAACATTTTTAGTGTGACAATTAATTAGTGCCTTACATATTTTAAGAAGGCTAAGAGCAAGCTCAAGTCTGCTCATTTTGGGGCAAGACTTTTGAGAAATTGATGGTAAGTCACTAACCTGAGGTTGTCCTTTAAATTTCCTTTTTCCTATCCTATGCATTTGCATCCTGAGTATGGAGTCAATGCTGTATTTTCATGGTGGTTCTGTTAGTGCACAACAGTCACCTATTCATCTTGATTCTTTAAGGTGTGTTGTCAGCCTTCAGTAGCCTGTTTAAATGGATAGGATTGCATTTCAGTGGTTCTGTTCTTTCTCAATGTTCTGGTATAGGATTGTGTCATCCCTGCCACTCAGTGTATTTGAGGATTGTGCAGGTGGAGGGAGTTTTGCTATCTGAGCTATGGTATTGTTAGTACAATAACATGCAGACCTGTCTTAAAATCCAGATAGTGCATTGTCTTTTCTCTTCCAGTATCTGGCCAAAATGTCTAAGCAGAGTGAAGTGTCTGAATTCAAATAACATTTCAGATTGGTTGGTTGCCAGAAGCATCTGTGGAAAATGGCAAGACAAAAGTAAACTCATTGTTCTGAACTAAAACCCCAACCCAAATGCTCCTGAACACTGTTAGAAGTGGCAATATTCTCTATGCACCAATAACCACTACTGTAACTGTATGGTTTGAGCTCGCCAGAGTAAAATATAAACTGGTACAGGGGAAGTAAAAATAATCTGTTTAATTTCAATCACATAGGCAAGTCTACACTGCCAGTTCATTGCATTGCAACGTTCTGGCGTGGGGTGTGAAAACTTGTGTACGCTCCCTCCCTCCCTTCCTCCCCCCAAGTGCAGCAAGTTGCAGTGCTCTAAAGCATTAATGTAAAACAGGCTAGAGTGCTGGTAGCTGCTTTCCCAGTGCTGTTAGCTATTCCTTTCCAAGGAGGTGGTTTTCCTAGAGCATTGGGAAAACTCATTCCAAGCATTCCTGCCATGGCCACAGTGCCATGTTTAAAGCACAGCGGTAGTAGCACTTAAACTTTACAGCTTTGTCTATACTGGAAAGTTAATCTAGGAATCAGGCAAACTGGAAAGAATGTTTTTCATGGCTGACCTAGTGACATTTTAAACATGGTACTGGTGCTACAAGTTAGGGTTTTGATATTTTGCTGCTGCATACATAGTCTTACCAGTCACTCTATCAGAATCCCATGGTTAAAGGTTGTTACGGCGAATGATTAGTGTTGAAGGACATTTTAAATGCATTCTGCCAATATTTCCCTAATCTTGTTAAACTATCACTGACATTGTGCCTGTGGTATCAAAATCCATCTGTTTTCATTTTTTTTTTTTTTTTGCTCCCTGTCTAATGTCTTTACAAATCCAAGTGTCAGAGGTTGGTAGGGCATGTTTAAAGGAAAGAAACTACTGCTTTTCATTGCTGCTTAATATTTAACAAGCAAAGTTATAAAGGTAGAAACTACTTATTTTTCATTCACCTGGAGTACTACTTTGAATAGTTCTTTGTTCCTCTTGCCCGTGAATGCTACCACTTCTGAGTTTTTATCATGACTTTCATTATTTTTAACATAACTTCTCCATCTGATTTGTTTTCTGAAACTTTTTTAAAACTATATCTTCTGGGGCTGTTTTCATTGAAAGGGTGAAAGTGCAAATGTGTTCAGTTACAGTAAATACCCACATAACTTTGGGGTATTGAGGCAGATGGTTAAGTGGTACACTTGTACACAAGTAATAAAAATGAACTTACCAAAATGTAGTACTGTTTTTATAAAACTTCAGTTTGCCATAAATTGGCCAATGGTTCCTTATAGGTAATTCCACTTCCTCACAATATCTTTATCAGCCAATCTGATTTCCTTTTTGAAGGTCCCTTTTATAACTAAATTGTATTTAATGTACAGGTTGGCCCTCCACTGGTCCAGTACACTGGGATCTAACTGGTCTCGAATGAGGGAATTTGCCAGACCAGGAAAGGTCCCCTGCCACCAGTCCCCCAGCCCGCTGCACCTCCCCACTGCTGGCTCTGCTTCTGCCTCCAACTGGCTATCCTGCTAGCTCTGGTTCCTGGCTGGGCTTGCTAGACACACTCCCCCCAGGCATCTGGCTGCACCATCAGCCCTCTTCCCCCCCCCCCTCCCCCCTCGCCACCACTTCCACCATCACCACTCCCTTCTGGGCTATTTGGTCCATGGATGTTGATGGACCAGAGAGTCCTAGTTTAGGGCAGTACAACCTGTATTTGTAAAATGTTGCTTTGACCAAAATACATATGGAAAAATATCTTTAAAACCAATTTCACTGGGCTTTTATACTAAGTCACTTAATGAAGGATTATATTAAGTGTGCTATAAAAGTTTTAGATAGTTTAAATAAAAAACAATGCTGCGAGCCCTTTTAACAATTTTTATAAGTCTTCCATTCTAACTGTTCCAAAATCAGTCAAATGCATATTTCACATGGATTAAAGTAAATAAAAAGTTGCAGATATAAATGTTACAACTTTTTCAGTGTGAAAGTTCAGGGTATTGTGTTTTCTAAACATGTGCATGAGTAGTTTCAGACATGTAGAACTCTTGAGACCTAGTTGGGGGGAGAGGGGAAAATATGTTGGTTCTAGGCAGTTTTTAAAGGGGACATTATTTAAATCAAACTTTTTACCTATTGTTGCAAGTTGCACTTAATTAGTTGGTGTCTCTAGGTCTTTATGCACTATTATTTAGGGACTTAAATGCTACTTTCAAAATTTACTCATTCACATTAGTTACAGTGAGATGCAGAACTGTAGTCCTAGGAAATTGCTTTAATACTGCTTTAATCTCTGATTTTATTGTTACAGGTCTGAAGAACTGTTGCCCAATTCAACAGTGCCAGCATTCCAACTTTATTAAATCTACCAACATTTTAAATGGACTTTCCTGTGGTGGTACCCTTTAAGAAGTGGATGAAAGCTACTACATCAGTTTGCACATTCTAATCACTTTCCAGTGTCACAAGAGATTTTTACTTATAAATATTCTAAGTGTATGCAACTGGTAAAACCAGAGCCTACATCCAGTATTACTGATAAGAGACATTCATCCACCAATGTTGTACATGTATGAAAACTGTGTACTGTATACTTCAATAATCCCCATACTTTCTATTGGAGAGTACAATAATGTAAATCCTGAAAGCACCACTATTTTAGCATAATGAAAGAAAGTCCAAAGAGCTCCTATATAGACTACTCCAGATAACTTTGCTTCATCGGTATTTGTAGCTTATTGTAACTTTTTTTAAAGAAATACAGGATCATCATCATATTATACAAAACTGCTTTGATTAACACAACAGCTTTAGTTTTTTAATTTTAGGAAAAACCTGTGGAGACAGTGATCTAGTCTTTAAAATAAGAGTCCTTTCAGTATGTCTGACTAAAGACATTGCCTTTAATATCTGTTGGGAAGGAAATGTCCAGACTTTTCAACCTTTTATTGTATGTTTCCTTTTCCTTGTTTACATAGGGAATAATGTTTATAGTTGTGTGTACAGTGGGGGTCTACAACAAGAAGTGTATATTTTAAAATGATTTTTTAATGATTTAACAATTTTGTAAAATCATCGTCAGGCTTTGCAGCTGTAGATTCTCACTGTTAATTCCCTTGCTTGCTCATGCATAAGTGTATTTGCAATACCAAATATACAGGTTTTAGTACTTTTGCCTGTTAGTGATTGTTTTACATGTGTAACGTTTTGGTTGAGATGTTAAATGGTGGAAGAGTACTGTGGATGTGAATGTGGGAAGTAATTTTAATCATGTGTAATTGGTCACAGGGCCTAAGTTGCAGTAATTAACTTTTTGCTGATTTATTTAACAATGCCTTGTTGCTTTGTATGAATTAACGTTTGGATGTAAAGATTGTGTGTATATCCAACAGGGAGCCACAGTATTTAAATTGACCAACCTAATGTTACAACTGCTTTGAGGTGGCCAAATGTAAACTAAAAGCCTTAATTAAAAGTGGTGCAATTTTGTATGACTTAGCATCAGTAGTTCAATAAATTTGGATTGCCATGCAAGGGCTTGCATTACAATTATCTACTACTTGAATGTTTTGTGTAGCGTTTTAATAAGGCCAGTAAAATACGGGTTTAACAAATTTAAACACATTTTGTACTGTGAGGCTTCATAGCTCTTAGGACCAAAAGGGACTGTTATGACCATACGATCTGGCATCCTGCATAACACAGGCTATAGGAATTCATCCATTTAATATGGGTGAGTGTGTCGCTATTGATGATGTCTGGTATTACCTAGGTAGATGTTAGGGCTTTTTTAGCGCACTAGTGGTACCACGTTGAATTTTTTCTTTCCCTGTGGAAAAAACATTTTACTAAAGGAAGCAATCTATTAAAAAAAAGGGTTTTGATGTTTAGTGCTGCTTTGGGATACTTAAAAGTGTTCTCTGTAACTTGTTTGACTTTCTATACAATGATCTTTCTAAAGTCAGCATCTTATGTCTATAAACACTCTCTGGATGAAGTGGGCTAACATATTACTTCTTTCTAGATTAAAACATTTCCATTTGATCTTGGGTAAACTTACTTATTCTAACACACGCTATTTAGAAATTAAACTTTAAACTTGCAAAGTTAAGCACTTGGAATTAGGAAACAATAGAATTGTTTGCCTGTGCCACCTTAATTCAGTCCTTTTTTTGCATAGACATTATGATAGTCTTTTACAAGACATCACATTGTTTTTCCATAAGACCCCTGCCTCAGTTATCACACAATGGCTGGTACTCACAAAATGAGCAGTTACTCCCCAACTGATCCAGGGCTCCAAGCTGCTCCTGGGCTCTATTCAGTGCACGCCCTTTGAAATGCCTCTGCAGTGTTTCAAAGCAGCAGCACACACAGAGCCTGGCACCCTAGACTCTGCAGCATTGCAGCTTTGAAGTACCCTCCTCTTCTCTTGCCCCTCT
>CM057845.1:57498921-57509770 GCA_030068395.1 Apalone spinifera
ATCTACTGGTTGATGACCACTGATTTAGCATATCTGGCGCACCTTGCAATGCCTGCTACTAAAGTGCCATGCAAACTCCTGTTCTCACTTTTAGGTGACATTGTAAATAAGAAGCAGCAGCATTATCTCCTGTAAATTGAAATAAAATTGATTTTCTTAGTGATTAGCTGAACAAGAAGTAGGACAGAGTAGGCTTATAGGCTCTATTCTCAAGTTTTACATTGTTCTGTTTTTGAGAGCAGTAGGAATGTTATTATGTACCCAAGTGCATGGTTAACCAATAAGCCTAGGCTCATTGGTTAACCCTCACAGTTACATGCATCTCTTCACCACCACCCTCCCCTCGCCCTCCACTGCACCTCCCAGCTGCCTTTGTATCAGAGGCAGCAGGAGGGCATTGGAGGCGAGAGCCAGTGTTCGCAGGGAGCTGTCTTTTAAACCAAGCCCCATGAGCTCCTGCTCCCACCTGTTCCCCCCCCCGACCTCACCTCCCCATGTGTAAACATGTAACAGCTTCATATAAATGTATTTTAACATCCCTAGAGTACAGATGTGACAGAAAAGCTCTAACTTGCACTTTCAGGATAAAGAGATTGCTCACTTTATTATTATTAAAACAATAAATAATTTTTCAATTCACCTCACACAAGTAATGTAGTGCAATGTACACTCTTTATTCTGTGTTGTGATTGAAATCAGTATTTGAAAATGTAAAACATCCCAGAATAATCAATAAATGTCAATTAGTATTCATTTGTTTAACTTATTAAAACTGTGATTAATCATGATTAATGTTTGTTACGTGAGTTAACTGATTAATAGACATCCCTAGTTTTTACACTTCCTTTTATTTTGTTGGTCTGTTTCTAAAACATACCCTTAATCTTATTATCTCACCAGAAGCCTTGAAACTCCTAATGAACAGTTTTAATTCACACAATCTCTGTTTTATGTCCCTTTCTAGCTCTGTTCTGTGACTATTTTTTTCCAACAGCTATCTTAACTTGCTTGTAGTTTTAAACTATTCTGCCATTTTCCCACAATTTAAACTGTAACTTGGTTTGAAGTTCTAACATAATAAGGCATAGGGAGGAGGATACGTGTATTAAGAATGTGTGAAATGTTACCATGATTTTCTAATTTGTGAAGGATGTAAGTCACCCATGGTGGATCCAAAGTTGGACCTTTTTTAAAGGTCCGTCATAGTTTTTAGAGCTACTCTGCTTATCTCCTTAAGAAATAATAATTGAATGGAAAAGCTTAAACTCTTGGCAGTCTAAAATTGTTTTTTCTTTTCCCTGTGTTTAGTTGGATGACAGCAACTGGACAGCTGCACACTCACCTCAGCATACAGGAATGTTCACAAACCTGGACTTGTCCAATGTGACAGAAGATGTTACCATGAGTGCTGTTCTGTTGCGTGAGGATGATCCTGGAGAAGCTGGTGAGATGACTTTGTGCTTTCACAACAAAATAAAATGAAGCAATTATTATTTTTTGCAGTTCTTAGATGTATGTCCTGCTTTAGTGCTATAACATTTTTCCAGAATATCCTTGCCTGATTTTCCCTCCCAATCCTTCTTGCTGGCTGGAGAAGATGATACTCTGTGAACTTTCTAGTGACTGGAGTTGCCATCAGGAAGCCTGTTAATCATTACTGAGTGAAAAGAGAGTTCTGTGGAACATGGAGTCACATGTAATCTGCCAATTCTACAGCTTTAAGATGCAAAATAGTTGGGTTTTATGGAATTAGGCTCTTTTGGTGTATCTTTAAAGCTTCCTTATTCAACTATATCTGTAGCAAAATGTGATATAATTGCTGTGTGACTTCAGATCCATAACACTGAGAATCTACCTTTTATGTAGTCCACTTTTAGTTGTGGCGGTAAATTTGCATTGCACTGTGCAGGGTGCTCATAGTTCACATAAGTGTCTGCATTGTTTTTTTTCCTTATGATGACACCAAGGAAGATCTGCAAGTCAGATTTTATTGAAAAATAGTTTTGAAAAAGATAAATTTAAATTAATCATTCATCAGGAAAATTTCTTGTGTTCAGTTTTTCACAAGTTCAGTTTTTCACAAGTGTGTTCAGTTTTTCACAAGTTATGGCATGCGATCATGACTTTCTTCTTTAATGTTTTCTAGCTACTATGAGTATGTACTCAGATTTTCTGCATTCATTTTTGAAGCACACTTCAACTACTGTTTTTGAACTTGTAGAAGAGTATGAGACTACTTGTAATAACCAGGTAAATTGTAAAGTATTTCAAGTTGTATTTCCTTTTATAAGAGTTGTGTTGCTGAAACTAGGGATGTTTCCCCTTTCTGACCTAGTTGACCTCTCTGCTAGTCAACTTCTGAGACCCCTGTTAAGAGTTCAAAGGAGTTTTTGTTCATTTACAACTAATGTACAAAGTCCTTCTCTTAACACGAGAACCAAAAACAAAAGAAGCAGTTTCTTAGCTTACAACCCCAGGCCTTATTAGCCGTCATCAGACCCAAAAGTGCTCTATAGATCAGCGATGGGGAACTTTTGAGGGTTGGGGGCCACAGAGCCTTAGAAAAATCAGTTGGGGGCCGCACACAAGAGAGAAGCAAAAAAAGCCCAACCAAACCATCACTGGCATGGCTCCTGACTGAGAAGGAGAAAGGCACTGCCCACATTTCCCTCGCACGCCAGAGCCTAGGAGGGCCCAAGTTAGTATATTTTGTGTGCTCCAGCCCTGTGGGAGGATGGTGGAGGGGCTGGAGCACCAGAGAGAGATCCCCGTTTCTGGGGGGAGCCCTGAGCCTCAGGAGGTCAGATCCAGGCAGCCCCTGGGCCTTAGGTTCCCCACCCCTGCTCTAGATTTTCCCAGGGTCATAGATTATTCGGACTAATAGGACTGGAAGAGTCCTCAAGAAGTCTAGTCCAGTCTCCTGCACTCATGGCAGGATTAATTATCTAGAGCAGCAGCTCAAATTGTGGGGTGGAACCCCGAAGTGTGATGTGACCCCACTTTAATAGGGTCTCCAGGGCTAGCATTAGACTTGCTGGGACCCAGGGCTAAAGCCGAGCTCCACCCTCATCCAGGGCAATAGGACTGGAGTTTTATATAATAATTTTGTTGTCAGAAAGGGATTTGTGGTGCAGTGAGGTTTGAGAATTGTTATTTAGACCATATCTGACAAGTGCTTGTCTAACCTGCTCTTAAAAACCTCTAGTGATGGAAGTACCACAAATTTATAGGCCAGTGTTTCTCAAATTGTGCTCCACGGAGCCCCAGGGCTCCGTGATACATCTCCAGGGGCTCCACGAGGTTGACAAACTGGAAACATCGGTAGGTAAAACACATACAATCAGTGGACCGCAGGGGTTCCGCATAAATTTTTACACATGTAAAGGGCTCCAGAGCCCAAAAAGTTTGAGAACCACTGTTCTAGGCAATGTATTCCAGTGCTTAACTGGAAGTTTTTTTCTTTTCTTTGTCCAACCTAATTGCTGCAAGTTAAGCTCTTTGCTTCCTATTTCATCTCGAAGGGTTAAGGAGAATATTTTTTCTCCCTTATCCTTGTGAACAGTTTTCAAATAAATAAATGGCTAACATGTGTCTCCTCCCCCCTCCCCCTTAGTCTTCTGAAGACTAAATAAACCCATTTTTTTTTCAGTTTGTCCTCATGTCATATTTTCTGGCCGTTTAATTTTTGTTGTTCTTTTCTGAACTTTTTCCAATTTGTCCACACTTTTCCTGAAGCGTGGCACCCAGAACTAGACATAACTCCAGTTGATACCTAATAAGCACAGAGTGCTTATAATAATTATTTCTTGAGTCTTGCTTACAATACTCCTGGGTTACGTATGCAGAAACAGCTTCTTGCACAAGAAGTATGTAGTGTAAGAGTTTTTGCACAAAAAGTTCTTGCGCAAGAGCACGTTCACACCTCAAAGCACATCGCAAAAGCCATGTGCTTTTGCGCAAGAGAGTGTCCACACTGCATGGACGCTCTTGCGCAAGAAAGCTCACAGAATGGCCAACAGAGCACCTGTGCTTTTCCCATAGGGGTTTCTTGCACCCACACTTGCCTTTTTGCGCAATGGCTGTAGTGCTAAAAGCAGTTATGCCTCAGAAAAGGTTTACCTATGGCGGAAAAAGCCCTCTTTTCTGTTGTTTAACTGCCCATTTAATTGCACAAGAGCATGTTTGAGGTGTGGACGCTTCCCAGGTTTTTGCAAAAAAATTTTATAGTGTAGACATAGCCCTAATGATAAATACATCCCGAAATGTTTGCTTTTTTGGCAACAGTATAACACTCTTGACTCTCACCTAGCTAATGATCTACTGTGCCCCCCTCATCCTTTTTTGCAATACTACTTCATACACAGTCATTTCTTATTTTGCATGTATGCTAGCTCATTGTTCCTTCCTAACTGGAGGACTTTGCATTTGTCTTTATTGAATTTCATCCTGTTTATTTCAGACCATTCCTCTAATTTGTCCAGTTCACTTTGAATTTCAGTCCTATCCAAACTACTTGTAACCACTCCTTAACCACATCCTTAAACGTTACAAGTGTACTCTGTGACTATCTAATTAATTGATGAACATCTTGAACAGAACTGGATCCAGAACTCATCCCTGTGTGATCCCATTCATTATGCTATTCCAGCTTAACTGCATCACTCATAACTATTCTCTAGGAACGATTTTGCAACCAGTTATGCACTCATAGTAGCTCCATCTGGTTGGTATTTCCCTGTGTCATAATGTTCATGACTACTGCTTGCCTTCCTTGCTTTTTTTTGCCTTTTGCTTTTCTCTGTTCTTGTCTGTTCTCACTTTTTCTATTTTTTTTCTCATCAACCCACATTCACCTGCTCTCAACACCCAATGAAATGCCCCCGCTATCCACCTGGTGCTGGTTTCTGGACTGATATTGTTGGGCCTTATTTTAAATATCCCCATAAATGTTTCTTAACACACACTTCACTTAAGATTGCTCTCACACATCAGTTTGAATAAGGTTTTAACTCTACCTGTAGCCAGGTTTCACCCAATTCATAACATCTCACCACCCGCTGATAGGGTGGTGAACTTTCTACCCCTACAGGCAGGACAATTCATTCCCTGCAAATGTCTTGACGTTCCAGCCTGAGGACTTTTGCAGCTGGACTTCATGGCCTGTCTGGACACTTTATAATAATTGCTCCAACAGAGATTTAACTTTCACCACCTTTCTGAGAATTCTCCAGATGGTGCTTTTTCCTTTTGTGAAGCCTCTAGGTCTTGTTTTCTTTTATTTGTTTTTATTTCTGCAAGCATTGCCATCATTGCTCAGTCTTAGTTCCACAGAAAGACCAGCTCACAGTTTCTGTTTGAAAGTGGTAGTTTTACGCAGACACACAATCGGTATCAATGCAGCTGCAGCACTCTACTAGGAACTGCAGCAGAGACAGCAACAGCATTTGGGCTGCCGCTCCCAGGAGCCAATTCCCTACACCGGCAGCTCCTCCCACATGTCTGTACCATCTGTAGCCCCTTCCACTGGGGCAGTCACTAGGCTTACAAGCAGCTATCCCTGGTTGTGCTAGTGTGTTCTCAGTTTGTGTGTGCTCTCTCATGCACACACCTGATCAATACAAAATGGAGCCTTCTCCCCACCCTATCCACCTGGTGCTAGTTTCTAAGCAGATTCTATTAGATTTTGTTGTAGCTGTGACCTCATAAGTGATTCACACCGCTCATAACAGAGACTTAATATGTTTTCCTGCAATTAATGAATCATGATGCTTAGAACTAACAAATTGCAATTGTTCAGGCAGTTAATAGGCTTAGACTATGTACACACTGCATTTGAGGTTGGTATATAGTTCAGGGGTATGAATAAGGACCACCTGCTGAGCGATGTAAGTTATACCAGTGGTTTCCAACCTGTGGTCTGCTGACCCCTGGTGGTCCATGCCGGTACTGCAGGGGATCCATGGACCATTTAAAAATAAGGATCGGGCTCACAGTGGTGGGCCGGATCCTTATATTTCTCCTTTTTTTCCCTCCGCCAGGGAGGAAGATCCGTGAAATTTTAATAGATTGAAAAGGGGTCCGTATACTTGAAAATGTTGGGAACCACTGAGTTATACAAACCTAATTGCCGCTATGGACATGCTATGTTGATGGGAGAGCTTCTTCTGCCAATATAGCGGCTGGAGTAACTAAGTTGAAGGGAGAGCTCGCTGTTGATTTAGAGTATCTGCACTAATAATGCAGCTGCAAGCTCTGTAACGTAGCCATAGCCTAGCTTTTCTGCTTCCAACCAAAGACACACAAGATCTTAAACCAAGCACCTATCTTAGGTAATGGAGTACTCAGGATAATGTGAAAATTGCTTTAATGCAGGGATGTGGAACCTACAGCACTCAGGCCTCTTTGTTTTGATCCAGCCCCCAGATTGAAAAAAGGTTCACCACCCCTACTTCAGTGGCTTGAAACACAATGGAAAAAAGTAATTTACTGTGTATAATTATTTATATCAGGTGAATATGCTGGGGAAAATAGTTTATCGAGCAACTCCTGGACAGCAGAAGTTTTCAAAGACTGCTAGTGTTCTGTGGCTTCTCAAGCAAGAGATGGTAACCTGGAGACTACTGTCCTCACTTTACAGGTAAAAAATAAATATTTTTTTTTGCCAACAAGTTGATCACTTGGATGAACAAACTACTGGATTTATTTTCTGCATGGAAAAATATTTACTCTAAGCAATGCTCTTTAATTATGCAGCATAAATGTGCATAAGACAAAATTGACTTGCCATTGTGTAAGTATTTATTAAACACACATACTGAACAGATAAGTTAGTGGCTTTTTCATTTGATTTGTATTTATAGGGAAGATTTTACATTGGGAGAGACACAATCTTAACTATTTTCGTATTAACCATTAATAATATTTTGTATGTTTGTATCTAGAGATAGAATACAGTCTGTCCTAGAAGATGAAACAATGTTTGAAATTGCGGTAAGCTGTTTTTGTTTTTGGTTTGGGGTGGCTATTTTTTCTTAAGGACAACTTGTAAATCTAGATACACTTGTCTTCAACCTAAACACCATTTAGAACATGAAAGTAAATGGAGTGTAAACAAAAATTAAACTGATTTGATTTTCATTGTCTAATAAATTTAGTTGAACTGCATAAATTATGAAAAGTGGACCAGATTAAATGTTTGTTTATTAATAAGATGGAAATAGGTTTTAAAATATGATTAGATTGCATCTCTATAACCACTCTATACAATTCGAAAGTTTGTTCTAAGTGGCTATTTGTCCATTTCTTACAAGTTCCAGGGACATAGATAATGGTGTTCCTATGGGACAGTCAAGAGTTGCGAATTTGTTTCCATCTTCAAGAAATCTGAATGATCTAGGGGGCCTTGAAATGTTTAGCATCTTGTTATCTTAATTTTTTCTTATAAATGCAGACTGAAGAATTTTGAAAAGTTTCCTTTATCTCTCTCTTCGCTGCTTGTTACAAAACAATGTTGTATGGTAGAGTATATTTAAAGAGATTAAAGACTAAAGGGTGTAACTTTTTCTTTTGTAAAATTTGTAGCTACAAATAATGTTTGTCATAAAATCTCAAGCTAGTACTGCTTCAGTTGAGGAGATGCCTCCAATCAATATTTCCAAATTAAACTCCCGTCAGAAATGGACCCCTTGCTCCATCTCACCCTCCCCAGGAAATCCTCTGTATTTTAGCAAGAGCCTCTTTCATCCTACTTTTGGTGAGGGTTTTATATGGAGTTAGATCTCTGTGACAAAGGCAGAACATTGTGCTGATCAGTTTTTAATTTTGTAACTTATTTTGAGGACACCTAGAACATTGAGTTAGTGCCCATTTTTTACAAAATTTGTGGTGTACATGTAAAATACATACTTGAGCAACCGAACTAGGATCCAAAGTATACCGATACTTGCTACCATTATCTAATTTGTAATATCACCTATGGACTGATTTGTTTATGTAATTTTATTTTATGGTATATGAAAGTATATCTCTTTTCTTGATATAATTTGGTATTTTTTAATAAGCTACTGATATAAAACTTAGCAGGTCAGTGTATATTTTATTTCCTGTTTTTTTTTCCCCCCCATTAACATTCTGACATTTTTATTAAAAAATAGGTTCTAAATGCTAGTGAAAAGACAGCTGTAGGCATCTTGTTTCAGAGAGACTCACTGGTTCGACAAAGCCAGGTATGATTTATAGACCAAAAATTATGGGAATAGATAAGTTAGCAAGCTTTAAATATTCGTTATACTCTATTAGCTTTTGTTATAGTTTCTATGTAGAATATTAAACTGCTTCTAGCACTGTATATTTCTCCAAAATGACTTTACTTAGTTATATAACCTCATTAGGGATTATATGCACAATTATATTTATGAAGGTAGAAGTCTTAGTGTTTTCACTGTTGGAGGCCAGATACATTCTTGAGGTTAATATGAAAAAGGCAAAAGATTAGGAATCTTGAAGCTACCTGTCTGGTATATCCTTTACTAGCCAACATATGGAGCATGATAAGCTGCTAACCAGTGGAATTCTAACAAGAATGGCTAACAAAAGTGGATATTGGACAGACAATCGGTCATGCTTAGTTACTTAGATGAGGAGTGGAATGATTTGGAGATGTGTATGTACAGATCATGACTAGACTAGGATGGGGCTGGGAGATTGATGTTATATTTGTAATAGGTGTGTTTTTAAAAAAACAGCTTAAATTTTATATTCTAGCTGGTGGTGGATTGGTTAGAGAGCATTGCCAAGGATGAAATTGGAGATTTCTCTGACAACATTGAGTTCTATGCAAAATCTGTATATTGGTGAGTTATTGGATCATCATTAAGGATCATGCAGAAATTTTCTCTTATATTCTGTATGCTGCATACTTCCTATGAGTTTTAAAAGCCATAATGGTTGATAGAACTGTTAAAAATTTACTCTTAGATTTTAAAAAACTGGTGACTCCTTTCATTTTTCCTTTTTTTAATTCTTAGAGCTTTTTCAAAAATTAAAAATTTTAAAACTTAAGGATGTGTTTGGTCAATCATTGATTGACCCCCCCAAAAAGAGAGGATTCAGTGTATTTCTTCACTCCCTGGTTTTAATTTACCCTTTCAAATCATGAATTCACATCTACTTATTTTTGTGAGCAATATATGTAACGGACAATAATCTTTTAGTTTACAGTGGCTAGGTTACTGACACCACTGTCTTAATTTATGCAGTCACACCTGATTTTATTGCTGCCTTGTTCTTCTACATTTGTCTATTCAGTTGTCAGAATTCTAGATTACAACTTTCTCTGCCAAGAACTGTCAGTGTAGTATATCCAATGTCTAGTGCACTACCTTAATCACTGTTTGAGGTCATTAGGTACTATCCCAATAGAAATCTACTATATATTTTAAAGAGTTGGTCGGTCTGCAAGTCTGATGGTTCAGAACACTTCCTAAATTATAAGAGATAGGACCACCAAATTTAGTATGCATCTTCCTCTTACCATAACGTAAAGCAGGGTCAAGGTTTGGTTGTGCCAAGACAATGGGATGTGCGTTGAATGCGATTGTTTCTCAAACGGGGAAAAAAAAGGGTGAGAGAGCAGGGACAGTTATACTCATGAATGTCCATAGGGGTGCTGCAAGTGCTCCAGCCCCACGGAACAGCTGCTGGCTGGCAGCATGGCCCCTGTCACCCCAGTCTACCCTGACAACTGCCAGATATTGACCTGGGCCATTGTGGCATGCAGCCCCTGCCATCCCAGGCCAGCCCAAGGGAGAAGCTGGTGGCTAAGCCCACCTCCTGTTATGAGCCTCCCTCCCCCAGTCCCTGCCATGAGCCCCTCCTCAACTCCCAGGCTTGACTCCTGCACCTTCCCCGTCACACCGCCAGCCCCCTTTCCTGAAGGACCCAAGCCAGGCTGGGTAAGTCTTAAATACATAGCAGATTAAAAGAGCATGTGTCTGTTCAAAAACTCTTCCTAAATAGTAAGAGCTAGGATCACCAAATTGGTATACAGCTTTCTCTTATTGTAGTTGTAAAACAATGTAAGGGGTAGGTTGTGATGGGAAAACAGGATGTGCCTGGAATGGGATTGCTTCTCATAAAACCAAACAGAAGAGACAATCACCAAATCAAGTACTGTCCTCAAAATTGGCATAACTGAGTGAATGTCGAAAGAGGGCTCAGGAAAGGTAGGGGCTCAAGGAGGGCATGCAGAGTGCCACCTCTGCCCACTGGCCCCAGTACAGAGCTGCCACAACAGCTCTGTTCTGGGCTGATGGAAAGCTGTCTTTCCCACCCCCACTCACCTCCCCTCCCCGTCCAATCTGTGGCAGCTCTGTGCTGGGAATGTGGAAAGGGGTGTCTTACCCTCTTCCCCAGTTGTCTGTTCCATTCTGGAATCACAGAGGGGGAGGCATGCCCTCCATCAGCCGTGGCACCCAACCCAGTACTGCCATTGGCAGGGGACAAGGTCTTCCTTCCACAGTCCCCATCCAGCCTAACCTGGGCCTGTTGCAACTGGGGGACATGCACTTCCTCTTTCCAACTGTGATTGCTGGAGCTGCAGTGGCTATGGAGAGGCACTCCTCATCTGGCCTCAAGCTCATCTGCAGAGAGAGAGAACTGGGGTAGTTGTCTTTCCCCAGTCAGCCTGTATACTGAACCCACTCCAGAGCAATGATTTAAATGAAGCGTGTACATTTTCTTTCTTTTTTTCTAAGAAAGAAAAATGAATTAAGGACCCTAGCAACATCAACTACATTTTCTAGTCTTACCCCATGTTCTTTATCAGATGCAGCAAGGCGGAGGGGGGGGG
>CM057845.1:57509780-57538494 GCA_030068395.1 Apalone spinifera
GGAGCCAGTGCTAGGGGGAGCTGACTTAAAAGCCAGTTGCCCCTGGCACCATCTCTGTGGTGCTGCTTCCACCCTCCCATGCTGCTGCCTCTATCAGTTGGAACCTCCTGCAGACAGGAGCTGCTGCCATGAAGCAGCCTCGTCTGTGGCCAGCCACCATGGACCCAGACTGCTTTGCTGCAGCAGCTCCTGTCCATGGGGGGGTCCATCCATCTGAGAGTCCCTTTGTTCAAAAACTCCTCCTTAACAATAAGAGCCAGGGCCACTAAATTTGGTATGCAGCTTCCTCTTATAACTTACAGCAAGGTCAGAGTTTGGTGCCAGGACAATGGGATGTGCCTGGAATTTGATTATTTCTCATCAAATGGAAAGGGGGGAGAGGTCTGGCAGGACGTACAGATATACTGCAGAATGACCACTGGCTATCAAGGGGCCAGAAATGGGGACCTGGACAGCTATAACCCCATTGGGCCAGGAAGATGCAGAGGTGGAGAAAGGGACAGCTAGCTGCTATGTATTTCAGAGAGGTTGTGTGTCTGTGTCCCTCATAGCCATGTCCACCAGCTGCAGCAGCCATGGAGGCACTTTTCACCTGGCCCCAAGCTGCTGCCGTGAGAGGGGGCTGGAGTTGTCCCTTCTTCCCCAGGGCAGCCTGCATACTGAACCCTT
Organism: Apalone spinifera; assembly: GCA_030068395.1. Taxonomy (NCBI): domain Eukaryota; kingdom Metazoa; phylum Chordata; order Testudines; family Trionychidae; genus Apalone; species Apalone spinifera. The sequence goes on from CM057845.1 coordinate 57,510,450, forward strand.
CATCCTCAGCCCCACCCCAGAACAATGATTGTAATGAAGACAAACAAAACTTATATGAAAACAACTTTTAAAAATGAGTAGTCCTGTGGCACCTTAGACACTGACTATCAATTTATTTTATATATTTTGTCAGACTCTAAGGTGCCTCAGGAATACTCATTTTTAAAATTACAGACTAATGTGGCTATCCCTCTAACACTTATTTGATTTAAGGACCTGATTAATGCCAGGTAAATATTCTAGTAACTAATAATAGGTAAGCCACCTGTAACAGGTTGGGACTTACTGCCATAGTGCCTACTGCTGGTCAATCTGGTGATTAGCTCTTAGAGTTCCAGAGCACCCTCTTTCTGCTGATTATTTGCCTGCTGTTACTGTACTTTTCTTTTTCCCTGTTCTCCAACATGTTCTTTCGAGACCAGGATGTTGCTTGCTCTGAGTATTGCCCTATACATTGTCCAGGTTCTGGGGTCCTCCCAGGGAACCCTGTTACCCCTAAGCCACCACTTGCCTTAATAACCCACTACCATTCATCATTTTGCTCCTTCTCTCAAGAGCAAGTGCAGTCTGAACTGGCCACTTCATCATTGCTAAGGTGGATTGGACCTGCTGCCTATTCCTGCCCTGGCTGCTTTTCTGCAGCCTAGTACTTCTTTAGACCCCTGTCATTGTTCAGGCCTGAGCTCCCCTGCATCACCTTTCTTTTCCCCAGCACTGCTCTATCCAAGGTACTCCCACTAGTAGTCAGCTAGCTCCCTCTCCCTCCGGAGCTGGAATGAGCGTGAACGCCTCCTGTCCAAGATTGATTGGCTGCCTCAAGCCCACTTGGGATTGGCTCTCAGCCACAGTATGCCAGTGCAGGGCAACTGTCCTATCGCACCATCATGCCATAGTTATTTTACTGTTTAAGATGGATGAAATAGATCATGTCTGTGTTAATAAGGTGCAAGTAAAGATCATTGTATTATTTCTCTTGCACCTTATTATTTCTTTGCTCAAGGCCTTGTCACTGTTACTGTGTCTCTAGTGCCTTGGCAACAATAATGTCATACTCATTCTCAACAGTGACATCAGGTCAGAAAATATCAAATCCCACCAGGAATTTTAAATCAGACTTGAAAGGTCAGTGATAAGTTCTGGAATTCTGAAGTGAGCTTAGTGTGCTGACAGACTTTAGAATTTTAATATGCAGTCAGGTTTACTGTACTGCACTTATTCCATTATTTGAATGAATGAAACAAACATAGGTGAGTTTGATCATGTATCTGTTAGGTGGTCTACTTCCATGTTGTATTTGCCCAACAATATTATTGGCCTCAAGGGAAAACAGAAATTGATACATCGAGAACCAATCTTGTGAAGAATCAGAGTATTCATTCATTTGTTCTGATGTACTATTTTGAAAATACATTTGATACCTTAAATGTCTCTTTTGAAAAGAACATTTTTCCTTGCTTTTAGGGAGAACACATTACATATTTTGAAGCAGCGACAGTTTAGCACGTACATTGGAAGTACTCGACCACTGGTAACTGAACTAGTAAGTGAAATTTAAAATGAGGTTTTGCTTCACAGTAGGTGTCAATTGGATTTTTGGGGTAACTAGTATTTTTTTTTCCCAAGCCAAAAGTTCAGGAAAACTATCTTTTTAAAATAGGAAAAACTCCTGTAATAGATTTTATTTCTTTTCAGTGTTATGATGACAGCCCTGAACACCTGGAGGAATTATGTATGCTGTTTAGGCAGCTGGCTTTTGTCCATTATGGATTTTGTTTTTCTTTCCACCTTTCTCTCTTTTTAGCAGAAATATTAGCTAGTCAGTGAGGTGAGAGTGGCTTTACTGGTACTTCAAGTGCCCCGAAATGTTAGTTGCTTCAAAACAAACACTATTTCTATACAGAAGAGCAAATTATCTTGATTTGACTTGCCATTACATGTGATAATCATAAATTAATAAAGGAAGATGGAATAGACAAAGGACAAGTGGCAATAAAATAGCAAGTGCCTTTCTTATTCCATTTTTAAAGCCTAGTCTTAATGTGGTAGTTGTCTTGGCCCCTTCACTTGAAACCTCGCTTCTGAAAACCTTATAAGAATAATTTGTGAGACAAAGGAGACTACCTTGATGAACAGATGTGGGGATGATGTCACTGGAAGAGGGGAGCACATTGGGGCATATGAAAGCACGCCATGTCCAATTCCGTTTTAGGCTTGTGGTATAGAGACCTGAAAATAAGGCAAAAACATTTGTTTGAATTGGATGTGCAGCACTATTTGTAACCTCTCTAAGGGTACACTTTTTGCTTAGCACTAGCAATGATGAAACCCTAATCCTATGTGGAGCTTTTGCTGCTATTATACTATTCTGGTTTCTCCCCTTATTATTTCTTATATATTGAAAACCTAGGGAGGCCTGTCCAGAAAGAAAGAGCAATCACCTATATCAAATACATAAGAGTCAAAAAGCTTGAGTGTAGACTTTGAGAATTGTTCAAGAGGAGGTGGTTTGTGGCATTCAGGGTTTGTGTTTTGAAGATAGCAGAAAATAGGTTGGAATGGATCCATAAGAGTGAGACGGGAGGAAGTCAATGTAACAGTTGTAGATGGCCTTCTAGGAGAACTCAAAGGGAGGAAAGGAAAAGGTCAGGTGAGACACATTACAGATGGAAAATGTGGTGAAAGGAGTGAGGAGGACAGGGTTTATGGGAAGGTGCAAAGATTGGAATTGATGAATGGGGATCTCTCAGGGTCGTGACTGGGGAGGTAAAGAGGAGAGACTAGACATGTAATGCCAGTTTTTATGCAGACTAGTTAGACTGTTGTCAGCCATGGAAAAATGATTCAAATGATTTTACTATCATTCATAATTTTTTGAGACCTGCATACAGAAGGAAATGTCGGTGATGCATGGGATGGAGGACTCATCGTCTTTTTCTTGTAGGACCCAGATGCCCCCATAAGACAGAAAATGCCACTTGATGATTTGGATCGAGAAGATGATACAAGGTTACTCAAGTACCTTTTCACTCTTATCAGAGCTGGGATGACAGATGAGGTAAGCCACAGAAACCTATAGTGTCCTTCCTTTTCCCTAGGACTTGTTCAGACACTTCTAAAACTGATTTAATTCAACCAGTACAAACTTCTGTATGAACACACTTATATCCATTTAGCTTTCATGGAATTGCAGGTGCTGACTGATGATAGCTTGCTGATATCATGTTAGCTATACCACTATAAACGAGGAATGTTAAAAGTCAATAGGAAACCGTGAAAATCTCAGCAGTTACGCTCTGTGGGCTCCGCAGTATAAAGCTTAAATGAGCCAGACAGTGTTGGATGGGCTCCCGGGGAAGCAGCTTTCTTGCTGCAGTAAAGCTTCCTCCCCAGGCGCAGGACAGGCAAGGGCTGCCTGCTCTGCTCCTAGGGAAGAGGCTTCACTGCTGCAGTGAAGCTGCCTCCCTGGGAGTCAGCTGAATGTAACCAACATCATTAATGGATAAGCATCATCTTATCGGTTAAACAGTTAGTTGGTTGCACTCTTAACAAATCCCTACTATAAACCAGGCTTTAATTGATGCAAGTGTCCACAAACAAAGTTGCGTTTAGTAAACTAAATCAATTTAAAATAACACCTTTAGTTAAACCATTGCAACTTTGAGTCGAGGGCAGGCATTGTGGTCCATAAATTAGACTTGGTGCTACAAGTCAGCATATGGATATGTTGCTCCATTTCCCTGCATTGCTGCTGGCGAGTGGGAGGGGGGCCCTGCTGCAGGTGCTAGGTTTCCCCCCACCCTTCGCTAGTTACCCAGGCTGCCCAGAGGCTCTGGCTCCTTGCGTTTCCCACATGCTGCATTGGAGGGGGCACATGCCCCACACTCCCTTCACCACATGCACATGTGTATTGCCCCTGGCAGCAATGTTTGGTACTCGCATGACTTAGTACTGACTGCTCAGTGCTATATGAAACAATTAGAACATCTGAAAGAGCTTGAAATTGTGCCTTTCATGACCGTTAAATTATATGCACCTCCTTTTTTCATATTAAGCTGTACAAATTGGGAAAACAGCATAGTTCTTCTTGGGTTTCTGTTTAGTACTGAATTGCAAGGGTGCTTTTCTCTTTGCTGATGCCACCATTTAATGATGGTTTTACATGGCTGCAGTAGACATTCAGAATGGCTTCCTTTCTTATGACTGAGTTTGATTTGGAACTGTGAAAATAGCACCCAGATTTCCTGTTTTCGAAGAGGAAAAGATGACACTGCTTCCTTTTCTGTTGCTTTCTATGGCTTGTCAGGGACTTCAGCAATGAAATCTCTCAGGAGAACTCATAGATAGGCATGAAGAGAATATTAGGAATTTGTGCTTTTGACCAGCACAAAAGAAGTTACTCTTCTACTTACTACTTTGGCTGAATGTAGCGCTGCTTTTTCTTGATACCTTACATAATTTGTGGTTTAAATCCATTGCCCACCAGTTTGAGGAATTACCACACTGTCACTGCAAGGTCAGCCTGCTTTGAGCATGTGCTGTGCTCTCAATTCAGAAGCACCCTTGCAGTTTCTTTCCTGCGTAGAAACTCCTCATTGTGCCAGTGGTTTTTGTTCTCAATTAAATATTTGTATTATGGTAACAGCTGAAAGTCTTCATGCTGGATGGGGATGGGGGACAGAATGCTCGGCACTGTGCCTATGCCTAATGAAGGGAAAGAAGTCCCCACTCCAAAGATCTTATAATCTTAGGAACAAAGGAATATAGTCACTTGTTAAAGATGAAAGTACTATCCCACTGTGCCACCTCGCTATAATTTTTTGTTCTCTTCCCTATTCATCGTCATTCCCAAAAGTGACAAGTGACTGCAGATTCTGCACCTTGAAAAGACTTGACTTAAAAGCATAACCATTTAACAGTTGGCCTCATTGCTTTGGCAGTTCTGTCAATCATGGAATTGATACATCAGTTAGATAACCCGTTAATTGGGTGTGAGATGGATAACCATCAACAGTGTGTGCTTGTTTACAGTCGTCTTAAGCCTATTTTTTCCCTATCCCTTTTACTCCTGCTATATATTCATATAGCTAGGACAAGTACCAAAATTGGCTTTGGGGAAAACAGACTTCTTGAGTAAAACTATTCATGGCAGTATATAGCCTGATGTGTATTGCCAGCACGAGGGATGAAATTTTTCAAAGCACCCAAGAGTTAGGTATCTAATTGTGATGGAATCCCCCAAGATGCAGCCTGGGATTGTGGGACAACTGTACCCATGAACTCTCAAGCCCAGGCGCGCGCGCTCAGTGCCTTGGTAATGACTAGCAGCACCCCTCCAGATGCTATTGTTGCTCAGCACAACTGCATGTAGAAACCTCACACTGATTGCATGAATGCTCCCAGAGCCACTCATGAATCACAAAGAGAAAGACACCAGCCAAATCCCTCCAGGACGTACCTCAGGAATAAACCATCTAATATATTAATTGGTTCACCACTTCATCAATGGAAAGTGGATTTACACCACACTTTAGTAAATTTGCTCTGAGGGTTACAAACACTTCAGAAGAATTCACTGATGAATTTGTTTTACTGTTTATATTTATTGATAGGCAAATAGAGTGGTTACCAAAAGAAAATATAAACACAGTTTAAATTTTCAACCCTATTAGACTGGCAGTAAACTAGATCAAGTATTTTTTTTCCTGCTCCATGGGATATTGCAGTCCATAGTACACAGATTTAACTTTTGAACCCTGGGCCAGACCCCTCAGTTGGAACCTTCAATCTTTTCAGTGTCCTGGTTGCTTGCAGTAGAAGTGGGTGAAGGAGAAAGAAAGACTATGGGTGATTTGGTTAGGAACTATGCAGGGGGGTACCAGCCATATTCCTAGCCCCACCATTTCATTTCCAAAACTCAAAAATTAATTGAGTTTAAGGACCTGAGCAATGCAGGGTAAATCTTAGTAAACTATAGAATACTTTATCTTAAACAGCTGTAGTTAAAAATGAAGGATATAAGACAGTCAGCAAAGATGAAAAAGATAGTTTGTTGTACTATAATTCTTTTGTGGTGTTGAAAATACCTACTGAAAAGTTACACGTTCACTGGAGAATAAAACCAATAAAAAATTAAACCTATAATTTTAGACACTTTGAATTTCAGTTTAGACTTGCCAAAACCTAAGCACATCAGTTTGTGCACAGAAACACTTTTGTTAATTAACCATGTTCTAACATCTGTGTGTTGCTATGGGAGAGAGAACACATTCTTTTGCCCTGTTCAGAATGTTCTTCATTATTTTATAGGCACAACGTCTGTGCAAACGATGTGGTCAGGCCTGGAGAGCTGCAACTCTTGAAGGATGGAAACTGTATCATGATCCGAATGTAAATGGAGGTACTGTACTTAGATTAAAACTTCTCTGAAGCAAACACAAAAGACCTAGGACTTTCTTTTGTCTGGATCTGTCTAAAGGAAACACAGCTCTTAGCTGTCATTTTCAGGTCCTTTTATGTTTTGAAAACACTTTCACAGGTTTGGTACAGCAGAATCTTCTATGTCTTTAGAGATGACAGCTTATGAATATTTTAAAATTAACCATTTTTAAAGAAAGTTGAAAGTGTGTTTCAACCAAATCCTGCTAATACGCTAAAAATTACTTTATTGATATGCATACATGTACATATGTAGTCAGTCAGGATACTGCCAAGGTGTCCTTACAGGTGTCTGGCTCTGTCAATGATGATAACCAAACAGCTGCTTGTGTGTGTGCTCAATTATGATGTTTGCTATGTCGACTTGTGCACTTAATCTCCACAGCACACCCCAAGAAAGCCCCCAAAGACCACAAACCAGGTTAGGATCGAAGGTGCCCAGCCAGGTTTATTAAGTGAAGTACAGTAATAGTTGTTCAGAGTCTACTGAATCGCTATGCATATGTAATTCATAACCATGGAATGATTCAATCAGTGGGAAATTTCCACTGCCCCCTGGATCATCCAAAGACACCACTTTGTATATAAAGTTCAAACAAGGTACACATCGCTCCTGATGTGTCAGGTTACCACCCTCTGATGCTACTTAGATACCACCCATCATCCTGCATCTTATGGTTTGATTAGATCATTTTTATCTATCATGCTGTCATTTTAGACCTTTTCCTGAACCTGTGTCTGTATCTTCGGGGAGTGTGGGCACCAAAGTCTTTTTTTTTTTTTTTTTTTTTTTTAAATGCGCTGGTGTTGCCATTTGTTTTCAACTTATGATTAGTACCAATTACTGTTCTACACCTGGGCCTATTACCAATTAGTGTTTCATGCCAAGTTCTGTTAGCAGGGGTCTGCCTTTGCCCACAGCTTAGCTTTCCTTCATGTTAGCCATGTTTTGTCTATCTTTAGCGAGGCCTCAGTGCTCTAACCGGGGCTGTGCTACATGGGCTTATGTTTTAGGTCGTCATCTTACTACAACATACGCACTCCTACATTTCTTTAAAACTTACTAACTGGGAAAAAAAATTTAAGGTTTCCAGACAGTCCCCTCACTGCTGTTTTTAATCTTTCATCACATGCTTTTGTGCTGTCTAACTTGGGGATGGGCAATAATTTTTGATGGGAGGGCCACTCCAAGATTTTTGGAAAGTGGTCGAGGGCTGCACTTTTACATGATATTAATGGAGGAGATGCAGGGTCTGGAATGGAGGTTGGATGGAGAAGGGAGCTTGGGGTAAGGGACTGGGGTACAGGAGGGAGACTGGAGTCTGGGAGGGAGTTGAGATGAAGCAGGCAGTTGTGACCTAGGGCAGGGGACTGGAGTATAGGGATTTGGGATGTGACCTAGGTGTTTGTGGTCTGGAGCAAGAGATTGCGGTGCCAGATCTAGGACGGGCTATGGGTGTAAGAGAGGGACAGAGTTTGGGTATGTTGAGTGGGGCAGGGGCAGAGCTGGGTCAGGAAAGGGCTGGGGTGCCAGAAGCAGGCTGTGGCCAAGAGACTTACTTGCCAGCTGCTAAACTAGCCTGCCTGCCTGCCTGTAGAACTTAAAATGTTTCCTAGCTAGCTTGCCTGCCTGGCCATGTGCTTCATGAATAACTGAATCCAGGAGAGGGGGCATGATTCTTCTTAGCTGTCTGTTATTCTAACAAGCAGCTCCCATTGGCTGGTTTCTCCCAGTAACCGGCCAGTGGGAATGTGCTGGGGGTGGGCGGCTCCTAAAATTTCCCCTCTCCCCTCCAGTTTTAAAACAGAAGCGGAGCTCTGCAGCCACATTTCTGCACAGTGCGCTGGGCTGTGGGGCAAGCTGTGGAGCCTGCCTGGGGCTCCCCGCTGCCTCCGTGGGCCAGATCCAGTCCCCGGGCCGTATTTTGCCCAAGCCTGGTCTAACTTATCCCAGCTCTCCAGGCAGTGTGCCCCTGGATCTCACCAAAGCAGGACTCCAGCTCTTAACAAGTTGATGATAAAGTTTTGGTGGTAAGAATTTCCCCTTTCTGATTTAATGGTGATGATGTATACAGGGGAATGGAGGAAAGGGAATGCTTTGAGCCTCATGGAAAACTTGTTCCCTGCCTTCTCTTCAATTCTACAAGGCACTGAGCATACAGAACTTGGTATGACCCAGTCCAGCGTAAAAATTAAGTACACGCTTGAGGTGCTTTGCTGAATCGGAGCCAGAGTGCCTGATAACTTACAGGAATTGATCCTGCATCTGGATCTCTTGTCCCTCTTATTCTCCTCTGTCCCACCAGTGTAATGCCCTTATATATATTTCATCTTACCTACCCCGTAGTCTTCCCCTCGCATATCCACTTTCCAAGATGAGTGAGCACAACTCCGTATACCAGCTGGAGTCCTGCTTGACATTTCTTTTTAGTTGGGTATTTTTCAGTGCATGTACCTCTGGTTCAGCCCAGCACCTGGAGTAAAAAGGTCTGTTTTTATGTTCATTATGTTCTTGTTTAAGAACAAAACTGCAGCTAAACTTTTGAAGTACTGTAATTTTATAACATGTTTACAACACTTGGCAGAAAAATAACCTGGACTGAGAAGTAGTATGCAGAATCTCATGAGTATCTCAATGTTAGGGGAAGTTCAAGAGGGCTTGAAAATTGTGTTTATAACATGGAGTGCTCTTCAATCTCTGTGATTATACCTACATATCTGAGTGCAATTGAATCATGGTGTTGCTTGTGATTATAAGGGGAAGGGTTCACAGTGTTGGGGGGCTCTCTTGTGATTGATGTCTTATGTTCTTAAAAGCCCATGCTTCAGTTCAACTGTCTCCTGCAGAGCTCAGGAAGGAATTCCACCTCATTTGTATTCTTTGAAAGGTTTTTATCTCCCTTTTCTGAATCATCAGGGATGACCACAGCTGGAGATGGGACATAGGCTAGGGCTCTGAGATGGCACCAATCATTCCCTCAGTCAGATCCTTGACTGGCTAGCCCTGGCTCACATGCTTGGGGTCTAGCTTGATTGTCATAACTTGGGAAAGAATTCTCCCCCTTTTTTTCCAAGTCAGATTGGAAGTGTCTGGGTGTGTGTATGGGGGGGGTTTGTTTTCCTCTGACAAATGAGAATCACTTGCCAGTATTATATGGGTACATCTCATTTAATAATTTCCTTGCCACTGTAGGGACCTTGGACATCAGTGCACCTCAGTCCCTCCTATTCTTTGTCTGAGACACACATAGTAGTCTAGTCTCCTGTGGGCTGTAATACCTTGGTCCTGTTTCAGTTGTTGTGTTTAGTGTGCATGTAATGAGTGGTGTTGGTAGCCTGTGATGTATACTGGAAGTCAGACTAACAATCTGTTAGTTCCTTCTGGCCTTAAACTCTGATTCTATGAAACTTCAAATGCTTTTTAAATTACTCTTTGCATATAGGAACGGAGATGGAACCAGTGGAAGGAAATCCATATAGATGCATTTGGAAAACCAGTTGTTGGCGAATGGCAGAAGATGTAAGAAATATTAAGTTGCTTGATATTGTTAATGAGTAAACTTTTTTTTCCATCAATTCAACTGATGCTGGCAAACTTTTGCACAGTTGAATCTACTATCCTTTCTGCTAATGGCTGAGGAATTTCTTCTCAATGATTCTGAGGTTCTTAAAGGTGTAATATATTTGCATATCCTAATTAATCTGTGAAACTAGCACCACGATTGAGGCAGATGGCTTTGGAAATGTCTAAATAGGATGAGACTTTGTTTAGGAATGAGAGTAAAACACTAGATATTAGCTAAGCCAAATTACAGGGATTGTTGATCTTCATTCTTTTCAGCATAAAATGATGCACCTGAGGATCAGGAAAAATCTTGCCTTTGTCTATATCAATATAGTATTCCTAAAAGGCATTTTGAGGGTTGGAGGTACAAGTCCTTCATTGAAACAGCTGGCACTGGCAACTGTAAATTTGTGTGTGGCTAGTTTACCAACTATTCTTGAAAGCTGCAGAATTGATCCTGTTGTAATGGATTGGTGTCTAGTAAAAATTCATGTGATTAAGAGATTGAATATGAACTCAAATGGAGGTGATTTTTTTAATGTATGTTTTAGGATCAGTTCAACAGATACGAAAAAGCAATCTATGCAGCACTCAGTGGAAACCTCAAACAGGTATGTGATATTTCATGTAACATAAGTATTATTTCTCTTAGTAAAAATGCATTTCTCATAGAGAGCAGAATGCTAAATAGCTAGCATAATCACCTGTGTAATGTTGTTTGTAAAACCTAGTAAGCAAGAAAATAGTAAATGAGACACCATAATGATAGATACCTTTACATCGTTGTCATATCTAAAGCAAGCAGAGTAGAACTTTATAGCTGTCTGTAGCTTTTGTTAACTAGCAAAAAACAAACAAAATCTGTCAGTAGAAACAATCTTGATCTTCCTGTTTTAGTCAGTTCAAATTTCTAGTATTGCCTTGGTCTTTACTCTTTGTATAATAGAGCAGGGATGTTCAATAAAATTGAAAAGCATCAAATTTAAAACTGATAAAAAGGAGAAACTTTTTAACATAGTGTAGTTATGTGGAACTCACTGCCCTGCTGATGCCAAGAAGTTAGCATGATTCAGAAAAGGATTATGCATAAAGGCTGGGATTTTTAAATGAGCCTGGGGGATTTAGTGTATAAATTCCCTTGACTCTATCCGATTTGGGTACCTTGTTCCTTTAGGTCCTTCTGAAAATCTGTGCAATATAAATTTAGAACTTCCAGAGGTAGAATTCTAAGGATTAAAAAGCTAAATCTGGGTGGCTTTTTTTTGTTTGTTTGTTTTTTAAATCTTTCAAAATGTAATGTTTCTGGGCATAATAAAACCGAACATGTAACTTAATGGGGTAGGTTATTGCACAGTATCTTGTGCCTTGATCTGAAGCATCGGAAGTCATTATTCGAGACAGAATACTGAATTTATATGGACCATAGATTGGATTCCATAGGGCTTTTGCATCATCTGATATTTCTCTAGATTTGTTAATGCAACCTTTTTTTTTTTTTTTAACATGAAGCTTCTTCCAGTTTGTGATACCTGGGAAGATACAGTCTGGGCATATTTCCGAGTCATGGTGGATACACTTGTAGAGCAGGAAATACATACATCAGTCATGACCACAGAGGAAATGGAAGAGCTCCCTAGAGAGTATTTAGAAACAAAGTAAGTGTTTAGTACTATTGTGCACTCCAATTGCATAACAGTCACTGGTGATCTGTAGTCATTCACATTAATTGTTTCTGTACCTTCATTTTTCTCCTATTTTAAAGCTGGACTTTAGAAAAAGTTTTTGAAGAACTCCAGGCTACAGACAAAAAGGTAAATACTTCATACAGAATTTCCATTCAACGTGTGTGTGTATATTCAAATATTTAACAGGATGACCTCAAATATGCACAGGGACTGAAGAAATCAATGGCAAACTTTTTTTAAAGACATTTGATTTTAATTTCCTTCTGAAAGATTCTGTTATAGATTTCCAAGCATTTTATTGCCCTCATAGTGGATATTTTTTTAATGCAAATTAATTAAGTTACAAAATTCTTTCCCTGTCTGACACACCCAGCCTCTTTGACAATGAAAGGAATACGAGCAACGTGGAAACCTGACACATTCAAAAAATGAGGTGTACTTGATCCCAACTTCCTCTGCCAAACTGGCTGACTATACAGAAGAAACAGTGAAGCTGACTGACGTACTCTCAAATTTACAAAATAGAAAAAATGGAAAGAATTGCTGCCTCTTGTTGGTTGTGCCACTACTAGATAAAATTTTCATGTGGTGTGTGGTTTGTCCAGTGTTCCTTTAAGAGGTTTCAGCTTTTGCATACTATGCATAGTATGAATTTGAACAATGTAAGATTTTATTCACTTAAGTAGGTCATATCCATTCTATCTTTTAATATCCAGGGTATACATTACATATTTTGTTCAAGAATAGACTGAAGACCTATTTATTTCCCTTTGTTAAATATTTATTTGGGCATGTTAACGTGTATACAAATGTAGTTATAGTAATGTTGCTAATTTGAAGGTTAAAATACAGATACATATGATTTAACAAGCATCCCCTCACATATACATTCACATCCCCTACCTAGTTATCCCCATAATGTCAAATTCTTGTTTTAGGACTTTTACAATTGCATCTGTAGTCGGTTCCATGCACTAATTACTCAAGGCACACAGGCTTTTCTTTGTATGTGTGTCTGTGCTTCATTTTCTTGTCTGTCACTCCAATCATTTTGGGAATTCTATGTTCTGTTACCTTGAGTATTGTATACATTTCCATCATGCTCTTTTATTCTGTTAAGAATGCAAATGAAGGGGTTTTTTTCCCCACTAACAGCATTAATTTCATAGATATCCTTTTCTTCCCCTCCCCTAATTCTTCCATACTACTTCTTGCTATGTGGCATCCATGGTATCTGATAGAGTATATATCTTGAGTACTCCTCTTTGCACAATACCCTATTCTCAGCATAGTTCTTTGATTCAGGCTGGCCCTCATCAGAGAGGTACTCTATTCTTTTAGGGTTATGGTACTTATGGTTTTCATAGGAAATGTGAATTGTTTTTCAGAGAGTTTTAGAGGAGAATCAAGAACACTATCATGTGATTCAGAAATTCATTATTTTAGGAGATGTGGATGGTAAGTTTTGTTTTGTGACTTTTTTCAAAGGTCAGGTCATTTTATTTAATGTTAATTTTATGGGAACTTATAAGTGAAAATGTTTTTTCTAACTCCTAACCATGCAAACTCAATCTGAAATCAAGCTGATTTCTTTCTGGCTTATGTGATGCCAACAAAAAAGATTCTATAACCAGAACTTTAGCGCTGCCTCCTTGACTAGTACTGACTTCAGCAGTCCTAGCAGAAAAGTAAAAAGTCATCAAATGTAATTTATTAAGAAAAGCCTGCAGATGCATCAAAATACGTCTGGGAAGAAAACTGGTGAAATAAAAATGTTGTCATTTTTCAGAGTGGAGCAGCTTGTTGAGAGCTATGATTTAGTACAATTGATATACAGCCACTCCCTGAGTTACGAACCATCACTTGGTCTGTAACTCGAAGTGTCTGTAACTCGATTCCATAGAGGTACATGGCGACCGCACTGTTCGTAAGCGCGGATCGCCGTTTGTAACTCGGATCCGCATTTATGACCACTTTAGTTGTAAGTGCGGATGGTCGTAAGTGGAGGTGGTTGTAACTCGGGGAGTGGCTGTAGTTCTGATAGAACATTCTAGCTGTTATGCTTTATTTTTATCTGCTGTATTTTACAAATACATTGTTTTGAAATATTTCTCAGCTGTTGTCTTCTCCCCTTGCTGTAAAGCTAATATGGATGTGTATTTGTGGCTACAGGTTTGATGGATGAATTTAACAAATGGCTTTCCAAAGATAGAAGTGTGCTACCAGGGCACCTCCTTCGGTTCATGACGCATCTTATTTTGTTTTTCCGCACTCTGGGACTGCAGACAAAAGTAAATTTAATTTGTTTTATTTAATTATATTCTGCCTCTTGCCATACAACCTATGCTCATGAATTAAAATATATAAACACACACAAATATAACATGCAAATTGCTACTAAGTTGCCTGGTAGCGACTTGTATAAATAGACTAGTTGTTAATCCTAGAATCCCAAAGTAACAAAACAAGTAAAGCGGTACAGAAAGACAACCAAATAAAATGAACATATCTTACGGTGCTTGCCAAAGTTTTATCAATGGAGAACAAATGCCAATCATAGGAGTCATTTACTGATCAAGATCCTACTGCCAAACTCACAGTTCTAGGCATTAGCATCATGAGCATCTCCGCTGTAAGTATAAGGCAAGAAGAGGTGTCTCGGATAAAACCCTGATAGTCTGATATCTGGCTAGTATGATGACTGATAGCTGGAGTTGAACCTGATGCTGTGGATGTATAAGAGCCTGCTTAACAGTAAGCTGCTTCTTTCTGCACCAGGTGACACTCTCAAGTATTCTTCAGGCATAGTCCTAAGTATAGCACATCTGTCACCTAGCCTCTAGTTGACAAAAATGTGAACTGACTAAGAAAAAAGCAGTTCTATCCTCTAGGATCATAGAAATGTAGGGCTGGGAGGGACTCAGTCATCCAGAACAGACCCCTATTTTGAGGCAGGATCAAGTAAACATAGATAACATAGCTTGTCCATCCTGTTTTTAAAAATCTCCAGTGATGGGTGTAGTAAGATAAAGGCCTGAAACAAAAGCCCATGTAGCACAGACCTGATTTGAGGCCTAAGGCCTAGCTAACAATGGACTAAACTTGGCTAATATAGAGCAAAGCTAAACTTGTGAGTAAGGGGCAGGCCTCTTTTTACAGACCTTGGCATGAACAGGGTTGAGAGTGCAAAACACTAATTGGTAATAGGCACAGGGATAAAACAGTAATTGGTACTGGTCATAAGTTGAAAGCACATGGTAACACCATTCATTTAAAAAAGACCTTGGTACCCGCACTCCCCACAGATACAGACTCAGGTGTAGGAAAGGGTATAAAATGATGGAGAGATGATCTAACCAAGCCATAAGGTATAGTAGGAAGATGGGTGGTATCTAAGTAGTGTCGGAGGGTGGCAACTTGACACATCAGGAGTGATGTGTAACTTGTTTATACCTGTACATAAAGTGGTGTCTTGGGGAGGGAGGGGGAATGGTCTTTGTCCAGCCAGGGGGCAGTGGGAGTCTCCCACTGGTCGAGCTGAGTCCATCGTTACAGGTACATAAACGTAGTGACTCAGTAGAGTCTACTGACAACTATTACTGTACTTCACTTAACAATAAAGCTGGCTGGGCACCTCCGATCCTTATCTGATTTGTGGTCTTTGGGGGCTCTCTTGGGGTCTGCTGTGCAGACTAATTGTGTAAGTCAACACAGCACACATCATGAGCACACATGCAAAGCAGCCTTCTGGTTATCCTCATCAACAGAGCCAGATGCCTGTCAGGACATCACGACAGTAAATCCTAATTTACTACATCAGTGACCCTACTACAATGGGGAATCCCTTGAATACCTATTCTACAATTGAACTACACTTATAGTTAGGAAGTTTTTCCTCATATGTAACCTAAATCTCCCTTGTTGCAGAGTTAGCCTATTTTTGGTCCTATCTTCAGTGGACATAGACACAGTCACAGATTATAAAAAAAAAGTGAACTGCTGCCTACAAATGTAGAAACCACAGTCTGCAAGCTCTTTTGGCAAAAGACCACTAATTATCCTTATTAATGGATGTAGGTGTCAATCCCATTCTTCTAAATGTTTTCTTATGGTTATAATTATCCCTTTCATCTTATCAGGATTTCAGCCAAAGCCAATTTGCGTTCAAGCTAAGGGTTTCTTAGCCAGATACTGGAAAAGCAGATCTATCAAATGTATAGTCCATTTTGGTCATTTTCACAATCATAGAATTTTAAAAATTATAAGTTTCATGATTTTAGCTATTTAAATCTGAAGTTTAACAGTGTTGTAATTATAGGGGTACTGATCCAAAAAGGAGTTGGGAGACGGGGGATTGCAAGGTTCTTGTAGGAATTGTTGAGGTACTGCTACTCTTACTTCTGTGCTGCCTTCAGAACTGAGCAGATGGAGATCAGCAGCTAGAGAGCTCTGTCCTCAGTATTTGCCACTATTCAGTTGCTCAGTTCTGAAGGCAGCAGTGCAGAAATAAATGTGCTACCATGACCCCCATAAAATAACCTTGCACCCCCTGCAACTCCCTTGTGGATCAATTTGAGAAATACTGGTCTTTCCCATTCATTTTGTGTAGTAAAGAGTAAAAGCATTAAAAAGACCAGATTTCACAAGGAAAAGACAACAGAAATCCCTCTGGAGTGCCCTGGTCTTTGGGGGGGAAGGGAGAAGGTACAATCTGTATTGTGATTAAGGTCTAGACAGGTTATAGTATAGGATATAGCATAGGACTGCAAAAATTGTACAGGCAGCAGGCAGTGATGCCTGGAACACTCTTCAGCCATATCTATATCTGAGATATGACAGGCAGGAGAATGAGCAGAACATGTTGATGCAAAAAATATAATGCCAGCGACAGAAGTAGCCTGTTCCTTCAATTAGTGGTTGTGTGGACAACAAATATTATAATTTTTCACTAGGCCAGGAACTGTATGGTGTATTGGCTGAGCACTAAAATCCCCAGAGCATTTTCAAAACTTCACTGGAACCAGCAGTTTCCAAGAACAGACCATGAAAATGGGTCCAACATGTGCACTGAATAAACTATTGAAGCTGTGATATTCAGCTAGCTCTGTGTCTGATCTAACCTTGGCAATCTTATGAGTGCAATAGAACAAAATAGCCAAAAGAGATGCATAATTGTTTTAGCTATGATATTTTACATATTCAAATCTATTTTTCCCATTAAGGAGGAAGTCTCTGTTGAAATCTTGAAGACCTACATTCAGGTAAGCTTTTAAAAATATAAGATTTTTTTTCTGCTCTACTCTGGTGGGAGGTGGGGGAATAAAAAGAAGCTTTGAAGTTACCATAGCACATTTTAATGCAACGAATGGAAGCGCTTCAGGAGAGCTAAGAGAAGTATTAATTGATGCATCCTACTAAATGCGTAGGAACTGACTTGCACATATCAGAGCTTATTTTAGCAATACCTATGTGAGAACCAATTTGACAGACTCCTGCCTGTAAACCAAGATTTCATGGAATCTTGATAAATCTTGTTTTTTAGAAATTTGTGTTCAGCATTCTGATAGTCATCATGATGGTGTGTGTGTGTGTGTGTGTGTGTGTGTGTATGTTTCTAGGTGTAAAAATATAAATAGGGAATATAGCATGGGTTCTGTACAGAAACATATTAATTACAATTGTATTTAATACTTATTTGTATTCTGTAGCGGTTGATAAGTGAGAAACATACAGATCTAATAGCATTTTATGTCAGCCACTTACCTCAGGAACTGGCTGTTGCTCAGTACGCTGTATTTTTGGAAGATGTCACTGAAACTGAGCAACGTCACCACTGCCTGGAACTAGCAAAGGAAGCAGGTGAGAAGCTGCTGTTAGTCTTACAAAGCCTTTTCTGCCTGCAATGTTACCTTTGAGAAACATTAGTTTCATTATTGCTAATTCCAGCTACACAAATGTTTTTACTATTTTTGGTTACATGACATTTACTTTTTTGTGAACAGTTACATTTTTAGTACTGACCTGTTTCAGGAAGATCAGTGTATCTTTAAAACTGTTTTCTTGAACTGGAATTTTCTTTCTATATTGATCTATTAACATGCAGCCACTTCCGAACCGCCAGACAGGAAATAAATGCCAAGTTATCTGTCTCTGATCTTTGTATCCTTATTTTTGCAATGAGTCGGCCAGGGCTTTCCAGATGCCAACCCATGCTTGAATTAAATAACATGCAGTGGAGACTCTTGTCAGACCCATGTACTGACTCAAGATTTGTCAGAGCTGTGAAGCTCACTGTCCTCCTCCCCTCCTTACAGTGCTGCTTTGTGCCTGTCCATTGTGATTGTAAATGTAACTTAATACCTTTCCCAATAATGAACTTCAACTAAATGGCCAGCTTTGCTTCTTGCCTGGGTGGGACCCTACTGTCACATTCAAATTTGACTCTTGTTCTTGGGAAGAACCTTTACTCTGGGGCTGTCTAACCTGTTGGTCAGTGCAGCTTCTGTGCATGTCCTCTGGCACATAAATACCCTTCTCCCTCCCTTTTTGTTTTTTCTAAAACAGTGCATTCTATTTAGAAAGCAAGACGATATGGTAATAAGTATATTTTCTGTATATTCATAATTGGAATGGTGTCTGTTTTGTTTAGCATGTTTTATTCATCTTCCAGAGACCACTTAACTAAGAGAACATCTTTTCTCAAATGAGTTACTGATATGAAAGCCCTGCTACAATGTTTCCTTAATCTCTAGACCTTGTTAAATCAGTTGTCTCCTTTACTCCTCCAGGGTTCTGGGAATAGGTGGGTCTTAAAATATATGCCACTATACCAGTCCTAGTGCACAGACTGAAAAGTATAATTAACCTTCAGTTGTTTTACTGTCCCTTCCTACTGCTCATGATTTTTTTTCTTTAAAAACTCAAATATCATTCTTGATGATGATAGTGAGTTTCATATTTCAAAATTATGTGGATCAGCCTTGCAGTGAACATAGTAATATAAGAATGATTAATACTAAAATAAAATGATCAATAAACTTCCTATAAAAATCCTCTATTTTCCCATCTGATTACATATTGGTATATAATTTTATCTTCAACTTAGGTCTGGATGTTGCAACCATAACAAAATCTGTTGTTGAAAACATCCGCAAGAAAGATACTGGCGAGTTCACTCACCATGACTTTGCACTAGATACTGGCACAACAGAGGTAAATGACTATGTACAGATTTCAGCCAGCAGCACACAGATTCCAGTGTGCAGTATTCAGGAATTAGATTATCTTTCCGAAAGCGTCTGTATTTCTGTTTTCAAGCAAATACAGAAAACATATTAAAGAGAGTGACGCTTACCTTGGGAGTTGGGAGGTAGGCAAAAAGGTGAAAAAAGTGAATTCATATTATGGATTTGGTCTTTGTATCTCTTGATCTTTCGTGACTACTGTATATTACGTGTATCCACTCTTCAGATAGTAAATAGTAATTGGAGATGAAGTTGCTAACATACTTCTGGCAAGGATGTGAATGTGGTGAAGAACAGGATGATGCAACTAACTTATACATTTGGAAAACTAAATCTTCACCCTAGTGCATTGATTCTGTCTGTCTTCTCCATCTCATGAACAAGTTTTTGATCTGACCAACACTTTAGCACATGCCTGACTGGCATAGCTAAATTAAGGTGAAAAATGAAAACTTGGGTTATGTTCTTAGGTTCCTTGTTAACATCACTCAACAGCAGCTAAAACAGTACTTTGGTGATCATGATATTGTAGTTAACCCTGAACATTATTTCCCAAAGTATGGTATGTGAAGCAACTGGCCAAGTAAAGCTGGAGAAGCCATTTTGCAAATATGTAGTATTTCAATCTGTCCAGCAACCTGATAACTTTTAAAGAAGTAGAGGACAAGGTTTTGAAGAACAAATCAGCAGCTTGTCCAGTGGATAGTAACTATCTGAAATTTTGACTGGAATAAATTTTGATAGAACTAGGCTACCAGAGTATTTTTCTCAAATTTTTGGTAGTAAAATTATGGCTAAAGCAGTCTACCATAAATGTCCTAGAATGCTGTGTGGAGACATCTCAGTAGGACACTATTTACATACACTGGGTTCTGGCCATTAAATATGTATGTAACATTTTGCTGTTTCCCTGAAAAAGATCTTAAGACTAATAAATATGCTTTTACAGGAAGATCGCTTGAAGATTGATGTGATTGACTGGTTGGTATTTGATCCTGCACAGAGGGCTGAAGCACTTAAGCAAAGCAATGCTATAATGAGGAAGTTCTTGGGTACTATCACTTTACAGATTGTATTTGTTATAGATTTAAATATGCTGTTCATGGTCTCATTGACAATCTTGGCAATCTAAAAACATTAGATTTGGGCTAAAATCATATATTTCATTAAAGAGCATGACTAAACCAGTGAAGAGTGCCAAGTATTCTCCATTTTGAAGTTATAACAAAATTGTATCACAACAAGTTTCACCAGCATTAACCAATTTTGTAATAACACTGTAAGTACTGAAACTTTAAATCATATTGTCACAGCATCCAAGAAACATGAAGCAGCAAAAGATGTGTTTGTGAAGATTCCACAAGATTCCATAGCAGAAATATATAATCAGTGGGAGGAACAAGGAATGGATAGTCCACTTCCAGCTGAAGATGACAATGCTATAAGAGAACATTTATGTATCAGAGCATATCTGGTGAGAATCAAATGCACTAATTGTTGGCTACTTGAAATCACTTGTAACTCATTTTTGTGTCTTACATTAGGATTGGAAATGGCTTTAGAGATGTACATATTTGAGGAAAATATCCTATCCTGTTGCATGCACTGTAGTTGAAATGGTACCTAGTGGTGGTATGTTCCCTTTGAACCACTGACACATGTTGATTCTTGAGTACCTTTCGAGAAGCAAGACAAGCTAAATTTATCTATTATAAAAACATAACTAGATCAATGTAACTGAACAATTCACAGATAAAAGTCTGAGTAGCAGTCTTTAATAACGTTTGTTTTTTTTTCAATGCAATTTAGGAAGCCCATGAAACATTCAATGAGTGGTTTAAACACATGAACTCAGCTCCACAGAAGCCTACTTTGCTGTCACAAGCAAGCTTCACTGAGAAAGTGGCCCATGAACATAAAGAGAAGAAGTATGAGGTATACAGAATGCATAGATGTTAGTCTCAAAGTTTGTTGAGAAAGTATTTTGAAATGAGCATTTGTGTAGTAGTTTCTCTACATTCTTATAGTCCCTGTTTCGGGGGGAGGGAGGGGGCGATAGTGCACTTTTAATACAATAGAAATGTACTAGTTCACAATCCATTTTGTGAATTACTGAATTTTGACTACTGAAAATGAATTAAAAAATTTAAAAAATAGCAAGTCTACTGCTTTACAAAGTGCTCAAATATCTTAACTGTTTTAATCTTTATTAGGAAGTACTATAAATATACTAGTAAATACTCTTGTATAATTTTGTAAAAATATTCAGTTTTAGTAATATGAGGCCTCGCTATGACATTCTGCTAATAGATCTTCACTGGAAAGTGAAAGAATATGCTGTTTTATGTGGTGATCTATTGTAGTTTACTGCCTTCTTATAAAAGATGTTGCAAGCTTTATTCTCACCAAAAGATCCTCCCTATAGACTTCAGATGTTGGCAGGTACTAAACATACTGTAGGCAGTTGAATTGAAAAATTAAATCTTGTTCTAGAGATACTGTAAAATAAGTTGTCATAATATAGGTTTAAACTCTGTGGTCTGGCAACATCTGTGATCCAGCAGGCTGGTAGCCTTGGAGGCTGGTCACCAAAACCAGGAGTACAGCTGCTATGGGCCAGTGGCTTAGAAGGGAGGGAAAACCCTGATCTTCCCTGGTCTGGCAAATTCCCTTGTTCAGAATTGGTCAGGTCCCAAAGGTGATGAACCAGAGATGTCCAACCTGTATTATCATCTTCCTCTAATGGCTACGTCTGCTTTGAAACTATATGTTTAACTCTATGTAGGTATTTAAGTGTGTATGACACTATCTGTTGACAGCTGGCATTTCAGCCAGCAGCTAAAATTTAAGATTTTTTTTATTTAGAATTAGATATTAAAATATCAATTCTGTTAAATACATTCTGTTTACTCTGTTTTTCTCCTTTAGATGGATTATAGTATTTGGAAAGGTCTCTTGGATGCTGTAACAGCTGATGTGAAAGAGAAAATGTACAATGTCTTGCTATTTGTTGATGGAGGATGGATGGTTGATGTCAGAGAGGTAAAATGCACTTTTGTACCCTGGAATAGGTCTCCAAAAAGCTGTTTCTACCCAACAATAGGGGAGTTCCTAGTTCCACTTTCCTTTGATGTTCTGTTACAGCTCACTGTGGTGATTTGACTATCACAATGAATGGATTTTTCCCATGGTTGAGAATATATGAGAATTGTTGTACCAAAACAAACCGGTGGTGATCTGTCGGTCAGAGACAGGACTCTAGTATAGTTTAGTGCCAGATGAGAAGATATAAAAAACCATGTAAGACTAGTGGCTGACTTCTGCTTGGCTTGAGATCAGAATATGAATTTGCAGGACAAATCTGCCTGAAACGTTTACACAATGCATTTAGTATGGTTGGAAAACTTGAACTGCTGTAACTGGACACAGGCAAAATGTGGACTAAAGCAGTTGGCAACCAATCTGACCACACATGGGGGGGAAAATACCCCAATTATTAAAACTAATTTCCTTTTTGTTTTCTTCAAAACTCGTAAATATGTTACAGCTGCTTCCAGTCTATTTAGCTGTATGATCTTTTCCCTCTGACTGTTAGAATTGAGCTGAAGTACTGTTACTTTGTGAGGACAATATAATAAAACGTAGTAAAGGAATACTCTTGCAACTAATGCATGCTTTTCTATTATAAGGATGCTGAAGATGACCCTGAACGAACACATCAGATGATCTTGCTGCGAAAACTGTGCCTACCTATGATTTGCTTTCTCCTTCATACAGTTTTACACAGCACCAGACAGTACCAGGAGTGCCTGAGACTAGCTGATGTGGTCGCTTCAGAGCGACACAAACTCTACGTGGTGAGTGACTGAGCCAAACCTGAAAATCATTTATTGATTTGCATTTTTAATCTAAAGAAATGAACAATTAAGTTTAAAATTACAGTGTTTGTAAATGAAGTCAAGAAGTTAGTTAGAAAAACAAACACTAGGATTACTGTTTAATCCTATTAGTTGTAGCAGCAAAGGATTTCCTGACCGTTATACTTTTATGCTGATTTAAGATTAGTATTTAACTTCAGTTTTTTGGTATGTTTCCTTTCAAAATTGATAAAGGCCAGGCGAATCACCTAAAATTCGATATATGAATATTTCTTTCTTCTAAATGCTTCCATTGTGTTAAGTTTTTTTAATTGATTGATTGTAATAAAGATTATTGCCCTGCCATTACATTTCATTGCTGGTAGAGATCATACTGTGCCACTACTTGCTGATACAGTCTACCGGAGCTTTTAAAATTATACTTTCTTTGTTTTGAGTCCTTATGACTCGAGATATTTCTTTTCCCCCAGCACAAGTGGTATTAACTTTGAAGCCTGTGTTAGTATTGCCTATTTTTCTAATGAGAACATCAAGCTGTTCTAGGTTAGTGGGTGGGTTTTGAGGTTGGTTGTTTGAGTGTGCTGTCAGTCTCTTTCAGTCTAACTCCAGATCATGGAGTTCTTTATTCTAACCTATTTGTCAGATCAAGTGTTGAGTAGCGTACTAAACCACTGTTTATTTGAAAATCTCCCATCTGTAAAGAGGATATGATTTCTTGTATATATCTTTCACTTTCAGGTGTTTTCTAAGGAAGAACTCAGAAAGCTCTTACAGAAACTGAGGGAGTCTTCTCTAATGCTTTTGGACCAGGGTCTTGATCCTCTGGGTTATGAAATTCAATCATAGCTCCACCATTCTAGGTATTGATAGGAACTTTTGAATGGCATTATGAAAGAAGTAAGAAATCCTGTTCTGTTTGAAAAGTACATAAATGTTGGGGTTGTAATATCTTTTAGTAGAATTAAACTCGGATTTTAATATTTGTATTTAAAAATGATGACTAAACACTTGATGTAAACTGATATACAGTCTTTTCTTAATGTTTTCCCAATAAAATTATTTTGTAAGTAGAAAGCCTGTTTGTTGATTCTAACCTAAAAAATGTACATTAGGGCCCCAATCTTGTCCCAGGTATGTGAACAGACTCCTGCACTTTCTTAATCAGGTAAATTCCACAAGAGCTACTTGCAGACTGAAACAGTCCACCACCAGCAAGAGAATAATGTTCAGAAGCCACAATCCCTCCATTGAGGAAAAAGGCCACCATGCGGGTTATAAAACTGACCTAGTTTAGAAAGGATGTGAAACCCCAGCTATAAACATAATATGTGTATAAAACAAATGGAATAATGAAGAAATTGATGGTAATGGATATAAATCAAAAGCCAGGAATGGTAGAAAATCGACAGAGAAGCAAAGGAGCACAAGGAGAAATCTATGTCCTGCAGAACTAAGGACAGTAAGGAGTTTTTTAAGTACTTTTTGTTGCCAAGATATCTCAACTAATGGTACTTGTCCATTACTAGACAGAAAAGGTAGAATTATCAGTAATGATGTAGAATAGGCAGAAGTGTTCAATAAATATTTCTGTTCTGCATTTGGGGAAAAGATAGCTCATCATATGGTCATAACTTTCTGTTCTACTAGTCTCTGGAGAATATTAAAGTGAAGTTAGACATTATTAAATCAGCAGGTCCAGATAAATTACCTCCAAGAGTTTTAAAAAGAGCTGGTTGAGGAGCCTGCAGAACTATTCATGTTGATTTTTCAGTAAGGGTATGTCTACACTGCACACTTATTTTGAAATAAGCTATTCCAGAAGAAATACTCCAAAAGAGCTTATTTCAAAATAGCACAGCTACACTATAGGGAAGCCTCAAAATTAGTCCAAGGCTGGCTTTTCTAATGTGGACGTGCTACCTCGATTTAGAGCCTCAGGAGGTACTAGGGAGTAATTTTGTCTGAATGGCCCCAGGGAGCAGCTATGTCAAAATAGCAGTAGTGGAGCATCCATATTACCAGTATTTCAGAATAGGTGTTATTCTTCATGTAATGAGGTTTATAGAAGTTAGAATAAGCCTTTTTGTTTTGAATGTATTTCAAAATAACAATTGCTGTGTAGATGCTCACATTATTTCAAAATGTCAGTTATTTTGAAATAACTGTGCTGTGTAGATGCACCCTAAGTGGTGGCACTGGGGAAGTTCCCAAAGACTAGAAGAAAGCTAATCTACTATTTTTAATGTAGGGAAAATGGGATGACCCAGGTAACAATAGGCATGTCAGCCTGATGTCAATTCTGGGCGAGATAATCAAGTGGAAGATAGAGGATTCAAGAAAGGATTAAAGAAGAGTAATGTAATTAATGCATATCCAGATGAGTTTATGGAGAACAGATTCTGCCAACTAACTTGGTATCTTTCTTTGAAGAGATTACACGTTTGGTTGATAAAAGTAATACCACTGATGTAGTATACTTATATTTCTATAACGCATTTGACTTGGTACCACATGAGAGTTTCATTTAGAAAAACCTAGACCAATAAAATGAATGTGGCACCATTTAAACAGATTAAAAACTGTAATGTAATTGTAAATGGGGAGTTTTCATCAAACA
Organism: Apalone spinifera; assembly: GCA_030068395.1. Classification (NCBI taxonomy): domain Eukaryota; kingdom Metazoa; phylum Chordata; order Testudines; family Trionychidae; genus Apalone; species Apalone spinifera. The sequence goes on from CM057845.1 coordinate 57,535,874, forward strand.
GATGTATTTCCAGTTGGGTCTTTCAGGGATTGGTCCTTGGCCCTATGCTATTTAATGGTTTTTTTATCGATGAGCTGGAAGAAAATATGAAATGCTCAATGAAAGTTTGCACATGATATACAGCAGAGAGTAGTAAATAATGAAGTCAGTGGTTCAGAGTAATCTGTACTGCTTGATAAACTGGGTGCAAACAAATATGCATTTTAACAGGGTTAAATGAATATATCTAGAAGCAGAGAATGCAGTTCAGCAGGATGGTGAATTCTATGTTGGAAAACAATGACTGAAAAAATGTTGTGGGTTGATGTAGATAATCAGCTGAATGTGAGCTGTGAGTGATACTACAAGTTGGACCTCTCTGGTCCAGCACCTTCAGGACCTGACTGGTCCCAAAAGAGGGAAGATCCCTGCTAACAGACCCCCAGCTTGCCTCCTCTCCTCACTGCCAGTCCTAACCATCCTCACTTCTGTCATGCTGGCCCTAACCCCACTGTCAGAAGAGGGAGTCCTGATTTTTAGAGGTACAACTTGTATAACTAAAATGGCTAATGCAATGCTTGGATGCTTAAAGGGCAATTGTGAGCAAGTGATTTCCTTTAGCTCTCTATTTGCAGTGCATTCACTGCTGGAATACTGCTTCAGTTCAGGTGCCCACAATTCATGAGGAACATTGATACATTGGAGAGGGTCCAGGGAAGAGCTATGACAACGGTTAAAGGATTAGAACATAAGCCTTAAAGGAACAGAGTGCAGGCCTGAAGTATCTCCAGGGGGAGCAAATAGTTGTTAATGGGCTCTGCAATCCAAAAGAATGGAACGTAACCCAATGGCTAGAAAGTCAAAGATAGATTCATTCAGATGAAAATGAATGAGGCAGGGAGCTGCTTTGGCAGGGGCTGGGAGCTAGAAGCCAGCAGCAGCCAGGCTGTGAGCCATAGAGACAGCCCCAGTGTGGGGTTGAGGACAGGAGCACACAGGGCTGGGGGCTGCTCGAGGTGGGCTAAAGCAGTCCTCAGCCCAAGAGCCTGCTTAGTCAGTTTAACCAGTTCACTGCCAGACAAACCTAAAATGTCACTGGCTAACTGATTAACTTGGGATAAAATTAGGGATGTAAAATCCATCTTGTCAGGGCCAGGCCCCCACTAACCTGGGCCCTACAGGGCCCTCCAACGCATGGGGTCTGGGGCAGTTGGATGAACCATTTATAGGGCAGGATGGCTTTGCCTGCCAGTTGCAGGCCCCTTGACCCTCCTCACAGCATTTATGGGGGCATGTGACCCTCTTTGGGGGCCTCCCATGTTGCCTCTGACTGCATCCAAGAGTGCTAACAACCTGATGGATGTACCTGCCTCTCCCCTCTCAGCACACACCACCCCAGTGTAGGCTTCTTTAGCAGCATCCCTGGTGCAAGTTCCTACTCAGGAAATAAGCAGAGCAGTGACGTGGTCCTGCATACACAGTTTTGCTTTGCATTATGTAATTATCCAGCAAGCCAGCAATAATGCAGCCTGCGATATAGCAGTGCTGCAGTCAGTGGATATCTGTACTTTGATCCTGAAACTTAGGCTTGGGAGTCACCTGATTGGAAATGACCTGAACAAGCATTTGGAGCAGAAAAATGGTCTTACCTTCTAACAATTGTTCAAGATGTTTGTCCATTCCAGTACCACCCACCTACCCCTCTGTTGGAGTAGCTGGCAAGAAGAAACTGAGGTGTGGCGAGTCAACAGGGCCCCATCATGACCATGAAAGCGTGATTCTAGGAAGTGCCCAGACCAACTGGGAATACTGCAAGGGGGAAAATCTTCCGGGTGCAATGCATGAGCACAGGCCTCCCGAGAGGGGGGAGAAAAGGGGATTATAACTGCCCCAGGATCCAGAGCTCCCAGCTGCTGCTTCTGCAGCAGCAGCCTGGACCCTTTAAGTAGCTGCTGGCAGCTATGCTCCAGGCAGCACTGCGGGATTCTGGGGGAGGCGCAGTCCTGAGGTCTGCCTAGTCCCACCCCTTCCAGGGGCATGGAGCATGTTTTCCACACATGCATACTTTGCCCAGGGGCCTGCCCACTGCATGTGTTGGAATGGACATGAATAACATCTGAAAGACCAGCAGTTATGAGATGACTAATCATTTTTCTCAGCAGCAGTAAGTCAGTCTCAAAGGAGGGACTATTAAGTATCACTTCTGAGACTGTTTGAAGCTGTTTTCCATGTTTATTGGCAATGTATTGGATGGTTCTGTTCAAAAGGTTGCTCATTTGGCCTCTTTAGAAGCAGTACCTTAATGGACAAAAGAACTGTCTTCTATAGACAAGGAAACTAAAAACTTGTCTCTGTCAGTGAGATTATACAATGTTTAGGGAAATGAAACCCTGCCTCAGCTCTCCATCACTGGGCTGTTGAGGCAGCTGCCTCCTGTTCCTCTGGAAGATTTTGTTCTTGTTTCCCCACCAGGAAATGATTTTTCTATAGGGCCATGGTGTCCAACCCACTAGCTCTTACCCACATGGAGGGTTGCCAGGTGTCTGGTATTGTACTGGACAGTCTGGTATTTGCGTGCTCTGTCCGGGGTAAAAAAAACAGAAAATACCAGACATGTGCAATGTCCGGTATTTTCTGATTTT
>CM057845.1:57538594-57556678 GCA_030068395.1 Apalone spinifera
GGGGGGGGCGAAGGGGGGGAGGGTTGGTATTTTTCTTTCAGCCATCTGGCAACCCTACCCACGTGTGGCTATTTTTGGCTTGAACAATGTAGCTATTTGGCCGGCTGAGTATGTCTAGTTCACTGTAGCAGAAGCCACTCTAAGGGCTAGTGCTTCAGACCTGGTTGGACACCTGCTATCTTGGCTAGTGGGCTAAGATCCCTTCTCTGCAGGGCCCTTATTACTCTGGGCCCCTTCTGGCTGTGTCACAATACTTGCAAATGGGGTTTTTTTGCTGTAGGTTAAATTTTCCTCTGGTGCCAGGGCTAGACGGGGCCCTCCCTGTGGGTCACGGAGCACAGGCCGCTGGGGATGCAGGCACAGCGCGGTGGGGTCCTGTTCCTGAAGCGACCCAGCATCACCCCGCCCCCGAGTGTTATTAACGCTGACTGACTACTCAGCGCAAAAGCGCCGCTGGGCGGCTGCGGGGCCCCTCACTCCTCGGCGGTTCAGAAGCCTCATTCCCAGCGGCGGGAACCTTCCCCCACAGGCCAGTGGGCGGCGATCCCGGCCTAGGCCAACGCTGCCCCGTTTCGGCGGGGGCTGGCTCCCGCCAGGGGGAGCAGGTTGCGCGCCCGCAGCGGCCTGTGGGGGCGGGGCGCTCTTCGCCAGGCAGTCCACCCGCCCGGGCTCCGCCTCCCGTGTGGCGCGGCGGGGGAAGGCGGCGGCCGCTGCCCGCCCGGGAGCGCTGGCTGCGGGCGGGCTGCTGCCTGCGCCCTACTCGCTGGCCGGGCGGCCGGCCCCGCTGCGCGCGGAGGAGCCGGGGGCGGCGGCCGGGCTGGCGGGCGCCATGGGGCCGGGGCCGGGCTGGCTGGCGGCCGGGCTGCTGGTGAACCTGGGCGCCTCCATCTGCATCGTGTTCCTGAACAAGTGGCTCTACGTGCGGCTCGGCTTCCCCAACCTGAGCCTCACGCTGGTGCACTTCGCCGCCACCTGGCTCGGCCTCGGCCTGTGCCAGGCGCTGCGCGTCTTCGCCCCCAAGCGCCTGCGGCCCCGCCAGGTGCTGCCCCTGGCGCTCAGCTTCTGCGGCTTCGTGGTGTTCACCAACCTGTCCCTGCAGAGCAACACCATCGGCACCTACCAGCTGGCCAAGGCCATGACCACGCCGGCCATCGTGGCCATCCAGAGCCTCTTCTACGGCAAGAGCTTCCCGCTGCGCATCAAGCTCACCCTGGTGAGCCGGACTCCCCGCCTTGGCCGCTGGGGGGGGCGGATCGGGGCGCCCAGCAGGGGAGGCAGCTTCCTGTCCCCTCTCCCTCTTACCCCTTTCCAAAGGGTTATTGCCCCCTTTCCAGCAACATCGCCGCCTTCCCTTTGGAGCTCACTGATGAGTCAATCTGTCAGCTGAGTCACCAGGATTTCCAGGCTTCTCTGGCTCCTTAGACAACAGGGCGGACTGCTGCCTTCACAGGGTTAATGCACATTAGCCTGCTGCTGTGTGTTGGTGCGTGGTGTAGCCAGGCTCGCGTGGACTGTGGCGAAACGTCTCAACGAGCCAGTAATAAGCAAAAAGGCATTATCTCCAAATGCTGCCAGCTCATCTCTGAGCACTAGGGGCCTCAGTGGAATCTTATAGATCAGTGTCAGGGCCTTTACGTTGTGTTTGATTTTTTTCATACCAACATGAGATTGTAGCAGTGTTATATCGGGCTTATTTCCTAGTGCTGGTGAAGGTCTTACTCACGGAATATACTTTACAATCTCTAGTTATAAAGCTTAAACCCTCCAGCTAAAAGGGTGAGGCTGTGCGTGCAGATCTTTCCACAACATTGGAGAACAAGTGTTGATCCATTGAGTTCCATGTGCAGCAAATGTAATAACCAACATTTTCTTTCCTTACAGATTCCCATAACTTTAGGTGTATTCCTAAATTCCTATTATGATGTGAAGTTTAACTTCCCTGGAATGGTGTTTGCTACCCTTGGTGTTCTAGTTACATCCCTTTATCAAGTGGTTAGTAACTTACTCTTCTCTATGTGCATATTTCATAACAAATATACCTTTTTTTTACTTTGTTTCAAATTTCAGAAAAGAGTGGAGGCAGACTAGGTGGTCTGGGATTGGTATGTCTTAGGTTAATCGTGGTCTATAGTAGGAGGGAAGAAATTTATGGTAGTACACAGCTCTTTAGCCAAAAACGGCATACAAAGGTAACAGTAGTTAGAAGCTGTAGCTCAACTAATTCAGACTTGATTTTTAATGTGTACATTTGTAACAATGAGGGTAATAACAGTTGGCACAATGTGCTTAGAAACACGGTACCGTCTCTGCCTCGTGAAGTCTTTTTAAATCAAAACTGGTATCTTTCTAAAAAGATAAACTACAGCTCAAACTGAAGTTTTGGGCTTATGGTAGAAATCACTAGGTGAGGTTCTGTTGACTGTCACACTAGATTACAATGGTGAGCTTTTTTGGCCTTAAAAATATATGAAAAAGGAGAACAGGTATCTATCAGGGATGATATTATAGATGGTGTTTGGTCCTGCCATGAAGGCAAGAGACTGGACTTGATTGCCTCTTGAGGTCCCTTCCAGTTCTAGTATTCTATGAGAAATAGGCAAAGTTACTTTCTTAAAAAGCCCTTACATAGAATTAAGCATAATCATAGTTATATTTTAATTTAGAATAGAGGTTATTTCACTCTAGTAAATTTTCTTGTATACATTTACTGACAGCAAATGCTCTTTATTAACTGGTGGCTTTATTATAAAGAATTTGTCTAAATAGCTTTTTGTTTATAATCATGTTACTAATCATAGATGCTAAGAAAACAACAATTAAATTATACACACTGAAAATTTCAGTTATAATCAATATCAAAATCAAGTTTAGTATGCAAGGAAGGAAAAACCTGGAATTCTAAAAATATTCATGCTTAGCATATGTATCATAATATCAACTCAGATGGGTGCATAGAGAAAGTAACTGTGGTAAAGTTGATACAAACTAAAATTTCATACAGTTAATGACTTTACACTGCTCTATGTACTTACATTCCAGTGTACATAGTATAATAATTATATTCAATTTGATTTATTTTGTAACTATGTTAGAAATGCAAAAGTCATCAGTTTTTTAGTAAGAGTGCTGATACAATTTGGTATATTTATGCCTGATTTGTGAGGTGAAACGTAGGGTACCCAAGACAGATCAGACTCCTGCAAGGGGCAGAGTAATCTGGAAGGATTGAAGGCTGGTGTAAAGAGTTGCCTAAAATATGCTGATCAAATGTTGCATGCTTTCACACAGTTTGTGGAAACTGCATTCAAGTAACCTGATGCATCCAGCTATGACTTTAATAATTGTACTTGGGCACCCGATAGTAGTAGGAAGGTGATGAGAGAAGTTTTTTTTCTGTAATACTGCTTGCTCTTATTCTGGGAAGGTACTGATCCCTAGGCTAGATCCAGAACTGGTGTGAGAGAGAAAAAACTGGCTCCTTTCAAACCCACCTATTTATCTGTCCTTACTCAGAGTGGCAGATTTAGAATATGGGAGAAGACAAAGAATAGAGAGAAGATGAAGGGAGAAAGATTCAAGTATTAACTACCAGACCTTGTCATGAAAAAGCTCTTTCAACAAATTCTTTTCCTTCCTCGTATATCTGCAGCCAGTGGCTTACCACTGTCTACTCCAAATGGGGGGAAGACTAACACAAGTGATTAAAATATTTGGTTTTCAGTAAATGGAAGTGGAAAATAGAACAGTCATTCTATTTATTATGTAGTGCTGGCCATATGAGATCCTTATTAGTAACCAGATTGCTTTGAAATGAGGATTTGCTTTTCCTCATGTTTAACAACTTTATCTCTTGGTTTTAGTGGGTAGGAGCCAAGCAGCATGAGTTGCAAGTAAACTCTATGCAGTTGCTGTACTATCAGGCACCAATGTCCTCTGCCATGTTGTTGTGTATCGTTCCCTTCTTTGAGCCGGTATTTGGAGAAGGGGGGATATTTGGACCCTGGACATTTTCTGCTGTGGTAAGATTGTATATTTTATTTTTTTTAATTTAACACCAATGACCTTTTCACTTAATATAACAGCTTCCAATACAGTCATTGACAGTGAATGTGATGGAGGTTGTAAGGAAAAGAGAATTACTCCCCATTTTCCTTTATTATTTGAGAGAGAAGTAATGCCTGATCTACATTTAGATCAAGATAGCAATAGCATGCAGGGGTGTGAAAATCTCCTGAGTCCTGTAGCTACACCAGCTTTTTTCAAACCTGGGTCATGGGACCACCAAGATAAGCTGCTGGTGGTCCCACAATGCTTTATTTACTTAATGTGTCAGTAGCCATAGAGCCTTGCAGCTCCCATTAGCGGCTGGAAAGAGCAAACTGCAGCCAATGGGAGCTGCGAGGCTCCGTGGCTACAGACACATTAAATAATCAAAGGAGCACGGGCCTGCCAGCATCTTACTTTGGCAGCCCCGCGACCCAAGTTTGAAAAACACTGAGCTACACCATCCTAAGATCAGCATAAATATAGCTAGATTGGGGGAGACTTCTTCCCTCAATCTAGTTGTAAGGAAGGTGGAATGTCAAAAGATCCTGTGTCTGTGCTATCAGATTATGTCACTACAGTCTCTGTTGTGAGACGTGGCCTAAGAATTTTCTCCTCTTCTTGTTTCTGGTTAGAGGGCATTTTAGTAACAGGAAAAAAGAAGACAGTGGCTCCCTCTAAAGTTCAGTAATAAGCAACTTATTCAACTGTTTAGGAAGCTTTAGTTGCCATGTAAATATTAGAGAAACAAAAATCAGTACAACAGTGAACTTTTGTTTAGAGACATGACAAAGCAATGTAGTCATCACTTCCCTCTTTTACAGGGTGTTACTTTTATAGTGAGCATTATTACAACCCCCAGTACATGTCATTTCCGAAAACAAGGAGTTCTGTGGCACCTTAAAGACTAGCAGATTTTTTTGGGGCAAAAGCTTATGCCCCAATAAATCTAAATCTTTAAGGTGCACAGCACTCCTCACTGTTTTTGCAGATTCAGATTAATACAGCTACTTCTCTGAGATGTGTCATTTCCAGTGATTTTATTAAATTCAGTGACATTTCTGATTACACATTTAACAAATCAGGAATATGTGTATCAAAAGTTAACATTAAAAAAATTGGACAGTTGTTGTGCTGGTTATTTTCAGGCAAATGTATTTTGATTATTAAGTAAATGCTAACCAAATATCTAAGTGTCTATTTGCATTCTGTGTATTTTGCTGGATACATAATTGTCATGGAAATATTAACACACCAATATACCATATTTTGTGAACCATTCCTCTAGAGTTGGGCTATTTTTCTTTTTGCAATAAGTGTGAAGTGATTTGCTTTGTATAACAAGTGTCAGTTTATTTTTAAAGCACATTGCACAAAAGCTACAAATAAATTGATATGAAAAAGATCCTAATAAACAAAAGAAATGAACCTTTTTATTCCTACACCTACCCAGAACTCTTACAAAATCCAGAAGCTTGACCTAGCTTTTTAAAGTAAAAATATTTAAATGCCCCTAGATCCAACAGTCCTCCTCCACTAGGGAAAAGATACAAATGCTCTCATCTCTTTCTGACTTCACTTCCGTGGGGAGGAGTGCAGGCAGCAGTTACTGGGAGGACTTAGTCTCCTTCTTCATCTTCTTGATGTCCCTAAGAGGACAAGGACTCAAATATATCTCGTTGATTAAATACCATCATGTAAGGCTTGGAGATAACTTTAATTTAGAAAGTGCCTGTTACCTAGTTAGAGATATGCCAGCCAGTGACTGATGCAAGTTCTCTCTCTACTATTGGTACTGAAATCAGTGACTGGAATAATGAACAGTTAGAACAAATGGGGCAGATATTTAATAAATAATTCCTTCCATAATCTTCATGGAGTTTTGCATCTAAAAGCTATGATCTTTTAATTAGGTTTATGGAACACCTTTTTTTGTGAGTGAGCAGTTAAATTTCTGGGGCCATTATCTTAGACACAGCAAGTGAAGGTGAAATTTTGTAGCAAAATTCATCTTTTGCATGTTCTGAAATACTTAAATCACCAGTATCTGTGTTAAATTAGAACTCACATTTGCATTTTTTGTTGTTGGTCTTAGTTTTCTCTCCTCTCTTGTTTGTTTGATCTTTTACTGATTTGCATTTGACAATTTGGGGATATAACTAGAGGTGGTAGAAATATGTTAGATTACTGACTGTGTCCATTAATCCACAGCTAATGGTGCTGCTGTCTGGTATAATAGCCTTTATGGTAAACTTATCCATTTACTGGATCATTGGAAACACATCACCTGTCACGTATCCTTTTTATTATTGGCCAGTCTCCTTGTTTTCAGATGAATGGCAATATTCAGTCAGGTATATTTCACAATGAAAAAAGCTGGAGAAATAGCTGGTAATTCACCTGCTTTATTGTAAATGTTAAAACTGAAAAAGCACAATTCAGTCTCTCATTGTTCGTTCTTAGATTTTGTACAGATTATTCTGTTTAATACTTTATGTCCATTAGAACAATACTAAAACATTTACACACCATTTCGTGACTATAGTAAAAGTGTGAAGTGATTTGCTTGTGTAGCAAGTGTCAGTTTATTTTAAACCATATTCCACAAAAGGTGTTCATAAATGCAGGTCGTTAATTTTAATTGCACCAGTTATGTGAATAGAAATTGTGAAAAACTGTAGCTCGTTTTGGAGCTAGATATATGAACACTTAAGAGATTAACCTTTGTTTTTTATATTTTGACATTTTGTTATGCTCCTTAACAGAGATACGTAGGTATAATATGTTTGGACACTTCAAGTTCTGCATCACTCTTTTGGGAGGGTACCTGTTGTTTAAAGATCCACTGACACTTAATCAAGTCTTTGGGATTCTATGTACTTTGTTAGGCATTTTAGCTTATACCCATTTCAAACTTAGTGAGCAGGAAGCAAGTAAGAGTAAACTGGTTCAACGTCCATAACTCAAGATATTCTGGAGATAATACAACATCAGAGAGAAGGAAAACGAATATTAAATATGCACTGATTGCAGACTGGGTAAAATAGCTGAAATAAAATCTGTATTAGTACTGCCACCTGATCACCATGCTGAAATAAAATAAAATTAATTATTACATAAGACATATTTACCATCTTAGTCCATCCTATATTTACATAGTAACATTTTTAAAAAATTAAGTAGCCTGTGTTAGGAATGTTCAAATGAATGTATTTAGGTAAATGTGCAATCGCTGAAATCTTCAGCATTTACACATTTATACAACAGGGAGGTGGCTCCTCAGGAGCCGCCTGTTTTCTGTGTCTCCTTCCATCCCCCTACCTGTGCTGCTGCCTCTGTATCTGCTGCCTGTGTGTGGGGCGAAACTACCTAAATAACTTTCCACTGAAGGGATCAGATAAAATTATTAATGAAGTGGAGACTCAGGCAACAAATTTGTCTATTTATAAAAACCAAATGCCCCAAACTTTGGGAACACTGGAAACCAGCTCTGAATTTAGCAGCTCAAGTTCATCTCTAGTTCTACCAAGATATTTAGTAAGTCACTAAACATTCTGTTTCTGCTTCATGATTTTCTAGTGTCAAAAATGGACTTTCACAAGAACTTCTGAACCATTGTGGGCTTAGTAAACCTATGCAGTTTGCTTTTAATTGACAAAGGAAAATGGTTTTGCAAGAAAGAGACAAAAGCACCCACCTGTTTGGGTATCTGTGGCCAATGAGAGCTGCGATTGCCCTGTACCTGCAAAGGTGCAGGTAAACATAGCAGCAGCAACCCATCAGGGACTAACCCTTGTAGGCCACCAATTTTTTTATTGCCTACTCCTGATGTGGGAGGTGACCCTCCTGTTTAATCCTTTCCTTTTTGTGCCCCTCATGCTGTATATCCCTGAAAGGGCAAGGTACATTCTATGTTTGCAGGTTTCGTTGTTACTGTTTGCATAGGGAAAGGCCAATGGATTGCTAGGAAATTTAAACTCTCATGCTATCCATAATAGAAAGACAAATCTCTTCAGGGAAATCTGCAGCAGATCTTTGGACGAGCAGAGGTTCCTCTGTAAATTCTGAGTGCTTTGAAGATTATCTTGGGCCAGCACTGTGCATAGTTTTTTGGCTATTTAGAAAGGAAGTTTTGAGGGCCATGCTGTAGAAAATGGAAAATTGACAGTTTCCTTGCTTTCAGAAAATGTAGTAGATAGGGATGTAATAGTATGGTCAAGTAATTAACCCCATGTTTCTCAAACAATGGGCCCCGACCTCCCCAAGGGGTCGTGAGCAACTTAGAAGGGGGTTGTTGTATCACAAAGTTTGAGAACCCCTAGATTAACCAATAGGTACAAGCTTATAGGTTAATGCTATAGAATACATGCATTCCCCCTTTGCCAGTACATTTTTAAGCAGGCTATCCAACAGCCTGGCTCAGTCCCGGTTTGCTCTGCGTATGGGACCTACCCCGATGCAGCGCTGCATTTAAAGTGTATTAGGAGCTGGGCGGGCGGGCGGGCAGGCAGGTAGCCCGGCTCAGTCCTGGCTTGCACCGAGTCTGGGAGCTCAGACCTCCCACCCTGGACAGTTGCTGTTGCCACCCTGTGCTGCTGCCTCTGTATAAGGCTGCTGGTGGCATTTTGAAGTGGCAGCTCCACATGGAGCTCAGGATCAGTTGGGGACCCTGGCTTTGAAACACTGCATGCAGCCCAGGGTCAGCAGGGGAGTCCCCAGCTGATCCTGGATTCTGCTTTGAAACCCTGCAGATCGCTCAGGGTCAGCCGGAGTCTCCAGCTGACACTGGGCTCCATGGGGCACTTTCGCCTTTGAAGTGTAGCAACAGGTACAGGGCTATTGCTACACTTCAAAGGCGAAGGCACCCTATCGACTAATCGATGCAAAACACATCGACTATTCGATTAGTTAGTTACTCTCAATTTAACATCCTTATCACAGACCAGCTCCTGCCTGGCACCCCGTGCTGCTGCCTCAGAGAGACGCAGCAGCACAAGGTGGCAGGGGGCTCCTCAGGAGTGGGGCCGGAGTTCACTGGCGGCTGGCCCCACCCTTTGGACTATACAATAGTCAACTAACCGATAAGAATTCATGAGGTTAATTGACTATTCAATTAACCGATATTTAACATCCCTAGTGGCAGAAACATGTTTGTCAGATTGGCAAGTGATTAGAATGTATTTGCTCTCCTTCACTGGGATTTTGTTTTGTTTTCGTTTATGTATAGTAGCTTTAAAGAGGAAAATCATATGAACTGAAACATGTTTGGGTTTTACAGCCACCTGCAGCATAAATGATTGGATAGATTATCTAAGCTTCTCTACAATTTAAATTATCAGAAATCTTTAAGCTATGATAATGTGTAAGAAGCGATCTAAATCAAGTAATTTTTAGTTTGGTCGGTTTTCAGGTTTGTAAATTCAGATGGAGTTTGATTTTCAAATAATTTCTCTTGTGTAGACTAAGTGTGCAGTCTATTACTCTATTGTTTCAGTGTAATAAACAATTTACATCGGGATGGCCAACCCGTTACAGACAAAGCGCCAAAATAGTGGTGGATACAGCACAAAGAGCCGAGGAAAAGAAGTTGTTGAGCAAAAAAACCAACCAAACAAAAAAAACTGCTGCCCCTTTAAGAGCTGCATGTGGCCCAAGTAGGATTCCATTAGCCGCAGCATCAGATCTCGCTGTCCCAAGCGGCACCCTGACCAGACAAGGAAAAAAGTTCAGAGCAGGGAAACGAGGAATAGCCGCGGGTGCGGGAGCCGCAATTTTTCCTTTGAAGAGCCACATGCAGCTCACAAGCCGAGGGTTGGCCACCCCGTGGTTTACATCTTTACCATCGGTAAAGGCATTGTACAGGTGCAAGGAAAATTTATATAAATTTTTATATATCTATAATGTATTAGAATTTAAAGACAAATATGTGCAAAACAGTGCAGTCTTTAGGTGCATATTCTTCAGTGAATGTACTGAGAAAACAGTTTGCATTGATTTGTGCTGTGCACAAGCTGTTCTAAAATGTAAATACAACACAAGAACACTGTATGATGGTGCAAATGATTTTCACCATAGCAGCTGATCTTCAAAATGACAAAAAAGAAAATTAAGAAAGTAATTCAAAAGCATTGACAACTGAAAAGGCTACACTATAAATATAGTCTGTGGCTGGAAAATGTATGTGTCCTATTGGTGACTGGAAGTGACTGGATTTTTTTTCATATTTAGCAGTTCTACTTTGGGTTTTACCTAGTATGACTGATGAATAAAATAATTCTTGAACTTCTTTCTTGTCTTTGTCATACATTTCAAAATATTAAACAGGGAAGATTTGTGTAACCATGAGCTAAGTAGATTGCTTGATACATAGTTGGAGAGAAACAGAATTTGGTTACGTGACCTGTACTGTACCCCTCGGTACTGTTAGATTTTTGAGAGAGATATAGCTGGATTTTTTTTAATTGGCTGCATTTTTAATAAAAGGTCCAAGGCAATCTAAGGCCAGCACCATTTATGGTTTTATAAACTTAATATACATGCTAGAGGGTCACACACTTTGTTGTTTCTGAAGAGTAATCTTGCTGCATTCCAGAGGATCCTTGGATCCATTCCTCCACTCCCAGACTTCCTTTGTACTACTTTCCCAACCTCCTATTCACACAGGGACTTGCTGCTATCCCACCCTTACATAAAGGGATTTCTGCAACCCCATTAACCTCTTCTCCCTCCGTTTCCCTTTTCTCATATAAAGGTCCTTCATTCTCCAGTATATGTCAGGGCTCTGCTCTCCATGTCCCCGGCCTCATATCATTGTTGCCTATTTTCCCTATGTTAGATGCTCTGTGCTCTCATGTCCCTCTTCTAACATTCCATTGTCCCACCCCCCTCCATTCCAGGGACATCATGTCCCTTATTCTCCCTGTCACCCTTCCATTATTTCTTTTTGGGAGATAAATAATTCCAGGTCTCCATCTTTTGAACTGGAGTGGGAAGGTGGGCAGAGTTGATGTGATATGACGAAAGGCCAAAACCAGAAGAGTCTGTCCACTGATGTCAAGATACAGCATTCCTGAAATTTTGGAATTGACTGGCCACAGCATTTAAAAATTCTTTTATTGATTCCAAACAAAGAACGGCTGTTGTATGGAATGTGGGGCCTCATTTCATTAAACCCATAACAATTATGATCTCGGATGAGGTACAGGAGATAAATGCCTTAGCTTCTCTATCTGTACAATGGAGAGAACAATACAGACCTCCTTAGTGCAATGCTTTAAAATTGACTGGTGAAAAATGTGGGGGTATTAGTTATTGTGAAATTGAACGGTCATGTAACCACATGAAATCCTAGTGTATCAGAGGCAGTAATGTGGGGTGCCAAATGGAAACTGGTTTGCCAGGGGAGCCAGTTAAAAAAAAGCTCCCTGCGTAAACTGGCTGCCCACTGTTCCATGCTGCTGCCTCTGATACAGAGACAGCAGTGTTGGGTGGCAGTAGCCACTGTTTGCGGTGGGCCTGAACTCTCCGTGGGATGCCGGAGCAGCCTCTGTCCATGGGAATCTCGGACTCCCCACGGACAGGGGATGCTGCCACGGAATAGCCTCTGTCTGCAGTGAGCCTTGGCTGCTTTGCAGCAGCCTCTCCTCCCCTCCCCTCCCCAGCGCTGCTGCCTATCATAAGGTAGCAGCGTGCAGGTGGCACTGGGGAGCTGGTGCTTGGGAAGAACCAGCTTTTAAGCTGGCTACCCCCAGCACCAGCTACTGCCTCCCCTCCCTGCCTATGTAGGAGGCAGCAATGCAGGGGCAGGTGAGTCTGCTGAGTCGGCACATGAGGGAAGCCTGCTTGAAAGCCAGCTTCCTGCAGGATCAGTTCCAGTCTGCTTCCCTCACTCTCTGCGCTGCTGCCTCTGTCAAAGGCAGCAGCACAGGATGTGAGGGCAGGAGGATCCGGTGCTCGTGGGGAGCCTGCTTAAAACCAGATTCTTGCAGGCACCAGCTCCCGCTCTTCCTGCTCTGATGCAGTGTGTGTAGTCAAGATGATCAACCAGTAATCCCAGGCTTATCAGTTAATCGTGTATGTGACTACACATTGACATCCCTAGAAAACTGCTATGTAAGGGCTGGACATTGTGAAACACTACTTTATCCAAATCAAACCAAGTAAAATTGCACTATTAGGATCCAGTCCTGTTACCCTCATACAATCTCCTTTGAGGTCCCTGGGATACTCACAGAACTAAAGTAAACAGGATTAGCCTGCAAACTAATTACAGGAGTGGGAGAGGCAGATACAGAAAAATCCCCAGAAAATACAGGTCTTTGTTCTTTTTTCTAAAGTTTAACCATTGAGATTTTGTGGAACTGGCATGTTTCCTCATTAGAAGGAGAGACCATCTGTACATGCACACACACATTTATGATTAAAGTTCTTTGTGCTGACAGTAAAATGTGTAGCCAAACTGCAATCCTGAGGGGAAAACAATAATACTAAACATCTTTTGATGCACATACTGAAAGCATTTCTTATAGATTAATGATCTTTCTGCCAAATACTAGTTCATTTGGAAAGTAGCTGGGTTTTAATATTTTATTCCTACTAATTGCCTGCATTTAAGATTCTAAATCATCTTAGATTTCATTAACAGAAAACCAGGGAATTAGATTTTTTTTAAAATACATGGTTTCCTTTTTGTGTGTTAATTGGTCAGCTTCAATCTCTGGTGTCCCTTTGTGACAAAACCAAGCAAGCCTAGCTGTTGAGATGACTTATTGGCCCTCCAGCATTGTCCTGATAGTAAGAGCTGCATTACTGACTTTGGACTTACTGCTCTGCTACTAAGAGCGGGGCTGCTGACCAAGGCCACAGAGACTCAACAGTGGGGCTGTAACATCTCTCCCCCTGCCCTCAACCGGTGATGGGTATAACAGCTCCATGACAGGCCCAGTTGCACGCTTGAGCCCCATTGGTAGAGGAATCCAGGCCCACCCACTCTGAGTTCCACATAAAAATGACAGTCATGAGTCTCCCACCCTTTGCTGCTGGCCTGCTTCCCACTGTGCTATTCCTGGAGTCTGTTCCACTGGTTCACCCCTAAGGTCTTTCCTCCCATGGTCCTGGTTTCAGGGGCTCCTTTTCATAGTTTGTTACTGAGAGCCCGACCTCTCGCTGGGTTCTCTGGCACTCACTGGCCTATATTCTTAATAGAGTGACCAAATAAGTGTGAAAATTTGGGTTACTTTTTTATTTTTTGGAGGGGAAGGGCATATAGTTGCCTGTGTAAGACAAAACCTGTAATATTGGGATGTCCAGTTGCCTAATTCCCAACTGTCTGGTTTGCTTCTTTAAGGCAGGAGTTTCCTTTAGCTCTCCTCTGGGGGCTGGCACTGTGGTTCTGTCAGCTGCCGTGGCCCCCAGTTTTCCTCTGTGGAGGAGGTGGGGAGGCTGTGGCTTAGACTGGCTGCAGGGCTTTGCCAGCTTTGCCTGCAGCTGGGCCCTTTCTCCCTGCTAGTCCTCCAGCTTTTCGAAAATTCAACAGATCAGCTCTCTCCTGCTCATGTCTCTTCTGAAGGAGGGGGCGGTATATATGCAGGTTTCATGTCCCAATGCTTACTACAGTTGGTGGGGAGAAGGGAACTTTGCCCCAGTCACTGTGCAAGGCTCCTGATCCTGAGCCCTTAAAGATGCAGTAACAGGGTTCCTTCTATATGCCATTTATTTGCTGGGACTGTTTCTTCTCACTCATAGATCCTTGGTCTTTGAATATCAGACCAGCCCAGGCTCTTAAGGATCATGCTATGAGCTAACAGGTAGGTAATACTATCCTTTACAAGGCCTGTTCACTCTGTCACAGTGCACCATCATCACTGTAGCTATTTTGTGTATGCCAGAGTCTTTTAATGTAAATATTACTACTCAGCAATACTAGGGCCCTACCAAATTCACAGACCATTTTGGTCAATTTCATTGTCATAGGATTTTAAAAATAGTACATTTTATTATTTCAGCTATTTATATTTGTATTGTAACTGTATGGGACCTGCCCAAAAATGAGTTGGGGGTCACAAAGTTATTGTAGGGGGAGTTGCAGTATGGCTACTCTTACTGCTAGTGCTGCCACTGCTTTCAGAGATGGAGAGCAGCAGCTGCTGGCCAGGAGCCCAGCTCTGAAGACAGAGCCACTGCTAACACCAGTGCAGAAGGAAGGATGACATGGTATCCTTTAGCCACCCTTACTTCTGTGCTGCTGCCTGCAAAGCTGAGCCCTCAATCAGCAGCCACTTCTGCGCAGCTGTCTTCAGAATTAAGGATGGCAATACTGCAACTCCCTTGAAACTCCCTTTTGGGTCAGGACCCCCCATTTGAAAAACATTGGTTTCCCTTGTGAAATGTATGCCATACAGGTGGAAAACACCCAAGAGAGAAGATTTCAGAGGGGAGACCAGATTTTATGGTCCGTAACCCGGTTTTCATGGCTATTAATGCTTAGTAGAGCTTTAAGCATTACTAAAATATCCCATTAGAAATACTGAGCAGTCCTGTGGTACCTTAGAGTCTAACAAACATATCATGAATTCTTGTGGGCAAAAGTCACTTCATCAAATGAAGTAAGGGTTTACCCATGAAAGCTCAGTATATGATATATTTGTTAGTCTTTAAGATGCTACACGTCTGCTTGTTATCTTTAAAGTTACTAACTAATATGGCTACCCCTCTGAGACTTTTTACCATTAAAAATATATCATTAATGAATGTAGACATTTATCATACTGGTAATATATTTGTTCAACACATTCACTAGCCATTTTTCTTGAAGTTGAGACAGCAGCAAACAGTTAATTTGTATTCTTTAAAGATCTGTGTGACCAGGGAAGGAAGGCATTGGTTGGTATCCCCATTACATGCAGGTCTTATTTTCTAGAGATGATTCCTGAAGCATTGACCAATAATACTTGCTTGTTTATTTTCTGAAGGTGATAGATCTGTGGTGAGGAGATGGGCCATGGCCTCAGACCTTGTGAAAAAGAGCCAAAGCCTCCCCAAAGTAATCTTCTCCCTCAAAATTGTCCCATTATTGCTACCACCAGGGCAGCTCCAGTGGGAGTTCTATAGAGTATGCTAGCATTTAAACCACTCAGCTTGTCTAGCCATACTCAGAGCAGGTCCAGACTACTCTGGTTAAAAGTCCAATGGGGGAAGGCAACTTGTCTACTCTAGCATTGTCCCTATTGGGGCTATTGGTAGGAAGCTTTAGGAAAATAAGTCTAATGCAGACAAGATCTCCAATTTCCCCGAAAGAAATAAGAATTATTCCTTCACCTTATACTCAGACATTTGAGACTTTTTTTATAGTAAATGGGAAACATTGAAATAATTTTGACAACCCCTAGGCATGTTTGGCAGCATTTATATTTGCTAATCTTGTAGAACTTAATAAACTATGGCAGGCGTTGAGATGACTGTGCTGAGGGAGCTTTTTCCGCTGATGCTGAACAGTTCCTTGTCAGCCTGGAGACTGAAGGAATGTACTTTGCTGCTGTTCCCTGTATGAAAAGGGGGTTTGTCTTCCTGGAAGTCTACCTTCAAAACAGAGCTTTCATTCAGCAGGAATTTATCCTGCCTCTGTCTGCTCAGCTAAATGAATACACAATGGTAGCACAAGGCCAAAGGAACACTGAGGCCTTATTCAATCTGCCTATAGTTTTATTACATTTCTCTGAAAAAGTTGTGGACAGGTAGATCACCCTTGATAAGGGGTTTTGCTCTGCAGGCAGGACGGGAGGAGGGAATTTCTATTGCGGTTTAAATACACGTAAAGAGCTAGTGATTAAAATCACTCAGTTATTAGTGACGTATGGATAGTAGGAGCTGCAGAAATATTTTAAGCATATTGAAGTAAAATTTAGTTCTAACCAAGAACTTGTTTAGCACATCTGTTCTCATAAATCATATTGGCAATATACCCTCTCACCCAACATCTGATTTTTAACTGTGCTTGTATCCATTTGTGTGCTTGGATTCTAAGTGATCAGTGATTTTGCTCTTTAATTAATATGTTATAAACTACATGTACAACTGTAATATTATCTAGTTACTAATACTTTAGGCAATGACATAGACAGGTGCTAGTGAAGTTTGTCAACAGGTTTGGAAAGACAGAAAGGCAGAAGCAAAGAGTCTCATTTTAAGAACTGAAAGGAGGGGGGCTTTTAATTCCATGTTGTTCAAGTCAACTTTAAGGTTGTATTACTGGAGTTAATAGAGATATTAAGTAGGTAAGCTGCTTGAAAGATTGTTCCTCCACAGATTTGAGAGTGACTCTGGGAGAACAACTGCCTCGAGCTGTCCTGCTCCTTCTGAAATCAATCCGTGCTTTACCATTGATTTTACTGGGAACAAAATTACAGCTTGCATTTGTCAGGGATTTTTTTAAACTTACCTATCGGAATACTTCCACCCACCTCTCTGCCGCTTTAATGAGAAAAAAGGGGAAAAAATGCTAAGTAAACAAAATGAGGGCTGGAGATAGGTTGAATATTGGTTTCCATTGCAGACACATCTTCTCTCTCATGAGTGTAAAGATCTAGTTCTGTCTTTTTCTATATTAAACAGCAAAAAACTAGGTTAATGTGATGTTATATTTTCTTATTGAAAAATATGTGCTCTTCCAGGATATAAAGTTCAGTAAAATTCAAACTTCTGAAAACCAGGAAATCAAGAGAGAGGGGGTTTGTGCCCATGTAAGCCTCCAACAGACACTAGGTTCTGGGAATTACCTACATGCACTGCAGCTGCATTCCATGAGGTGGAGCTATATTAAATGGTTTGAATGGCAAAGGAAATAGGTCAGGTTGGCAGAGGTGTTTCTGAGCTGAGAAGACAGGGATTAGTTTGAGGAGCTTCACAGAACTTTGATTGTGATATTAGATCGGGATTTGTGCCCACATTGTGAATACAGGAAAGGGGAGCAGGTTGCAAAATTATGTAGGTTGTCTGAAGTAGCAAGGCACAGAGCCTTGACACAGGAATTATCAGCAGGGTGGTGGGATATGAGACCAGTCTGTGGTGTTACTGATGGGAAAGGGAAGCACAGGTTTCAGTGGTATTCACTGGGTATGAAGTGTGTGCCAAATGTCACAAATGCAGTATTCTGACAGAAGAGCTGTCTAGGGCTGATGCTTGCATTGAGAAGGCAGAGTGCAAGTATGGCTTGGTGGGGATTTGCTCAAAAAGGGTAGAGGTAAGGTTATGCAGGCATGTATATTAACTCTTTATTTGCTATTTTTTAACAATTGAATGTTGCTGAAGTTGGCATTCTGAAAGGACATGAGCTGTCATCAGAAACCTCAATTTCCATTAATGGAGCTTTTTGCTATTTAATTTTTTTTAAAGAAAACTTGTTGGTAGGAATTAATGGTGATTGTGGCAGCATTTGTAGATACCATGCAGGCCAAGAGAATTTCTGATTCTGACCCTACCCCTTTCTTTCTCTACCCCATCACTGCTCAGCCTCACCAAATATCCCCATTTCTTCCAGTCCAGCTACCCCCACCACTCTGTTTTGAACAGGCTTCCACACACCCTTTAGGTATGTAAGCATATCCCTCGGGTGCTCAAATGGTGATGTATCTGAGTTTCCAACTAGACCCATCATTGGAATCCGACTTTCCCCTATGGATGATGAGAACCCAAAGGCTCTTTCAGGAATCAGCACAATATTCTGAAAATCAGTTGTATTCTGTGCCCTGTTTGGCCAGTCTGGGTTTCCCCACACATATTTCTCTCTCCCCCTCCCTCCGCCCAAAGTGCATTTTGGGTTGGTTGAGAGATGCAGCTCTACACATTTATCTGCAGCATATGAGGCTCAGAGAGATGTGGAGTGGCCCATTCTTTTCAGTGAGGTGTTCTCAGGTGAAGGGTAATATCTCAGGAAGATGAATACAGCTAAATCAAGAGCTCTGAGACCTGTGAATATTTGAGTGTTTCCTTCCCCCCCCCCCTTTGTAGTGAAGGAATGTTTCTGATGTGTGAGGCATGTCTGTT
>CM057845.1:57585459-57597817 GCA_030068395.1 Apalone spinifera
AGGGGGAGGAAGAAGAGGGGTTAGGGAGGATGGTGAGGGTAGAAATGTGGAAGCAGGAGGATGGGGGTGTAGGAATGGAGGACAGAGGTGAGGCTAGAGGTGGAAGGAGGGGGATGGGCTATGGTCTGTGGACTATTTTATTGGCAGGAACGGGAAGGGTGCAGGCAGGGAAGACTGGCTGGCAGTTGAAGGGCACGAGTGGGTGGGATGGACTGAAAGCATTCAGATAGAGGATCCCATCCGTGAGACCATGGAGAGCTCAGCTGGGCTCAGTGCAAGATTAACAGACTCTCTAGCCGCAAAATCAGCCAGCCAGAAGGGGAAGTTGGCGAGTATAGCGAGCAGGGGGCACAGCCTCCTAGTTTTTCTTGAAAAGAAAAACCTAGGAAACACTATAAGTCTGTTAAAGAATCTAATTTAAGTTGCAAAGAGTGTTGTTGCCTGTGCAACCTTAATTTACTCTCCATGCACGTATGTATTTTGATACAATTTTCATGATTTTACACTTATTTTTCACAGGATCCTGGTTTTATTTGTTACAAACAATAAATTCATTGCAGGGGAGGGGGAGACAAAAAATTAAAGTTGCACAGTGAACCAAAATTTGCCATGCCCTACCTTTGCGGTGATTTACTTTTAACATAATTTTTGTGGCTGTAATACACAACTAATCTATGGTGCTTTAGACTCTGTGGGAAGGATATGTACTACAAAATTGAAATGTTGCTTGCTTTTTTTTTTCCCCCTCAGTTTAAACCGAAGCCGCTGTTATTGAAGTTGTTAAAATTTGCTGGTGCCCAAAAGGACACTTATACAATGAAGGAGGTAACTTATCAGAGCTTCTCATTAATAATGATGGACGGTGATAAATACAATTTTCACTCTTACAAGTTTACTATACTCATTAGTTACTCTATAATGAAAGAGAAATAGTGTGGTTTATTGGATAGGACATGGGTGTGGAAATTGGGAGATGGTTCTATTCCTGGCTTTCTGTAAAACTGTGTTAGGGATGCTAAATTTAGTTTAATCAACTAATCGACTAGTTGATGGATTTTCTATCAATTAGTTGAAAAGGCTCTTAATACATTTAAAAGGCAGAGGCGCAGTGCCTGGGACTGGGAATCAGCTGATTCTCAGCTCGCTCTTGCTACTCCTACCCTGTGCACCCTGCAGAGATAGTGCTTGAGGGAGAACCAGCTTTTAAGCCAGCTTCCCCCAGCACTGCCTCCTGCTTTACCCCCTCCGCCCCCTGCTGCCTTTGATAAGAGCAGGGGGGGGACTAGTGGATTTCGACTAAAGCTTATCGGATAGTTGACAAGTCATTTACATTGCTTACATTCCTACTGTGTATAGCTTGGAGAACTGCATATGAAAACTGCTACATTAAGTATGTATAATTCTGTTAATATTACTGTGGAGTTGCAGGTGATAATTGAAAGGAGAATAGATTCTTTGAGGGCTGAAATTTGTTTTATATTATCAAGTTATACATATATTTAATATAGCTATATTTGACTTGCATTGCAGGTAATATTCTATCTTGGCCAATATATTATGTCTAAACAACTATATGATGAAAAACAGCAGCATATTGTCCACTGTGCAAATGATCTTCTTGGAGATCTTTTTGGCGTACCAAGCTTTTCGGTAAAAGAACACAGGTAAATTTCACACAGTCATTGTGGGAGATAAGTATGAAACCTATGTAACACAGAATGTCGATATTGGTTTGCAGTTTGTTGCATATTTTATTTGCGTAAGTTATGACAGATGGAATTTTCATAATTGTACGTCACCTGGGCAGGGAGGCCCAATTCAGCCTCCATTTATAGCTAACTGCCAGACCTCAGAAGCAAGATAGACTTCAAAGATTCAATAATCTTAAAGCCTTTGTCTACTTTGAAGAGAGATTCTTCCCTCTAGAGTAGGGATTTTAGTATATAGTTGTTTAAATGATTAACCGATGAGTTTGGGCTTATCAATTAATCCAAATTACTTATACGCAGCCTCTTGCCCTCCCCCATGCTGCCTCTGTAGCTGCGGAATTGCCTTCTGCTCCCACCCTGCACTGCTGCCTATGTATCAGAGGCAGAAAGTGGGGCTGGAGTCAGTCTGAACAGGGAGCTAATTTTTAAACTGGTTCCCCTCACGCACTGGCTCTGCCTGCCACATAGTGCTGCTACCTCTGATGCAGGAGCAGCAATGCGGGGTGGCAGAGGGCTCCTCCAGAGAGGAGCTGGGAGCACATTGGCTGCCTGCCCTGCCCCAAATGAGCATTTTAGTAACTGTTGTGGTTACACAATTACTAAAATACACAATATCTAACATCCCTACTCCAGACCTTGAGTTAATAGCAACATAATTTAGACGTTATTCAAGCACTTAAGACCATCTCTTTATTCATGAGACCAAGGTCAGTAAAGGAGGTAGCACAGAAGAAGCATATGCTCTTTTATTTTCTCTGAGCAGCTATGCCAGGCGAAGGGAATGTGTTTGGATTGGGGCTACTGACCCACAGAAAAATGCAAGTGAGAAGGAAAAAAAAATCCTCATGGACATGGTCTACAACTGATAAGCAGAAGGGAAAAAAGACACCTCACTCATGCAAATAGGGTACTAGAGTTCCCCTTGCCTTCCAATCTCGTGAGAGGCCAGGGCACCAAGTCTTAGTCTCTCCCTCCGCCCCCCTCCGGGCTGGATTAAAACTTCTGGGGGTCTGGGGCCAGTAGATTTTGTGGGTCCCCCTAAGCTCTAGAATGGGGCCAAAAATCAGAGGTTGGGGGTAGTAAGGAGATTGCTTTGGAGTGGGGTGGGGATGCAGGTAGGGATGTAAGTGATTAGTTGACTACCCAATAAACTTAGGCTCTTACTACATTTAAAAGGTAGAGGTGCAATGGTTGGGGCTTGGCACGAGCAAGGACTGCTTGAGTCCCCATTCACTCCAGGTTGCCTGCTGTGCACTACATTTTAAATGTAGTAAGAGCCATGGGCAGCTCTTAGGGAGGTGGGGTGCTAAAGTGGGCTAGGGAATCCCGACGAATGGGAGTGAAGAAAATAGAGCCTGCAGGCAATGCAGGGGACAGAGCTTTCCTGTGCAGCCATTCCCAACACAGAGACTCTTCTTCCCCCGCTAGGCAGAGCTTACGAGTTGGAGGCGGCTCACAGCTTGCCTTGATCTGGTCGGTCCATAAGGTTCAGGTCTCTCTCTACTCTTCCTCCCTCTCCCTCCCTAGCAGCATCAAGTTGGTGCTGCAGCCATGCAGAGGAGGAGGGGTCACCAAACCTCAGAGCTCTTCATATGGCTGGAGTGCCAGTGCAGACTGGAACCACTGTGGAGGGGGGTGGAATTCCAAGCCTCACTGACTGGATCAAGGCAACTGCGGAGCCATAGGTTCCCCGTTCCTGATCTATACTACTCATCAGCACACAAAATCTTTGCAACACCCTAGACTTTTTCCTGAAATAGGTATATTGCTGAAAAGCCCTTATGCATGACCTGGACCTTGCCATATCCTTAAAAATTGAAGATACTGTTTTTCTCTAGATTAAACCCTGAAATGGTGCTGTATACGTTTTATTAAAAATGCTTTGAATTATGATTAGTGATGGTCCAACTTCTGGTTGAGAATTTTTTTGACAAAATTGAGACTTTTTTAAAATAAAATTTCTGATCTTGATGAAAATGTTTCATTTGTTAAGAAATTCAAAATGGATTTTGAGAGCTTTTTTTTTAGCAAAAACAAAGTTTCTTCCATTTGTTTTGGTGGTGGAAAACACTTTCACTTTTTCTACTGTTTTCACTTTTTATAATGAGGTGGGAAAAGAGGAGAGGAAAGCTTAAAAAGCAAAGTGTTAATGTAATTCTTCCGCACCAAAATAAAATGAAAACATCCAAAAAATTTTGAACAAAACAAATGGTCTCATTTCTTTTGAATATTTTATAAAATGCACTTCCCTCTTTTTCAGCTATCTCTAATCATGGCTTACAAAATAATCAGTGTTTTCAACTTGGCCTTTGCTCTAGTTTGGTTAAAATTACCACAGTAAATATGAACTTCCAAGTTAAAATTTTAAACATACAAAAAGTCTATTTTGTTCCCTTTAAGGAAAATACACTCAATGATTTCCAGAAACTTGATAGCAGCCACTCAACAAGGTAAGTTAATGTTGAAAGGCCTTTTTTGTTGGGAAGGGAAAGGAAGTGGTCTTCATTAAATGGAAGACTTCTGAAAACTGTATTACCTTGCATTGCAGCCAATATTCATGTAACTTCACTCATTAATAGATGATCTGATTATTATCCCTTTTTTAAAAAAAAATTGGAGGTGAATTGCATCTTCTTGTAAATAAACTGTTTAAAGCCCTATGGGCCTAGCACAGAAAATTGGCTTGAACTTGCTCATAATGAAGTCAGTGGCAAAACTTTCATTGTCTTCAATGGAAACAAGATAGAGCAATGTGTGTAGACTTTGGTTTTGTGCTCTTAGCATACTCAGTTTGTACAAAGAAATATATTTTAAAACAATATATTTGAAAATTGGTTAATCCTTAGCTATCTAGTCTAACTTGAGTTAACATTTTCTCTGTAAAAGTTGACGTAAACAATAAATGCAGCAGGAAAGAAATCTATATACTTCCATTCTTATGAGCTTAATAAATCTGCATATAATGAATAAAAGAGACTATAGTTTATTTAAATGTATTCACATCTGCGAGAAAAGGATGGGATGGTACAGCTGTGATATAACTTAAATTTAAGAAATGATTGAAATGAAAGTAAAAAAAGTGGATGAATTTGTTTTAAAAAAGCTCTTCAATCTATATTTATACACATAACGTGTTTGACTTTTTTTTTCAGTGTTCCCCACCTAATATCTCCCATTGGCTTCAATGGGTGCTGTTGGGTGTGCAACACTTGGAAAATCAGGCAAGTGCCTAAATATGGACTTTGGGGCTTAACATTAGGCTCCTACTTTTGAAAATCTTGTCTAGAACAGCAGAATAGAAGGATAAAAGTAGAGAAGTTCTCAGATAAAATCTAGTCAATTCAGGGTCCATTCTGATTATGTAGTTAGAACAATTATTCCTGTGTCTTAGTATATTAGTTATGGTAAATGTCTCTTGGAGAACTTGATGTCATCTGTTGTAAACCAGTGGATATTATATATAGTGTAGTATCAAATTTTAAAAGGGTGGATTTTTATAAGAATATTTCCAAAGATGAAAGAATAATGGGAGAGATTCCAGAACGCATACAACTACATTTCTTTTTTCTTACATTATGTATGTAATATAAAGAAAACCCTGAACATTTCTTAAGAGTATAAACTGATATGTTAAGTATTCTCTGAACTATGATTTAAAACAATATGTATCAAGTATTTGCAGTTTTTTACAACTTTCACTGATGTCCCTTGAGTCTGCAGATTTTTTCCTTTCTGATGCATTGTATTATGTATTTTTCTTTTTAAGCGTCTATGGAAGCTAACACATCTGAGAATGAGACCAGGAACGAGCTTGAAAAGGGCAATATTCTAAAGGTGATCTATTGAATATACTCTTTCAAGTTTCACCACTTTATTTTCTTTACCATTGAGATATGGATGCCGTGAAAAGATAAATAATTTAGTGCTATCCACATTAATACTATGCTTACTTAGTATTTGTGTTAAACAGGAATCCATGCAAGAGTTAGTGGAAGAAAAGCAGACATCTCCAAATTTGACTGCTAGAGCAGCCACGTCTTCTAGGAGGATACACAGTGAATCTGGTATGTGCACATTTATAATGCAGGATTTTCAATATTTTTATACCTTTTAAGAGTGTGTTATCATAGAGCACACTTGTACATCGCTGGCTCTTGTCATCTTTTTAGGGAGTCCACATTTTCATGGGTGTTTTTTTTAAAAAACCATTGTGAAAGGTACCAGATAGACATCATTCTCCACAGCTGAGATCCTCTTTTTTTCCCATAGAATAGCTGCAATGTTGTTGTTTGCAGGATAGACTTCCCCACGTATTTGTACATATCCTACCACAGCAGTCTTCAATATTGTAGGACCCTAAAACATTCTGTACTTGCATTCAAACCCTCTTGGGAATCTTTGACAATCTGCATTCCCCCAAGAATCCACGGACTGTAGATTGAAAACCGCTATCCTAGGACAATGGGGCTCTGGTCCATGACTAAAGCATCTCAGAGCTATGACAATACAAATAATAATCTCACTAGCATGGTACAGTCCTTATCTTCAAGGACTATCAGTAGAATAATGGAGTAACTCGGTCTCCATGCCTATTCAATCCTCTGCCTTTCTATTGATCTCACTAACAAGGATATTAGCTGTGTTTTCTTTGTGGCCATCTTTTCACACTCTGCACTAGCAAAAACGGATGTCAGGTAACTTTTCAAACAGTCACCAGATTATAACATTTGGGCTGCTGTTTGTAATCTGCTAGTATTGGATTTACCCCAGTGACGTGGGGTGAAGCCTCTATTTTTATCCTGCTATCTTGGTCCAGATTTTGAAAAGCATTGTCACCTAAATGTCTGCGAAAATTTGGCACTCTGATTCTCTTCTGTACTTCTTCTGTCTGCATGGAAACTTAATATTTACTGGATAATGCATTTCTGAAATCTGAGGTATTGATGCTGATATTTAGTAGCTGTAATTTGTGTGGGAGTTTGTGTTGTGGTGGTAAGTTATGTTTACCATTCAACCTGTTGGTGGAGACACTTCATAACTTTTAATTATATGTAGTATGCACTGGAAACTTCCATACCAGTCTTTATTTTATCAGTTATTAATTATCTGGTGATTCTTGATGGTTGTGATTGAGTAATATTAACTTTTCACATTAAAATCCTGGAATGCAATTTTTATTTTGTTTTCCTGTGCACAGAAAGTTGCTTGATCTATGTAAGGTATTTCCAGTATACTCATCTTTGTAGTATTTAGGCAGCAGTCATCTTAGCCTATCATAAAACTGTACTGCAGTTTTATAAGCCATTTATACTATATTAAAAGAATTCTTTAATGTTGTAATTCAAACTGATAAAAGGATGAAAATTCACAGGTCAGGATTATAATTTGTAATACAGGTCGTCCCCGATTTACGAACGAGTTACGTTCCAAACACGTGGTCATAACTCGATCTGTTCATTGGTCAGACCCCATTCATTTAAATGCGACCGTGCTGTTCATATGAGCAGATTGCATTTGTAACTTGGGGACCAGCTTAACGGGAGATTGATCGTAAATATGAACGGTCATAAGTCAACACGTTCGTAAGTCGGGCGACCTGTACACACAATCCAGGGTTATCAGTCTCTGCTTGCTTATTGCAGATTTAATCTTTAGCTGTTTTTGCATCCATTTGTCAGTTTATTACAGCCTTAATTCTTTTAATATAGTGGTTTTATTTACACTGTTTTTTTAATTTATAGGAAATCTTCCCCTTAAACCACTATGTTTGTTACATTGGGATGGTAGCGGCTCCTTTGGAGCCGCTACTATTTCACTGTAAATGTTTAAAAACCTTGTGTTGGCATGTCATCAATACATCATGGAGAGATGACAACTTAATGAGGACAACGATGGACAGGAGCAACGGTTGGGCCTGGGGGCATCTAAGTTTGAAGGTTGGGGCTCTCAGGGCGAAAAAAGAAAAGAGAGGGACTGAACCAAGAAGCATCAAGGGAAAGTAAGAGAAGTCACAAAGTATGTACAAGTTTTTTTTCTTTTAAAACTAAAGATACCAGGCTTAGAGGTCCTGGGATGGATTTTTCAAACTTTTTTTTTACAGTTCAAAGAAAGGATAAAGTGATTGTGTGAAAGGCACCTGTAGGTGGAAGCAAGCTCTATTGACTGGTCATTGAACCAATTTGCCAATCTTGGTATGCAGTTTCTCTCCACTGCATTTATTACACATGGACTAGGCAGTTGTGTTTTAAGTCTTTAAGTTCTTTTGTAATACCTTTTCTTACTGTCAGTGGAGTTGAATTTTGATATATATATCTCCTACTCCATCTCTCATTTGTACTGCCAGTGTCCAAAATATCAGAAACATTAAAAAAGCAGAGCTTTGCTACCTTCATACCAGAAGTTTTGAGTTTTTCAGCTTAAAATTATTTCCACAGTTGATATCTTGAGCATCATGTTTTAGCCTTGAAGGAATTGTGTGGACTTTTATGTCCTCTGCAAGTTGTGGTTCCAGTAGAAATCCTGATACCTATATATACACTGTTACATGCCAAGTTAAAATAAAATCCTGGATTTCCAGAGGTGAAAAGGAGTTTGTTCTTATGATTTCTTAAACGTAGTATCTGCTGCCTGTGAAAATCACCATTTGTACATCTTAATGATGGGGCAGTCAGTGAAAAACAGCCCAGAAGTGTTAGTCTTGTGCTCATTTTACGCCATTTTCTTTTAGGAATATGGCAAGAATGTGTTTCATTGTCTTTTAAAAATTGGTTAGGTGCCTTTGTTTTATTTTCCGTTGAAAACAGTAATTTTGATATTGAAGTTCTGAATAAATAAAATCCAGTTTAAACATCTGCTAAAATACATGCACATTGTGCACTTCATAGATACCTTTGGATTAATCAGCTTTTTCTCTTTGACACAGAAGAAAGTTCTACAGATGGGCAACCTAATGAAAGAAGAAAACGCCATAAGTCAGACAGCATATCACTCACGTTTGATGAAAGCCTTTCTTGGTGTGTTGTAAGTGGGTTATGCTGTGAAGGAAGCAACAGCAGTGACTCAGACTCTGCAAGTCCTGTAAGCAAGATGTGTTTTTAATTATGTTGAGAGTTAACAAATTTTCCAGATGTGTATTTTCAATATCACGTTCATATTTGAAATAAATAATGCTTCTAATTTTATCTAAGAACTTGAGTGTTGTTAATTATGTGGGTTGGATCACAAAACGCAAATGAATTTTTCTTAAATATTCATTTTGAATATTCAGAAGAGAAAACAAAACGAATTCTTAGAGCTTGGTAAAGCAGAAAAAGACAAGTGGTGCCTTTGAATTGTGTCTGAATACCAGAGTGCACATTTAGTAATTGGAGTAAGTTATTTACATTCACCTCCATTTCCCATCTGTAAAATGTGGATTAATATTTACACACCTTTGTTAAAGCATTGTGAGATTTGATAAAAGAAGCTGTGTAGGTATTATAAAATTTCAGTACATAATAGGGATATGATAGTGTATTTGATTAACATAAGCTTTTGCTTATTGATTAATCGATGCTACAGACTACATGCATTTTCCTTCCCTTTCTTCCCCCTTCCAGTAATTTTTTTTTTTTTTAGCAGGTTGGCCAGCAGCCTGGCTCAGTCCTAGCTCACACTGGATCCAGGACCTACTCCCACTGTGGCTCTATGTTTAAAGTGTATTAGGAGCCAGATGGGCAGGCAGCCCAGCTCAGTTCTGACTTTTGCCAAGTCTGGGAGTGCAGCCCTTCCACCTTCCCCGAACAGGGGCTAGTGCCTCTGTATCCGAGGCAGTAGCACAAGGTGACAGGCAAAAGGTTCACAAGGGGAGCTGAGTTTTAAACTGGCTCACCTTGAAGACTAGCTCCCACCTGGCATCCCACGTTGCTGCCTCTGTATCAAGTGGCAGCACTGAGTGGCAGGGGGCTCCTCCGGAGTGGGGCCAGAGTGCACTGGCTGCCGGGGACTATAAAATAGTTGAGTAATTGATAAGAATTCATGAGGTTAATCAAATGTTCAATTAACCAATATTTAACATTCCTTGTACAGAAGTGAAGTATCTGTTTAAATTCAGACACAATATCTGATTTTGCTAACATTTAAAATATATAGAAATGTAAGTTTAAATGTTATTTGTGTTGTTTTTCTACATGGTTTTGGAGTCTGTTTTAGAATTTTAGAAATATATGATTGGATGCACAATTTAAAAGATGTATGTAACAAACATAAATGCCAACTTTAGAGTGGAATGAGGCATTTGGCTGAGACAAATATGTTATCTCTACCAGCCATTTGAATAGTGTCTCTATTTACTATTATGTTTAAATACATATGTAGCAGTATGAGCCAGAAGAATGGATTAATAAAGTTAAATATATTGCCTCCTTCATTTTTATTCAGAATCTTCATGCCAGTTCGTTAAGCGGAAACTCAGATGATTGGTTTGACCAGAGTTCTGTTTCAGACCAGTTCAGTGTGGAGTTTGAAGTTGAGTCCATTTATTCAGAAGATTATAGCCATAATGAAGAAGGGCAAGAACTCACAGATGATGATGAGGCATGTATATTTATTTCTCCTGCCCCAAATAGGAAATGTTATTGCAAAAGCATTTTTTTGAATCCAGCATGAAATGTTTCCATAATATCTTTCTTGTCTGTAAATTGTGTGGCAAATATAAACTGCTGTTTTTTATACTGAGGTTTTTAATCCTTGAAACTTAGCCATGATTCTTCAAGAAGCTCCATGTAGGTCATTTATAGGGCCTGAAGGAACCATTACAATAGTTTAATCTGACTTTCACCATAAATAACATAGATCACAAAATTGTATCCAGTATAAGTTATTGGATTTCAGAGCAGGCTCGGAGTCCGCTTATGCATGGTTTCTTGAAGGATAAAAGCCCTCTTTGCTTGGCATATGTATCTAGATAATGGAAGAAAATGTCCTAATTTTTGAAAGGAAAAATATATTGAATAGGATATTTATCTGCATAAAGTTAAAGGTCAATAGAAACATGTTTAGAATATATTTTGGAAAAACTATTTAAGATTTTTATATTGGGGTTGCCAAACTTACTGGCCTTCTGAGTTGAATATGATGATTTCAAAAGATTGAGAGTAGAGGCACACCTGCCTGGGCTTGGCATTCAGCTCTGCGACCAGGGCCTGCAGTTTCAACCCTGTACTCACTGAAGTCTCAAGCCTTGTCAGGCATGCACTGTAGGGTTGAAACCCCAAGACCCACCCTCCTTGCTTAGCAGAAGCCTCTATCTCATCACCCTGCTGCAAGTCAGAGGGCTCCAGCTCTTTCCTCTTTTTCCCCAACTCTGATAAGTGGAGAATGGAGGGAGAGGGAGGGAGAGTGTTCCACAAGCCACATTTTAACATAAAATCTACCTATGGCTCATGAGCAACAGTTTGGACATTTTTGCTGTCTTTTAAAGATAAGAAACTGCATAGGTAACCTTAAAAATGACAAACTCTACAGTGATCTTTCTGATACGATGTTAGAAGAATTAATGTCTTTCAATTTGTGGGTTAAATATTTGTATAGCTAAATTGTTTGCTCACATCTCAGAGAGGCCTGTTTGTCTGTATTGTGTATCTTTCAAGAAGTTGTTCCCACATGAGAACAAAAATTTCTAGTGCTAGTCTGTATTAGGGATGTATATTTCCTTTTAATCAACTAATCGGTTAAATATATTGTTTAACCAATTAAAGAGGGGCAAATGGCTGGAGCAGACCCTGACCTGCTGTAGGGCTGGAATGCCCTCCCCTCCTGCCGCTGGCAGTGGTTGCTCCAGCCAGCCAGAGCAGCCTCTGTCTACCCTCCCCCCACACACACACAATTCCCCCCCAGCCATGGACAGAGGCTGCTTTGACTGGGAGGAGTCCCTGCTTGCGGAAGTCCAGTGTGCATTGCAGGCAGGAGCTGCTCTGGAATCCTGGTTGGAGCAGCCCATGTTTCAAGCAGGCCCTCCCTGAGAGGCTGAAGCAGCTCCCTGCCTGTGGCAGGTGGAGAGCTGCTCCACCTCCATCTATTAACTGGTTAAACCAGTGGTCTCCAACCTTTTTACACCGAAGATCACTTTTTAAATCTCAGAACAGGTGAAGATCTACTGCCCCGCCCCTTCCTTGAAACCCCGCCCTCTCTGTTCTCCTCCTGTCCATCACTTGCTATCCCCAGCCCTTACTTACACACTCTGATAAACAGTTTGTTTTTAAATTATGCAATATATAACATTAAAATCATGTGTTTATAGTTATGAAATAAATGGTCTGTTTTTTAATTCATGCTATTTAAATCTAAATCTAAAATGAAGCATTTATAATTATACATTTTTGTGGGGACAGAATTCTGCAGCTGGGGCCAGGGGAGAGGGAACAGGGTGCTGGGAGGGCAGAGGACAGGGTTCTGCAGCAGGGAACAGGGTGCCAGTGGGGACAGGAGTGGGGACAGAGTTCGGGGAGTGGGGACAGAGTTCTGTAGCTGGGGAAAGGGGAATGGGATCTGGGGAGTGTGGACAGGGGGCAAGGTGCCAGTGGCAGCAGAGTCTCTCCTACATCTGCCTCCTCCCAGGATTCCCCGTCCTCTCCCCCCTGAGGGAAGCCAGCACGTGCCTCCTCCGGGCC
>CM057845.1:57597917-57608460 GCA_030068395.1 Apalone spinifera
TTTTTTTGTTTTTTGTTTTTTTTCATGCTGAATATTTTTAAAGTTACTGTGTGTAGATTTAAACAGGCAACATACCTTTATTTATTTGCTCTTCATTCACATTTCATGTTTGAGTAGAACAGAGACATCCAAAATAAGCATTTTAATTTTGGTGTTGTAAGTGCAGCTTCCCTAATTAATCTTAAATTTTGCAGTCCCCCAAAATTACAACACCCTGAAAATGGAATTTAAATACCTGTAGGAGTGATCATGAATTTTAAAATGTCTTAGCATTCACTGTCAGACTGAGGTTTTGAGGGAAAGAATCTTGAATAATGCACACATTTCATATAATTCAAACTCACTGAAATCTGGAGCATAGACTGCACTTGAACATTTTTTTTTAGAATTCTGTGGGGGGGGGAAAATTACCATTCAAAATTGGAAGCTTTTCTTTCCACACATGAGAGCATAATGAGACTTATTCAGAGAATTTCAGAGAAGTGCTCTCTTAAAATAGTTGCCACATTCAGTAGTACCAGTAGAAGCAGCAGCGCGAGG
The DNA here is from genome assembly GCA_030068395.1 of Apalone spinifera. Classification (NCBI taxonomy): domain Eukaryota; kingdom Metazoa; phylum Chordata; order Testudines; family Trionychidae; genus Apalone; species Apalone spinifera. The sequence continues at coordinate 57,598,458 of CM057845.1, forward strand.
TGGCAGGAGGTTCCCCGGAAGTGGAGCTAGAGAGCACACTTGCTGCCGATCCTGCCCCCAGAGACTATCAAATAGTTGTGTAACCACTAAGATTTGATGCAGTTAATGCCTGTTCAGTTACGTGCTGTCTAACATCCCTAGGCTGCTAGGTTTTTTAGAGTAGGCTGTTGTCCTACTGTTGCTTATTGGTGACATTGGAATAAGCTGTCCTGGTAGATTTCAAATCTTCACAGAGGGATTTTTCCTTTTGTATGTGTTTTTGAATAATGAATTAATTGTGTTGACATTTAAAGTATTAGATTATAGTACCCAGTAAGACACATGAATCAGGGCTCATATCCCTTTTGAGTTTCAAGTTCAGCAAATGCAGATGGCATCATTGCGTTGGTTACATTGTGTTCACGTTTTCAAGGCTCAGTACCCTTTCAGCTATTTAAAGAAACATAAGTTTTGGGATAATGAAAGCAGCATAAAAGAGTTTCCAGTATGATGTGCCACTGTGTACAACCTAAAATACAATCAAGGAATCTGGTGGCCCTTTAAAGACTAACAAATTTATTAGCGTGTTGGTACATAAGTTCTCGTAAGCTACAGATCACTGCCTCAGATGCTGAAGATGCCCATGTAACACATTTTCCCTTGCATTATTTCTTCAGTTTTGAGGTATATATTTTTTTCTCCTAGCAATTAAAAATTTGAGTACAAAGATCTATGTGCTATCATTACAAAATTGAGAAATTGTGGTGCAATTGATTTGATCTTACTAAAGCACTTTCCAGCTATCTAAAAATGTGATTGACCAATTTTCTTTACAAATATTGAGTAAATAATTTAGCAGTAATATAGTTTCTATATAATCTCCTTTAATTTTTTCAGCTATAGTAGGAATGCAAAATAGTTTAACTGTTAACTTTTAATTCACTAAAGGATTATTGGAAGTGCACTAAATGCAATGAAATGAACCCTCCCCTTCCACGGCATTGCCCCAGATGCTGGGCTCTTCGTGAGGACTGGCTTCCTGATGAGAAGAATAACAAATCTGAAAAGCGAAAATTGGAAAGTTCCACACAACTAGAGCACGAAAAGGGTTTTGATGTTCCTGATTGTAAGAAAGTGAAAATGAATGAAGATAAAGATGTACGTGTTGACAAAAATGAGGATACACCAGCACAAACATCTGAATCCCAGGAGAGTGAGGAATACTCTCAGCCATCTACATCTAGTAGTATCTTTTGTAGCAGCCAAGAGGATTGCAAAGAACCTGAGAAGAAAGAGACTGAAAACAAAGAGGAAAGTATGGAATGCAGTCTACCCCTTTCAAGTATAGAGCCCTGTGTCATATGTCAGAGCAGACCTAAAAATGGCTGTATAGTTCATGGCAAGACCGGACATCTTATGTCATGTTTTACTTGTGCAAGAAAACTGAAAAAGCGGAATAAACCCTGTCCAGTCTGTAGACAGCCAATTCAGATGATTGTGCAAACTTATTTTAGTTAGAAGGAACTTAAGCATAACTGTGCAACAAAGTTTCAACAACCCTTCTATACAAGCTTCCATAGACTTTATATAGTCAGAAAATAAGAAACTATTTTTGTATATTTAACTAAAGATGTAATATTTTGGGGTGATTTTTTTTTCTTGTTTGTTTGTTTTGAATTAATGAAAAGTTACACTGGAATTGATAGTTTAACCCAATATTCATTAGACTTTTTTTGGGGGGGGGGGGAATTTTAAAATCCCCTCAAGGAAATAAGTTTCAGGAACTTTGGGTATTTATCACAGGAAAAATTCCAGTGTCTGTTCCTTACCCAAGTCATTGGAAAATCAGAACTTCTTGAGGTCTCTAAGAAGAATAAAGTTTCGACTGTAGTATGGCTGAGACATATATTTATTTATCCAAGTAGGTAAACGTGGGGGAAAATATTTGAGACTACTTCAGATAACGCAGAAGATGTGATGGTAAAGAATTGAAGTTGTCACAATTTTTGTGACATTTTTCGGGAAAAAAATGAGATCTGTAAATTAAATATTTTAAACTAATCTGTCCAGTTTCACAGTAACACTTTTCAGTAATTAATTTTTTAAAAACCCTCACCATGCTTGCCCTCTCTTCCATCTACCTATCCCCAAATTCACTCTCTTGAAATTTCTATTTTGCATGTTAATACACAAAACATTCAGCATCTTTATCAACTGAAATGTTTGTGTTTCTGTGGTGAATTCCAAGAATGCAGGGAAGGTATGTGTTTATATACTGTTTTTTTTCAAAACCAGAAATTACAGTCAAATCTTATTAAACCACAATCTGTAATTTGCACAATAAGTAGTCTTCTGTCCTCACTTCTAAACAAAGATTGAATTGCTAAGCACTCGAATGAACTTTCATTTTACTAAGACTTTTTTTTTTACATTTTCTATTCATTTTTGATTTATGGACATAATTCATATTGTACTATAGTTGGCAAAATAAGTGAAGCAAATCATTTTGTACTGTTTCTTTTTCTAAATTTTAATCACTTACAAATTACATTTCAGTAGTTTACTATCTGGAAGGGTAATACCAGTCTCTGGTTAAAACTATTTGTACCTATAGTTCCTTCAGCTTTGTCCATTCTCTTGGGGTATGTTTACACAGCAGGGCTTAACTTGAAATAAGCTAGGCAAATTGAGCTACATCAATTGTGTAGCTTATTTCGAAATTAGGAGTATCTACACTTATTTTGTGATAGAGCCCTCTTCCTCCGACTTCCCTTACTCCTTGTATAATGAAGGTTACAGGAGTCTGAGTAAGTTCTCCAGCTTGACAGTATTTCAACATTATTTCAAAATAACTGCATGCTGTGCAGACGCAGACAAAGTTATATCGAAATAACGCCAGTTATTTCAAAATAATTGTTGCTGTTTAGACGTGCCTTCAGTCATCTAGGGAGTACCACCATAAATGCTTTCACAAGAGAGCAACCTGGGTGCTTTCTTTCAAAATAATCTGCCACTTACATACAGCCACTTCTAATCAATGCACATTGGAACGAAGAGTCCAGACATTTAAATAGGGGTGGAGAAATCTATAGAATTTTGGAATAGGCTATAATGATGGTTGCAGGATTTCTATGATGCTGCTTTGGTCAGAGAAATGCCTTTCCATCTTCAGATAGTGATGCTTTTTTATAGTTGAGGGTTACTTTTAAGCCTACAAGCAAGCTTTTTTTAAATATAAAGCATCTCCCTGCACATCTGCTTCTTATTATTATGGTGTTACTTGATAAGCATAACTGTGATCAAACTTGCAGTCAACTCCTGTGTTGGACACACAGGAGATCAGACAGCAAAGTGATCCAGGGGCTATTAGAGTGGTGTGGGCTATAGAATACGATATAAAGTCATATGCTCAGGAAGAGACAAAAGAATACAGTTGCTATTAAGGGTTTTAACACTCCTATTCTACGGCCTCATTATTTACATCATAACAAAATATTGCTGTCTGATAAAGAATTGCACCTCTAGTTAGCATAATAGTTAGCATCATTCTCTCCTTTCAAAAATGCCATTTGTATAATTTACTTTTATAAAAGAATATTATTCCCAATAGTAGAGCACACTTAGCTTAGTTTTCCACTTTAGCAAAGGAATAAAACACAGAAGCAGTCCACAAAGTTGGATTCCAATTATGGGTTATTCTGTGTAACTCTTGGGATGGTAGGAACCTGCCCATAGCCAAGTTGATTTTGTAGTAGCATGACTCGGAAAGCTGACAGTTAAAGATTAAAGAATTATTTTATACAAATTGTGGAACATCTTTTGCCCTCTTCACAGCACCAGCACTGTGGAAGTGAATTATTTCAGGGTGTCCGTGTCCTTGGGCAGACTTCTGAAAATTGGTATATTTCTGTCTGGAGTACTATGTGAACTCTTGAGTGCTGTACATTAAGTAATCTTTATCACCCCCCCTCGTCCCCCAAAAAAACCTTTCCTCAAAATACATACATAAAAGCAAACTCTTAGGACATGATAGCTGTCCTAAAAAAGCAGGTTATCCAGATTTGCTATTAAATCCTCTCAATAGTCTAGTCTAATGAAGCTTTATTTCAGGATTCACAGATTGAAAAGAAAGTGGAGAACATCCAGGTACCCAAATTAAGTTTTCCAGTACTTTACTAATAAACCTCACAGGCTAAGTGAGTTTGATAAACTTGTCATAAAAAATAAATTGAAGCACCCCAGTAATGCTATCAAATGCCAAATTTTCTATATTTAAGTCCCAAGTTAGTCTGCACCAGACTTGAGTTTTTCACAAGTATCTGACCTGTTACCTGAGTACTTAGAGTTCATCATGAATTATACCCCCATTTTTCTAAAATCAGGGAAGTTAAACCAAAAGCAGGGTTAATGGTGACCAGCCCTCAGTACATACTCATGTCTTATTTATAATACATATAACATATTGGCAAATTGACATTTGTTTAGTTTGTCCAGTCATCACTGCAAACCAGAGTTCATAAGCATATTACTGGTAGGGTGAGCTTTCTGAAATTCTACTTATTTAATGTCAGGTTGGTTTTAACTCTTAATTTATTATCACTTGTACATATACTTGTATTTTTGGAGATTTATTAATTTTTGCCCATTTTAATTTATTGTGAGAGGTGTGTGTGTGTGTGTGTGTGTGTGTGTGTGTGTGTGTGTGTATCTATACCTGGAGAGACAAGTTGGCTGAATAATACCTTTTATTGGACCAACTTCTGTTGGGGTGAGACAAGCTTTTGAGCCACCCAGAGCTTTTCTTCAGGTCTTAGACAGGTAGTTCTGACAGCACAACTTAATGCAAGGTAGAACAGATTGTGTAGCATAAGTTATACATACTATAATGGACCTTCAAGGTAGGATGGTCTATCAACACCTGCGATCATAAGACAAAAAGGGGGACTTAGTGGCTTGCAGATTGTAATGAACCACAAATCCAGTGCCTGTTCCACCCGTGAATTTTAGCAGAGTTAGGAAATTAAGCTCCCAAGCTCATCTAGGTAGTTCAAGCAGGGGTGTGCAAGCAGGTTTCAGGAGTCTACCAAACAGAGCAGGTGTTAGACATGCTTAAGTCTGGAGCAGAAAGATGAAACCCTGAGCTCCACTGTCTAGCGAAGCTTGGACCCCTGCCATTCCATGGGGCTAAAGACAAAGCCTGGCAATTTAGTTTCATAGTGCCCTCGGTAGTGTGAGGCTCAGTGAATTCTCTTGCATGCTACCTCCTAATACCAGCTTTCACCTGTGTATATGTAGAAAAAACAGTTGTGGAACAGATGGGCCATGGAGTTTTTATAGCCTGTTGCTGGAAACCTCAGAAAGTTTATAGATATTTAAAAGGTGTATGTTTAAATAAATGACTGTGTTGTCGTGACAGTAAAGGTTTTTAACAGCATGTTAGATACTTAGTACTCTTTTTTTTTTTTTTGTGATCCTTCACCACATCTAGTGCAGAATGATACAAAGTGTATATTTGGATGATCCCATGCTGAACTAAAATAACTATAGTATAACATTTGTGTATTTATGTAAACTGAAAATATTGCATGTCTTTATGCAAAGATTTCAAACCTTGTTCACTCCCTGATTTGGAGAGAATTTCCTTGTTGGCAGTCTTCTGTTTGTGCTTAGAAGAATTGATGAATGTGGCTCAACAGGAAAAACTAAAAAAAATCCACACCACACCTGAAACTAAACTCCTGAATATAAGAGTTCTGACATAGCTTAAAAATTGTGGTGTAAATAGGATAATTAATTTTTTTTAAATCACAGAAATGTTGCTGACCTCTTCACAATTGACTAACATATAATTACATAGGAAAAAGGCGGGGAGAGAAAAGAAGCCCAATCTGCCTGTCTAGTTACTATTTCTAAGTGACCTATCTTGTTTTGTTCTAATAGCACTGATGCTATAAAATTTCCAGTAATCAAATCTTTGTAGTATACTATAAACATTAAAGTTTATTATTAATACTTTAAAAATCTGGTATTTTCCCCTTGGGTCTTTACAAAAATCACTTAAGAACAAATATTTTCAAAGGACAAGCTTTCTGTTTGCAAACTGAATTATGTAACAGACAGCTTGGTGGATTAAATAAATCTTGAAAATATTTGCTCAATCCTACAGTTTTTCTGCATGCAGAATTCCTTTTGGTCTGTGACAGTGCAAATGGATTTCAGGATTGGGACCTTGCTAATTCAAAATAAGACAATGCATCTCTGTAGTGATTTCAACCAGCTGTGCAATATTGTCTATCATAATAGTGCATAAATATTATAATGGCTTAAAATTGTATCATATTTTAGAGAAGATTTGTAATAGAAAATATCAATATTTCATCAGTGGCCATAAAACTTGAATAGAATTTAAAAAGTGCACTTACAACAGTTTCCTTTAAGAGAAACAAGTCTTTAATTGCTGGAAAAAATATGCAGCATATACATGAATTATTTTAGTGTCCTTTGTTATATGAAATCATAACCCTAAAGGAACTTAAGATTTTATTTTCTGTGTGTATAATAAATCACATGTAATAAAGAATCTTTCACTATCCCTCCTGACATTTCTTTTTAATTTTTTGGTTCTTGAATGTGTTGTATAATCTAAATGATTTGAAGCTTCAGAGAATGAGATTTTTCCTCCATTGTGAGCATATATTTCATTTTTTAAATTAACTTTTTGTAAATACGTTGATATGCAGCCTTGAGTCAAGCCATTTGAAGTTAGTGGGAAACTCTCATGTTGACTGCTTTGGATCAGGCCTTTGGACATGTACTACTTATGTCAATTAAGTTGAAAACAATCAAAACTAAATGTCTATGAATACTGCTAGCTAGAAGGTTTCTGAGCTTGCTCCATTACAGGCTTGTGGACTCAGCCTATGATCTTGCTCAGTCTGTAAGTACCTCATCTTTGTGTTCTTATGCATCCCCAGTCTATTCTATAACAGAGGGGAAAAAATAAGTACCCTGCAGAGGGGTGGAGGGCCTGGGAGCTAGTGCACAGCTCATCTGGGCTGCAGTGGAGGGGGGGCTCCAGGTGCTGGTGTGTGGCTCAGCTGGTCTGCGGGAGGGAGGGTGCCAGGAGTTGGTGCATGACTCAGCTGGGCTGTGAAGGGAGCCAGGAAGCCCAGGGGAGGAGGTCTGGCAGGAGGAGCAGTAGCAGGGGGCTTGACATGACCTCTGGTTTAGAAAAATCCCTCATCCAGGACCAGTCAGGTACTGAGGGTACCGGACCAGGGAGGTCCAACCTGTATAAGATTTTGCTGTAGAAACAGTTTGTCTAACACAACTGGAAGAAGGGAGAGACAACATAATTAGCTGTTCTCTTATTTGAGAGAGAGTGACATAGGATTTCTGCCGTCCAAGTGATAACTTTATGGTAGATACTGTATTGATTTCTGCTTACTGATGTTAATGCCTTGCCTTCAATTCACCTCCAGTGTAAATGACAAACATGGTTATTCAGGTTCACATTTCCCCAAGCAAAACAAACAAAAATTAACTGTGCTGTAAAACAAACAGGTGTATTATTAAATTGATTGTGAATGGCATGGTCATAAAATTAGCTTTTCAATAGCTCCTTTGATTCTGAGCAAACTAAAATCAATACATTGGAGAAGTTTGGTACACAGTAATACTATATACAAAATTAGCAAAACATTAGCAACTACACTATTCTTCAGCAGTTACTATACTGTGGGTTGCATACATAATATCTGTGCTCAGCACACAAAATAATCTATCGAGTTATTTACATGTCTATTTTTAGGGCATTCCATTTCATGTAACCATATTTCTATGAACAGAATTATTTTGCAGCACTGTAAAGCTGATTTAGTTTATTGAATATTTCCCCCTCTTTCATAATCAGAGTTCTTTGAGATAGAATTATAGAATATGAGAATTGGAAGGGACTTTGAGAGGTCATTGAGTCCAATCCCCTGCCTTCATGGCAGGGCCAAGCACCTAGGGACCAAGATGTGTGGTCCCTAGCTGTATTCTACTACTTGTTTCTGTTTCAGATCATAGGTTCGATTCATGATAGGAAAAGAACTGGAGACACCTTTTGGTTCAGAGCAGAAGGAGAGGAACTCTGTGGGGTAAAGGCCAACAGATGCTACTAAATCTTCTGGTTTCACACATGTTGAAGAATTCCAGGTACAGAAGATAGGTTTCCTTTCTTTTTTTGTATTATACTTCAGCCTCACCCAACTATTTTTTTAAATTTAGTCTTTAACATGGCAAGAGAAGAAAGGCATCTAATCCGGATTAGAACCAACACTGGATTTTACACCAAGTAAAATACTTCATTATTAAGGGAAAAGAATAATATAATGATAGCTTTTGACTGCTTAGAGAGATTTACCTGCATTACAGTTATGGAGCATGGGATCATTTTGTTTTTCAGTCCCAGTTTGGGGTTCTTCACAAAGGGTAAGATCAAAACTAATCTTTAGAATTATTAACTTTCCAAAAAAGAGAGACACAGAAAAGGTGGTGTTGAGAGTAAAATGAGGGCAAAGGGAAAGCCTGAGAGGGAAGTAAGGGCTTGTCTACGCTACGTAGAAGATCGAAGCCGCCACAGTTGATCTGCCGGGGTTCAAATTAGTGGGTCTAGTGAAGGAAGACACACATTTGAACTAAGAGTCAATGCCAGTAGCTCTGCTTCTACAAGGGATAAAGGAAGTCAACGGGAGCACATGCATGTGCTCCTGGTGACCTCATGCTATGTCGGGGTGGGCAATAATTTTTGCCGGGGGCCACTTCAAAAATGTTTGAAGTAGCCCCAGGTCACCCTGGAAGGGGTGGGGCCTAAACAGGAAGGAACAGGGCTACCCCACTCCACTTTGTGATTGGTCAGGAGGTGTGGGAGCCCTTTTGTTATGCTTAAACGAAGCACAAGAGATCTTTTATGGGGGAAAAGGCAGTATGCTGCATTTATTGAAAATACAACAGTTGCATATGCTTTTCAAACACACACATACACACAAAACATCATGCATACATAGTTCTGCCAGATGATATAGTTACCAGTCCAGAGTCTGTGTCAACCTAGTGGCCAGCTAGATTGAACACAGGGGAGCAGGGCCTTTGTCAGTCGCGATCCGATACTCCTCTCGGGATGGTGTCTTGGCGAGATGAAACCCAAAGTTCCATAGCAAAGCACCCTGCTTTATATAATCCTCCTTCTCTGTTAAAATCTATGGATTCCGTTCTGTCAGCTTGTGACTGGACTGTTATCTTGATATTAATTGTTCCCAAACCCTCTGTCAAAGGTTCATCCTGTGATCAATCGTCCTTTCGGGGTGCTTGCTCTGCTTTAAGGTCATCAATTTGCCAATTAACCAATCTTCTTGTGAGTAGGGGGTATACACCGGTGGTTATGGATGGCTCCTCTGCAGCCAGGTTGTCTCGTGCTCTGGCCTGGCCCTTGCTCACTCATCCCCCTTCTTCGGCTATCTGGTTCTAAAGCCATATAACTTTGCATCTTATCTTGACACATTTGCACTCCTTACATACACAACTTTCCGAGGTTACAGATCTGCATGGCAAAGCAAAAGTGTTGTAAATTAAACAATTAAGTCTTGGCCTTCAACATTAGCAGAATTTCTCTAATCTTATTAAGACCGCCACAATACGCAGAACTGTTTTTCTACTTTAGAACATTTACTAAACTTCAGAACAAAGAAAACAGACCTTCAACTGAAAGGACTTAATTTGTAAAATATTAAATGTATGTTTATACCTTATATTGCTATATTATTGCTACATTACTACTATATTATTATACTTAAAAAAGAAATATAAAAAGAATAAAACTTTCAATCCTAACACCTTTGTCCCCCCTTCCCACTAGGCACTGATGCCCTGGAAGAGGCTTGGCACACTCCTCCATCCCCAGGTCAATCAGGGCAGGGGAGCACGGGAAGCTTCCTCCTGCCCTGCGAGAAGCATGTGGCACTTTGAAAAGTGCTGCAGGCTC
>CM057845.1:57616197-57630781 GCA_030068395.1 Apalone spinifera
GCACTGCCCTGACTGTCGGCTGACACTACGCAATATAGATAAAGGCAGGGCACTCAAAGGTACAATGCCTTGAGACATACTTCTCCAGACATATGTGGGTGACATATGTCCCTGATGGACCATGGTGTTACAACATGCTCCTAGACTTCTGAATCGAATGTTAATGAAGTGCTTATGGAAATTTCAAAAGGAAATTAACAAGAAGAGATACACAGTATAGGGCAGAAGTTAGCAACCTTTTCAAACCAGAGAGCCAAACTACTTCAAAATTAAGAGCAAGTGGTAAATAAAGAGCCATATAAGAATGCCCATTTGCATGACTAAAAATAATGTTATTGATAATTGATATGATGATTAACACCATAAATTAAATGTACTCACAGACTTTATTTAATGGGACTTCTGATGCTGCATCTTTTTGCACATTTCTTTGAAATTTACATCATAACTGGTCAAATTCAGGTTCATGCACACATTCAAACTATATGAGTAATTACGTGTTTTAAAAATTCTGAATTTTTCATTTTAATTTAAAAACAGCATGTATTTTGGGAATGACGAGTGAGCCATATTTGGTTCCATACTGAGCCATAGGTTGAAGACTCCTGGTGTTAGGAGATGACTCTGTTTTCAGGTGAAGGTAAAAGTTCTGGCTCTGGTATAACTGGGGTGCAGACAAACTGGCTGCAGACTTGATCTTATGAAAAGGAGATGGATATCAGCATTATTATGCATATTTAAACAGTCAAACCTCTTATTGATTGTCTAGCCAATATTTTTAAAATATAGTAAACTTGATTTTAAAAATCATAGGCATTAAATTATACAATAATATACACTCTTTTTTGCACAACAACGTTTAGCTTTTAAAAACACATTTGTGCCCTGATGTGTTAGATTGCCTTCAAGTTTCACCTAATTCATCTTTGGCTTTATTTGAAAACTGTATACAAAACAATCATTAAAGCCAAGAAATGCAAAGTAGGCTTTACTGATGCTGAAAAAATTTCAAAATGCTGATAAAGAGGTTTGGTAGGGCATTCAGCATATCTTGCTGTGATGGAGACCTCTGGGAAAGTAAAGTCATATTTCAAAGCTTGGAAGTTTTCAGGACCATTTGGTACTGCCAGTGTCTTTAGTATTGATCCAGATCCGGGTACTGTAGCCTAAGGACAAACAAGAAAATGTTTTTACTAGGTTGTTCAAAAGTTTCAGGGGATAGCCGAGTTAGTCTGTATAGGATAAACTTAAAAAACAACCAATATTCTGGTAGCACTTTGAAGACTAACAAAATATGTAGATGGTATCATGAGTTTTCGTGGCTGTGTCCACCAAAGCTCATGATACCATCTACATGTTTTGTTAGTCTTTTAAGTACTACCAGACTATTGTTTGTTTTTTAAGTTTATCTTACTAGCTTGGTTTAACATGCCAGCTCTAGTCATTTTAGATCATAGTTTGAATTCGACTAGGCAAATCTGCATACACAATAAGAAGGTGCCATTTTTTACACAGTCACTTAACTGGAAACGTTCATAGTAGTAGGATTGTCTGCACTTGTTTTGTATTTTGATATTTTCTATGAATACTATCAGTTTATTTTTAAGCCTTTTTTTAGATTTGAAAAACAGTTAGCATGTCATAAGGACATTTCCTTTCTGTATTTTATCAAGCTCTAGTAATTTCTTAAGCACCATTTTTCTTTGCTTCTGTATATTTTAATTATTAACAGAAATATTTTTGTTGGGTTGTGTGTGTGATGAAATTGACATTTATTGACACTTACCCAATAAAAATCTGAATCCACTCACCCTAAAACTAAGCAACTACTATTTCTAAAGGCCTAAGAATGCAAGAGATTTTGTTGTCCCTTGCCATTCCTCCTTCCCATTGTTCTGTGTCCACATAAGGTCTTTTGTATGTGTAACCTGCTCAGTTTTCCAAAGTCATTGGATAAATATTGATTGAGATCATGAGGTAAATGGCTGTTATCAGCAGGTAGTGGAACTTCTGCCCTGGGCAGACATTATACATTTATTTTATTAAAACAAACAAAAAAAATCCAATCCCCAACATCTTAATTTTATGGGCTCCTGTGTGAAGAACTTAAGATTTAGCAGAGTAGTCATCTTACATTAAGCACATAGCTTCCAGGCAGGAGGAGAAGGTAATACTCTCCATATTGATTGGTTCGATAAGGACAGATATGTTCCCTTCCTTTGGCTTCCACTATTACATTTGGCATAGGCTGTCCATTCCTGTCAAGAACTCGACCTTTGATACCTATGAGGCAAGGAGTGAATATGTAAATGTGACTGACAGATGTAATTTTCTAGTCCAGAAAAGCCAGTCTTTTCATCATTCATTGTAGCATATGCTTTCATTGATTTCTTCCCAAAACTAGACAAGAGACAGTCAGCTACATATTACTAAAGAAAATAATTAACAGTAGCACATAATTCTTAGTTATCAACCAGTTACTTGCCCATCAAGTTAAAATGCAGCATGTGAGCTTTTGCATCTAATTATCTAAAAGTACAGTTTTGTAGTATACATTGGTGGTGCTACATATGTTCTCTACAAAAGAATTTGCTTCAATCTCTTTTATGCTGTTGAATACGTTTAACTAGCTTAATAAGCAAAACAAAAACTCATTTACCTTTTGGTATGGTCAAACACTGCTTCTTGACTGGTCTTTCAAAAAGGCAGAGTTTATACTCTTGTATATATTTTAGAAATGTGTGTCTGTCTGTCCATCTGCCTGTGAGTCGGTACAAGAACTCTTCCTAACCAGTAAGAACTAGGACCACCAAATTTGGTATTCAGCTTCTTCTTATCCTAACTTAAAGCACAGTCAGGGTTTGGTTGTGCCAGGATAATGGAATATGCGTGGAATGCGATTGTTTTGTATTGTGGAAAGGCAGGGTGTGATAGCAGGAATAATTACACTCATACATGATCACAGGGGAGCAGCAAGCATAGGGCACAGTTATACTCCTGAATGACCATGGTGGGGCAGCAAGCACCCCAGCGAGCAGCTGCTGTAGCTGGCAGAAGTACCCCAGGGACCGCCAGTGGCCAGCCATGGGGAGCAATAATAGGTAGCCTGTGCAGCTTCCTCCTGTCCCCAGGAGCACTGTTGGGAAAGCCACATAGCCCCATCTCACTCCTGGGCCAGGTCCTGGGGAGCGCAGGCTAGAGGGTGCACCCCACCAGCCAGCTGAGGAGAGAAGCCGGCAACCACCGCCACCCTCTTCCCTGAACCTCTCTTCTCCCAAGCCACTGCTCTGACACTTGCACTCCCACCTCCTGCCCTAAGCTTTGCCTCACTTCCCCAACCGTGGCTCTCTAGCCCCAAAGGACCTGAGCAATGCTGGGTAAGTCTTCTAATATTGTATAATTTTACTTATATTTTAGGCTTCTCAAATCTTCTAACACACCAGTTTTCCAAGAATAAGCAGTTTTGTTAGCTGTTGCAGACAAATCAGCTACTTGAGACAATACTGATGAAGCGTTTTACCTCAGTTTCTGCTGTTTTATTAATACATTAAATTAAATGCATTATTTTAGTGCAGCAGCCACCTTGCCACTGTGTAAAGGTTGTGGATTCCGATCCATTCACTAGGGATGTTAAAATTCAATTACTTCCCTAAACAAATAGTTGATAGATTTTCTGTCAATTATTCGATCAGTTGACAATGGTAAGCAGTTGCAGCACTCAGTTTGGCTCGCGCTGATTCACAGCAAAACCTCCCCAGCTGGCCTGCATTGTAAAGCCCAGGGAAGCTGGTGTGCAAAGTTGCTAGCTTGACCCCTGCTCCATGGGTATCTTTTCATTCATCACACACACACATACAGCTGCAGTGCGCGAGAGATGAATGAAAAGACACCTGAGGAGGAAGGGCTGAGCTAGCAACCTCACACACTGGCTTCCCTGGGCTTTATAATGCACAGCTGCAGTGGGGGAGGAGGGATGCATAGGGAAGTGACTTAGTTGATAATGCTAACAGGTAAGCTCCGCTTATCGATTAGTCAACGATTCAACTAGATGCTAACATCCTGACCATTTACTCTTGTCCTATATTACTGTTTTTTTAACTACTTATGCTGTTCAATGAAACCCACAGTTTGAGAAATCTTGCACTAGTGTTTAAAAAGTGCTGCATAAAATCCAGATTTGATTGCATATAGGTGTCTTCCAAAAGATTAATTTTAACAGACTAAACTTTACTTAATATTTATCAGTCAATCACATTTGAATGATCAAGGATAATGGGCAAAAGGCCTATGTGTATCTCTTGCTCCCCAGTTATGTTTTAAAGACAGGAAAAATCTGTTTCAATATATGTTTCCCTTGGAATAACTGATATTCCAAACTACTGCAACAATAAATAATGTTAGCATCATACATTATAGTAAAAATAACAAAGCCCTAATACAGCAAAGGCTCCGCTTTCCCTTTTGATGCTAAATTTTTTCTTCATAATTACAGGTTCATTTTGTTGATGGTTTCCCTGAAGTTAGATTTATTACAGTTTCCTTTTATTCTGCTTTAAGACTAAAGAGTTCCTGTGTTCCTATATAGCCGACATCTGACTCAACCCTCTCCATCTATCGCCACCCACACACTTCCAGTAAAGAATTCAGTACTGTCATCTGGGATGGATGTTCAATATGAACACTTCTCAAGAAACTGGTTGCCATGAGTCATTTCCCATCACTCTGGGTACGTCTACAAAGCAATATTATTTCGGAGTAACTGATGATATTCCGAAATAACATAGACCATGTCTACACTACAAGCAGTTATTTCAACATAATGTCAAAATAATGTTGAGCCAGAGGGCTTCTTACTCTGACTCCTGTAACCCTCATTTTACAAGGAGTAAGCGAAGTCAGAGAAAGAGTGGTAGACAGCACCAAAAGCCGAAGTAAGCTAATTTGACTTAAGCTACGCAATTGACATAGCTCAAGTTGCATAGCTTATTTTGGCTTTAGCCCTGCAGTGTGGCTAAAACATGGAGAGAAGTGTTTAATAAGTGTTTGCCTAGTTATAAAGCTATTCAGATATTCATTTTGCCAACTATTTAAAACAGGGTCCTCTGCAAGCTCTAGAATCTGTTTTACCAATAGCATAACAAGATAGAAGTCAAAAGGGAATCATATGAGGAGCATAAGTGGACAGTTTCCTTTGGGGCTAATATCTGAAACCTGAAGTCTGTTACAACCTTGTCAAATCTTGTAATGCTTGATGCCTTTCTTGGAGATATAGTTGGCAAAATGCATTTTTGTTTTGTTTTTAAAATGAAAAGACTGGATGCATTTCATCAAGCCCTGGTGACTTGAAGACTTCTAACTTGTCTAAATAACTTTTAACGTCCCCCCCCCCATTTTAGTTTCTTAAACCTACTCCAATTTCACTGTTGTTCACTATGTAAAGCATCCAATCGCCGCCTTGGTAAAAACTGACATGAAGTCATTTAGTACTTCTGCTTTTTCCACATTTCCAGTTAGATTTTTTTTTTTCCTTTTCATTGAGTAATGGGCCTATCCTGTCCTTGGTCTTCCTCTTGCTTCTATATATATTTGTACATTGAAGTTAGGCATTTAATGTACCTTTGAGGAACTGCCAGCTCTCCTGAATCCTCCTTTCTTCTTTCCTATGGTTTTCTTCCCAAGGTTCTTTACCTACCAGTTTTTGAAATCTGCTTTTTTGAAGTTTGTTGCTCTTAGTTTTCCCTTTCCTTAAAATTGTAAAGTTTGTCCCCTCATCACTTTCACTTAAATAGCCTTCCCTGTTCAGATTCACAACCAATTCTTTCCTGTTGATCAATCTAAAATGGCTATCCCCCAATTACTTCCTTCACTTTTTGAAACCTAAATTGTCCCATATACATTCCAAGAACTTACTGAAGATTTTGTATTCTGCTCTATTTTTTTTCCCAACAGTTATCTGGGAAATTGCTCCTCCATTACTACCTGGTTTTATATTTTGGCTATTTGTTTGCTCTAAAAACACCTTGTCCACTTCCTCGTCCTGATTTGGGTCTCGAGAATAGTCCCCTACCATGATGTCATGCCCATTTTTCCCTTTTATCTTTAGCCAGAGACTTTCAACTGGTGTGACTCTTACCTCTTTTTAGTCCCCAGAATAGTTATACCAGTTCAAATTGTGTATGTAGAGTCCCATTTCATACAGAGGTGCAATATAAAGTAGGGCCATCAAAACTTTTACTCAGCTGGGGGACCACATTAAGAACAGCTGCATCAGGCAGTTAGGCAAATTTCAGGCAGTTTCATCTTTAATATGAGAAACAGGGCCAGTGGATATCAGTGGTGTAGTGAGGAGAACGTGGGGGGGCAGTTGCCCCCAGGCGCCATGCTGGGGGGGGAGGCCAATTAGTTCTCCTCCGCTCCCCCTGTCATTCCTCAGCTTTCCTGCTCCTCCTCCACCCATGAGTTGAAGCCTCTTCTCCGCCCCCAGCCCGACCCTCCTCCATCTCCGCCGGCGGGTCAGTGCGTATAGAGGCCCAGGCCCAAACTGGAGGGGAGGGGGGAAGACGCAGTACAAGCTCTCCCCCCTCCCAGTGTCGGGCTCAGCCGTGCGCCAGGTTTGGGGCCCTGCCGCATAATGGTGGCCGGGGGAGGGTGCGCAAATTTTGCCTTTGCTCCCGGGCACATGATACCTTTGCTACACTTCTGGTGGATATTACAAGTTCTGGGCTGCAATGCTTTATTAGCATCTAAAGGGGCGCACAGGGAGATTTTTGAGGAATATGTTTTTGCATACAAGCTTTGTCAGAATAACAAATCCAAAATAAGCACCTACACTGAGACCACTAGTTGCTGAAAAAGGTCTTCTTGAATATGAAAGAATAGTGCACTGTAGATCTCTGTGAGCTTCCCCTCATGTTCTACTATGTAAGGGAAGAAAAACCCCATTTTGGACACCTACTACATTGCTTGATTTCCTACAATTCAAAATAACCTATCTTTTTTTTTTTTTTTAAACTATTCAGAAAGAGAAGACTACTTAGGCCAGTGTTGCTCAAGGTTTTTCATACCAGGGGAGTCAGATGGACTTGTGTACACATACTCATGCTAGGTTTCATCAATGTATGTGTATTAGGAGAAACACACACCTTTAGGTCACAGAATAGATGTAGTTTCCAGATTACAAGCAATCTGGGGCTATAACAGATTTCTTGTGTCCATACAATGCCTAGAACAATGGGGTCTCAGTCCATGCCTGTGACTCTGAGGATCTATGACAGGCTTAAAGGGCAGGGTGTATTTCTGCCTGACAATTTCCTGACCACAGGCATTTTATAACAAATTTTACAAAAATGCTAATTCCATAGTATACTATAAAATACATAACTCTGTCAACTAGAAATTTGCTCTTACATTTTCCTTCCAAGTTATGGAATCAGGGCCCATATAAGCAGACCCCTATTTAAGCACAGAATGCCCACACAACCTATAGGAGCATTCATACCCAGATGAAAACTTGAAATAAGCTGTTGTACAGGGCTCAAAGTGGAAATGTCTCATGTTAATGAGAGTACTATGCTGTGGGTTGGTCTGTTAATTCACTGCTCACTTTACTATACTCGAGCATCATCAGCCTTTGTCCACATGGTGGCAGAGTTGCTACATTTTACTAAAAAAAAAAAATTCCTTCCTCTCTGGCCATGCTGCTTTTTCCTGAAGTGAAAGACAGTGTCTTTAATTAGCGAACATCCCAATACAACTGCCATCTCTAATCCCCCACAGCCCACTGTGAATAGCTCAGAGTCCCCTCACCCTTTGAAATCTGGGGCATCACTTTTTAGTGTACCATGCAGAAAGCTCATTCTAAACCACAATTTGCAGATTTAGAAAAAAAGTTTCATTAGGGTGAGTTCTGTGGCTTTTATCCCATTCCTGGCTCTCAGAGGGTCTAGAAGGGTTCCACTGTGATGACAAGAGAGAACACTCCTCCCTCAATCCCTCCTGGGCAAACAAGGCAAATTTTCCTTTCTCTGTCTGTCGTATACTAGGGAGCATGCGAGGAGCACAAGTGGATGGTTTCCTTAAGGACTAACATCTGAAGTCTGTTGCAATGTTTACCTTCTTTTGGCTAAGGTAAACAAGCCAAGCTCCTTGAGTCTCCTTTCATAAGACAGGTTTTCCATTCCTCGGATCATCCTAGTGGCCCTTCTTTGTACCTGTTTGTTTGAATTCATCCTTCTTAAACATGGGAGACCAGAACTGCACACAGTATTCCAAATGAGATCTCACCAATGCCTTGTATAATGGCACTAACACCTCCTTATTTCTACTGGAAATACCTCGCCTAATGCATCCCAAGACCGTATTAGCCTTTTTCACGGCCATGTCACAATGGCGGCTCATAGTCATCCTGTGATCAACCAGGACTCAGAGGTCCTTCTCATCTTCCGTTACTTTCAACTGATGTGTCCCCAGCTTATAACTAAAATTCCCTTTGTTAATCCCTAAATGCATAACCTTACACTTCTCACTATTAAATTTCATCCTATTGCTATCACTCCAATTTACAAGATCTTCCTGTATGATATCCCGATCCTTTTCTGAATTGGCAATACCTCCAAACTTTGTGTCATCCGCAAACTTTATTAGCGCACACTCACTTTTGGTGCTGAGATCAGTAATAAAAAGATTAAATAAGATTGGTCGGAAAACTGATTCCTGAGGAACTCTGCTAGTAACCTCCCTCCAACCTGACAGTTCACCTTTCAGTATGACCCGCTGTAGTCTCCCCTTTAACTAGTTGCTTATCCACCTCTCAATTTTCATATTGATTCCCATCTTTTCCAATTTAACCAATAATTCCCCATGTGGTACTGTATCAAATGCCTTACTGAAATCGAGGTAGATTAGATCCACTGCATTTCCTTTATCTTACGAATCTGTTACTTTCTCAAAGAAGAGATCAGGTTGGTTTGGCACGATCTACCTTTTGTAAAACCATGTTGTAATTTGTCCCAATTGCCATTAAACTCAATGTTCCTAACTACTTTCTCCTTCAACATTTTTTCTAAGACCTTGCACACTACAGATGTCAAACTAACAGGCCTGTAGTTACCCAGGTCACTTTTTTTCCCTTTCTTAAAAATAGGAACTATATTAGCAATTCTCCAGTCAAACGGTACAACCCCTGAGTTTAGATATTTATTAAAAATTTTTCCTAATGGAGTTATAGCTTCCAAATGCCTGTCTTGTTCTTTTAACATGAAAAATAAGAATACGTCTAGACTGCAAAATTTAAAAGCTCTGCCGCATCCAAGGAATACATCTGCTCTTCTGAAAAAAAATTCAGAAAAGCAGATGCGTTTTTTTCGGCATCCCTGTAAACCTTGTTCTACGAGGAAGAAGGAATGTTCTGAAAGAGGCTTTTTTTCTGACATTTGGCCCAGTGTAGATGGGCCAAATGTAGGAAAATCTTCTTTCGGAAGAAAAGAAGAAAAAGATATGCAAATTGCAGTTCGCAATTTGCATATCTTTTTCTGACTTCTTTGTAGTCTAGACACAGTCTAAGACTGCAGCCTACATAGTTGTGTCTGAAAGTTTGAAAATGTGACCTCAGTGCATTCTAATGGCTTAGAAACCAGAAGGCAAATAAAGAGAACCCTGGAGCTGCCATTGTGGCAGTGGCTGCTTGAACCCTCTTCCCCCCCATAGAAGGGCTTGAACTTCAGTCATCCCACAGCAGCTGCCCCAATCCAGGGCTGGACCGAGCCATTCCGGCGCCCCGGGCAGACAGTTTAATTGCGCCCCGGGTTGGGGGAGAGTGCATGAGCGCTTCCGCCCCCGCCCGGCGCGTGGGGGAGGGCGCGTGGAGCTGGCGGCGGCAGGACGCAGGTGCCCAGCCCAGCCCAGCTACTGCCGCTGGCCCGCTGCCCGGGCGGGCCGAGCCTGAGCGGACAGGGCCTGCGGCTGTGGAGGGGAAGGGCGCTGCTGGCTGGTGCTGCGGGGGTTAATGCGTCCCCCGCCCCGGATGGCCACTGCAGGGTGGCTGCTGGGAGCTGCTGCAGCCCGTGATCTGGGAGCCAGGCACGCTGCGCCTGATGAGCAGTTGTCAGCCAGACCATGCATGCGTGGCACACGCTGCAAGCTGTTGGCTCCCTTTGAAGTCTCACGCGGTCCAGCTCCCGCCTCTGTTCCTCGAGTCCCCCGCGGAATCTGGAAAACATAATCAGAATCTGAAGCTGGGAGGAGGGCGGGTAGTGGAGCACCAATGGGGATACACATCTCGAAGAACCCTCGTTACTTCACCAAGGTTAGTAACTACTTCTTCGATTGGTGTCCCCGTGGGTGCTCCACTCTTGGTGAGTATATAGCCGTACCCAAGAATAGAGGAAGGCGGGTGTCGGATTCAAGGTACAACTGTTGTAGATAGGACAGAAGGAGCCACTTCCGTACTCTTTATGTGAGAGTTTCTGATCACATAGTGTCTCATAAAGGTATAGGTGGACCATGTTGCTACCCTGCATATGTCCCTAAGGGGTACTCCCCGAAGGAAAGCAGTCAATGCTGCCACTGCTCTTGCTGAATGTGCTCTTACAGTCTGCGGTGAGTGGTTTATTCCTTATAGCGTAACATTGCTTAATGCACTATACTACTAGGTTGCAAATCCTCTGAGAAGAAAGGGCTTTTGTTAGTTCTGCTGTAGACACTATTAAATGGTCTGATTTTCACCACGCGTGGGTTCTGTCCACATAAAAGGCCAATGCCCTACGGACATGGAATCTTGCTTCTGTTGCCGATTTGTATGGCGTTGGGTAAAAAGTTGGCAGTACTATTGGCTCGTTTAAGTGAAATTCGGAGCGTACTTTTGGGATGAAGGATGGATGAGGATGAAGTTTAACCTTATCTTTATTGAAAATGGTATATGGTGGGGTTGCCATTAACGCTGCCAACTCGCTTACTCTTCTTGCTGAAGTAACTGCTAGCAGAAAGATTACCTTGAGTGACATGATGTGCAGCAGACAGGTAACCAAAGATTCAAAGGGGGCCCGTGTGAGGGTATCTAACACCATTTCTAAATTCCACAGAGGTAGTGGAGGCCTGTGTGGTGGATGCAAATTCATGAGGCCTTTAAGGAATCTTTTCATAGTGGGATGTGTAAAGACTGAGGTACCATCTATATGTTGGTGGAGGGCAGCGATAGCCGCTAAATGTGCCTTTATGGATGCAACGGCAAGGCCCGAATCCACGAGTGATAATATATAGTCTAGAATGCTCTCTAAGGGTGCTGTTATCGGTTCCAGATTCTGGCTAGAACACAATACCGTGAATCTATGCTATTTTTGCAGGTAAGTAGACCAAGTAGATTGTTTCCTACTATGTAGGAGGACCTCTTTTACCTGATCTGAGCATTGTATTTCCCTGTGATAGAACCAGCAAGGAGCCATGCCGTGAGTTTCAGGATGTGTGGATTCGGGTGGAGCAGAGTGCCCGACCTCTGAGTCAGAAGGTTGTAGAGGATTGGGAAGTGATAAAGAGGCTGAAGAGACATCTGATACAGGTAAGACAGCCAGACCTGTCGAGGCCAGAATGGTGTTATGAGTATTACATTGGCTCTGTCCATTCGGATCTTCTCAAGGACTCTGGGAATGAGAGGGATGGGGAGAAACGTGTAGAGAAGTGGACCCTTCCAATTGCAGAGAAAGGCATCTTCTAGAGATCCCCAGCCAATGCCCGCTCTGGAACAATATAGTTGGCACTTGTTGTTATGATGCAAATAGGTCTATCTTTGGAAACTCCCATTTTTGAAAAATGAGCTGCAGATATTGAGGATGTATTTCCCACTTGTGATTTGGTGCAAATTGTCTGCTGAGAGCATACGCTTCTACGTTGTTTGTCCCCAGCAAATAAGAGGCCACTAGAGTAACTTTGTTCTGAATGCACCAGTTCTACAACTGCACAGCTTCGGCACACAATATGTGGGACTGTGTGCCACCTTGCTGATTGATGTAATACATTGTTGTCAGTTAATATGCCAACTATCTTGTCTCGAATATGTGCAGCAAATTGTTTGCATGCATTTTGTACCACTCTGAGCTCTAATAGGTTGATATGGAATGTGATCTCTTGGCTGGACTATCTTCTCTATATTGACATAGCTACCATAACTGCTCCCCACCCTATGAGGGAAGCATCGGTGGTTACGTGTATCAATGGTTGGAAGCGATGGAAAGGCATGCCTTCTAAAAGACTGGACGGTTTGATCCACCATGTGAGGGATTGTCGTACCCGTGATGGGGGGGGGGGGAAACCCGCTTGTGCACTTCTTGTTTTCAATTAAAGTAAACTGTGGCTATCCAATGCTGGACGCATCGAAAGTGCAGGCGTGCGTGTCTTACTATGTATGTTGTGGCCGCCATGTGGCCCATGAGTTGAAGGCATGTAAGTACTATAACTGTAGGGCTGACGGTAATAGTAGTCACCAATTCTTGAATGGTGTTGAATCGTTGTAGTGGCAGGTAAGCTCTTGCTGTTACAGCATCTAAACGGGCACCTATGAATTCCAGATCCTGTGTTGGTAGCAGGGTAGATTTTTGGATATTGAGGAAGAGGCCTAGACATTCGAATACTTGTCGTGTTATGTAAATCATGCATTGTGTCTCCGCTTCTGAAGCGCCCTTGACTAAGCAATTGTCCAGGTAGAGGAATATGACTACTTGCTGTCTGCTAAGGTATGCTGCCATCACTGCCAGAGTCTTTGAAAATACCCTGGGAGCTGTGGAAAGGCCAAATGGGAGCACCTTGTATTGGTAATGGTCTTGTCCAAATGTAACTCAGAGAAAGCGTCTGTGTGCCGGATGAATGGTCATGTGAAAATACATGCAAGTCGAGAGCCGCGAACCAGTCTCCCCTCTCCAGTGCCGGGATTATCGTTGCCAGGGTAACCATTTTGGATTTTTGTTTCCGCAGGTAGCGGTTCAATCTTCGGAGATCTAGAATCGGTCTCCATCCTCCAGTTCTTTTTGGGATGAGGAAGTAATGTGAATAGAATCCTCTGCCCCGAAATTCATCGGGAACAGCCTCTATTGCTCCAAGTTCTAGTAGTTGTTGTACCTCCTGTCGGAGCAGTATCTCGTGGGAAGGGTCCCTGAAGAGAGACGGGGAGGGTAGAGAGGTTGGAGATAATTGGGTGAATGGTATGGTGTACCCTGATGTTGTTGTTTCTAAAACCCAGCGGTCTGTCATGATGATATTCCACGGTCAAAAAAGTCGTAAAAGGTGATGGAAAATCGGACCGGGGTCTGATGGCTGAGGAGAGAGTGGTAGGTTTTGCAGGCCTTTGACTAAGGGGTCAACCCTGCTGCTTTTTGGCTTGACTATTGATGTTGCAATTGTTCTGTACTCGCTTTCTTTCCGAACTCTCTCAGTTTGGACCAATCAAATCCCCGCTGGCTATACGTTGGTATCTGAATTCTCGTTGCTTTTGATATTCTGTGTAGCATTTGCAGTGGTATGGTGGTGTGTACAGCCCCAACGTACGTAGAGTCGTCCTTCAGTCTTTACTTGAGTGGAGTACATCATCCGTCTTTTCAGTGAATAGCTTCAATTTGTCAAAGGGAAGATCTTCCACCTTCAATTGTAACACATGGGGCATGGCTGCTGACTGTAGCCAAGATGCCCGTCGCATGACTACGGATGTGGCTGTTGTTCTGGCCGCTGTGTCGGCTACGTCTAAAGCTATTTGCAAGGCTGTTCTAGAGGATGCATAACCTTCTTGAACAATGGACTTTAGTATCTGACATTTCTCCTCTGGAAGGTGTTCCATTAATACTGATAATTTTGAGTAATTACACTGCTCTACAGCCAAAATGCTTCTGAAATAAATGTAGTCAAACTTTACTAATTTTGGGTCACAGAGAACGAAAATGATGCTTAAAATTATTGATTGGCTCTGGTTTTCAAGATATGCTATTGCGTCAGTATATACGACCCTTGAATTGGGAATGGCGGAGGATAAGCGAGTTATAAAGGGAAGGGATCTCAATTTAAACCAGAAATGACTAAAATACATCTTTGATTGGATCTATGAATAAATCTGACTGGGTTTGGCCAGTACTTGCTTTTTAGGCAAAACAATGAATGATGCAATCTGAAGCTGGTATTGCGTCATACATGATATGAATTGCATCATGTTACCCCTAGAAGTCATGGATGATGCAATCATAACGAAGCTTACATCACTGCTGAACAAATTGCCCTATATCAGCTCTAGAAATCATACAGTATAGTGCTCTCTTATTTGTCAGTGTTTGATTTTTGTAAAGGGACACATTTCCGTTTAGCCAAAGTGAGCGGAGATGCCTTGTACTTGTGTGAACAGTGCAGATAACTTCTGCTATGTTTGTGGTGAAGTGACTTTTGCATCACAAAAGCGCAGTATAACCACTATGGTTAAGAAAGCCTATCACCTTTATTTTGGCTGCAAAATTGGAGATCAGGACAAGAGGTGGGCCTCACACACATGCTGCAACGCTTGTGAGACAAATCTTCACCAGTGGTTGAACAGGAAAAGGAAATCTATGCCTTTTGCAGT
>CM057845.1:57644216-57654374 GCA_030068395.1 Apalone spinifera
CAACCCCACACTAGGCCTGGAAGAGTTAACCAGGGCTACCTGGCTGAGAGAGCCCCACCCCCACAGTTCTGCTGGGCATGCTCCAGCTGGTAGGACAGGTATAAAGGCTGGCAGAGCAGCTCAGTCTGGCTGACTGCCATGGAGGAAGGAGCTCCTACCACAGCTCTGCAGGAAGTGCTACGGATGGACTGCATTGTGGAGGGTAGTCAGCAGGGAACGTCCAGAGTAAACTGGCAAAGTTTCCCTTGGTGAATCTGGTAGGAAGTAGCCCAGGGCGGAGAGGTAAATCCCTGACAGCTCAGCCTGTTTCAGGCAGATTCCCTGCTGAGCTAGTTTCAGAGGGGTAGCCATGTTAGTCTGCTATAGAAAAAACAAACAAACAATGACTAGGCTTGCAGCACCTTGGAGACAAACATTTAAACAGTCCAAAAGGATCTCAAACAAAATTCCCAGCCAGGGTTGCACTTTATTAAATAAAAAAAAGTTGAAATAAATCTCTCTGAGGCTCAGGAGTTGCAAACTGCTCCTCTGTGAGGTCTGTGATCCCTACAAGCTCCTCTCCCTTAAAAGGCCATCAAACTGAGAAGTTCTTCTATCAGGCTCAGGATGTCTTTACCTGCCTAGATGGTCTCATTCTCTTTAAATTTAGCTCTTTGTGGCTAGTCTAGACTTGGACTTCCCTTAAAAGAGCAAGCAATGCAATGACAGGGAGATGCAGGGAAAAGGAAACCAATTTAGATTTACAGGGAAGAAGGCAGCTGAGCCAGGACATGTATGGTGTATTTACTCAAGGGTATAACAAATGAGGTTCTTTGGAACAGACCTGTAACAATCTTGGGATTCACTAAAACAGCAAATCCATGAGTGAGAGAGGAATAAAACTTTAATAAAACCGGAGAGTGTTCTGGGTCCTTGTTTGGTTCTACTTCTACTACAAACATGAACAAGAGAAATATACTAGGAACAGACTTCAAAGGGTCCTTGGGGCTGAGGCTCTCGGGGTCTGGCGGGGAGAGGCCGGGGGCTGAGCCAGGGGGCTGAGTGTTTGTAGGTTTGCCAAGTGTCCGGTATTTTCCGATTTTTTTTTTTACTGGACAGGAACCTAAAATACCAGACACATGGCAACCCTAGGCGGAAAGGGGGCATCTTACCTGGGATTTCCATACGATGTAGGCGGAGGGGAGGCTGATAGATTGGAGTGGAGAGGCTCTCGGAGGAGGTAGCAGCCACCGGAGAGGAGCAGGACTCAGGACTAGGAGACAGGGGTGGCCAGCAGGCTCCAGGGCCAGGCGCACATGGTGCCAGTGCTGGCTGTGCAGCCGTGACCTCTCCCGTGGCCCTTTAAATCGGAGGGGTGGGGCAGGGCAGGGCTAGGTATTGCCGGGGGAGGGGAGGAGCAGGGGAGGAGATGGGGGCGGCCAGCAGGCTCCAGGGCACATTGGGCCACTGCCCTTTAAATCAGCAGGGCGGGGCTAGGCGTTGATGGGGAAGGGGAGGAGCAAGAGGTGGCCAGCAGGCTCTGGGGCACATTGGGCTGCAGCCCTTTAAATCAGCAGGGCGGGGCAGGGAGGGGCTAGGCATTGACAGGGGAGGGAAGGAGCAGGAGAGGAGTCAGGGGCAGCCAGCAGGCTACAGGGCACACTGGTGCTGCCAGCTGGCTGCGCGCAGCTGCGGCGTTTCCCAGCCACAGCCCTTTAAATCGGCGGAGCGGGTCTAGGCGTTGCCAGGGCCGGCACCGGCTGCTTACCTGAAATGCCGCCCTGGCAAAGTGCCACCCCAAGCACCTGCCTGATTTACTGGTGCCTAGAGCCAGCCCTGGGAAGAATCCTACCCCTATTCCTTCCGTTTGAGGCCCTGCCCCTTCTGGTGAGGCCCAAAAATTTCTGAAGTGGCTCCTGGCAAAAAATTATTGCCAATTTCTGCTACAGAACGAAGTCTATAGAATTCCCTGTCATATTTGGGAGTCTACATCAGGGAGGTATGATCAGTTCTGAGGGAAAAATTTAAGGTATCTTGAACATGCCTATTAAAAGTAGTTATAGCTTTGTTTTAAAAGGGACTTGAGAGTAAGAAATAGATGAAATAATTGAAGAAAGGGAAATAAGTGAAAAAATGAAATCCAAACCATTCCATGCAAGTCTGGTGTATGCTTACAGATACAGTAGATATTGCATGATAGGACTACAGTGGTAGCCAATGTATCTTTAATAAATACATTCTTTCCACAATGTGGTGAGGTCTCTGAGTTTGTTTTGTATTCATAATGTGGCTGAGACCAGTTTAGGTGCCGCATTATAGTACTGGTCAGCAATGCAAAGGCTGCCTTCATAAAGTCTGCTGACTCTAAAGAGGGCAAATATTTCTCACTTTTGACCTTACTTGGTTGTCTCTATTACTACTGATAAGGATGTAGTACTTTCCCAGAAAGGTTGTTACATCTATGACTCATTGCGAGTTATGTTAAGATCTCCAGGCATTATCCAGAATAAGGACATGTAAAGATTCCTCCATGTCTGCCAGCTCACACAGGTATCAACTGATGCAAGAGGAAGTCTAATGTGCTTTGTGTAAAGTGCTCAACTCTGCAACCTAATGTTTAACTTCTGTAGACTTTCTGAATAAGGACCATATACCATGCTCTGAATAATTTGTGTTCTCTTACTAGTGGCCCTCACCGGTGATTTATAATGGAGAAAAGAGAAAATGCCTTCTCTTTTTGATACAGGAAGGAGGCCTAAAATGCTTGTTTTCCTCAGGGGAAAAAATTATTAGAAATTCATCTCTTTCCTGGAGTGGAAAAAGACTGGTGAACTAATGAAAATGGCAGTATTACAGACCCAAGGGAGAGAAAGTTGAACTATTAAAGAGAAATTTTTATAGTAGACAGTTAATCTTTTTGAAGGTTTTTATTAAGTGAAGACCTCACACAGTGACCTTCCAGCAATCTCTCTCTCTGTCATACACACACACCCTCAGCCAGCTCCTGCAGAGTAATCTCTCTCTCACACCCTGCACTCTCCCTTCTGGCACACGCACACATAGATTCCTTAGCACTATTTGGGCCATATCTGAGCTTTTTTAGATTGAAGAAAAATAAACATATTTATACATACATCCTTAAGAGATACAAAGGGCACAGGGCCATTTTAAGTCCTTTGTATGTCACCTTTTAAGAATTTGTAAGAAATTGTTAGGGCCCAGCAAGCCCCAATAATTCATCTGAACATAAACAAAATTCCTTTTAAGATCTTTGTAAATGTATTTTTATAAATTCTATTTTTTAAAAATTGAAATTATGGACATACCTCATCCCCATGCATATTGGCAATATACTTGAACTCCGGTATGCCAATGGTATGTTCGGTTGGAAATCTTCCCAGAACAAGAACCCACAGTTCTCTACCTTTAAAAAGGGGAAGGGGTAAAGTACTGTTAAGTGTAAAATTACACAAACAAAAGGTTAGAAATCCTACATATTCTCCCACTTTTTGCCCAGTGTACCCTTCGTATAGCATAAAAAATGTTTTTATAAGACTTCAGCACTGTATTTTATCTTCAAAGTAGGGATGTGAAGGACTAGTTGACTAATCAATAAGCTTGTCGACTAGTCGCTCCTCCCCTTTGCTGCCTCTATCAGAAAGAAGCAGCAAGTGGGGGAATGTAAGGGGTACTTCAAAGTGGCAGCGCATGTGGAGCCTGGGGTCAGACCTCAGGCTCCCCATGGCGCTACTGCTTTGAAACACCACTGTGGGCTGTTTCCACACTTCAAAAGCGGAGATGCCCTACCAACTAGTCAAATAGTCAATTACTCACAATTTAACATCCCTACTTCAAAGCCCAAGTTAAAAAATGTACAAAGTTATTCTTTTGTAAAATACTCATGAAAATGCAGGTATTACTCACCCAGATAGAATAGCTCAGAAAACTGTCTTTTAAATTCAGGTTTATTGAATAAGAGAGAGGATATGGTTGGGGAAAACTTACTGTAAGTGACAAGAAAACAAAACAGTTTCCTGAGAGACAGGAAAAATATTTAAACACCAGTAAAGTAGGAGCATCATCTTGCAAAATAAAATATAATTAATTGTTGGAGAGACATCTGGAGCCACTGAAGTAACTATAAAAAAATTTCTCTGAGATCAACAAGGATAAGAAATGAGTCTCAAAAACAAACTTAACTATAATGGATTACCATCTATAGCAATGGCTTTTGTTGTTGGGGACCTGTTTTGCTACCATTACTCATGGGAGCAGTCTCATTGCAGGATCAGGGCCTAGATTATCAAATTTAAGCCTGGCTGCCAAAATGCAACCAGATTTAGGTAGTAAGTCTTCCACTATTCAAAGCTACCAACTTTACTTTTCATTGAAGGGAAAGAGGTGACAGGAAAAAATAGATTTTCTGAAACTAAGTTATTTCTAGTGGACCCATGAACTACCCATATCAAAGCATCCTGTGTAAAATAAGCTAATGGATAGAGAGACAAGACCTGTCATATTTATACATGTAAATAAATGGATTCTGGGAGAAGTGTCTGGTCCAAAATACAGCATGTCAAAGTTATAAAGTTTTGAAGAAAAAACAACATTTTGATTTAGATTATGGTTCAACCAGATCTATTTACACCAAGTATGTGCCACAAACTTATTCACAATTAGTAATAACAGTACAAGTAGTCCCACAGAAGTCAGTGGAACTGCCTTCCAAGTAAGTAATTTAATGTGAGGAAGAGTGGCAAAATCTGATTGCTCTTAATAAAGAAGACAAGAGACAATAGATTTGCATGCTGTAACCAACTATCTATCTATCTAAAGATATTATACTGCTACCCAACATCATAGTAACTGAGTGCCTTCTGTGTAAAATCTATAGCAATAGTGAAGTCACTAATGGACCTAATAGACTCTCTGGCACATATTCCTTGGGATAGGATGTTTGTTAGGGGAAAGAAAGAAGGGGAATTAGTAGGGGGGTTGGGAATAAAAGGGCTGTTTAGATTGTTAGAACCATTTAAGATGGAACGTTTTGCAACATATCCTAAAAGATGAGAAGACTGGACTCACTAGATCACCCCTGGAAGACTGTTTCACAGCTGGATCTCATGTCAGAAAATGCCTGGTCCTCATCTTTTTTCACATGCTTCATCCTGGGCTTTGTGATCTGCAGTGTTCCAGAGAAATACAGCCTTCACAGTAGTTCTTAGAGCAAAATTTAATCTTTGATGTATCTAGGGCTTGACTCATTACTAATCAGCCTAAGAACTATAAAAGCATTATTTGCTATAGTACTCAAAACTTTAAAGCAGGATTTAAAAAAATAAACTTCTCAATTTTGAAAAGCGAAGTTACTCACCTCAGTGCAGTAACTGTCGTTCTTCGAAATGGTCCCCAGGGGTGCTCCATAGTAGGTGCTAGGCTCGCCCCGGCGCCGCAAAACAGAGACTCTTCAGTAGCAGTGTTCGGCCGGACCGCACATGCACGGCAACGTCTCGCAGTGTTCGCGCTCATTTCTATGCTCACGCGGTCTGGCCCCCTCCAGTTCCTTGAGGCCGCCTTGGAATCTGAGAGGCAGGAGAAAAAAAGAGAGACTCCGAAGCGGGGAGGAGGGTGGGTAATGGAGCACCCACAGGGACCATCTCGAAGAATGACAGTGACTGCACCAAGGTGAGTAACTTCTCTTTCTTCTTCAAGTGGAGTCCCTGTGGGTGCTCCACAGTAGGTGACTGAGCAGCAATACCCCCATGAGCAGGAAGGTGGGATATGGAGTCCCTACTTGTCTGCTGACGAGAGCACTGCTGACGCCACCACAGCATCTGAGAGCCATTTTTGTTGGATTGCATAATGTTTAACAAACTTATATGTGATGACCAGGTGGCTGCCCTGCAGATGTCTTTCAGGGAAATGCCCTTGAGGAAGGCTGTTGATGCTGTCATTGCTCTAGTAGAATGTGCTCGAGGCTGCGTTGGAAGTGGTAAGCCCTTGGTGGCATAAGCCTGGGTTATGCATGTGGTTATGAGTTTAGAAAAACGCTGAGATGATAAAGGCTGTCCCTTAGATTTCTCAGCTAAAGAGACGATTAGGCGGTCTGTTTTCCTAAAAGATTTCATGCAGCCTATATAAAAGGCGAGGGCTCTACAGATATCAAGTGTATGGAGAGACGTGTCACATAGGGAGGAGTGAGGCTTGGGTTAAAAGGATGGCAGGATAATAGGTTCGTTGATATGAAAGGACGAACAAACTTTAGGTATAAATGCTGGATGAGGCCTTAGGACTAACGCATTTTTATTGAAGATATGGCAACACCGCTGTACACTAAGTGCTGATAACTCACTGATTCCACATGCTGATGTAATGGCAAGAAGGAAGGTTACTTTCATAGTTAAGGTGCGCAAAGGTATGGTGGCCAACAGTTCAAATGTGATGTGGTTAAGGCCCCCAAGAACAATGTCCAAGTTTCATACTGGGGGATCAGGTTTACAAGAGGGTTTAGATTCACAAGGTCTTTCATGAATCTCTTGGTAGTTGGGTGGGCGAAAAGGGAGGTGCCCTCGATCGGTTGTCTGAAGGCGGAAATCGCCGCTAGATGAACTCTGAGAAATGCTGAGGCTAGGCCTGTGTCTTTTAGGTGTAGCAGGTAGTTGAGGACAAGGTGAAGTGGAGCAGCAAGCAGGACCAGCTGCTGTGTGGCCCACCAGGAGGTGAACCTGCGCCATTTCGAGAGTAGGTATTTCTGGTCGTCTGCCTTCTACTGTGAATTAGTACATTTTGGACCTGAGTAGAGCAGAGAGATTCAGAAGGGTTTAGCCAACTAGGAGCCATGCGGTGAGCCGCAAAGTATGTATTTTGGGGGTGTTGCAGTGTCCCTTGGTTCTGAGTGAGGAGGTTCAAGAGGGTTGGCAACTGTTACGGTCTGCATGGTGACATGCATCGAAGGAAGGGGAACCAGTGCTGATGCGCCCATGCTGGTGATATTAGTATGACTGTGGCACTGTCCGTTTTGATTTTCTGCAGAACTTTGGGAATGAGAACTGTAGGTGGGAAAGCATAGAGGAGAGGTCTCCTCCAGTTGAGGAGAAATGCATCACCTAGGGAGCCTGCGAGTCCGGCTCTGGAACAGTACTTCTGGCATTTACTGTTGTAACACATGGCAAAAAGATCTATTAGGGGAGTGCCCCAGCGTCAGAAGAGAATATGGAGGACTCAGTCATGCAATTCCCACTCGTGCTCCAGAGCGAAATGTCTGCTGAGGAAATCTGCATGAATGTTCGTGACACCAAGCAAGTAAGATGCCACAGGTGTTATGCCGTGGCCAAATCACCAATTCCAAAAGCGGATCGCTTCCGTGCAGAGGGAGCAGGCTCTGCCTTGACAGTTCACATAATACATTGAGGCGATGTTGTCTGTGAAGATTTTTACCGAGGTATTGCGGATGTAACTGAGGAAATACCTGCAGGCATTGAAGATTGCCCGGAGTTCCAGGAAATTTATGTGGTGTCATGTCTCAGAAAGTAAGCAGTGGCCCTGGATTGAAATTTTGTCCAAGTGTGCTGTGCTCCCCACCCCAGAAGGGAGGTGTCGGTGGTGATGTGACGTGAGGGTTGTTGTGGGTGGAAAAGCACGCCAGCAAGAAGATTCGTGCAGTTTGTCCACCAATGGAGTGATTGGATAACAGATGGGGTCACTGATCTCTAGGGGTCGTGCTTCGTGTGGTTGTATATGGACGCTAGCCAATACTGAAGGCTGCGAAAGTGTAGTCTGGTATAGTGGACCACGTATGTTGTAGCCGCCATGTGATCCATGAGTTTTAAACAAGTGAGTATCTGGACAGACAGACGAACGGACGGACTGTCTTGAACAACTTCTATGAGGTCTTGGATGAGCTGGAACCTCTGGATGGGTAAGTATGCTCTTGCGGTGATCGCATCTATGCGGGCACCAATGAATTCCAACTCTTGAGTTGGATGAAAAATGGACTTTTGACTGTTGATGAGTAGTCAGAGGGCATGGAAGGTTCTCATAGTGGTCTTGAGAATACAAGAACATCGGTGCGAGAGCGACCTTTCAGTAGGCATTCCAGATAAGGGAAATATGATCACCCCTTCTCGACGGAGGTGTGCCGCTACTACCACCAGAATTTTTGAGAATACTCTGGGGGCGGTGGACAGGCCGAAGGGGAAGACTCTGTATTGGAAGTGACTTGTTCCGACCATGAATCGTAAGAATCATCTGTGTGCTGGATGGATTGTGACATGAAAATACACATCCTGGAGGTTGAGGGCCGCAAATCAGTCGTCTTGATCTAATGCGACTATTATCGAAGAAAGGGTCACCATTTTGAAACGTTTTTGTAAAAACTTGTTCAAGTTCCAGAGATCTACTATTGGTCGCCATCCGCCCGACTTCTTCTGAGTGAGAAAATAACAGGAGTAGAATCCCCTGCCTATGAATTGTGCTGGAACTGATTCTATTGCTCAGATGGAGAGCGGGTGGTCGACTTTGGTGCGTAGCAGGGGTTCGTAAAATGGGTCCCTGAAGAGGGACAGGGTGGGAATGGGGGGTAGAGGGAAATGGTAACGAAGGGTATGGAGTATCCGGATCGGACTATTTCTAACACCTACTTGTCGGTGGTGATTTAACACCAATGGGCCTCAAAGGGCCTCAGGCGGTGGTGAAATTGGTGATCGTGGTGACTTTTGTCGACATGTGCGTTTGTCTGCATATCCTCGACCGAGGCGTCAAACCTGCTGTTTGTTATTCAGTGGGGTCTGAGTATGATTCCCCTGGTTTCGACGCCTCTAAGTTCTTTGTCGGTTAAGTTGTTGGTCGAGGGCCCTTTGTTGGTGCTGCCATTGTTGTCTGACATACAATCATAGCATCGCTGATATGGAGGATAACATCGACACTGTATGGTGGGGTATACATACCCAATGTTCGAAGTGTTGTGCGATAGTCCTTTGATGAGTGTAGAACGCTATCAGTCTTTTCTGAAAAGAGTTTGTCTCTGTCGAACTGCAAATCTTCGACTTTAGTCTGGAAATCTTTGGGCATTCCAGCTGATTGAAGATAAGACGCACGTCTCCTTACCGCTGCTGTGGCGGTGGACCATGTTGCCGTGTCCGCCACGTCCATCGCTATTTGGAGCGCAGTTCTAGCTGAGGTATAGCCTTCCTGGATGACTGATTTGAGTATGGGTCCTTTTGATTCCGGTAAATGGTTTAGCAAAAGCGTAAGTTTTGTGAAATTGTCAAAGATATGGTCAGAAAGGTGTGCTGTGTACTTGGCTATCCTGAGCATAAGTGTTACGGATGTATACACCCTTCTGCTGAGTAAGTCCAATCTTTGTGTCCTTATCGGTGGTGGTATTTTTATATTGTGGAGTTTTTGATCTTTGATGTGCTGCATCCACCACTAAGGAATTCGGTTGGGGATGGGTAAAGAGGAACTCCATCCCTTTAGGTTGCACAAAATATTTTTGGTCTGCTTTTCTGCTAGTCGGTGGTGCAGAAGCCAGGGTTTGCCATATCTCTTCAGCAACCTCAAGTACAGCCTCATCAAGGGGTATGGCTATTTTTGCTTTATGTTGAGGCTGAAGGTTTTTGAGGACATGCTGCTGCTTCTCTTTTATCTCATCCAGGTGTATCTCCTGGCTTATGGCTACCCTCTTAAAAAGCTCCTGGAATTGATGGTGATCATCAGGTGGAGAGACGTCCCCTGGGATAACAGCCTCATCTGGGGGACGAAGAAGAGCGGTCCATGGGGGAAACCTCCTGTGGTCGGTCCTCCATGGTGGAAAGCTACGTGTAGTTTGGCTCCGACAGTTGGTGTTGTGGAGATGCAGGCTGGCCCGTTGGAGTGGGAGGATCCGAAGTTGGAGACTATCTGGTGGACATGCAGTAGCAACATGACCTTTCACGAGACCTAGACCTGTAATGGTAGAAATGTCAATTGGGCGAGTAACAGTGGTAGTGGTCGTCACAGTAGTAAAGTCTTTTAAGTGGTGACCGTCTATTGGAATAAGTATAACAGGGTTGTTCCCAATGCGATTAACGGACTGAGCGCGGTGAATGAGTGAGTGTATGAGGCTCTAGAGGATGCTGGAGACAGAGTAAAAGAACGGTTACTTACCTGTAACTGTTGTTCTTCGAGATGTGTTGCTCA
>CM057845.1:57691018-57705825 GCA_030068395.1 Apalone spinifera
TGTTAATTCTACTGTTCCTAACCCCTGGACACCTTTTGAGAACTATTGTGATTTGGCAAAACCTCAGGGGATTGTTTTATATTGTTTGGTAATTTGTTTATTTTTTATTCTGACAATTGTCTGGCGTCCACGCATCTGACTGAGTTTTCAGTCACAGGGCGTCAAATAAAATCAGTTTTTCTGTTTTACAACCCCAAGTCATGGTCTCATCCTTTCCGGCATCCCTTTTGATCCTCGCGTATTGCGGGGACCGACAGGGACATGTGTGCCTGGATGGTGGCACATGTTTTTGCCCTATTGCACGAGCTGCTCCTACATGCGGTTGCGTCACTCAGAATCATTGTGGACCCTTTGGGCCATGGTTTGCTGCATGTCACACAGGACTGCAGCGTGCTCCCTCATGAGGTCCTTGTGGATCCTCCAGCACTTGGCTCCCCCTGGTTTGGGTGGCTGCCTATGATGGCGTCGATCACCCTTCAGTGACAGCTGGTCCAGCTGTGGAAGAAAAGAGGGAGAGGTGGTCAGTCGCCCATGCAGATATTGTGCCTGAGGCTGTGCCCTCCTCTGTGAGTAGTGAGCAACTGTCCTTGGAGTAGGGGAGGGTGATGTCCTGAGAGCAAAGCCATGTGTGAACTGCACAGCAGGCCCTGCCTCACAGGGGCCCCAAGGTGCCCAGGGGACCATGCTGCCTGCTTCTCCAGCCCCCATCCCTCCACCATGGACAAGCAGGCCAGGGAAGTGTCCGGCAACTGTGGGATCCCATGTGTGGGAGAGGGGCCTGGAGTGGCCTGGCCCTCCCTGGGGCCCACACACACCTGCACCTGGCAGCGCTGTCTGTAGGAGAGGGTGGTGCCTTGCGCATGCAGGCATGGCCGTGTGCTATGTGTGGCACTCCTCGATCTGTATGGGATCATGTGTGCGCTCTTGTGCCCAATCTGCTTCCAACGGTGGCTGGTGGGGGGAGGACGTCTCTCCCAGGGGTCGGATGTGTGTGGGGCCTCCCCCCAGCCTGTGAGCAGCGGCCTGTGTGTGCTCCAGGGCTAGCTCCTGAGACCACATGGTGCACAGTGCTGCTGCACATGTTTGCACGTGCACAGACCGCTGCATGCTGTGCAGGCCGAACGACGATCACATCCCATCCCCTCTGAGCCTGCCTCCCCCACCCTGTGTGTGTGACAAAATGAGAGCAGTCACCTGATGATCCCTCCCCGGCGTCAGATGATGCCTTCAAGATCTCCAGGGCCCGGGGTACCGGCTCCAGCTGAGGCTGCCCGTGTCCTCCTCCTGTAGCTGTTGTTCATTGTAGTCCTCCTCCTTAAAGAGCTCCAGGCGGGCGAGCACGAGTGTCTCCATGCTCAAGTCCACCAGTAAGGGTGGGGAAAGGGCTTCCCCACCTCCCAGAATCTGGTGCAACTCTTTGTAGTAAGGGCAGGAGTGAGGTCCTGCCCCAAAGCAAGAGCTGGGCTCTCTGGGCCAAGCATACCCTTGCTGGAGCTCTTTCATCTTGGTCCAAGGTGCGGGGGTGGTGTCCCCTCTGGGCCAGAGCTTTGACCATGCACCCATAAATGTGCAAATCACACCTCTGGGAGTGGAAATCCTGCATTGTTTCCTCCTCATCCCATAGCTCGAGGAGGCACAGGATCTTCGCCCCCAGACGAGGAGGGCGCCCGGTGTTTGGTGCCCCTGGATGGGTCCTCAGAGCCCTGCTGCTGCTCTTTGTGCAGGCCAGGGAGGTCTCAGGAGACTTGTGGCCATGCCATGGGTCAGCAGGCCTTTAGCAGTTAGAGCCGCATGGTCAGGGTGCTGCTGCAAGGCTGGCTTCCTGCCCCAAGACTAGTCCAAGGTGCCTGCAGATTTAAGAGCTGGCAGGAGACAGGAACGATAGAGCTATGATTAATGTGGACGGAGTGTCCACTAGGGCACATGTGCTTTTCCCTGGAAGCCTCTTCTTTCAAAAAAACTCCCTCTTCCGTGTCCACACATGCCTTTTTCCGAAAGAGCTCTTTCAGAAAAGGCGTTCTTCCTCATAGAATGAGGTTTACCAATGTTGGAAAAACCCGTGTTCTTAGGATTTTCTTTCAAAAGAATGCAATAGCAGTGTGGATGTAAGTGAAGTTTTTTTTAAGAAAAACAGCCATTTTTCCAAAAAAAACCCCTTAATTCTAGACACACCCTCACTCTCACATACCCAAACACTGAAACCCAAATTTTCTAGTTTGTTTAAAATAATTTTTTTGGCATTTCACATTTGTTCTGCTTAATGTTTGTGAAGAAATTAAATGCCAAATTAAAAATAACTAAAATATAAAATTTGTCTTCTGTAGTAGTCTGGAGGCAAATGTTAAGTGTGGGAATGCATCTGAGGACATGTCTACACTCCAAACTTTGGCAAACAGAAGTTACATCAGTTTAAAGCTACTGCAGTTAATATATCACTCATACGTGTGCATCCTTGGCTTTGTATCAGTGCTGTGCATGCTCATCAGAATTGCTTGTGTCAATACACAGTGTGGTGTGCTATAGGGAGATATCCAAATTTGAAACTTGAAACCAGAGTTCCATCTTTTGGGAAGTTTTGACAGTGTGTTGTGGAGCAGAAATGAGTCACACAAGGGTGACCTAGCATAAGGGGTCAAGTTTCTAAAACAAAATTTTATAAGAGAAATATGTTAAGGACATAGAAGTAACTGGCATAAAATACAACATAGTTTTACAAAAGGTAGATTGTGCCAAACCAACTTGCTCTCTCTTTGAGAAGGTTTTTGATACAAAGGAAATTCAGGAGATCCGATCTAAGGATTTCAGTAAGGCATTTGATACAGTTCCATATGAGAAATTATTAGTTAAATTGAGGAAGATTGGGTTTACTGTGAAAACTGAAAGGTGGATAAGGAACTAGTTAGAGGGGAGATTACAGTGAGTTATACTGAAAGATGAACTGTTAGGCTGGAAGGAGGCTACTAGTGGAGCTCCTCAGAGATCAGTCTTGGGACCAATTGTATTTAACATTTTAATTAACGACCTCACAAAAGGTGGGAGCATACTACAAGTTGAACCTCTGTACTCTGGCATCCTTTGGACATGACTAATGCCAAACCAGAGAACTTTCAAACTGCAGAAGGTCAATATTGTCTAGCATCATTACCAACACTTCTACTACTTACTGGTCTTCTAGAAGACATTTAGGAGTAAATTAGAGCTAGATAACATCATAGAACACTGAAAGCCAGGACTGGTGGCTGTAAACAAACTTTATGGGACCACGGGTGTTACCTGCCCTTGGAATCAGCCAAGGAATAAGCCCAAACAAAGGGTGAACTAGAGCAGCATTGAGGCTTGTTTATTTGTACACATTCTTAATGGTATGGCAATACTCACACACACACATCACATTCATGCTGGCAGTTTGGAGGCAGGTCAGTGTGGCGAGAGTTAGTTTTGATTTTGCAGGTGGCTGAGGCTAGCCAGGCGACATCTTCCCGAAGATCAGCCACAAGGCGACGAGAGTTCCTGGAGTCCCTTTGGATCTGTGAGAGGGCTCTATGGCTTCCAGTCTGGTCCCAAGTTTAGCGTGCTGTTATATCTTTTCTAAGAAGAAAGCCCCCCACCTGGCTTCCTGTCACATAAATTTATGCACTTTGCAGGATCCTTCCTCACAGTCAGAAAAGATGACATATGTTGTACTGCTTTATGATTGACGGTTTCTCATTCACACTACCTCATGCACTCCATAAATTGACTGATTACACGTTCATCAGCATGAATACAATTGATTCTATTAAAGCAATGTGGTATTAACAAGCATCTAACATTATGGGGATTTTCAGCTACTCAGAATAACAGGAACTGTTCAGACCACAGCTACTGAGCATAACAGAACACTGTCCAAACTGCAGCTGAAAAGGCAAATGGGGGGGCCGCGTATGGCTACAACAGGAAACTTGCCCATGTCGATAAAGGACATCCAGTTAACTAAAATCATGCAGGACCAAAGATGTTGCCAAACCAGAGTGTGCCGATCTAGGGAGGTTCAACCTGTAATAACATTTGGAGATGAACGAAGTTAGGAGGTACTGCCAATATGGAGGAAGTTTGGAATATCATACAAGAAAATTTGGAAGAGTTGAAAACTGGAGTAATAGGAATGGAATGAAATTTAAGAGTGAAAAGTCATACATTTAGGGACTAATAACACAAATTTTTGTAATAAGCCAAGGACTTACCAGAGAAGACAGACCTAGGTTAATTGGTTGATCAGAGGATGAGGTACCAAGGTGATGGCTGTGAAAAGCCTAATGCAGTCAGAGGATGTATCAGGAGAGATATTTTCAGTAGAGAGGGGGAAGTGTTAATATTAAGGCACTGGTGAGATCTCATCTGGAATATTGTGTGCAATTCTGGTGTCTCATGTTTAAGAAAGATTAATTCAAATTGGAACAGGTGCAGAGAAGAACTACTAGCATGATCCAAGGAATGGAAAACCTACCTTATCAGAGGAGACTTAAAGAGGTTGTCTTGTTTAATCTAACCAAAGGAAGGCTGAGATGAACTATAGTTGCTCTACATTTATCTTTAGCATGTATTTATGAATGGAGGAAGAAGAGTTAATTAAGTTCAGCTCCAATGATGATACAAGAATAAATTAATATAAAGTGGCCATCAACAAATATAGGCTTGAAATTAGACAAAGGTTTCTAACCATCAGAGGAGTGAAAACCTGGAACAGCCTTCCATGGTGTGAAAAAACTAACTGGTTTCAAGACTGAGTTTGATAAGTTTATGGAGGGGATGAGACTTCAGAGGTGAATAGCTGATCTGTGACTGCTAGTAGCAAATAACCCCAAGGGACGGTGATGACACTAGATGGGGTGAACTCTGAGTAACAGAAAATTATTTCCTATGTGCCTGGCTGTTGGGTCTTGCCAAAATCCTCAGAGTCCAACTGACCTCCAGATTTGGGGTTGGGAAGGAACTTTCCACTGGGTCAGATTGGCACAGTGCCTGGTGTTAGTACAGGAGACTTTGGGATCATGGATTGTGATGTTAGCAATGTGGTATTTGACTAACTGTTCCATGCTGAAGATGCAGACCCATCCTCCAAGCACGGTCTATCACCTGTGATCGACCTCAAATTCAGGTTATTCCCTTCCCCAAATAATGTGGAGACACAGGATAAACCAAGGAGGAATGTATTAGGGTTTAAGTACAATGTTTAGAAAAAATGGGGAAGAAAGCAAACACAATGAATAAAACTAAAGAAATTGTGACATAATGACTTATCCTAGGGACACAAAGCCCGGACTCTAGCTAGGAAATCTTGGCCAATGAATAATAAGTAAGTAAACCCCAATACAAAGACCTGATCTTGACGATCAGTTGTGGCTGCCATTGAGAAGTTAAGGTGCTCAGGACATTCAGCTTGTAAGCTCTTTTGAGCCCTTAGGGAGGACAAGGGAGGAGTCCCTTGATGTCGGCTTTGATAGAGAAAAGTCACAGATGACAGATAGTTTGCAGGTAAGTAGCTGGTAATCAATGGTAGCAAATTAATAGGAATGATTCTTCTTCTCTGATACTTGCTGATGGCTGGAAGAGAATCTGCATTCTCATTGCTTCTGGGGCGGGCAAGAGACAGCTGACTTCACTCGCTGCCTTTTAAAGATTTCTTGGCGGGAATCTGAAGCAAACTGAACTCTTAATACAGGTAGGAAAATCTGGATGGTTCCTGTTCCCTGATAGTCACTAAATGTTCCAGAGGGGAGCAAAGCCCAGGATGGAGTCTTAGGACTGAGATTGTCAACTCTATTTTGTTAAACACAAATAATTGATTCATAACACCGGAATCACTCACAATAAAGCAAATTAGATGAAAGGTTTTATATATGCATTGTTCTTATGAAAATAACCTCTATTACTAGGGGGTTTGGTTTAGTTTGGGTTTTTTTTGTCTCTTTGCAGCATGGGGTCATTTGCAGGTTTAAGAACTATAAATGGCAGATGCTCTGTAACTCAAACTCTTTCAATCATGATTTGAGATGTCAATATCTCATTCAGAGGCTATGGGCCTAATACAGTTGTGGGTGGGTGATATTCTGTGGCTTGCAATGTGCAGAAGGTCAAACTAGGTAAATGGTCTGTGTTACCATAGAGATAGGACATTTGACCATCTGACTAAAGAACAGGTACTCTGCCCCATTTATGTCTAAAAATGCTTTTGTTCTCTGACAAGTCTTTTGCACCCCTCTATCGAAGAATCCTAGCCATACGTTCAACAGCAAAAATATCACACTACTCATGTCTATAACAATGCATATACCATCTAATAGTGCATTAACCCTGGATAAACTAGAAGTATACCCTTAATTTAAAATACTACTGAAATAACAAAAATATAATAGTAACGTTAATATCTAAACTTCCTCTGAACTCTGATATAGCATGACTCATTCACATGGCTCATTCATATTCAGAAAATTTTAAGCATGAGACATTCTTACCCTTACCACACACAGTGAATACATTTTCTATTTATAAAGTT
The DNA here is from genome assembly GCA_030068395.1 of Apalone spinifera. NCBI lineage: Eukaryota > Metazoa > Chordata > Testudines > Trionychidae > Apalone > Apalone spinifera. The sequence goes on from CM057845.1 coordinate 57,697,554, forward strand.
TATTTCCAGCTCTTCCAGAATGCAGCTTCCTTTAAATTAGGACTTTCAGCAATATGTAAGTGAAAAGCTATTAAAAAAAAGTTAAAGCCATCAGAAAAGTAAGTGTGTAATGAACATAGCCTTCAGGCAGTCTTATTAAATTCCAGCAACACTTAGGTCTCCCAAAATTTATTTGGTCTGCTTCTAAACAAAAATATAGGTATTTTTGTACTCCTACTTGATATTATACAGCAGCTTCAGGGGGTAGGCGACTTAGTCTGTGAGGGTACGTCTACACTAGCCCCCTAGATCGATCTATGGAGGCTAATGAGGGCGACTGGAATTGCAAATCAAGCCTGGGATTTAAATATCCCGCGCTTGATTTGCATGTTCCTGGCTGGTCGCCATTTTAGAAATTGACTAGCCCAAAGTAACTGCCCATGACTACACGCGGCCGTGAAACGGGATTCCAGAATAAAGCCCTAAATCGAATTATGGGGGAATAAGGAATACCACCTAATTCGATTTAGGGATTTACACCTAGCAAAATTAATTATACGGCAGACAGAAACAATTGCAAACCAGACAGAGATCACACAGTCAAACAATAGGAAAGTGTAATGACGATCATAGGATGAGGATTCCACAACATCTTCTATTGATAAGCAGTTTCTTGCCAGACAGAATGGTGTTTCTTAAGTTTTCTTTACCCATCTTGAGATCTGTTTCTTTATCTGGTGACAGCGGGGGACCTATCAGGGCGAAGTCCCCCTCTCACAGCCTGGTGTGCCACTTTTTAATACAATTTAGATGGAACTGTGAGTATGTGACTCCAGGCCTTACAGTAATGGCTGCTACTCTTTAGTCTGTCTGCAGAACGCGGCTTTGGTTCAGGCCTAGCACAGGCCTTCCAACATGGCTACAGAAAAGCCATATTGTTACAGTATGGGGGGAGGGGGATCATGCAGGGCAAGCAGGGAGTCTGCCTGAGGCTCCTTGCTGCATATGCGGGACGGATCCGGTGGCTTGGCAGGCATATTTTTCCCAGGTCTGCTATCTAATCATTAGCCCAACATGTATAGTTAGATATGGAACTAAAGCAGTGTGGTAATAAGCAGCTTGATGAATACAAAGAATAATTATATTAAATCTATAAGAGATGATGCACTTGTATTAAAAATGATGTTCCTTGCGGTTCCCGTGGCACTGTGTGGTATGGAGGAGCAGATCCTGTGAGGTCCAGAAGTACTTGCTAATAGCTACTTCTACCATGAACACTTCCTATCCAAACAAAGAATCTGGAACCACTAAACCTGTTACATGCCAGTAAGCAGCTATCTGACCACTTCAGGCTCTGCAAGTAGCTGAAAGATGAGAACAAGCACAACAAGGGAATTGAGTCAAGGATGGTCCCATTGAAGAGAGTTGCTGTGGACACTTCAGAAATCAAGACCACAATAATTACTGTGCAAGTCACTCTTGCATCAATTGATTCCACTCTTCAACCACAGACAGGATGGATGAAACAAGATAAATAATGGTGTATTAGGTACAAGGATCTTTGCCCAGGTGCAGAAAAGCTTCAAAGACATCTTCAATAACATCTAAACTGGAAGACCTTGAGGTCGTGTTATAATAATCTGAGAATTGTAAGGGTACCGGAAGGAGCAGAGCAAGGCAAAACCCTAAAATTTGTCCCCCAGCTTCTTACAGAAGGGCTTAGGCTACCAGATGGTTTTAAGTTTCTGCTACAAAACAAAAAACAAAAAACAAAAAAACCATGTAAGTCCCTGGCTCCTATACAAACTCCAAATGCCAAATCTCACACATTGATTATCAAGTTTGAGTCACTCTAAGATCAGAAATAATGCAGCTAGTTCACTAAAGAGATTGTTGGGGGGATGCGATATAATGAGAGTTTTTCAGTGTTTAACAAAAGATGTGGTAGAAGAGAGATCATCCTTTAGAGGGGCTAGGGAACTTACAACTGTTTATATTTCATTATGTTTTCCCACTCAGTTCTGTTGAGGACATGCATCCATTCCAAAAGCCACAAGAAGCAGAAAGTCTTTTTAAATGGCCTACATAAAACTTTATTATTAATGATGTTTATTTCAGACAAGAGACTAATGGGTCAATTAAGAACGGGGCCCCATTGTGCTAGACATTTTACAGAGTAGCAGACTGTCCCTGCCATGAGAAGTTTATAATCTAAAGAGACAAGACAGCCACAGGGTGGAGAAGGTATAGAAATACAAGCAGAATAAACAATCTGCTGAAATGTTCACATTAGTGGGAGGATTTTATTTATCTATTGGGCTGGGTTTAGAAAATAATCTACATAAAAGAGAAAGGGAATGAAGAGGCCAGGAGAGGGCAAAGGAGGGGCAATTGTGGATCAGAGCTAAAGTGAAGAGACCATGAAGGGGAGGGAAAGAGTTGGCCATTTGCTGTAATCAGCACAGGATAGAGAATGTCTAATAAAAACTGCAGAGTTCTCAGAGCCCTGGTCTACATTATTTCGAAATAACAAGCAGAGCATCCACAGTACCAAGCCCGTTATTTCAAAATAACGGACTGGTTATTTTGAAATAATAATTCCTGCTTTCTACAAGGAATAACGCTTATTTTGAAGTAGTTATTTTGAAATAGCATTAGTGTGGATGCTCCACTGCTGCTATTTTGTAATAACTACTCCCCAGAGCAGTGTTCCCCAACCTTTTTGGGTGGCAGGCGCCACGCAGGGCTGCCATGCCGCCCAGGGATGGGGCCGCGCATGCGCTGCGTGCCCGGGGCGGGGGCTGTGCATGTGCTGCGCTCCTGGGAGCGGCACTAGGCAGGCGCACATAAATGCCCTGGAGGGCGCCATGGCACTGACAGGCACCACGTTGGGGACCACTGTACCAGAGTCATTCAAAGTAATTACTCCCTAGTGCTTCCTGGGGCTCTAAGTTGAGGGAGCGTCCACATTAAGGAAGCCTCCTTGAACTAATTTCGAGGTTCTCTCTAGCATGGACATGCTATTTCAAAATAGTTATTTCAGGAGTTATTCTTTCAAATAATAATTTCCTTGTGTAGACATGCCCTGAATGTCTGAGTGTTTGTTCTGTCATCAAAGACACTTCCCTTGAGATCAGTTGTTATATCTTCCCTACTTGCTGATATGATCCTATCCAGTGACTGTGATAACTTTCTTTCTGGGTTCTCTTCTGCTCCTAGCTTAGCCTTTATCAGCTTTTGTGACATGTAATTCAATTATCATCAATGGCTGAATGTGAAGTGTCCCAATAGGAGGGATAGGGATAACACAAAATGAGTATTCTGCCTAAACTTTTCTATATTCTAAGGCTAGGTAACCAAACTCTATCCTTCCATTCAGTATTTTAAAATTAACAGCATTAGTAAAGCCTTTTCAGGTAGCTCTGGTCAACAGGCAAAGGTATGATTTAAAAATAAAATGCACACCTTCCTATGAATGAGGGAGGGATTTAGGTACCCAGACTTACAAAATTACTGTTGTGCTTTTGTCGTGATACAGTTGTCATGACACAGTTGTTTCTAGCATGGTGCCTTCCCATGTGGATGAAATATGAATGTGTACTAAACACCATATTACCCCGTGAGTTTTATCTGTGTTTGACAGTGCCTGCCACAATGGGCTCTGATTGGCTCCTCTTGTTCCTTACAGATAAACAAGGAGCTTAAAGTCTTGACCGCACTAAGGGTGTGCAAGGCACTGCATTCAGCTGTATGGAGTGGAAATCCATCAGCTTCACAAAGAAACTCACACAGATCCAAACTGACATCATCTTCCTTTCCAAATGCAAACAGATATACATCATACCTAAGGGCCTAAGGGTGAAAAACCCACTACAATCTACATATCCCACGAATTACAGCCAGAGATTATGCCACACACTCACAAAAAAACTAAGGAACCACCTTATCAGCATTCTTTAAAACAAACAGAAAAAAATCAAGGAGAAACTCTTTACATTAGAAACTATCATAAAAAACCAAGCCTCCACACACATTTAATCTTCACTACAATTCAACAAACCACCTACAAGGACCGTTTCATCTCCCTTCAGAGGAAAAAGGGCAATAAACTATCCAAACTGCTATATGCCTCAGGATCTCTCATTACAGATACTTTCAACTCACCCAACAATATCATCAACCTATTTAATCACTCTCTCAGCCCAGCAAAGGAATCTGTCCTATCCCGCGGACTCTCCTTCTGCCCCACCACACCCACAAATATGATTCAGTTCTGTGGGAATCTGGAATCCTATTTTTGCCACCTCCAGCTGAAGGAATATTTCCAACACACCGATGTACAGCACACTGACCTCACTGCTCCCCCCCGCCAATCCCACAAAAGGAAGGCTTCTATGTGGACCCTCCCAACGGACGTAATGAAAGTCATGATTTCTACATCGACTACTTCCGCAAACGTGTTCGAGCTGACATTATCAGCAAACAACATATAACATACAACCTCAGTCATCCAGAACACAATGCTGTTCACAGCCTCAAAACTAATCCTAACATCATAATCAAAGAGGCCAACAAAGGAGGTGCTGTAGTCATCATGAACAGGACAGATTATGAATAGGAGGCGAACAGACAACTCACCAATACCATATTCTACAGGCTTCTCTCCTGTGACCACACTAAGGAATACCAAAAAACCCTGAAAAAACTGCTCATGAAGCTCCCTGATGCTGTTCAGGAACACATTTACACTAACACCCCCCCTAATCCCCGACCAGGAACTTTCTATCTTCTACCCAAAATACACAAACCCGGTGATCCCGGATAGCCCATCATCTCAAGTATTGGCACACTCCCCACAGAATTATCTGGCTATATCGACTCCCTCTTCAGACCCTATGCTACCAACACTCCTAGCTACCTCCGTGACACCACTGACTTCCTGAGGAAACTTCAAAACATCAGTAATCTACCTGAAAATACCATCCTGGCCACAATGGACATAGAAGCCCTTTACACCAACATTCCATGTGAAGACGGATTACAGGCCATCAGGAACACCATCCCCGTTAACAGCACTGCACACTTGATTACAGAGCTCTGCCACATTGTCCTCATCCACAACTACTTCCAATTTGGAGACAATTTTATCTCCAAGTCAGCGGCATGGCCATGGGCACTTGCATGGCACCATGATATGCTAACATCTTTATGGCTGACCTTGAACAACATTTCCTCAACTCTTGCCCCCTAACACCTCTACTTTACTTATGCTACATCAATGACATCTTCATCATATGGACCCACAGAAAAGAGACTCTTGAAGAATTTCACAAGGATTTCAACAACTTCCACCCCACCATCAACCTCAGCCTCTACCAATCTACACAAGAAATCCAGTTCCTGGACACCTCAGTACAGTTAAATAATGGACAAATTTCCACCACCCTATACTGGAAAGCCACCAACTGCTACACTTACCTTCATGCCTCCAGCTTCTATCCCAGACACATTTCTCACTCTATTGTATACATCCAAGCCCTAAGATACAACCGGATTTTTTCCGATCCCGCAGACAGAGATAATCACCTACAGGATCTTTATAGAGCATTCCTAAAACTGAAATACCCATCTGGAGAAGTGAAAAAACAGATTGACAGAGCCAAAAAAAGTACCCAGATATGAACTACTTCAAGACAGACCCAAAAGAGAAAATAACAGAACTCCATTTGTTATCATCTATCGTCCACAACTCAGACCCCTCCAGTGCATTATATACAATTTACAACCCATCTTGGAAAATGATCCTTCACTCTCAGAGGCCTTGGGAGAAAAGCCTATTCTCGCTAACAGACAACCCTCCAACCTGAAACGAATTCTTTCCGGTAACCATGCCACACAACCACATCATAAGCATCCAGGAACCCAACCCTGCAACCAAACACGATGCCAACTCTTCCCACATATCTATACAAGCAAATTCATCACTGGAGCCAACAACATAAGCTACCAAATCAAAAGGTCATTTGACTGCACATCCAGTAATTTGATCTATGCTATCAAATGCCAGCAATGCCCCCCTGCTATATATATATTGGACAAACTGGACAGTCACTGCGGGAAAGAATCAATGGACACAAATCAGATATACGTAAAGGGAACATACAGAAACCTGTTGGGGAACACTTTCATCTTCCTAATCACTGTTTAAAAAAGTGGCTGTCTTGTCACAAACCAGTTCTACTAGCAAAATATACAGAGAGGCATTGGAATTACAATTCATCCACAAATTCAATTTTCATGCTAATGGACTCAGTCGTGATGAGGGATGGTTGGGACACTATCAACCTAACATTCACTGAAGGTGCAAACAGCCCTTTGTGTAGATTCCTATGTTAGGAAGGGTACTATCTATGGACTCTGATTCTTATCTGCTTTAACTACCCAGTCTTCAGGTGCTTACTGATTCCCAGCTCTGCCTTCCTGTTTTTCCCTTTGATTTTCCATACCCTCTGCTCTGTCTCCCACCCCCTCCTTTTTTTCCTCTCCTCCCCCCCCATTTATTTTGGGTCTGCACATCTAAAACTCAAAACTCCGATCATCTGAAGAAGTGGGCTGTTCCCCCTAAAGCTCATGATACCATCTACATGTTTTGTTAGTCTATAAAATGCTACCAGACCATTTGTTGTTTTTTACTAAGGGTGTGGACAGTCCTAGCAAAGCAGTACCAGCTAAGAGTTACCTATTTGCAGCAACCTGGACTTTCACATTGGGGACAAGCCTGTAATTTTGAAAAATGTGCTGAGCAAGGACATCATATGGGTCTCCTAATTAGTCAGTGGCCAGCACTTTGTCCTTTTTATGCTAAAGCTGTGTTACAATCTGTTACACTCAGCAGACTGGCAGTAGCTACAGCTAAGACATTTACTAACATATCAATTTGTCCCAGATTTACTAAGATTGTCAGAGGCCTCAAACTACTGGGTATCTTATTGATTCATAAACTTCCCAGACGTTATATATATGTACACTTATTACTAAAGTGTGGGAAGGGGATTTATCATAGCCCTTACAGGTATATTCGTGGAGTAATGTATTACACAATGGTACAAACACTTCTGTAGATCTTATACTATGCTACATACAACAGGATGTTATTCAAAATACATTGGATGTTGCAAAAGTTGCACAGGATAAAGATCTTATCCTTAATTTGCTGATATGTATTATATAAAATGGGATTCATGCATATGCTATGGGACTGTCGAATCATCAGGCAGCAGTGAAAACAAGATAGGCATAAGAATGAATTTACACTTGACTTCCACAGCCAAAGTTATCTCCCTGAAAATTATATCCTAGGATATTTACCTGGCAAATTGGGTTTAATTCCTCCACAAAGATTTTGTGATCATTGCAGCCCTCAACAACCAAAGTGTGTTTTAAAAAGTTAGAAGAGTAGACTTATATCGAAAGTAGAGCAGTGGCATTCAGACTTCTCGGCAGCCAAGGAAAGAACAGCTAGCTTCTCACTCTAGAGATCAGATATATGAAGTTTGGACCCTGTTCTTAGGTATGCTTGGATAAAAACTTTGATATTGTTTGAGAATGCCAGACCACCTTTTCATGTAACCCTTTCCACCTCTAGTTCCTTTCATACATACCTCTTCTTCTTTTACTATTGTAACTGCATCAGAGGGCATGCCTGCCCTGTAGCACCATCTGCTGGCCAAAGATGGCTCTGTGCATGACTCTATGGCTATCTCTGTTTCCCCTTCTTGGGCCCCCTTCAGAATTCTACTAAAGCCAGATATTCAAAATATTCCACCTTCTGGGATTCAGTTTATTACGTTCTGCATAAAGTCTTCATCCCAGTTTCGGCATGGCCCAGTGCTTCCCACCTGAGGGTCAGAGTTCTAACACTAGTGATTTTTCTGCCCTGGTTCCAACCCACACACAGCCCTTCCTCCTTGAGGATCTGTCTTCCCTTTCTGCTTTCCCAATACTTATTGCCTGGAATATGGTCTTCTCCATGGGCTGCCCCTGCTGGTGTCTTTTCCTTGCTGACTCAGACCCTGCAGTGTTTGTAGGCATCTGCTAAGCAGCTGCACCTGTCTCTCCCTTCATAAGGCCCAGGTTTTCTCTTAAGCCCTAGTGAGCAGTGGCTAATGAGCAATGTTCCCCATATGCTGAGTGCTTGGGTGCTCAACTAGGAGAGATTCAAATGTCACCCAGCTAATTAGCAGAGTGCCCACAGCCAGCAGCATGTGTTCCTATTGGTGGTGCACATGTGCAC
>CM057845.1:57732826-57743532 GCA_030068395.1 Apalone spinifera
GGTTAGCTTCTGGGGCGGCATAAGCCGGGACTAACCCCCTTATTAACTAATCGAGTAGTCGATGGAAATTCCATCAACTACTCGATTAGCTTATTAATTGCTACTTAACATCCCTAGTTTGTTTCCTCTGCTAAAACCTATATTGGTGCCAAGCATGTAAGCTTCATATTTTTAAGTGTTTGATGTTGTAAAGCATTGAAGTATTCTGATTTCAGGCACCTTCCAGGTAAGTAAAGGAGTTACTGATTTTATCATTAAAAACTTATTTGTAGAGATGGGGTTTTCAAAACACAATATTGGCGTAACTCTGTTCCCATTGAAGACAATGGCCAATAAGCCAATGTTGAGGGTTTGAAAATCCATATGTAATTTTTAAATTTATATCAATACTGCTGACTTGGCATATTAAACAGAACTGTCTGCAAAATTTTGTGCTAAACTTGACAATTGTTAAGTTGTTTTTTGTGTTTGGTTTTTTAAAGTGGCTCGAGATTCAGCAGGTTAGTTTGCTAAGTTGAGCTTGAAAAGTGTTGAGGATTCTGTTCTAGAGCCTGACATGTATGGGTGGGATGGTAAATAAGAAGTTTAAAAACTTGCACATCCTATTCCCATTCTCTTCTAAAATTTAGGGGGAGGTCCTGGAGTTAAAGGTTTTCTTATTTCAACTTCTTTAGTACCAGTGCACACTTAAGATAGGGTGAAAGTGTTTAACTTCAAAAAGGGATAATGTTTGATTTAAGATTATGCTTATAGCAGAGTGAGTTAGATGTTGATGGAAGCCACATATCCATGGACCACTGAAGAGACTGATAAACTCTTCTTTTCTTACTCTTTTTCTGTGCCACCGGAAAGTAAAATACAACTTGCTTCAAGCTTCAAAATAAACAAACAAAACCCCAGAAGTTCATAATTTGGAATTTTAGTAAATTAATTGGGACAGTTGTGGCACTAGTAGAGAGCACCATGTATAAGGAGTATAAATGTGCTAACTCATCTGAAAGCGAAGTGTGCTATTGAAATGTGTCAAAACGTGACTTTATCAGAGATGTAAGATTTAGGGCTAGCAGAAACTGCTGAATAATAATCTCTCTTGAATAGGAAAAATTTGCAGTCCTTGAGGTATAAAACAAAAAATGGGACTATTTCACAGATTAGATCTTGCAGGCTGGAATATATGTTAAGATTGTACACTAGGTAATAGGGCTGATAATGCATGTCAGGTGGCGTTAGTGCCGTATCTGTTTTAACGCTTGTCTGTCCATGCATATTAAGAATGAACTTTTTGAGAATTAACTGTGAAGAGTCATTTAAAATGATTTCTGGCATTTTCTACAAACAGCCACAGAAAGCATCTAGTGAGATGCACTACTAGATAAATGTTCACAATAAATTAGAAAGCAGTAGTACAAATGTACCAAATTAGGCCGCTGTATTAATAGTGAAAATTGGTATCTTAACTGTGTTTTGACAGTTGAATATAAAAATATTTTGTAGTGGACAACAGATGAAGACTTAACTGAAGCAGTCCATTCACTGGGAGTAAATGATATTTTGGAGATAAAATTTTTTGAAAACCGTGCTAATGGCCAGTCAAAGGGGTAAGAATTTGTAATTCACCTTTTCTGCTATTGGTCATTGATCTGCTACAGTGAGGATGGTTGGTCTGGGTTTTCCACAGCTAGTAGTGAGATCACTTTTGATGGCGAGCTAATGTCTAGAAAGGATTTTGTACCCTTTTATTCCACGTTAACTAATTCAATCACAAAAATAAGTTCAAAAGACAACACTGTAGTTTTCTTTTTCCCTGAATAGGATTGTTATAATGCTATTCCTTATATTTGCAGATTTTCTTAAATTTCAAACTATGTGCTCCTAATTTTTTTTAACGCCTCATCAGCATGAATACCTTTTCATTACAGTTTTTATCAAAGCTCTTTTTCTAAACTTGATTTGTTAGCCTTTTATTTCTCCATTTTGTTTTGCGTAACTCTGCCAGTGCTTCTCAATTTTTACTAATAACACATCTGAGAATCTAGTACATGGCTTTTTCTGACTAGAAATTGTCAATTGTGTGTTTTGTGATGTGGACAAACTGATTACTTCACTTGTGATGTAAACTATTTGGTTTAAGACAGGGGTGTGCAAAAGGGCCTCCGTGGGCCGGATCCAGCCCACGGAGGCTCTGCTGCTTCCCTGCCCCCAGGCCAATTAGGAAAGCAGCCTTAATTGGCCTCGGGGCGGGAGAGCATGCGAAGCCTCCTCCCGCCCTGCAAACTGTGTGTGGCACTTTGAAGCGCTGCATGCTGCTTGCAGGGCAGTGGGGAGAGCAGAGGAGGCTTCGCGTGCTGCCCCACCCCCAGGCCAATCAAGGCCTGGGGGCGGGGGAGCTGCGTGAAGCTTCCTTCACCCTGTCCCATTCCTGCGCTCTCCCCCACCCCCAGGCCCTGATGGGGGTGGGGGAGTGTGCCATGTCTCTTCCAGGGCCTGGGTGGGAAGGAGGGGGCAAAGGGACTCCCTCACCCCCCAGACCAATCATGGGTGGCCCCCGGGCAAAAATTATTGCCCACCCCTGGTTTAAGGTCTTCAGGAGTTCAAGGTTAATTTATTGAACCAGTTGTGTCTCAAACTCTTCTTTGGATTAAGCCTTCTTGCTGTGAGAGAGAGAGAGAGAGAACCTACTGTTCCAAACAAGCTTTTATTATGCAGTTTTGATTGATTTACATTGGAAAAAAAAGGTTGATTTATGCCACCTTAATCAAATACAGCTCGGTGATGGCAGTCATGGTAAAAGTAATTTTAAAAAATCCTGTTAAGCTTGATTAAATTTCATTTAGCTTGTTAATTAGATATCCAAAACTTAATATATATTTCCTTAAGAAATCCTAATTTATAGAGGAGAAATAATCATTTTTTATCTTTGAGCTGCTCTAAAATTCTCTGAGACCTCTTTCCATAATTTATCTCTGGAATGATTGTATCCCTGATGAAGTTTTTTAGTTGCTAGACATTAGTGTTGTAAAATCCTGTTTGTTTAACCAGTTAATTGATTAAAGGGGGCTGAGCAGGGGGTCCCCCACCTTGCCACTGGGCTGGAGCAGCCCCTGCCTGAGGGGCACCCGAGCCCACTGTGGACAGAGGCTGCGCTGTCTGGGACGCCGGAGCAGCCCTTGTCCACAGTGGGCCCTCCACAAGGCCAGAGCAGCCCCTATCCAGCCCCCACCAGTTAATTGGTTAAACCTACTAGAAATATGTTCAAAAATTGGAAATCTGCAAAGAGTGCAAATTTTGTGGACATTCCACCTAAACAAGTGAATATTGTAGGGTGTTTAATAGAACCAAGTTTACTTTCCCATCTCCATCCTATTTATGGGCATTTCAAATTGAATGGTGAAAAAATTGTAATTCTAAGTTCACTTTTACATTTAGCATTCTTTTCTTATGTCATCAGAATTTGTGTTATGATTTTTTTCAAGTATCTTTAAGAGTGAATTAAGTTTTGTGTGGATGATTTTTGGTCAATTTTTATTTTATTTGTTTATTTTATTTATTTATTTTTCATTTTGCATGCCATGTATTTATCTTTTCTTTGGAAGTCAATCAGATTTTTCTGGTGCAAGAATTGATGTAACTTTTCTCCCTTCTTTTTAGGTTTGCCCTTGTAGGTGTAGGATCTGAAGCATCCTCCAAAAAGTTAATGGATCTCTTACCTAAAAGAGAATTGCATGGACAAAATCCTGTTGTAACTCCATGCAATAAACAGTTCCTGAGTCAATTTGAAATGCAGTCAAGGAAAAGTAAGTCATCTTTTCTTATTTGTATTGTACCTTTACAGAGCAAAGGGCAAAGTCCATTTCAGGAAAGGTATTGCATTATGCAGTCAGCCTATGATTACATATATGGCTCCAAAGAATCATGAAATGTTTACAGTTAGTCCCATCACCTTTTGACAAGTTTCTCCAATACATTAGTGTTTTTTCCCTATAGTTCTTTGTAAAACACTACATGCATGAAAGCAATTATACAACCAGATTGAACAAAATGAATACATTAGCAACATGGACATTTGCAGACAACTTGGACCAGATCCTGGTATCTGGTTGAGTTCTGCCTCTTGGTAGGAGCTGGAGGGAGGTGGATGTCACTACTGTTCTGTGTTTCACACAGCAGTTGGGCCTTGGCATTGAGCTGCCTTAGGGCTAAGGATGTAAGAGCGTAACCATTTAAATGGCTAACTGATGAGCATCAGCTTCTCGGTTTCTGTTACGGTTACTGTCTTTGCTGGTGTGCGCTGGCTGCTGGCCATACTCCTGGGGAGCTGGCTGCCATGGCATGCTGCGGGCTCTGCACTATAAAACATAAAAGCCCGCATTGTGTTGAACCACTAGGATTTTTAACGTTACAATGTTACTTTTTTAAACCTTTTTTTTAATCCCTGCTCAGGGCTAGTATAACTTGCTTCTGAATGCAGTGGGCCCAAGTGCTCTTCCATAGCATGAAATGCTTCTGTGTTCCAGCCAAACCCCATTCCTCAGCTGAACTCCTTATGACGGAAAATGGGAAACAAGAAGGTTTGATGTGCCACTGGCTATTCTGGAAGATCATGCCAGGGGAATCCTTGAATAAATGAGCTTTCCTATGGCTTTGTGCTGGTGGACCACTGTAATGTAAATAGAGCAGGGTCAGCATCTTGACACAATAATAGCATGATGTGATGATTCACGTTTCTGTCTGCCCAGTTGTTTGCAGACCACATTTAGGAATCCTTAAATCTGCCTTGTTCCTTTTGAAAGGAAGAAAATTATCAAGAAGTAAAAACTGCACAATGGGCAACACATTTTTACATGTAGCAAAGAACTTAAAAAATCATCAATGAACTTAGTGAGTAAAAATATTAACGAATTTTTTTGTATCATACTTTTTATTTGCTATGCTTGGTTCCCTTCTCCACATGCAGGAGGAAAGGGGAAAAGGAACCAAGCATAGAGGCAGAATAAAAATGGCTGTGCTTGACTCCCTGCTTTTCTGGATGGGACATGCCTCTCACTGATAGCTGACAGCTCAAGTCCACTCGTGGCTCTGGTGCAGAGGAATGGCTTCTGTTTACCTTTCTACTTATGTAGCAATGGAGTTTCTAAAAGAGTTAGTGAGGCAAGTGCCTCCATGTTTCCAAGGTCCTTTTGCAGGGTCCCAGGCATTTTTTTCCCTTTCTTTTTCCCTGTTTAGTGAAGAGCCTAGATATCTGTTCTAGAAGCATCTTGACACAATAATAGCATGATGTGATGATTCACGTTTCTGTCTGCCCACTTGTTTGCAGACCACATTTAGGAATCCTTAGTTTAGTGGCATGAGCATGGGACAAATGCTTACGGGGTTGAATACAATTGCCAACGCTTTCAGTAATTTGCTGAATTTGGACTAGTCACATAACTTCTCTGTGACTCTGTTTCCCCAACTGTAAAATAGAGAAAAGGATGTTTTATAAAGTACTTTGAGATGTATGCATGAAAGTTCTATATAAATATGAAGGGTAAGTATTCAGCTTTGCTGCAGCAACTATTGAGGAGCACAGAGCAGTGCTACCTCCTCCCCCTAAAGAAACCAAAACAAAAAAAGTAAACTCTTGGTTAGTAATTAGGGGGGAAATCTTTCATCTTATGGAGTGATGATATACTTTTGCTTCTCCTTTGCAGCAACACAATCAGGCCAGATGTCTGGAGAAGGTAAAGCTGGCCCTCCAGGAGGTGGCTCACGTGCAGCATTTCCGCCAAATAACAGAGGCCGAGGCCGTTTTCCAGGTGGCATTCCAGGTGGGGACAGATTCCCGGGACCTGCAGGACCAGGAGGACCACCGCCTCCTTTCCCGGGTACAGACATTAAAACCTTTGTTGAATTTGCTAGTTTACCACTTTCAATTTTTTTAATAACCGAATATTATTATAGCACACTTCCTAATTTGTTTTGGGAATTACAAAGATCTAGGGAATTGGACTCAAGATGCTTGTCTACAATAAGTCTTCACATTGTTACTGGATTGTGGGATTCTGGGGGGGGAGGGGGGAGGGGGCGGTGTATCACTTCATCATAGGGAAATCCAATTTTTTATGTCAAAAGTGTTTTCTAGCCCCAGAGAAGTGGGAGCATGAGTATGAACAAACCTGATAATACTTATAACAAAAATCCTTAGTGATAATTTTATTTAGTGTCACAATATAGATTTTAAAACCATAGTTGCATTAAAGAAGAATTACAGATGTCCCATCACTCTGGATGGCCTTGTCTTTGCTGCTTTATTAGTTAACCTAGTTTGTGACATCAATAACTGCAGAATAACACTGAGGGCATCATAGAGTAGCTATGTTTTTCTTCAAGTACTTGCTCATGTCCATTCCATGTTAGTTGTGTGCACTCTGCGTGCACCATTTCTGGAGATATTTTCCCCTCAGTAGCATCCATCAGGTTGGCTCTAACACCCCCTGGAACTGAGCACTTATATGCTAGTATAAGGAGCACTGCTGGCCACACACCCTCTCAGTTCCATCTGATCACCCGTGACGGTTGCTGGAACAACCCCTTTTGCTCTGGCAAAGCTTTCTTTCCTGTGGTTTTCGGATTCTAACTTCCTTCTTAATGATCATGGTTCAGTGTATAGTTTTTGTAATTTAGTACATAGTGTAAATAGCTAGTTCCTATCATCAAGGGACTCCTTTTCCCCAGAGGCTGGGCATGCTCCAGTTCACAGGCTTCAAGCTTTGTGCCTCCCTCCTGTGGCAAACCTGTGCCCCTGAGTGATCTGTACTTCAGCTGCTTGAAGTACTTGGGGGAGACTCATGTGAAGGACAATTGCTAGATCTGTCAGGGCTTCAGACTCTGTTCTAAGAAAGACAGAAACATTAAGCAGTCCTCATAGAAGCTGCCTTCAGATCAACCTCAGGGCCAAGCCACTCTGATTCGGCACCATATGCTTTGGCGTTGGTGCAAAGTCCTCTCCCTAGCACCGTTCAGCTTCTTGGTTCTGAGGAAGAAGCACAAAAAGCAGCACTTTGACAGGGGGCACTCACCAGTGCAGAAAAATAGACAAGTGGGCAGAAGGCAATTCAGTGAGATCTGTGCTGGGCCCCTGATAGCCCAGTTAACTCCACTTAGAGCATTGAGTACAGTCTGGAACCTGCTGCTGACACCTGGACTCTACCATGGTACCAGTAGCCTTGACTTTTCCATTGACCCAGGATGCATTCCAAGTGGCTGTGGATCTGCTTTTACTCTGTCCCTCCAGCTCTAGTGGAACACTTATCAGCTCCGGTGACCAGAAGGCAGAGAGACCAAGGAGCATTAGACTCCTTCCAAGCACCTTCTTAGGGGTAAGCTGCCCCAGATCCCGTCATTCCGATCACATCTGGTCTGCTGTCAGTCCCCAGAATCCTGACACCACATGAAGGCAGAAGTGAGTACTGCTCTAATGCGATCTTCGAGAAGACTCAGAGTACAAAGAAGAGCCTTACATGCAACTAAAAGCCCACCACCAGTAGGGATGTAAAATCCCGTTGAATTAATCAGTCAGTTAAGGATTAAGATTAGCCTGTTAACTGCTTAAACAAAGGGCCCTCTCCAACCCGGCTAGGCTGGAGTGGCCCCCTTTGAAACTGGGTTGGAGAGTGTCTGCCTGTAGCGCTCCTGGGGGCTGCTTCGGCTGGGATGGAGTGCCCCTGTCCACAGCATGCCTGGATCTTGCCTACTGCGGACGGGAGCTGCTCTGGCTGGGCAGTGGCTGGATGGCGGGGGGATGCTCCAGCCCCCACTGGTTAACTATTAACATCCCTAACCACCAGTACCCAACGTATATGCCAGTGAACTTCAATGCCAGTCACCCAGCACCTGGCTAATGGGTCATTAGCCTATGCAGTGGCCTTACTGGAACCCCATGAGATTTCCCCTGATCCTCCTTACCATTGCTCCTACTTGGTAGTTTGTAAAAGATGGGCTCCTTCCACTTGGCATTGGACCTCAGCTCTGGTACTGACATTCAGGAGATGGCTGCAGATGTAGATGAGGAAGAGGAAGGAGCCCCTTCTCCAGTGCAAGCCTCCTCCCCAGATAAAGTTGTCATGGGACTACATAGCCTGCTTCCATTAGGACCTTCTGACATAAGCCCTGACTTTTCTCCCTTAGCTCTGCCCAAGCCCCTCCCTCACTCCACCCCTTCCCCCAAATCCTGCTCTGCCATCCTGATATCTGCATCTGCCCAGCGGGGCAGCATGGTAGGTGGCTGCCCTGTGTGGTGGGGCTGGAGCCAGGATCACGGTGCTATTTTTAGTACTGTGGCCCTAGCCCAAGAGCAGCTGCAGTGTGCCCCGACTCCAGTCCCAGCCCACAGGGCAGCTGCCTGCCCCATCACCCAGCTCCAGGACAGCTGGGGCCGGGACCGTGGTACTAAAAATAGCACCGTGGCCCCTGCTCCAGTTCCGACACACAGGGCAGCACACTTCGTGTGCCAGGACCTGAGCCAAGGTGGCAGTGTTATTTTTAGTATCGCAGTCCTGAACCCAGCAACCACGGCTTCAGCTGCTCCCAGGGCTGGGTCACGAGGCGAGCGGCTGCCTCGTGCTGGGACTGGAGCCGGGCCGTGGTGCTGTTTTAGATTGGCCAGGCTTCCTAATGTGTCTCAGAAGTAAAGATTTGAAATAAAAGTACATAGCCAATACTTATAACTTCAAATACAAAAAAGATGCATGTATATGAATAGTATAAACAGAATCAGCAATTCATAAGCTTTCTATAGACATTTCACTTGGCCCACTTTGTACAAGGTTTGGTGCAGACATATGGCAATGGTATCATATCAAAATTCAGTAATGTCACACTATGTCAACTCTGGTTTGGCATGGTCCTAGATCTGTTGGTAACAGCTCCACTTATGCTTCCACTCCATCTGGACCTAATTTCACAAGACCACGAACGGTTACTTATCCAGACCTGACCTCCTTGCACCTACCTGCATGGATTTTGCATGGCTGAATCCAGAAGGACAGCCTTGTTTGAAATGGGTCCAGTAGATCTAGCTAGGTAGTAGAAAGTCTTCCATCAGGGCTGCCTCCCTGGCTAAGTGGAAGTGCTTCTCAGTTTGGTTGTCTTAACATGCTCTCTCTCCATCTCGGTCTTCCCTCCAGTCTATCCTGGATTGTTTGTTCCAAATAAGCAGGACCTGGCCCATACATCTATCAGAGCGCACTTAGCAGCCATCTCAGCCTTCCATTCTCTGTGAACAGCATGTCATCATTCTCGAGCAAGATGACAATACTGTTTCTCCTAGGGCTGGATATGCTCTGTCCTTAGTCACAAGCTAACCCCCTATGGGACTTAAACTTGGGTCTCTTAAGACTCTCAGTTCTCCTCATTGAGCTGTTAGCATTGGGTACCTGCTACTCTTGGAAGGTTGACTTCCTGGTCACCTCGGCCAGAGGATTTTTAAAATTAAAGCCTTTGTCACACTTGCTTTATACAGTATTCTTTAAGAACAAGGCCCAACTGCACCCCCATCCAATCTTCTTACCAAAGGTGGTGTCACAATTCCATAACAACCAAGATATACTCCTGCCAATCTTCTTCCCAAACCTCATAAGAGCTCTGAGGAATGGCAGCTCCACTTGTTGGATCTTAGACATGTCCTTGTTTTTTATATTGAAAGGATTAAACCTTTCCTGAAGTCCACACAACTCTTTGTTTCAGTAGGGGAAAGGATGAGAGGACTTCCTGTGTCATTTCAAAGGACCTCATCCTGGAAAGCGGTCTATATTTGGGCTTTCTATGAGTAGGAGAAAGTCTTGCCTCTGGGCATCTTAATCAGTCACTGAACAGGAGGCTAGACTTTGTCAGCAGGATTTCTTACGCAGGTCCAAATCCAATATGCAGTCTGCATGTCTATGAACTCTGAGCCTACCTCCTGAGGTATTGCTTGTGAGCTATCTAACATTGAGTGGACATGAGCGAGCATTCAAAGAAAAAAGGGTTACATGCCCATTCCATTACCTACTCCTTAACCCGTCTGTCAGTGTTAACCTGCAAGAAGAAACTCAGAAGGGTTGTGGCCATTGACACCCTTATACTGGTGCATAAATGCATGACTCCAGATGATGATTGGGCCAGCCTGCCAAGTACCACTGAGGTTATCTGTTCACATCCTTACTCTTCAGTTCACACACACAAATCATTAGCTCAAGTGGAGTGAAGTTCTGGGGTAACACTCAAGTTATAATTTGAGCTGATACTGTGGTGAAGAGAAATCCTGTGTGTGATATGGGGCAAATATAAATATCTCTAAGAATAATCATACAGACAGCTGATTTCAGTGTAACATTCAGATTTAAATAAACACCTCTAACTGAAATTAAGTTAAAAAAGAAATGAAAGCAGATTTGAGTGCTACACCCAGCGTTAATTTTCTTTAACAATACTTGTGGTTCACTATCGCTTTTCTTTACTTGAATGTAAAATATATGCTTTTTCTGTGAAACACCCACACAAACAGCAAGGTTACATTGAGTTAAAACTTTTCCAGTACTAGAATCCTTTGGTCTTTCTTGTATCTGTAATAGGCACCAGATTTTCAAACAGCAGTGTAACTTTAAAAAAATGTTAATTGTATCCCTTTAATGTTAGCAGTAGGAATAATCAGTTAACTAGTTGAACCTTAGGTTTAACCGATTAAGCAG
>CM057845.1:57743606-57770439 GCA_030068395.1 Apalone spinifera
CCCCCCCCATTGCACGGGAGCAGACTCCGGACCCCCACGAGGCTGGACCAGCCCTCCGCCCTCAACGGGCTGCTCCTGGGTACCAGCTGACTGGTTACTAACATTCCTAGTTACTAGTCAAGTGCCTGTTTGCACTTTACCAAATGATGATAATTTGCTTTTTCCAAAGGTGGGAATGTATATTGTCTCGTGCACATCAAAATTGTTCTGTGAGACTTGAGAAAGTATTGGTTAAAATGATTTAATTGTGGAAATAACTTTATTTTTCCATTTTTCTTTTAGCTGGACAAACTCCACCACGTCCACCTCTAGGTCCTCCTGGTCCCCCAGGCCCACCAGGTCCACCACCTCCTGGTCAAGTTCTTCCTCCTCCGTTAGCTGGTCCTCCTAATCGTGGTGACCGTCCACCACCGCCAGTTCTGTTTCCTGGACAACCCTTTGGTCAGCCTCCTCTAGGTCCACTTCCTCCTGGTCCTCCACCTCCAGTTCCAGGCTATGGCCCTCCTCCAGGTCCACCACCACCACAGCAGGGTCCACCTCCACCTCCTGGCCCTTTTCCCCCTCGTCCACCTGGTCCACTTGGGCCTCCCCTGACACTTGCTCCTCCTCCACATCTTCCTGGGCCACCTCCAGGTGCTCCCCCACCTGCTCCACACGTGAATCCAGCTTTCTTCCCCCCACCAGCCAATAGTGGCATACCTACTTCAGATAGTCGTGGTCCACCACCAACAGATCCATATGGCCGACCTCCACCTTATGACAGGGGTGACTATGGTCCACCTGGCAGGTGAGTGCTTTTAGTGCTATGTGGTTGGTAGCACACTTACTCCACGTAGGAGGTACCAGATTCCTTTTGGCTTTTAGGTAGCTTCTTCTCCACTTTCTTCACTAAAACATCGGTCAGACTGTTTTGTTAACTGTAAAAATATCCTCAGATCTAACATCCATCTCCTCTTTTTTTGTCTCTTCAACTCAGACCTCTACCTGCCTTTCCTTTTTGTAATCTTGGTATAATTATTGACATTCTCCAGTATTTTCTGTTTCTATCTGGCACTAACACTGAAGTGGTTTATTTATGCTTTTGCCTCAGCTGTACCACTAGAAATGTTCACCATCATCTTTTCATAATTTGTCTATTTGCTAACTGTCTTGTCTTATGGCCTTTCCAAATCCCAGCTCTGCAAACTCCACCGAGTATAAGATGCTACAGTCCTTTTTCTTAACATTTGTATGTACAAAGAACCATGACTATATCTCCCTCATTTTCTTGCAACTGCACTGGCCACTATTGGTATCCTTCTAAAAAACCATCTGGTTTTTTTGTTGTTGTTTGTTGTTTCTGTTTCTAGGACTTTTACCTTTCTTTCTCTCCCAGCTCCATTTGCTTACCTTGTACCATTCTTGCTGTAGTTGATGCAAAATCCTTCTCTGCAACTCTGGCGATCTGAAACAATCTTCCTGAGTCTCAGATCTTATATGAAATATCTCTTCTCCTTTGCCTATACCTTTTAGTGTCTTTATGACTTCACTGTTGTTTATTATCCATTGTATTTGTGTTAAGCTCCTGTAAAGCATTTGGGGACAGTATGTAAGAAAGGCGCTGTACAAAATGAAGTTTTATTATATTTACATATAGACCTTCTAAGTTATAATGGTCATGCTTCCAGTGTGAGGAAGACATGTATATTCTGTCCTTTAATATTTTATTTTTTCTGTTTCTGTTTGGGCAGTTGGTTCTGATTCTACCAATTGTTCATGGAATTCAAGAGTAACAATCAGTTATTTATAAATGTAATGTTCATGTAGAAATTGTATATTTAGGGCAGCATTTGGCATAATTATCTTATATATAATCATAATAAACACCAGGTCTCTTCTGGTATCCTAGATTGAGATTGTCCACAATTTGTAGATGGATGGGGGAGGAAAAGGGTGGGAAAACAGGACAGAACCACTGCGTTTGCTGTCCAATATTTTCATTATTATAATTTCAAAATTATAATCCATAACTATTTAAATTGTCATTAATTATATATCATAGGCGTTTCACTGGAAATAACATGTCCATAAGAGAACAATTACATATTCCATTGTATTGGAGGCATACGAAAAATAATACTCAAAACTCAGGGAGGTATGAATTTTTAGACATTTCCTCTTATGCTAAACTGGCTATAGGATCTTGTTCCACTTCTGATAGCATTGCTTATCATTCTGCATTTTCTTTCTACCAGAATAACTAACACTTTTTAGTAATATTATCCAGCAGTGAGCCAATTTAACAGTCTCATCCTTTAACATCATCCTCCAGATATTCTGTATAACAGAGACTGGCTGATAGAACACTGCAGAATTGGATGGGAAATTTTTAACGTCATTTTGGATAGGTTAATTTCCATTTCTGTGGAAACCAAATACAGGTGGTCAATAAAATATTTACAGCACTTAGTGAATACAAGAATTCCCTTTTACAGTGCTAAGTGTAAGCTTGACACTTTCTTCTCAAGATTTCTTGTTAAACAGTAAATTGGAGCACCCTTGAACTTGACCAAAAAAAATTGGAAATTAACACAAAAGTAAAATTTTTGAAATGTCATTCAGGAAGTGGAGCATTAATGATGCTAGACCATATTTACTTCATCTGCTGAATAATTTAAAGTCCTGCTGTGATAGTTAGGGTGGGGGCCTGGGAGCCAGGAACTTGTGAGTTCTGATCCCATTTTTGGTATAAATTCCATCTCTGACTGTGGGCACGTCACATCTCTCCCCTGCTTCAGTGTCCCCATCTATACTATAAGGATAATACCTGCTGGTATCACAGAGGTGTTGTGAGGATAAACTGATATTTGTAAAGCATTTTTGAAGATGGAAAGCACAATATAATTGCTTATAAATCTTCAGTATAAATGGATGATCAAAGATGGCTTAAACATATTTACACAGCAGATGTTTTAATGGTATTGTACTTTTTCTTTCTGCAAGTTTTATACCATAAAACATTTTTTTAAAAACAAAAAAAACCAAAAAACCCGCTTTCTGTCCTGTTTGTCACTTTGCTTAAAGTTGCAAACTTGAGTTGTTAACTGCAATGCTATCTTCGTAAGCTTTGGGTTACCTTTTTAAACTTTGGTTTTATTACTTGCAGAGAAATGGATGCTGCAAGAACACCTTTAAGTGAAGCAGAGTTCGAAGAAATCATGAATAGAAATAGGGCCATCTCAAGCAGTGCCATTTCAAGAGCTGTGTCAGATGCCAGTGCTGGTCAGTAAATCTTTAGTGTCCCTTCTGTCCCATCCAACTAAAAGCAATGTATATAACTTCCCCATGAGAATCTTGGAGGTGTGAAGCCACTTCTCTGATTTTTTTTTTAAATGTTCTTCTGATTGTAGATATATTTTAGGACTGACTTGCTTTCAATTATACTCAAATTAGATTTATATGGACACTTACTGGCTTACAGATATAGACCATGTTTTTAATAGCTCTTCCACAGCAGTAGCTTCAATGGCTGTTGCAGAGAAGACCAACTGTTAAAGGGTAATAGCTTTACAGATAGATTTTATTACATTTTAATCTTTTTAATCCACTAACAGCAAATTTACTTCTTTTCAGGGGACTATGGAAGTGCTATAGAGACTTTAGTAACTGCTATTTCCTTAATTAAGCAATCCAAAGTGTCTGCTGATGATCGTTGTAAAGTACTTATTAGCTCTCTTCAGGATTGCCTTCATGGAATTGAGTCCAAATCTTATGGTTCTGGATCAAGGTAGAGTTTTCCTGTTTCATTAACTAGCTACAATCTAAATAAACAAGATCTATAAGGAGTAGGTAGAAGGTGTTTATTCTCATTTTGCAAATGGGGAACTGATGCACAGAATAATTAAATGACTTGCCTGAAATCAGTGACAGAGCTAGAAATTGATCCTAGATCTCCTGGTGCAGTCAGTTGTTTTAAATGCAAGGCCATCCTTCCTTCCACAAGTTGACCCCTTTAGTTTCTTGTTAACTGTAATTTACATTTCTTTACGTGCTGCAGTAATAACATGTAAACATCATGACACTTAATACGAAACTTGTGACCAGATTGATTGATTCTTAATCATGATTAAGAATATATTAAATTAAGTACTCATAATCTAAATTATACACAGTGACCTTTAATTTTTATGATACAATTATCTGTATTCTTCTGGATATCTAGGTATCTGTATAGATAATCATGAATTTTAAATGGAAAGAAAATTGGTAATTTTCTTTTGTTATCATAATAATTATGTATTAAGGCTACTAAGAGAAGACCCGAGGGGGAAACACAGATTGGAGTTCGTCAGGCTTAACCCAGTACTAATCAGAGCTATTCATATTTCTTCTGTAATTCAGCTCCATACTAGGGATATCTGGGTGTAGATGGCTACATGATTAACCGATGAGCCTGGGCTCATTGGTTAATCCTATTGACTACATGGACTGCCCCCCGCTGCTTCTGTATCAGAGGCAGCAAGTGGGGAGGAGGTGGAAACCAGTGCCCACAAGCATTGGATCCCGTGGAGCTCCCCATCCTTCCACACTGGTGCCCCCTATAGAGGCACCAGTGCAGGGTGAGAGTAGCAGGCAGGAGCCGGTTCATGCAGGGAACTAGCTTTCAAGCTAGCTGCCTGCACATACTAGCTCTCGTGGCCCCTTGGCTCCCTCTCCTCCTGACTGCAGCCTTTTTATCAGAGGCAGCAACACTGGGGGGCAGGTGGGAACTGGTATGTGTGGGGAGCTGGATCTGTGAAGTCCCCCCTGCTGCTTCCCACAGAGATGAGGGGGCAGGCAGGAGCTTGTGCTCCGCTCCCTCCCCGCCACACACACAAGCTGCTGCTTCTATCAGAGGCAGTGTGGTGGGAGGGGGGCAGGGGAGACTGCTGCAGAGCAGTCTTTATCCACAGCAGGTCCAGGCTCACCGTGACCAAGGCTGCTCCGTGGGATGCCGACAGCCTCTGCCTCTGTGTCAGAGGCAGAAGCACTGGGTTGCAGGAGGCTCTCTGAGAGTGGGGCCGGGAATGCACTACCTGCTGGCCCTGCCCCTGGGACTATTGAATAATCATGTAACTGTTAAAATTTGATGAGGTTACACTACTCTTCAATGACACACTAATATCCCTACTTGAATACCAAGTCTGCGCTATTACTTATTTGGTGTCTGCTTAAAATAAAAAACAAATTAATCCCCTCTCTGCACTATATACATATACATCTCTGTATCAAAACAAATAGATCTTTTTTCTTTATTAGTGTTCTTGCTTGAGTATTTTTATTTTATTAAACAAGCAGATCTCTACCCATCTTAATTTTCTGGTGTTATGTTTGTGTTTTGAGAAAAATTAATGAAATAATTTCTTTTAGAAGACGTGAACGGTCAAGAGAGAGGGACCACAGCAGATCAAGAGAAAAAAGCAGGCGTCACAAATCCCGTAGCAGAGATCGCCATGATGACTATTATCGGGAAAGAAGCCGTGAACGAGAGAGACACCGTGATCGTGACAGAGATCGTGATAGAGAGCGTGACAGAGAACGAGAGTATCGTCATCGTTAGAGAAGGTGAGCATTTTGGTTTTGTGGGGTTGATGGGTGCTTGAATTAACAGTAACTACTTTGAGTTTGGGATTATTTATACAGTAAATATGTGTACTAAAGTGTGATCCAGCAGTATGTACTGAATCCTTTCCTTCTTGTAGAATGTGAAGTGAACTTCGGTAAGTAATGACAGGTAACTATCTGGACTTGATGTGTTTTTTGTTTTACTTTTGCTAATTGCATGAATGTGTAACTTCTGTGGTGTGATGTTACTCTTTTCAATTTTTGTGGATGGGAGGATTAAACAAATTAATTTACTATAGCCTTTTCAGAACACTAATCAAAGGAAGTCTTTTCTTGCTTATCTAAACTATAGAGATTAGAATACCCACAACTCTTAATCACATTTTGCAGTTTCATTTTAAGTTTTAGAAATGTTTAAATTGTGATTATTTAATTGTAGACAGGACTTTCATATATATAAAATCCAAAGGCCTACATCCTACAGAGCTAGCTCATTTCTTGTATAGGTGAATTTTCTATTGGTTGTAGTGAAAGCTTTACTCCTGTAAGGACTGCAGCAGTACTTGGCTCTTTATTTTATAAAATTTAACTTCTTGATATTTTCTGGTCCTTGAACTAAATTCAGGTATTGTCTCCTGTCAGCTTTCTGTGTTGCACAGTTGGTGATAGAATTTCTACCTATAATCTCAAGATAGGTAAACAAATGTACGACACTGGGAATGGGATCTTTTTCCGTAATTTTACACTCACTATAAAAAGTGTTTTAGACATTCACCGTCCTTTAATGCATTTAACTTTATTTTAAAAAAAAACAAGTCAACCAACTATCTAATAAGCTGTAGAGTAGCACTTTGGGTAGGCACTTAATGAACTCTGGCTAGCCATTGAAAAAAGTCAATGTAAGTATTCATTGCATATATAACTTGGATATATACACAAATCAGTTTCAGGATCTTGAATTGAAATTTCTTGACTTTTCTTGAATTTGACAATTGAAACCAAAACCTCTGTCATTTGGAAGTCATCATCTTTTCCTGTCCTCACATGTTTAGAGCACTTCCTTAATATGCTACATTAAAAGTCATTCTTATGTTTACTGTATGAATTTGAGAAAAATAGTTTAATTTGACATTTAGTTATAGAAATTCATTTAAGAGACGTTAATATAGTTGGAGCTAAATTATTTTGAGAATCAAGAAAATCTTAGGAAGCCTTAAGTAAAAGGAGTTAAATAAGCCATTTACAATGAATGTCTGTTTTTCTTGGCAGGCCTTATAGCATTTCTGTGCACTAGAGACCTGAGTCTGACCCCAGAATATCTGAGCCCACTTGATATTGAGACAGTATGCTTTGTCCTTGATTCATGCATGACTTAGTGGTTGATCCATACTGTAATGGCCTATGAAAGGGAAATTAAATGCATAAATGAGGCTGGAAAAGAGGCAGCTGAAGTGAAGTTGGCAGTCATATACATTAATTAAGTGACAGTGGCTACTTTTTTACTGTATCCTGTTTTAGTACAAACCTTCCTGGAATTCTCCCGTGTCTGCTAAGCATAAAATGTCAAAACAAAAAGTTCCAAAATTCACATGATTTAATGTGGTTTCTTTCATTAAAGTTGGATGCTCTTCAGCTACCATGGATTAGTTTTTAAATATACAGCAGAACCTCAAAGTTATGAACACGTCAGTAATGGAGGTTGCTTGTAACTGAACAAAGCATTGTGGTTGGTCGTTTACATATGAACATTGACGTAATACCATTCTGATACTTGATTATGTAGAAAATATGTTGCTTTCCCTTTTTTTAGTAGTTTTTGTTTAACGCAGTTCTATACTGTATTTGCTGCTGTTAAGTTTTTAGGGGTGTTTTTTGTCTCTGCTGACTTTACTTCTGATTTCAAATGAAGTGTGATTGGTCAGTTCGTAACTCTGGTGTTCCTAACTTTGAGGTTCTGCTGTATTGTGCTACATGTAGGTAGTATTGTTTAGTAGGTAACCCCAGAAGGTGCATTTCAAAAGCTTTCACTTCTTCAGTGGGAGATGAATAAATTATATTAAAAATACTGTTAATTTGAGGTTCCCTAAATTAACAGTAAGGTGGGGAGTTAATTTAGATGCATTTGGTCATTGAAGATTTATATTTTCATGTATTCAGACTAGATGTTTGCATCGTGGAACTTCTATACTAAGTATAGATATATTTTCTCAGACAAAATGTCTAAGGGGACATGGTTGTATTTTGTAGTTGTCATTATGCTAATTTATTTATATGCTTGCACAATTTAAGCATGCTGTGTAAGATTATCTGGTTTATTCAACTCTCAGTACACATGGGATTTACATATGCAACCCCCCCCTTTAAATTTGTAAGTTGTATACCAGAACTTCAATTAAGATTTAGAGGAGTAGAGTAGATAAATTCCCCTTCATCAAGAGGAAAACAGACTGCAATAACTTTAAATAAAGGACAGACTTAGTGGACTACATGTAAATGAGATATTAGTATTTTAAAAGATAAATGGTAAAAAGGTGGTTGTCCTTTCAAAGAAGGGCTTAATTTTTGTAAAGTACTTACTCTCAGTAATCTTCTGGTGTGTGTTTCATTTTCACCAGGATGTATGTTTTCATCCTTTTTTTGAGGGGGAGGGAGGTATTTGATTTGTTCATGAGCAGTAATCAAAGGTTCCCAATCACTTACTAAAATAATAGAAATACTGAGAGGAACATTTTCCCCCCTTGATCTCCATGTTTTATCAGATAATGCGAGTTTGTCTGTGCCTAAAAGATATGAATGACAATGGTTTTCCTCTCTTAATTCCCATGTAAATTTAGTAATGCTTTGATACCCTACTGGCATATTTTAACAAAAATGTTAAACATGCTCATTTTAGAAGGGTTTTAAAAAGTTCATTGTACATTTTTGTATACTGTGAAACAATCAATTTTTATTACTCATTTTGTCATTTGTATCTACTTGCATTCATATAGTCAAATTAAATTTGAATAATTTAATGTTTTATTTAAAAAAATTAAAAACAATCAAATGTACCATATCAAAATTTCACGCTTCTGTTTGTACATTTAGTGATCAAAACCTAAGTTGTCAAGTTGACTTACGCACTTTCACTTGGGCAGTTGTTCCTTATGTGCATTGCCAGCGAATAGTTATTTAATTTGAATGTTTTCCTGAAGGCTGTAACTTTTGGTAGTAGTGTGGTGGTATAATTTATTAATATAAAAGAGCAGAACAGTGTTTGATTTTAAAAAAAGTTTACCTTTGTGGTGTGAGGTAATTTTCTAGAAAATCAAAAACCTGTGGTGGTGTTAATCAGGGGAATTTAATTTAGAGGAGGAGTGAATATGTACAAACAGAAAAGTAATGTAACTTCCATCAACATTCTCGATTTTTAGAAAGATTTTAGTTTAACTGGTGGTTTAATTATGTATTTCAACTATTACTGTCCCATCTTACTCTCACTGTCTGGATTTTAATAACTTCTGAATGTTACACATTATTTCATTTTATGTTTTTTGTTATTGGGACAGCTGTTTTTGAATTGTATAATTTTTGCACAATTAATCTGAATTTGGAATGAACTGCAAAGAGAAGTACACAAGCATTGTAATTTTCAATTGTATGTAGACTTTGTGCTCCATTTTTCATAACTTATTCCTCTTCCTGTTCTCAGACCACTGTAAGCAAAATCCTTAAGACTTCTAGTGTACTTCGGGAATATATAGTCCCAAAATAACGTACTTTTATCAATCAGTAGTAAAATAATCTTGAGTATTAGTGTCTCCTAAAAATTCACACAATTTGTCCTTTATGTGTAGAAGAATATTGTACTTCATAATAAATTGTTACAGATAGATTTGTTTTCCATGGAATGCTCATAAGACTGACAAGCACTTTCCTTGTTAAATATCAGATAAATGAGCCTCTTTCTTTCTTTCTTTCTTTTTTTATTTTTTTGAGAACTTGGCAATTAATAGAAAATGTTTATTTTGCAGATTTGTTTTATTATTAAACTATTGGCTTGTATCAAATAATAATAATACCATTCAATGCCTAACTGTACTCTTTGGCATTGTTTCAGTGATAGTTAATATTGGGCCATTTTTCTCAGATACAGCTAGTGTCTTATTTAAAAAAAAAATTATACTGGAAATACAGTGCTAATTTGGAAATTGAAAAAGATGGCAACATCTATAGAATATGCAATATTATGTCTTTCCTTATACTATGGAAACTTTTTATTTCTGTCAAATGAATAGACCTTTTTTGTAGAGCTAGCATTACTTATAAGAGGTATCATACTCTTTGTACATTTGGTTGAATACATGAAACTCATTCTGAAGAAGAGAATGTAAAAGAGAATCTGTACCTCTGTGGTATACTGTTTCTGCTGTATAGAATGAATTTTATTGTATTGATTGTGATTGCCTCAGTTCTTAGTGGGAGTGGGTAGTCTATTGTTTAAAAGAATACGATGCCTTTGCACAATTTCTGCACTTTCATCATCTCCTTTAGGGATCCTGTGATGAAATCCATGTTTGATTTTTAGGAAGCAAAACTAAAATCTTGCCCTGTTTAACACTTTTCAAATGTATAATTGCTTATTGTTTCTGATTCCTGTTGGTATCTGATATATTTTTTGTCTGCACACATTACTGTAATTTTCCTGCCAATCTTATGTTGCCTACTGATGGACCTAGGATTAATTACATTTCCTTCTTCCCTACACTTTGCATTCTCTTTCCCCTTTAGTTGTACAGTCCAATATTTTTGACTGAAATTTGCATTGTGAAGCAGTTCCACTAGGAATGTATCTAAGGTCACTGCTTTACATTTGAAAACGGTTGAAGGGCTGGCTGGATGTAGCATTGTCCAATGAATAAATATATTTCATTAGTTTTTTTTTCTTTTTGCTTACTGTGGTTTGAGAACTAAATTGTTTGTTTAAAAAAATCAAACATATATATCCCTTTTTATGTTTATCTGTGGCAGTTTTATCTGCCTCTCTGTGTGTTCCTCATGCCCAAATCGAAAAGATACTTACCATCTTTTTAATTTGTCAACTAAAACTTAGTTTTGTCTTTTCGAGGACAGAAATTGCATTTTATTTTTTTAACAAATCCTTGTGAAAATGTTTTGTATTCTGTAAAAGGGTATATATTTCAGTATAATTGAAAGTCCTATTTTTAAAAGTCTGTTTTATTATAGGTAAAACACTGCAACCTTAAAAATCTAATTTGTTAGGTAAATTGATTTGTTAGGCAGTTCTTCGCTGAACATATTTATGACCTAATAGAAAAGGGTTTTAGTGACATGAAAGTGGAGTTTGGGAATACTTTTTTCCTTTATTAATAGTTATTGTAGTGGGGTAGATGTTGGTGGTGGTTGGTTGTTTTTTTTTTTTTTTTTTTTTTTTTGGTCAACATTAAAGTATACATTAAGGTTGAACAAAGGTGTAAGGTAAGTACAGTAGTATTAGGTGAAGAAGCATACTATGTTAAAGGGTAGTAATGAAAACATACTAACATTTACACTAATGATAAACAAAATGGAATTCACACAGTATCTTCTGATTTAAATACAGAAGAACAAATGAATTTAGAGTCATGGTTGAAACTGTTCTCTGCTCATCCTGTTGCATCTAAGTGTTACTGAAAAATATAATGACTGTTGTGAGTTATGTAATATTATGGATACTAGGTTGAGTTGAGGAATAAAGTTCAGCCTTGAAACTGAACTTTTGTAAGATTTTACCTTTGTGTATTAATTTTTGTTTGTGTATAAAATGAGATAAAAGGAGATTTTTATTGACGTACACTTTAGGAACCATTAGTATGTGGAATAAATCTGTATTTTTACTGTTTTTTCCAATTGTGAATATACTGTGATAGACTGTAACTGTTCCTTGAAATGGGTACGTTTGTGTAGGATATTGCATTTATTTAAAGGCACATACACATAAACCCTTTTAAAATATGATAGAAGAGAGATGTCAGACTTTCATTTCATAGCTGTTAAAATAATTATATGGCTATGTAGATGTTTTATTACAAATATTGCAAACTGCTACTACATGCACAGACACACGTTCTCAAAAGAACCTTGATCCATGTAAAAACAGTATATTAAAAAAGGAAAATAATTTCACTCTGTATATGAAAAACAGAAAGTGCCCAATAATATCAAATTAAATCATTATATAAATATGCCTTAAGACAGTGGTTCTCAAAGTATGGTCCATGGGTAAATAGTGGTATATGACCATCTTGCAGATGGGCCTTGGGCTCGGAGATCACCCTCTCTCTATGGTGCGAAAACTATGCAGGCACTCCAGTTCCGCGCCTCCGTCTCTACGAGATTGGAGTGCCAGCACCAACTTCCTGTTATGGGAGGGGATGTCGGGGCAAGCCTCGTGAGCTGGATTTGGTTTGCAGGGGAAGGAAATGGTTCTGTGCACTGCCACTCCCCCTTCACCCAGCTGGGGGATAGCAGTGCAGGAAACTGCTCACTTAGAGGCTTTCTCTGCTGCTCGCATTGGCCAAAATCATGACGAATGTGAGCAGTGGGGGGGAAGTGTCTGGGAGAGGTGGGGTGCTCGGAGCCAGGTGATCACCCCACGTCTTCATCACCCTCACACACATCCTCCCACTGAGACTTCGCACACTCAGCCTACGCCTGCATCCATTTTGTTATGAGTGCTTGGCTGGTGATCTGTGGAAAGGTTTGCGTTGAGCCAGGGTGGGCTGCGGGCCAAAATGTTTGACAACCATTGCCTTAAGAGGTGAGCAAAGTATTTGAGACAACTTTTGAGTGATTAGGGGGCATACTCCAAAATCAAAAGTTTTCTCTTAAGTGGGCTCTTTTACAAGTAAGACATTTAAAATGTGAAAAAAATTGGTTTTGTTAATAGGAACATTGGGAAACTCTTTATAGCAATAAGCAGTTCTGAGTCAAGGAGAGATGTGGTATTACCAAATGGCATTAACTACAAATATTTCAATATGTTACATATTGCATTTTACCCTTTTTATAAGCTATTTTGTATTTCAGGATTCTATAGAGTAGAATGTTGAAAACTTTAATGCATACAGATTTATTTCCTTCCATAAGAAGCTTTACATCTAAGTTTGCTTATTACCCAGAAAGGCCATGTAGACAGGTTTTTTGTCATTTTTTTAATGAGAATTTACTAGTGGGGAATTTTAGTGTTTTATGTTTTGCAATTTGTAATTTATATAGTATAAACATAATCTTGACAGTCTCTTAAAATCTGCATAGTTCCCAAATTAAAAAGTGATGATCCTGTACAGGTTCTTCAAAAGTACCTGTAATTCTTTAGAAAATCTAGCAAACTCTCCCATTGGACGCAAAATTTTTATTCTAGTACTGTAAATAAATTTATATTTTTGGATCTGTTAACTGTCACTGTAGAAGTGCTTAAAGATCCATTCTTCCTGCACAGAATTGTATTGATAGAGCAGCAAATTCTGACATGCAGTCTCACAGCTGTCATTTATTTGCTTCTTTGAAATATTGAGATCCCCTGTTTGCATGAATGGCGTGGCTTTCAATTGCAAATGTTTGTTATGCATGCAGGTGACACTTTAGTTCCACTTTGCTATTGAAAAATCAAGTCTTAAAAGCAGCTATGGGAATCTAGTCTCTACTGGAGGAGAGACTTCCCAACAGAAATCACTAATGAATGCGTTTGTCTCTTGATAGCAAAGTTCCTAAATTTGAAAAGGTCTTCCAGGCAGTATTCAAATTTGAGTGGTTCTGCTGTGTGCAGACTGTAGTATATACATAATAAACTCTTTTGGTTTTTATTTAAAAAAACCCACTAGTGGTCATTGTGGGAGAAGGAAGGGCAACTGATTAATTATCATTTCTGTAAGTTTACATTGCTTCCTAATTGAACCATTTTAGTAGTGAAATAATCCTTTCACAGCTGTGCATTGGTGTGTGTTCATGAAATTGCTTCTCTAAATGTCTACTTTTTGAAATGACCCATTAATGTGTTGTGTTCTTTTAAGCAACTTGATTTAAATTTTTATGAAGTTGTTGAATGTGGAAATTGTGATCTACTGATAAAATACAGCTAACTAGTTGTGTTTTGTAATGGAATTTAAATGAAGCATCAGTAAATGGAATTATACCAGCCCATGTGAACTCTATAATAATGAGTTGTTATGGTTCTTTTATTAGACTGCTGATAGAATTAGTCTTACTAGGAAGAAGGGTTTTTTTGTTTTGCTTTTGTGTGGGAAACCTGAATTCTCATCTGTATTGTATTTATTTTAAACAAAGCGGGTTTTTGTAATTTTGTGACGGTACATTTTTTTAAAATCTGGGGCCCCTATTAATTTATTTTAGTTTCCAAATTTTGTAACATTGGCATCAAACTGATAAATTGCACAAAAAAGTGTGTTCTGTTAAATATATTACTAATTTGTAAAATGCCTACTTTATTAAACATTTAATGAAAATATTAATTGTGAGAGAGTTAGTTTCAAATTACTGTAAATGGGTGGGTACAAATGTAAAGAACAAATCTGGTTGTAGCAGCATCATCCACGCACTTTTCTTATTGACTATGCATACTTCAGGAAATGTTCTATATAAATGTTTCCATCATTCACAGAAACAGTAGCTATTTGTTTCTTGTGATTCGGTGTATATCATTGTTAAATTGCATTCTTCAATTTGTACACTTATTAATTTATTAAAAATAGATTACTATTTTATAAAACAATTACACTTTGAGAATTCTCAAACAAGTTAGCTACTGCTTCAATACCTTTTATTTGT
Organism: Apalone spinifera; assembly: GCA_030068395.1. Classification (NCBI taxonomy): domain Eukaryota; kingdom Metazoa; phylum Chordata; order Testudines; family Trionychidae; genus Apalone; species Apalone spinifera. The sequence continues at coordinate 57,758,016 of CM057845.1, forward strand.
GTTAGATTACACTATGGTGAAGTATGTGCACGACTTGTGTATGTATAGTTAAGCCAACATTTTTCTGTGTATTATGGGGACTAGCAAAATCTACATCACAAATTTTGACACATTACAGCTGAAGGAAGAGGAACACCTTGCAAGACAAGAAACATTCTTCATGGAAAGATGCTTGTCCAGCGGTTTGCTTCTTGTGATTGAACTGAGCCTATAAGGATTCATGGATAAAATGAACAGGAATAGATCTGAATAAAGCAAATCTGCATACATGGTAACCAGTAGCTCTTTTACTTTTTTATGTTGCTTAACTGTTTTATTTGAGGGAAACCTGTGTGATTTAAAACTTATAGCTTTTGCAACTTTATTACTGGTTATATACATTTGGCAATTATAATGTGCAAGCAATTGGAAAAAAGTCAAGTAAACCCTTGTTTTTATAGTAGTTTGTTCTTGTTAAAAATGTTCATATGATGATGTCTGTACACAGCACCACTTTGATTACAGTAGATGTAGTGTTGTAATAAACTCTTTAATGGGGCTGATGTGTAAAGCTGTTCCAGTTATTTGATGTTTACACCTCAGGGAAAGTCTTGTGTTCAGCAATATTTAAATATGATGATTCTATGAAAACATTTATATTGTGTTTAAAAAGCACTGCAATAGAGTTTTTGCATATGCATCTACCTAATCTTGCATTTAGTGAGTTAAAAATGTGAATGCCACTCTTTCACACTTGATTTTGATATACAATTAGGTTATTACACAAAGGCTTTAATTGCTTTTCTAGCAATTTTTACATATGTGACTTGTAAATTTGCTGAAAGGCATGTAAAATTGTATAAACTGCAATTTGTTCAACATTATGTGATCCACATAGTCGGTCGTTGTTTTGGGAGAGAGGAAATCCTGGGTTTATGATTTTAGTAAACTGAAAACTAACTCCTCCAACATGCAGCTGGACTAAGACACTACAGTTTACATTATTTTCATTTAAACTGTTAACGTTGGGAAAATGCTGGCCTTTTTGAAGTACAGCTACAGTTATGGTTTTATGTTAATAATGTTTGTGTTTTAGGTTTTTCCTAGCCCATAGGCAGTCTGTACAAAACTGTATATTAGAAAAATGTGTGTTACAAAACCAGTCATGATTATTCCACTTTTTCAGATAATATGGATTCCAGTGGGCTTGGTATTTTCTTAACACGGGTTTATCCATGCATCCGTGTAAAAAGGGCAAGGTACACTTGTACATCCCTTGTGCACTGGTGGGGAATACTTTACTGCCTTAGCAAAACGGTGAAATTGACTAATTTAGTCATGAGGTTTTGCAAACTTGTCTTAAAAACAATTTGTTGGAGTCTGGAATTCAAATATATTAAATATCGGAACATGAACTAAAGAGTGAAAGCAAATTTCAAATTACTAGAATTTGTTCTAAATTTTATGAAGGATAACAAATTGAATAATAGGAAGCGTGTATAACACTTGACAAATTCACAATTTGCTTTTACCGACTGGTGTGGATATTCATTCTTGAAACATACTTTTAATCACTTTAATAGATTAGTCTGACTTTTCACTTGTACAAATAGCTTGCAGAGCATGATTTTTTTTTAAATGTTTTAAACTAAGTTTCAAGACCTCAATGGCTTCAAAAGGTAATCTTCAAAACAAATCATTGGTTTGTTTTATAACTGAATTTTATGTTAAGTATTAAGGCCCCATTAAGGATATTGAACTTGGGCCTATATCCTGTGCATCTGCAAATGCTTTCCATAACACTGAGAATCTTAACTTTTAATTTTTGTCATCTATCATCATGCTAGATTTACTGAATGGCTTATACTATTGGACTTTTCCATATTTCTCTGCGCATTTTTATTTTTTAACTTCTGTACCTCAGTACCTCAGTTTTTCATGCATGGGATCATTGTTGTTTGTCAAACTTACTTTTGAAAAATAATTCAGATGTTTAACCCTGTTTAAAAATGAAAACTGATTTTTAAATCTTTGTATACTAAACATTGTATCAAACATGTCACATGACTTTTTCCTGTGTTTGTGAATAGGTGTTGGTTTTAACCAGTTTTGATGTAATTTCTTACATTTTTTTTTAACAAACATTGTTTATTTACTATTACTTGTAATAAGTTTAAAGGAAGAAATAACCTGCACATACCTGTTACATGGGGAAATAAATAATGCTGAAGGGGCAGCAGGTAAGTAATGTGTCCACATGGCTAGAAATCTTAAACCCAGAAAAGAAGTATTTTTAAATTTCATGACTAAAATTTAAAAAAATTAAGCAGGAACAAAGATTTTGCTCAATTAGTTGTTTGAAATTGATTAATTATATTGTTACTCTTTCCACGCTGGGTATCATTACTTTGCCTTCTCATTCTTCGGTAGAGATTTCCATTGCTGGCAGTGGAGGCACAAAAGTAGCCAACATAAAAGTTAAACTTTTAATAGAAATGTGTTTGGCTTGTTGGTAAGATCCTAATATATAAGGCCTCTAATTTTTATCTAGTCTCAATATGTACAGTAAAACCTGAACTATTTGGAACTGTAAAACCCAGCAAATTTCTGACGCTGGGAAGGAAAAAGCAAAGCAAAACAAAACAAAAAGGAAACTGGCCTTTTAAGTTCCGGGCCGCTCCTCAGACGAGTATGCAGCACGTACCCGGGGGAAGGTCGAATGGCAGGCCACATCCTGGCCCCCACACAGCTCCCATGCTCCCCTCCCCCCGAGATAACAAGAGTTTTTTGGGTTACCGGCACACCCTAATTCCCAGGGGTGCCGGATAACACAAGTTTTACTGTATATAGTTTGAGCGGTTAGATAGTTCCCTGATGTGTCTTGTAATTAGATGGATTATCTCTTCATTGTGAGTTTATTTTTATCAACTCTATTTTGGTTTAAAGTGAAAAGATCATATGTGTTTAAAAAGAATCCAAAAAACCCATTTAGAAACCAAAAAGGAATATGTTCCAGGATAAATTTCATGTGTATTGTGCTCCAGTTTCTTAAGCAGTACTGAACATTTTCTGTGCCCTCTCAGGAGTGATGAGTTTGTTAGTTTACCAGCCAGTGATGTTTCACCTGGATAATGTGTTGATTGCTGTTGAAGTGTTCTTTGGTATCCAGTTGTATTTAATCTGTTTCTGTTTGTGAAAGGACAGTCTGTTAAGAAGTACTTGATATTTTGTATGTGGGCATTCATATGGTGCTTCTCCAAAGGATTAAACAGTTATGTAAAATAATGGATTTTTTTTTAAAGCAACAAAAATAAGGTTACAGTCAGATTAGCTAAGAAAGTTAGCTTGGTTTTGGAAAAGGTATTTTTGCAGGCCAAAAATACTTCTGAAAAACAGTGGCCTATATTGGAAGCACCTTTTGCTTTCATTCCTTCTGGTTTTTTTTTTAATGTGCCAACCTAAAATTCAGATTGTATTACACAAAACTAACATTTGTCAAACATTTAAAAAAAATTAAATATAATTTGGCTCTCATGGCGATTGCATTTGTATGTGTAAGACAAAAACATATCTTATTAAATTTAGGCTTTAGCTTGATTATTAAGAGTGGCTGTTCTAATTCATTTCTTTTGTTGAGACTCATGATTTTGGTGGCTTTTTCAGTGCTGTATTTTTTCAATCGGATTATGCTTAGTTGCATACCCAAGTCCTTGTAAATGTTTCCTGTAACTGTATGTGGTTAATGGCAGATTTAAATGTGTATATATGTGTGTTACTTGTGTTTCTAGTAAAAATACAGGGCATTTTAAAGAAATACCTAATTTCTTTTTCCCTTTCCTTACTCCTGCCAATGTATAATTTACTGACTGATTTAAGTATTTCATTTATGTACTCTTATGTCCCTTGCATTTACTGTTTATCAATGTGTTTAGTGTAAACTAGGTTATGGCCTTAAATCTCTCTAGCTTTCTGCTAGTGAAGGTACACTGTGTCATATAGTTTTATATAAAATATGTAGGTTTTAATATTTCACATAGACTTAAGACCCTAAATTCCTTTGCATTAAAATTCAGAAATAAAAACTTCATATTCTCATAGAAGAAAAGTATCAATCAGAATATGCATTTTACTGTAGCAGACAGCATTCCTTACAATACCAGTCTTTTGACTTTTGGAAGCAGCAGCATGAATTTTTAGGATGATGAACAATATGTGGGTAGCAGGTGATATTATATGTTTTTAGTGTAGTTAAATGATTTTAGCATACAAGGGAAGACTTGATGTGCATTATTCAGAACCTCTGGTACTCTCCTACAATCTAGGCCTTTTTACAGTGGGATAACTTGGAGTGAAAAATTGCATATTAGAGATTCTGTAATGTTTACAGTATTGATAAGATGGCATCTTTTAAAAATAAGGTGACCTAAAGGGTTATCTTAGATGCAGATAATTTTTAGGCTTTGCTGAATGAAAGCTACAGTTCAGTTTTGTGATAAAAATATCCATGGTCATGCGTTCTCACAGGATTTTTCCTGTATTGGATAAGACATGGTAAAGGGCCCCTTGAAGGTTTTGAAGCTTTGAGGCCGTTTGAGTCCTTTCCTCACCTTTACTTATTCAATGCGGATATTATGTTCTGGAGTAGACCCTTCTTATTTTAAAGACTTTCTGACCATCTCTTGAAATGTGTTTTTGCAGACACACACTTGAAGGTAGTATAATTTATAGCTTACCACATTGAAATGAAGAGAAATTGAATCTGAAATTTCCCAACCAAACATAATGGTAACTTGCAATAATCTTAAATGTATAGAATTCATCATTAATAGAAATGTAGTCTGACCAATTAATAGAGCTTGTTGGTAGCATAGCCCCTTGTTTAATGTATTTTGTGTAGAGATGATTTTGAACTGTTCATATTGTCACATGTTGAGTTATTAAATATATGTTCCCATGACATTCTATAATGCTGAAAAAATAAGGGATATGCATTATTTCATAAGGGATAAGTGATGTCAAATTCAGTTTGCTTACTGTTATTGATGTCGTCTTGAAAAAAAATCAGATAGTGTTTTAAAGGAAAATAAATTACTTTTTGGGGAAATTTCCAAAGGGTAAATAGCACTGATTACACCTTTTAGCCTTTAAGGTTATATGGTCTTCTTGACCGTTCTCCCTCTACTCAAAGATGCAGCTGTTCAAGAAATAAGCTTGAAGTGTGACTTGGGAAATTTTTGTATTAATAGAAATGCAGAATTATTACATTGCAAATTGTAAACTGATTGGTGTCTATATGAATGCCTGATTCAAAAAGGGTTTCTATAAATAGTAACAGCTTTCTAATACCAGCAGGCCAAAGAGTGTCTTAAGGTATTGAGTCTCTGGAGACCTAGATTTCTCAGCAAGGTAAGGTGGTATCCCATCAAACATGAATTTCTGAACACATTTTCAATTAAAGCACTAAGATTCTATATTAACTTTATTATAATTCATTCCTTTTCATGTTATGCTTGGAATTTTGCATTAATTTTCATTTTTCATTGGTTTTCTTATTTAATTACCTTTCTTCCAGCCTTTAGAAGACCACTTAGCAATTTGCTAAGACCTTTTTGTTGGTCTTAAACTGAAATACTAGTTTAACTTGTAACGAAGAAATAAAAATATTTTTTTATTTAAAAAGCCTCTTGTGTCATTTTGTCTAATCTTCTGATGTTCTGCATGTCAGCTTCTATTCAGCTGAGGCAAATATAAAAATAATATTGTGTTGGAAATAGGTGACTAATTTCTCTTCTTGAAATATTTTCATTCTTTGACCAACTATTGCCCTTTTAATGTTGTCCTCTTTTTAAAATAGCAAACATTTTTCTGCTCAGCTTTGGAAGAAACTAATGAATGTGTTTTTCATTTTTTTAATGGAACAATTTGATACTGGCAATTTTTAATAATGGAAGGCACTCATTTTATCAGTATTTAAAGAAAAAAGTGGTTCACTGTGTTTCAGACTATGAAGAAAGGATAACAGAGATTTACATAGCTTGCTTTGTTAAAGTGTTCATTTTCTTTTTTTTAATTAGTCTTTTGCTTTTGTATATGTCATGTACTGTAGTTTGGAGCAAAAAAATCTCTGCTACCTGACACACACTAAACAAACTAAACCCAATCCTTTATAATGATGGGGATTTGTTAACCAGTTTCAGCCAACTCAGGGAAGTTTGAAAGGGAAGAATTGTAGATCCCTGTGTATAGTTTTGCTGTTGAACAGTAAAGTTGTCATTAAAATTGAGATTTTGAGTCTTGCTTGTCTGGTGGTTCTAAAAGAGATGTTTTTGACATGGTTCATTTAATATAGCACTGTTCAGAAGTTGCACTTTTGCAATGTTGCCAACTTCTATTTTATTTTTGAGCCTTGTGATACGTAGTGTTTTCTTAACACCCCAACTGCTGCAGTCATGGGATTATGTGAGAATCTCATCTTTCATTTAGAAAAAACAAAAATTCCAGCTCTTATGGCTTCATGGAAAAAAAAAAGGTTAAAAATGTGACCTGAATGCAACCTAAAGGCTCAGAAGTCAAGTAAAATGAGCCCCAAAGTGTTTTCCTCTAATCTATCCAGCCTGCATCTGCTGCATTGCAGAGGAGCAAAATTGTGCCTGACTTGCCATAGTCAACTAAGCACTCACCAGATCTGAAACGGGATTTCTTCCCAACTTCTCATCACTTGCTGCCACTGTTGATCCATACAGCATGACATCCAGAAAAGAAATTGCCTCTTACTCCCTCTTGCCTTTTTCTCTTGCTTTGAGCAGTTCCAACTTGGGGGAACAGTGCTGCCTCTGGTGCTGTGTGGGGGAAGGGGTCTCTTCTCCCCACATCTCCTCTCCTCCTGCAGTTAATTCCGTCCTATCAAAATCAATCTTGTCTCCCAACCCTCCTGTCATTTCTGCCCCTGGTCCCAGCCTCATCTCTGCATCTCCTGAGGTTCTTTCCTCTGCTGTGTGGGTGGTGCGTGTGGTTTTTTTTGTTTTTTTTTAAAGAGCTGCAGCAGATGTTCCTTCTCCCACCTCTCAGGTCCAGTGTTGCATGGTGGGAGAGAGAAACAGGACATCCCTTCCATTTCTCATTGGAGGGGGGAGGAAGTGGAGCAGCTGCCCTGAGTTTCTGGCTCTTTCTGTTGCCTTGTGCAGTGAGATTGATGTGTACTTCTGAGTAGTAGGAAAGGGAGCCCTGATTGACTGCTTTCCCTCTTCCTAAGCAAGAGCAGCCAATCAGAGGAGAGTTTTCCCTGAGGCAGTACTAAAAATGTGGGCCTCAGCACTGTGGCTGGCTTAGAACTTATGTTTCCTGGGCCTGCAAAGAAATGTTCTCTGTGGTTTGAAAGCGTGTCTCTCTCTACACTAGAAGTTGATCCAATAAAAGATATTCCCTCACCCACCCTGTCTCTCTATTCTATAGCCTAGTGTTTCCCAAAGGGTGATCCGGGGAACCCTGGGTTTCTGCAAAGTGAAAATAAGAGTTCCGTGAGAAAATTCCATTACAATAACATTTTATGATTAAAAATAAAATAAAATAAATATTTAAGCATTTATGAATTGAAAACAATTTGCATTTGTGTTTGCCATAAGTGTCCCTATGTAAAGCCATTTTAGCCAGAGAGCGGGGACGATGATGTCACTACTTAGCGCTGCGCGTCAGTCAGTTAGTGGTGCAGTCGCATGTTATATACCACTGTAAATCCCCGTACTCACTCTCAAGGAGCGTGGATCACGCGGGTGACTGAATACGAATATACTAGCACCGCGTCGGCCAAAGTCAAAGCTTCAGTTGTCAAACCAGTTGCTTGTATGGGAGTGTGCAGGCAGTGCTCTCGCGAATACTTTACTTCGGTATAGTCGCGTGATTTCTTGTATTTAAAATTTAACCATGACAAATATAAATTGACTGATAGATTAATCTACCTATCATGATCTTGCTTAGCATTTGCTTATTGTTATCCTTACTTTTTTGTGGTTTACTTTTCAGTTCCATATATGAGACTGTTATTCGGGGTTCCGCAAAATTCTTTCGAGTTTAAAAGGGTTCCTTGGCCAAATAAAATTGGGAAACACTGCTGTAGCTTATGGAATCCAACCACAAGGGTAAATAGCCATTGCCACAGAAGTAGCTTGGCACCTCTGGTTTAAACCAAGCATCTTTAACTATTAGCATTGTCACACATGGAGTATAGTGGAACAGAGTTCACACAGCAGCATTGTGAGCATGAATTGCTGTTTAATCACGTGCATTTGGGAAGTGACAACACTGATATCTTCTTTTGTGTTTAATTAGTTTTTTTTAACAATAAGGCTGCATTGGATAGAGATTCCAGATTTTAAAAAAGGAAGGGGGAAGAGCCCTATAATTTCCTTTGTCTTTTTTTTAATTGATGTGCAGACAGGGCTTTCCCCTTAAGAGTTAGGATGGGATAGAGCCATGAAAGATGCACCAAAGGCAGCTATTACATGATTGCTTGTAAGTTAAAATTTCAGGATTGCCCCATCACATAACTAACATAGTTCAGTCTGTTAATTTCACAGCTTAAGGCAGAAAAATACCATCAGCTGCTCTGGGCTGACACCCAGTTGGCTTGTGTAACTGAAATGCAGCTCCTCCTTTGACACTGCCAATGGTGGCATTACTCATAGACTTTGAGGTCAGAAGAGACTGTCTTGATCATTTAGTCTCACCTCCTTCACATAGCAGGCCACAGAACCTCACCCATCCACTCCTTTACCAGACCAAATAACCTCTGAGTTACTGAAGTACTCAAATCATGATTTAAAGACTCAGATTACAGAAAATCTACCACTTACACTAGCTTGAAACTGCAAGTGATCTGTGCTCCATGCTGTAGAAAATGCAAAACAAACCCAAACAAAAACAGTACCCCTCCAGGGTCTCTTTCAAACTGACCTGGGCAAAACTTCCCAGCTACAAATATGGCAGTCATTTGGACCCTGAGGATGTGGGCTAGATGCACCAGATAAGACATATAGGAAAGAATTCTTTAATAACTCAGAGCCCTCCCCATCTAGTGTCCTGTCACTGGCCACTGTAGACACTGCTGCTTGTAGTTGCAAAGTGGCTACATACCATTCTAAGCAGTCTCATGCCATCCCCTTCATAAACTTATTAAAACTGAGTCTTGAAGCTAGTTTGGTTTTTTTCCCCTTACTGTTCCCCTTGAAAAGCTGTTCCAGAAGGAATTCAAGGCCTTTTAGGCAAAAGCAGAATTGAGAAAGAGCCTCTCATTTTCTGATTAAATTAAAGTTTTGCTGGACATGCAGAAATTTAACTTCTACATTTTTGTACTGAATCTCCCATTTGGAATTATTACTAGAATATTCTCAAGACACCAATCAAACCACACCTTCTGTTATTTAATCTAAAGGTTGAATGGTATATATTTGTGTTAAACATGTCTAAGTGCTTAAATAATAAATAGTTACTGTACCAATAAATAACAAACTTTGGATCACTACTTATAAAAGGATTAGATCAAGGGTTGCTCAAAACCATGTTGGCTTGCTTGAGCTTAGTTAATTAAGCAGGTACCAGTAATAAACTCTTTCACAGTGTACCCTTTTAACAAATGTTGCCAATTGCTAATTTTAGCTAAAGAATCAGTTTGGGAAAGTTTAAGGCTGGATCCTTTCTTAGGCCTGGAGTAGACTAGATTTACAACTGGACCCCCTTTCTGTAAGGCTTCTTATCTTATCAGTTACCTTCCAAATCCAGGTTTTTTTTACAATTAAGCCACATTCTACATGGCTTTCCCATAACTGCTAACAGCACATTCACTTTACACACACTGCAAGACACATTTTTGTTACCCAAACTCTTTATGTACTTATGTAATCCTCTGCTCACTTTCCTAGAAAAAGAGAGGGTTCAGTTCAGAAAAGGATGGCAAATGCAGGGTATCAAGAGAGGATGGGACTCTTTTAAAGTGAGAAAACTCTCTTAACTTGCATTAGTAGCTCTCTGAACTGCAGTGGCTGTGGGAAGCTGGCTATTATTGAAAACAGGATACTGGAATGGATGAAGCATTTACCAACCTAGCAATTTGTATGCTTTTGTGAAAATGTCATTCTGCAGTGACAGTGGGGCATCACAAATCTTCTGACAGCCTGTGTGCAGAGGCAAAACCCTCCCTGTCACTCCCAATGACCTCAGGATCAGCTTCAATGAAACTACTTTTGAGCTCCCTCTTCCAGAGTCGCTATCAGCCTGCCTCTTTTGTCACTGGAAGAGTAGGGTAGGGAAAGAAGAGGAAGCCTCAAACCCCATTTCATAGAATCAGGCTCTGCAGTTTTTATCAGACATACCCTTGCCCGCATCTTCTGATGCATATGAGGCTTAATTTTTATTAGGTGGAGTCCCTAAGTCTCCTAACTGCTCCATGGTACTTGTATTCCTCTGTCCACCTCCCCACAGAGCTTCTTGAGGCTGTTGATATCGGAAGGGAATAGGTGATGTTTGAAGCAGTATTGCAGTTTGGCCTTATCCATTCTACAGGACATAGGGCAGTGGTGGGCAAAAGCTTCTCAGTGGGGCAGATTCGGCCTGCCTAGGGCTTTGATCTGGCCCGAGAGGCAGTTCCAGGCCCCGCCCCCCACAGAAAAATCAGTCGGGGGCCAACACATGTGAGAAGCAAAAAAGTCCCTCACTGGCATGGCCCCCAACTGTGGAGAAAGACATTTCCCTTGCCCTCCAGAGCCTAAACGGGCCCAGCCTAGTAGATTTTTGTGTGCTCTAGCCCTGCAGTGAGACAGCCTCTACACTACAGAGTTTTTGCAGAAAAACAGCCATTTTTCCGCAAAAACTCGTGGAGTGTCCACACTTTAAGTGCATTTTTGTGCAAGAGAATCGAAAGAACAGGGATTTTTGCGCAATTGTTATTCCTCTTTCTACAAGGAAGAACACCTTTTTGCAAAAGAGTTCTTTCAGAAAAAGGCATGTGTGAATGGGGAAGAGAGGGTTTTTGCACGGAAAGAGGAAAAAGCACAGGTGCCCTGGTGGCCATTCTGTGCATACCAATCAGTGCTTACTTTCGAGAGAGCATCCATGCAGTCGGGACGCTCTTTCACAAAAGCACATCGAAAAAGTGATGCGTTTTGCAGTAAGGACGCGCTCTTGTGCAATACGTTTTTGCAGAAGATCTCTTCCGACAAAAGCTTCTTGCGCAAAAAGCCGGCACTCTAGACGTAGCCTGAGCTCGGGGACAGGATCCAGGCAAGGTCCTGAGGTTCCCCACCCTTGCTTTACAGATGGTGACCTACTGTGATGGTAACAATGAGTGTAATCTATGCTAAGTGCTGGTTTAGCAGCAACTGTAGGTCAAACGATGTGTAGCACTGTGAGGCTTATAAGAAGCACGCAGGCTCTTTTTCAGGGGAAAAGGCAATATAGTGTTTGTTGAGAATACAGTAGAGAAGCAGCACACACACTCACTCTCCTCTGAGGCTTGGCATGCAGGACTGAACCCAGAGTCCCATGGCAAGAGCTTCCTTTCTTATACATGTAAGTTCCCATTTGGGCCTTTGGATATTGCAGTGTCATGCTGCAGTCATCCACCCTTAGGAGGTGTTCATCTGTGCTTTTGGGAGTTACCCTTTGAAGGTGATTGTCAGGCTGCCCATCTTTGTGTGTTACTCTTGGGAGGGTATCTTCCTGTCTCCTAAGTTGTCAGTACTGCCAATTTAGTTCAGCCTCAAGACACAATGCATGTTTCCTCATATCTTCAAAGTTTCCACTTCTGCTTGATCACCTGGGCATCTGTGATGGCTTTCACATTCATACACACCCTCCATGCACACCACACAATTGTATTGAGTTTCAGACAAGATCAGTAGTTACTAGAAGACAACTTAGTTTGTGATGCAGACATGAAGTACAACTTAATTTGTAATGCTAACGGGGAGCAAGGCCTTACGGTAAACATTATCTAATCATGAGAGACAGAGAAATAGAAGCATACTGAAATTCTAAGCAAGTCGTCATACATGAAATCATTATGCATTATTCTTATAGTCTTAAACTCAATACTAACAATACTAAAATACAACCTTTTTTGCTACATTTTTGCACCACTTCCAAAAACTCTGTTCAGCAGTGGCTCTGCCCCGCTAAGCACCAGATCATTTTTGTAATAAAGACAAGACCCATATATTCTTCAGAATAAAGAAAAATGCAGTCCAAATAACTCTCATGCTTTCAGACTGCTTTAAAATAAAAGCCATTGTTGGTTTTCTTGGGCCTATCGTGAAGTAGATGGTTTCTGGGTATTCGTCTGGCTCTTTCAATTTGTTTTTTTATTTCTCCCAGTGGATAATTGAGATTTACGAATGCTTGATAGAGATCTTGAAGTTTCTGGTCTCTGTCAATGGGATTAGAGCAGATGCAGTTG
>CM057845.1:57807139-57818153 GCA_030068395.1 Apalone spinifera
AAACACAAACTTAAGTTGTGGTGAACAAATTATGGGGAGTCACTTCCACTTGGGAAACCATTTTTAATACTTTAATGTTATCCCTACATACTCCCCCTTTTGACACTATGATGTCTTGTATACTCGTAGTGTCACTTTCTATTCAATCTGTTTAAGAGAAGGTATTGTGAGGCACCATGGGTTTGTGATTCTAATGTAACAAATATTCTCTTTATCCAGGTCAGGTGACTTTGCCCAGAGCGAGAGAAAATAGTGATTTTATCCAGGGCAGCTTGGGCAACAGTCTGAAACCCAATTAACAGTGCATGAATGTATGTGCTCTGTGGGCATCTTTGCATTTAGCCCTGAAAACAAAAATGGTGATATGCCTCAGTTTCCCTTTTCACATCACACACCAATTTTGAAATTCCCCTTTCTCAGGTGAGAAGCTCCAACATTAATTACAAGTATTAACAGTAAAATACCAGTGTCACAAGGCTTTTGAACATACAATGTGTCCTTGGGTACATTTCTTAACCATTTTGAGGGTTGTGGTACAAAAATCATGCACATTGAACATTGTTACATTCTTAGTAACAGCTGTACAGTGGTCATGAAAGTTAGCATAAGTAGCAGGAACAAATCCATCCCAAGTGTACACTGACAATTTTGGGTTTCTGGGTTGAAAAACCGCAGCCTTCCTTGGCCACACAGGTCTTGCCCCATTGCCCTGTGGTTTCAAATGCAAAACTCCCTCTTCCAAAGACAAAAGGCCTGGCTGGGTGTGCATCCCCTGGGAACACTCCTGTCCCAAACACACTGACTTCCCAGCAAGCTGGTCATATCCAGTCACTTAGTTGCCAGACTGCTCCAATTCCCTGGCTGATTCTGCCTCTTCTGAAACAACCCTCAGTCTCTCTGAGATCTCTCCACAGCCATCCACACTGGGTTTCTCTAAATACAGTCAAAATCTTTAATGCTTATTGAACATTTCCTGCCTAGTGCAGTATCATTTTTAACACAGTATACTAGCTAGTAAGACAGACAGACAGACAGGAGACAAACACAAAACATAAAACATTCTTTGTTGCAACAATACATCCATGGTGTTGTAGGGTATTTAGCTGGTACCAGCTTGTCCTGATTTTCTGAAAGACAAAACAAGAACATACTTCTACCCCTTTGCGGGTGGGCACATTATTATTTACATACATTTTCTTTTACAAATATGCTTTCATTCCTCTCTTTGCTTACAATTACTCCTATAGTTACATATTTTTGTTTTGTAGGCAAACAGGTTTCAATGGTTTCTACCTCTTAAGGGTTTTGAGTGAATTACCCCACTGTGTAATTATCAAATTCAGGAGGTGTACTTCAGTCTTCCTCTTATGCAGCAGACTAGGTTAGCAAGTTTCTGCTATGTTAGGTTTATGAATAGAGAGTAGCCAAGAAGCATTATTACTATAATGCTGGGGGGGGGGGGTTAAGTTTGAGATGTGTTTCCAATGACCATTGTAACATTCTAAAGGTTTTTCTTCCCCCCCCCCAAAAAAAAAAAATCATGTACACATTACAGGGTTACTTATGAACATTAGCATCAAATAACAAGTAGCCCTGTGGATCTTACCAATAGGTGTTTAAGTATCCTGTGATAGCACGCCTTTTATTTAGACAACTTAGCTTTGAGGCCAGTGTATTAACAGCATCTTTAAATCTTTGCTTATACAGACCCCCTTTTGAATCTGTTTTCATGTTTAGCATTGTGCAAACATAAATCCTTTTTCTTGCTTGTTTTTAGATCTTGAGATTTTTAGATTCTCAGTTTTAGGTTTGACTCCTTTTTCCCACCTTTCTTTCTGGAGGGCTACAATTTGAACTTTCTGATCTCAGGTAGTTTGCCGATCAAACTTAAGTATTACCTGCAAAGCTTCTTTGTGCTGCCAGCTAGGGCATTTGCACCATAGACACTTTCTGGCTTGCTTTTAGATTCAAAGCTATCAGTAGGGTTGTCTTAAAAATGGACAATAACTTTTGTCAGAGTTTTAGAGTTTTGAGTTTTTACTTTTAAGTCCTGCTCTCTAACACAGCAACCTGAAAAGGAAATTACAACCTGTTGTGGCTCCTGGAGCCCTCTGAGGATTTTAATTTGTTTGCAGTTTTCACCCGTTGTACAATATACATTGCATGTCGTAGGAAAATGTGCATTCTTTGTTTATAATGTTACTCAGCTATATTAATCTTTGCATAGGGTGTAACTATTTCTTTTATGCTCACAGAGTTTTCCTATACTTTCATTAAACAACTTGGAATGAAATGGCTTTACTGAAAGCAAACCAGACTAATTTGTTTTAAGCATACAAAACAGTTCACTAACCTACAAAACAGGAGTTCTGGATCTTAAAAACCTCACCTCCTATTTACACTATATATATATATATATATAACACTATTTCTACATAGCTGTACAAAGATTACATTCACTTTTATTCAGACTTGGTTTTTTAAGTAAAAACAATTCTATTTCAGAGATGCATGTATTACTTACCAGTTATGTTGATCTGATAACACTGAACTTTGTTCTCAGAAGGTAAAATTCATCCCTGTGTGCAAAGCCAGCACAAATGCCAATTCCTGGTTTTGCTTCTTTTCAAAAAGAAACACTTAGAAGTTTCTAATGTAAAGAGACCCAATCACATTGAAATCTAGTCTATTTTCTTAAAGAATTAAAAGTGATTTAAAATATTGCAGTTTCCCCTCTCTCTACCTGCCAGTTTTTATACTTTTACAATCACTATTTTTTTGACTTGTCTACTCATGTACTGTGTGAGAGACTCACACAAACAACATAGGTAACTGTCTGTCTGACTATATGCAAAACCAGCAAAATAGCCATTCACCAAAGGGCACAAGCAATCCTTTAGCAAGGACTTATGGTCTCACTTAACATATTTCACCCAAAAAGCTGTCCAGGGCACCAAATAAAGAAGTTGGAAAAAATACAAAACAGTATGTTTATCTCATTTGTTTCTATTGCAAGTGGCTCATAAGTGGTATTATTTGGTTTAAAATAGTCAGATAAGACAGTGTGATACTAGATTATTATATAGAATTCAACAAAGATAGTCAAATAGAAATAAGCCTTGTCTACACTAA
Source organism: Apalone spinifera (assembly GCA_030068395.1). Classification (NCBI taxonomy): domain Eukaryota; kingdom Metazoa; phylum Chordata; order Testudines; family Trionychidae; genus Apalone; species Apalone spinifera. The sequence continues at coordinate 57,810,272 of CM057845.1, forward strand.
AGGAGAAAGTTGACTTAAGATACACTACTCTAGCTACTTTGATTATGTAGCTGGAGCTGAAGTATCCTAAATCACATATCGGTGTTGTCCACAGAATGGGAGGTCGATGGGAGCACTCTCGCCCATCAACTTCCCTCACTCCTTGTAGGAGCAGGACTACCATCGCCAATGGGAGTGCCCTTTCAGTTCGAATTAGTGTGTCTTCACTAGAGCGGCTAATCTGAACCCTGAAAGATCGACTGCGGCAGCTTTGATCTTCTCTGTAGTGTAGACAAGCCCATAGAAACTATAACAAGAGGAACACCAAAATTGCCATATTGGATCAGATCAGTGTTCTATACAGTATTTCCAATAGCAAGGGCTGCTACCACATGCTCAGAGGAAGGTGCAAGACACCGTACGGTAGTTGGTTATGGTACAACTAGCCCACAGATTGACAGCATTCTAAAATTACAACTAACTGAGGAACAAACACGCTGCTTGCCACCATCATATCGTTCACTCTGGTTGTGTGTTATCTACCTTTCTTCTACCTTGAGTCTGTCTTTCTATTCAGATTGTAAGCTCCTCAGAACACTGAGCCCCTGCTATTCTATGTTTGTACAGTGCCCAATACTACGGGGCCTTCTTCTTGGTTGGTCCTTGGATGATACCATAATAAACTTGATTAATAAATAATAAAAATAATTTCAGCACCAGTTTTAAGATGACTGATTCAAGAAAATGAAAAGGGAAATGGAGTTTTTTCTCCTTGTTACCATTATATTTCTCTCTCTTTTTTTTTTTAGAGTTACTGAAAGCAGACATTACAGCAGCTGTCAAGTGTGCAAAGAGAGTTGTTAGTGATCCCAATGGCATGGGTGCATGGTACGTTTACAACTTTTCTAAGAACTAATTGTGACAGATTGGATCACAGAGATCCCATTGAGACTATCATTTGGTATGCTGATCATACCACTGAGCCTGCCGACCTGTCCCCTGGGGTGCCCCACCACCATGTTCTGCTGGGCCAGAAGCTCTGGTCTCCCCCATAAAGGCAAAGAGATGGGAGTGACAGCTCCAGCAGGGTAACACCAACACTGATAACAGCTTTAGGAGGACTCAGCTATAGAGACTTGGCAGCAGCCAAGCGCACAGCCTTTAAAAGGGATCAAAACCTGCTCGAAATCCATCTTACTCTGTATAAAAGTTTTACACAAAAAAGGCTGATAAATTCACCCTCTTTATCAATGAAAGAAAGAGATGCATGGTGGTTGCTCCCCCAACCCCAGGTAACAATTATTTATACTGGATTTGATAATAACCAAAAAGTGTTTTTACTAAGAAAAAAAATGAATTTAAGTGACTTCAAGTGAAAACAGACAAAGCAAAACAAGTTACTAATCTAAAAGAAACAAAACATGCTAGCTAAGCCTAATACACTAAGGCTACATCTACACTATGAGTTTTCTCGGCAAAAAATATGCAAATGAGTGACTCATTTGCGTGAGTCGTGATCTCATTTGCATATTTTCTGCCGATCTGTTTTTGCGCTGGGGCTTTTGTGCAAAAACAAACAGTGTGGATGTCTTCTTTTTGCACAAAACCCCTTTTTCCGCAAGACCTTATGCCCCGAAAAAGGAGGTTTACCAATCTTGAGGAAAAAGGGGGTTTTGCACAAAAAGAAAACATCCACACTGCTTGTTTTTGCTCACAAACTGCAGCACAAAAACGGATCGGCAGAAAATATGCAAATGAGATTGCGACTCACGCAAATGAGTCCCTCATTTGCATATTTTTTTGTTGAGAAAACTCGTAGTGTAGACATAGCTGAGGAGAAATAGTTCCAAATTTATTTTTTACCTTGGTCCTTATTTCAAGTAAAATCTTCAAGTCAGGACTGATCTTTTCTCTGGCCTGGGTCTAACAACTTCTTGTGTATTTAGAGTTTTTTGTTTTCAGGTTTCTTCATGTGTATCCTCTTAGAATGCGGGACGCAGTTTCAAAAGTCAGCTGAAGACAATTGTTTTATAACTTCCCATCCCTTAAAACAGAATTTCCCTAGGCCGGGAAATCTTTGTTATCTTCTCCCCATCTCAATAGAAAAGTACCAAATTCAAGATGGATTTCAGCACCAGATGGCATGGTTACATGTCTTTATAGGACTAACTACAATTTGGGCTTACTGGACTAACACAACCATTAAACAGATCATTCTTTTGAGCACTGGGTCATTAAATCCTTTAAGTACCACTAATGGTTCTCACTAGAAATTCTAAATTAATAAACAGGTTTATACTTCATATTTCTAATTTCACAAACAAGACTGTTACGTGCACACAAATAGAATATACATATTCGAGATCACAGGCTCTTGAACAATAAGTTACTTGATCTGTTTTGGATAAAGCATATTTAAGTTATGCATATTCATATTCATAAACATATTTCCATAAAATATAGGAGTAAAGTGTCACAATTATAACAATGACATGATTACGAGCATGATTAGGAGGAGGCTAGTTAAAAAAGAGAGACTACAATCTTCTTTTGGATAAACAAGTTGTATAGAAGTAACAAGGATTTTGGTAATATATGCATACTTATTTATAAACATATTTGAATTCAGAACTCGTAAACTAAGGGTTCATAGTACAATGCATTTATGGACATTGAGAAGTGTTCAGTTGTAGCTTTGACACACATCAAAGCCACTAGGATGTTTACAACAACAGCAGGGATAACACTAAGATCTTCCTCCTCCAAAAACTCCTACCCCTTGGACTGAAAAAGACTCTTTATAAGTTGTTAAAGGTATAGGGTCTATGATGGTTGACTGGTTTTGATTCCATCCAATATAGGGCACTGGCATTATGAAGGGGAGACTTTCCCATCTGCTCTAAACAACAGGCCAGGTGCCCGGTGTAGATTCACAACTCACCTACTTCTAGGGTTTGACTTTTCTAATGAACAATAAAACAACACAAAATCTGGTCTAAACCTTCATCACAGACTTGGCTAACCTGACACTTCCTTGAAGATGGCTCAGTCTACTCCTTTAGGTCATCACTCCACTCCTAGTCGGTCTTGGACCCAAGATTCCTCTATTAGGAGACTAACTCTGAAGCTTGCTTCCTCCCTTAGTTCTCTTCAGACTGGATTCAGTTGCTGTCTTTGGACAGATAATTAACCCCTTCCTGCTCAGGTTCATGGGTACCTGTCCATCACACCACAAGCACACACTCTGCTACTTAGAGGAATGTATTTATTGAACATCTGAGATTCCCAGGAGTTCAAATCCAAGTTTAAAAACACCAGTGTAACACATCCAGAACCACCATGGACTTCAAGATTACGTCTGTGCTACACACCAGGCCGCTTGAGTGGGGACAGAACTTAAATCACGTTTCTCGAGAAACGTAGCTCCCTCTCTCTGGAGCTAAGAGGGATGTTCATTCACTCTGTCTAGCAAGATAGAGCTTATTGCACAAAACTGAGCAAATTGGATTGTATCCAGTAGGGAACAATGGTACAAACATAACTACCTTCTGAGGCAGAAATAGCAACTGATTAGTGGGTATTTTGACAACCATGTGGCAATTTTTTAGGATATGTTGATAGAATTTATTCAGGCAGGCATACTTCCATGATCCAGCTGGGCCATTCAGACTAACAAGGTGCTGTCAGGATTGGGCCAGTAGAAAATTATTTGTTAGCTTAGCTGTCTGCAGAAAAATTAAACTTACATAATTTGAAAGTCATTGTATGTTTCCCTGGGGGGGCTTTACATTAATGGATGAGTTTGCCATAATTAATTAACATGATTTTTAACTCACACAGGGTGGCTTGGACAAAGTACTGCAAAGGAAAAGATGTCTCCCAGTGGATCAAAGGCTGCAGCCTGTAAAGTGTTTGCGTTTATCCCAGCCCTTTCTTTTTTTTCTTTTTTTTTTTTTTTGCTAGAAAACAGCTTTTCACAGAGAGCAAAATGTTCCCTCTGCTTGCTTACTTTTTACAATTATTCAAGTTCAAAATAAAATAATGTCAGGAGAAAGATTTACAGAGCAACTGACGTGAAATGCAAATATTTTACTCCTTGCTGGTAAGATGGTGGATCTTTCCATGTGACCATCTGCAGTGACTTATTTTTGTGTTCTACACAGTGTAAAAGATCTATTATCTCTATATTACAAATGCATATTAAAATAGGCCAAATCTGTTTTTCCTGTGAGATCTTGCTACTACTTTGTTCTGCTAATAAGTAGTATTATGTCATCTTGCTTACGAGCTTACATACATTACAATCAATAAAATTGCTTACTTAGCACATAGTTTTTGTGATTTTTGGTTAATGTACAGGAGCAACTGAATATGAGATTATGAACTTGAGGCCAGCCCCACAAAGGTATGAAATCAATGGAAATTTAGGAGCCTAAATATCTTTGAAGAACTGGGCCTGACTGTATGAGATAAAGTGTGAATGAAGCACATCGTTTGGAAAACATGTTAATGTTATCTTGAAAATCATAGTTTGTAAAAATGTGGCTGGAAATTGTAATCTGTAATATATAATTATGTTTCGAACCCACAAATTTAAGTTTAAAAAACTGTAAAAGTTCTTAAAGAAATGCACAGATGTCACTCATCAGAGCGTTTACACAACCCAAGCACTTAAAACAGCCCTGGGCAACCAAGGCTAGGGCCATATTAAGCTCTTCATAGGCCCTACGCACTCTCATAATTGTGGGCCCTTAAATTAGACTATGGGTATGTCTACACTGCAGAGGTGGTGTCCTCTGCCCCCCCACTCAGGTAGGAAGGCCTACCCCTTTCTCTCCACAATGTTGTGGAGAACACAACACGCCATGACCACCTCGGGGATGTTGTGCTCCCCCACATCCAGGCGGGTCAAGAGGCACCCAAACTGCTCATTCGACCAGCATTTGGGCCCGGCTGAGGTGCGCATTAAATTGTTCCCTGCTGGGGCCAGGTGCAATGTGAACCTGCCTAATCTGACAGAGGGATGCAGTCTAGACATACCCTCAGAGATCCTTGAGACTGTCACTTCATGGGCTGATCTAGGGATCTCTGTATTCCAACCTATCACACTCCATGAAATAAAGACTGCTCAAAAGAATGCTGACATTCCCTCAAAACTGGGACATAGTCATCAGCATATGCAGAGACTTTCACTGGAGCACAAGCTGAAACAGGCAGAGAAGAGCCACAATAACTCAGACTAGGATCATCCTTCTCTGATTTCCCAACAGACTGGAAAGGGAATATTTTTGAACCACAGAGGGAAAATACAGATGCAGTTGGATATAACCTGATATAAGTTTAGATTTGAAATTAGATAGTTTTCTAACCATCATAGGGCTGAAGTTCTGAACAGCCTTCAATGGGGGCAAAGAAATCTAACCAGCCTCAAAGCTGAGCTTGATACGTTTATAGAGTGGCTGGTATGATGAAATTGCCTCCAGTGACATGCGGCCGCTCTGCAACTGCTAGCAGTAAATGTCTCCAGTGGCTGTGATGAGACAATAGATAGCAAGGGCTGTGAGTTACCACAGCAAACTAATTCCCGAGTTTCTGTCTCATGGGCCTTGCCCGTATGGTCAGGGTCTGATTTCTAGTTTTGGAGATGGGGATGAATTTTCCCCTCGGTCAGATTGGTAGAGACCAGAGGCAGTGCACTGGAGGCACAAGAGGGCATGTGGCCCCAAATGCCATGGGCAGGAGGAGCAAGGGGTCAGCAGCAGGGGTAGTGTTTCCCTGCACTCACTAGCAGCAGCTAGCAGAGGGAAGCAGAGTGACATGACCCTAGTCTGCTCTGTCCTCCCAGCTCCCGGTCACATTGCTCAGGGGAAAGGTGGAACGGTACCCTACACTCACAGGGTGGAAGCAGAGTGACATGGCCAGGAGTTGTGGGAGCAAAGTGAGCTGGGGCCGCATCACTCCACTTCCTCCCACGACTGCCAGTTAGTGTGTGTGTGTGTGTGTGGGGGGGGGGAGAACCAACTGCTGCTGATGTCAGACCAGCGCTAGTCCCCCAGGCCATGTCGCTTGGGGGAGGGAGCAGAGCAGGAGTGGAGAGGTGAAGATGAGGGGCAGGCTACAGGTGTCACAGGGAGGAGCCATGTAGAAGGAGGTAGGCATGTTGCCAGTGCCATCCCTGTGTCACTCCTCAGCAGTCACCTCTGATTGAAACCCTAAGATTTTTCCACTTTCCTCTGTACCATGGGATACAGGTCACTTGCATGTGTAAATGGTAAATTCTCTGTAACTTGAAGTGTTTAAATCATTATTTGAGGACTTCAGTAACTCAGGCTGAGGTTATGGGTCAGCTCTGTTACAGGAGTGGATGGGTGAGGTTCTGCAATGTGCAGGAAGCCAGAATAGATGATTATGATAATGCCTTCTGGCCTTAAAGTCTGCATCTATAAATGACTCTCTCTCTCTCTCTCTCTCTCTGTACAAAAAAGCACAGAGTGTGAAACACATATTCATGATCTACATATCAGCAGTCCACTCTAAATGAGCTCTTCACTGACATCTAGTGGTGAGCTGTGGAAGAGGATTTCAGGAGCTGATCTCATTTGCATGAGCACACCACCCTGCCTGGGTGCTCAGCATGATGTCATTGTTCGCCCAAATTGTCACTTTTTGGCTGGTGTTGGATCCCCAGATGCCTTGTTATTGGGGCAGGAGTAATAAGGAGTTGTTATCCTTGTTGTGTGAATCCAGGGCAGTACCTGGCATACCCCACTGGATGGATTCTCTCCCTCAATTAAATGGAACTCCCTAGGCAGGGAACACGGGTTCCAAAGTCCCCTGCGATAAGAGTGTTGGGATTAGAGCACATATTTGTGTGTTGTCTAGCTATAATTGATTATTTTTCTTTCTCCACTGTGTAATAAAAGAGATAGTTTAGTCAAGTGAGAGTCTTGTTACACGCTGTAGAATGGAAATCAGTAACACCTCGGTCTAAATATTAGAGTAGACCTATTGGGGGGAATGTCTCTGAGGCAAAAGTCTGCCCAGTGTGCACCAGCAGGCTATGTCTACCCTGGCAGCTTCTTGCGCAAGAATATCTTGTGCAAGGGTTCTTGTGCAAGAGCTCTTGTGCAAGAGAGTGTCCACACTGGCCAGAAGTGCAGCGCCAGAACGCTGAGTTCTTGCGCAAGAAAGTGTCCATACTGGCGGGATGCCCTTGTGCAAGAATGTGACCCTGGACCCACTTTGGCCATGTCAAGAGGTCACCAGCAGCGTCTGTGGGCGTGTGCCGGACCCCCACCGGGAAACATGCTTAAAGGGATCCCTGGACAGTCGTTTCCCTGCGGCTGTGTACTTAGGCACCTCCTTGAGGGACTGAGAGCCACAGCTGCACCCGCCAGCTTAGCCTCTGGCAAGTGCCCTTGGGCACCCTCGCCCCTCTCTCCCCCCCACTCCCATTACAGCCATGGAGCCGGAGGAGGACCCCGGCCAGCAGTCCCCCCTCACGGCCATCATTGAGGGCGTGGAGCAACTGCACCAACGAGCCACACTGCTCCAGCGGGAGCTGGAGACCGGGCAGCACCTTCAGGTTCTTGTGATCAATACCGCAGCTGTGCTCCGGCACCCCCACCCCACCACCGACAGGCGCCTGTGGAGGCACAACTCCAGCGGGGACTAGTGGGAGTGCCTGGGGCTGGGACAATGGGGTGACCAGCAATGGGTGCAGAACTTCCAGATGTGCAGGGGGACTTCCATGAGCTCTGCACCTTGCTCGCCCCTGCGCTCCGGAAGCAGGACACCTGCCTGCGCCCTGCCATCCCTGTGGACAACAGGGTTGCAATCGCCTTCTGGAAACTGGACAGCTACCTCTCTGTGGGGAACCAGTTTGGGGTGAGCAGGTCCACCG
>CM057845.1:57855030-57871212 GCA_030068395.1 Apalone spinifera
TTGGTGGATGGGTAGGGGGTATAGACGCAAAGGGGATGGTGAAGCCTGATCTTAGTATTTCCAATACCCATTTGTCGGTGGTTACTTCGGCCCAACAATTGTTGGGCTGAAGGCGATGTTGAAAGATAGGTATGGTATCGGCAGTGATGGCCACGACGACAGGTAAGGTTGCCTCGACAGGCGAGTCAAACCTGCTGTTTTGAGTGTGGTACGTTGGTCGTCCTAGATGGTTGTGGACGTCTACGCTGTGGTCTTTGTTTGGATTGAGTCTGATCAAAAGGCCGAGGTTGTTGTCTTTGGAACTGAAAGTCATATCGCCTCTGGTACGGGAAGTACCTTCGGTGACGGAACGGTGGTACGTACGTGCCAAGCGTACGTAGGGTCGTACGCGAGTCCTTTCCAGTGTGTAACACCTCATCAGTTTTGTCCACGAATAATTTCAATTTGTCAAAAGGAAGGTCTTCGACTTTCGCCTGCAAATCCCTAGGGGTGCCTGCAGCAGCCAACCATGATGCTCTACGCATGGATATTGCGGTAGCTATTGATCTTGCGGCAGTATCTGCAACATCCACGACTATCTGTAGACTAGCTCTAGAGCAAGCATGCCCCTCCTGTACCACGGCACGGGGCCTTGTGTGCTTCGGAAGCGTTCTGGGCAAGCCCTGCCAACTTAGCGATGTTATCGAATCCATGGTTGGACAGAAGTGCCGGGTAATTGGCAATGTGACGAAGGAGGGTGGACGAAGAATAAACTTTACAACTGAAGATGTCTAGTTTTTTGGCTTCTTTCTCCACTGCTGCATTTTTCACCTGTGGATTCTTGGCACGGTTAAGGGCTGCATCCACTACCAGAGAGTTTGGCTGGGGGTGGGTAAAGAGAAACTCTAAACCCTTGGAAAGGACGAAATATCTCTTTTCCGCCTGCTTTGATGTAGGTGGGGCGGAAGCCAGGGTGTGCCAGATTTCCGAGGCTGGTTTGAGAATGACCTCATCAATCGGTAGTGCTGCTTTCGACTGTTGGCTAGGGTGTACATTTTTCAGCAGCTTATATTGCTTGGTCTGCACGTCTGCCAGCTGGACATTCTGTGTCTGGGCTACCCGTTTAAAGAGATCCTGGAATTCTCGACAGTCATCTGGGGTGAAGTGTCCCCTTGAAAGACGGCCTCGTCCGGGGAGGATGACGAAATGTCAGCTGGAGATACTGTGCGCGGAGGGGCATCATCATCGTCTGAAATCTGACCCTCCTCTGGTTCGGACATCTGAAGAGGAGGAGCAGCCATCGGAAGCTTGGGCGATGATCCTCAGATCCGGCACCTGCGTAGGCGGCTGCCTGTGAGTCGGAGGAGCCGGTTTCTTCCCTGCAGCCTTAATAGCGCTCGAAGACGCAGGCACCGAAGAGGCACGCACCAAAGGCTTATGCCTCTCAGATTTTTCTTTCGCGGGCTGACGGCCCGTTCCAGAGGTGCCCGGTTGGTCACCCTCACTGACTTTAGACGGAGGGGGCCGCAGCCAGGGATCGTGCCGGGGAGGCTTTCTTCCCTTTCTTCACGGTCGACTCCCTCGGCGGTGACAACCTCCGCTTGCGCTCCATAGAGGGGTCCCCTTGACCTTTTTCAGAAGGCTGTAGAGCCATATCAAAGAGGATGAGCTTGAGCCTCGTGTTTCTGTCCTTGCGTGCCCTGGCCGTTAATTTCGAACAGTGGGCACACTGATTCGGTATATGGGACTCCCCCAAACTGCGTATACATGCGTCGTGGCCATCGGACGCTGGCATGGGGTCTTTACCCTGGGAACATTTCTTAAAGCCCGGTGAACCAGGCATTTTGATTCAACCAGATTAAAATAATAATAATAAACTAGAACTTAGCAACAATAACAGTAACACTGAGTAACATTTTTTGTTGTTGTTTTAAGTAACAACTAACTAACAATAACCTGAAGAAAACTAATGAAAATTTGAACTTTTCAATTGAAAAGGAGCTGCCTCTGAGGAGAGACAACGGAGCTCCGTCAGCAACCTAGGATGGTTGAAAGGAACTGGCGGAGGGGCCGGACCGCGTGACGAGAGAAACGGCGCAAATAGCGCGTGGCGGCTGCTGCGCATGCGCGGTCTGGCTGACTACAGCTACGAAAAGCCTCCGATCAGCAGCGCCGGGATGAGCCCGACACCTAGAGTGGAGCACCCACGGGGACCACTCGAAGAACTATAAGTATAAACACTAACTAAGAGTGTGTGTGTGTGTGTGTATATCTATATCTATATCTATCAGTCCTGACAGGAATGAACCCAACAGGAGAGGGAGCAGTTTCTCCGTCTGCGTCCGTGGACAGTTGAGAGGAACTGGCGAGCTGGACCGCGCAACACTGAAACGGCGCGAAAAGCTGCAAGATGGCCGCTGCGCACACGCAGTCCGGCAAACAACAGCTAAAAAGATCTCCGATCTGCAGCGCCAGGATTGGACCTGACACCCACAGTGGAGCACCCCCGGGGACACTACCCAAAGAAGAACCAAAAGCTTCAGCCTTTTTGTTGAGAAATTTAGAAATGGTTCCTTCTGAACTTCAATAAAAATCCTGTTTCCTGTTCCAGATATCTTTTTGTAGGAAGCAGCTGTTACAAGTCTATCCAAAATGCTTTTATGCTTAATATTCTCCATCATTTCAATGCTACAGATCAGAGATTTCCAGGTAAAAGAACATACTATACGAACAAAGGGAAATGTTCAGAAGTTCTTAGTATTCCTTCATCTCTCCCACTCCTCCTTCCCCTTTAGGAGTTCTGCTCTCTGGAATCCTAAATCCATCAGTGGGGAATCTTTTTTTCTGTCACTGGCCATTGACCCGCAGAAAAAAAAAAAATTTGCAGGCCACTAACCCTGGGGGGCAGGGTGTGGGAAGCCTCAGGGCTTTCCCTCCACAGTAGGGAGAGATGACACTAAATGAAACAATGGGAAAGATCTGGCTCACAAACCATAGGTTCCCACCCCCCATCTCTCCACTACCTAAACAGCAGTAAGCTGCAGGAAACCCCATTCCCGTCTTCCTCAGAACCCAGACAAGAACAGGGGAAGAAAGGGGGGATAATTTCTTAAGCTTCTGCCCCTGCTAGCCCATGTCTGTGTTGCTTGGAGGAGAAGCGGCGTGAAGAAGTGGGGTGGGGACAGGGCTTGGGGCATAGGTGGTGGTGTCCTGGCCCTCCCCTGGGTTCGGGGTGGTGCAGAGAAGAGTCATATAGAGGGCGGTTATGTGGCTGGTGTCTCTCTCCCCCCCGCCTTCCCTATGTCTTTCCTCACCAGTTACCCCGGCCCTCCTCTTCCCTCCCCCTCCCCCCGCCTCTGGTTCTGCTGGGTATGCTTCAGCTGAAACCAGGATATTAAAAAGCAATCTGGGCTGACTCCTGGAGATAATGGAGGTTTGCTGCAGGCTGTGATAGAAGGATTGCTGACACTCCAGGACGTAGTTGTTAGTTAGACTATGATGACCCATGAACCCCTGGCTCCAGGGGAGAAGAGACTGTGGTAACCCTGAGATGGCAAACCCAAAGAAACTTTGTGGGGAAATAGTTGTAGAATCAGAGATTAGTTCCATGTGTTTTGGTAGGATTCCTATCAACCTGGTGGTGGGCAACCCCACCACTGCCAGGACCCCATATTGGGGACCTGGTAGAAAAGGGAAGGTTGAGTCCCCCAACCTTATGCTGCTAATCTCTTCAACCCTATTGGCTCTCATTGCTAGGCCACATAGCCTTGATAGGTTAGTTATATTGACTCTTGTCATTAAGCCATGCAGCCTAGTATAGGACAAACTTGACAGGCCCCAAACATTAGCATCAAGTCTAGGCGAGGTCATTCAAATTCAGCTGCAAAGCCGTAATGCCCCTTTTCATTCCATCACCTTTTGGGGGAGGGGTATCAGCCCCAAGAAAACAGGTCTTTAATGTATTGGGACTTAGAATAGTTTAGCAGGATAGCTGCTAAAATTATGTTTAAAAAACCTTTTTCAGATATCCTTTTTTATTGAATTGTTTTGGTCAAATGCAGCACCAAACTTCTAATAGATATAATTGTAACCACAAGGCTGCAGTTTATTTCTGTTACAAGGGAATTAGTATACCGATAACTTAATGGCTTTGGTGTGTATCAATGGGAAATGCCATTTGCTGTTACCAGTACTTGCCACCCTGAAATTCTGTCTCCTGATTTGTAAGTCTCTGACAAAAAAATTACTATGCAGCATGATATTAGGAACTGGAGACTTTCACATTTGTTTTAACACAAGTTCTATTTTGGATAGAAAAATCTAAGTGGATTACATATAATTATTTTTTCATACTAAGCCAGTTTTTAACAAAAATATTTCCAGTAAGTATAGGTTGAATCTCTCTAGTTTGGCACCCCCGGGGACCTGACTGTGCTGAACCAGTGTATTTGCTGAACCACGGGAGGTCCATATTGTCTAGCAGCATTACCAACACTTAAGAAAAACTTAAAATGACAAAGGGCCCTGCAGCACTTTGGAGACTATCAAAAAATGTAGATGGCATCATGGGCTTTCGTGGGCACAACCTACTTCTTCAGATGAAATAACTATCCGATTAAGAAGTGGGTTGTGCCCATGAAAGCTCATGACACTATATTTTTTGTTAGTCTCTAAGGTGCTGCAGGACCATTCGTTGTTTATGTTTTTTCAGTTACAGACTAACATGGCTACTCCTCTGAGACTTTTCAACACTTAGCTCTAATTGACCCCAAAATGTCTTCTAAGTAATGACACACAATAATGAGAACCAGGATTGGGGGCTGTAAACAAACTTTATGGGACTGTGGGAAACTTGGCCAAACACATAAGTGGACATCCTGCTAACTAAAATCATGCTAGACATCGATGGTGCTGGACTAGAGAGGTTTAAAATTTACCTTAAAAAATGTGACTTTTTCTCGAATTCAAATAGTGAGAAGTACCTCAAAAACTATTAGCAGATAAAAGATTGCAACTTTTTGCCTCTCTAGAAATAATGTTATATTTAAATACTTAATGTACATATTTTTAAAACTAAAGTAATTGTAAAAATTGTTGAATTAAACCATGTACATTTTAAAAAATGGCATCTCATCCTTGTAATACTATCAAGAGCTTGTGTGCAGTTTTCTAGTGAGAAGAAAAACTACTAATTTTAAGCATGCAGAATTAGGCCCATGTTTAGAAGAGACCGTGATTTCTTTCTTTTTGTTAGGGACAATGCATAAACACTTGATTCAGTGCTGTGGAAATCTATTAGGTTTCAAGATTTCCACACATTAAATTTGTGGTCAGTTGGTACCAACAATTTACAGTCTTTTCCTTCTGGCTATTACAAAATTCAACTCTAAGGTTTGAGAATAATTTAGTGAAGTAAGGGATATTGTACTATAGTGCCGAACAAATAAAAGTGAATAATGCATGTGTACAATGACAAGTATTTGATTAATATAACTTTGGCTTCCAGAGTTAGTCAGCTGGCTGTTTTGCATTATTTATTAGTCCATCATGCAAACATACTAGCTAGTCAATTAAGAGCTTTATGTATATGATAACTTAATGCATAAGCTTAATTGCTTCTGTACAGCTAGTAAAATGCTACTTCAAAAGGCAAATTAGAGTACTTAATCTTAACATTTCACAGATCATGCATACCTCTACAGGCTTCTATGGAAAATGAATGGGAGACCTGGCCAAACCAAAACTTAAAGAATGTTCTGCATACATCTGCCAAGATAATTTCTCGGTGTGACATCAGAGCAAGATCTGATCATTACGCTCATTCATGTACACTTTCAGTGCAATTTTTAAAAAGAAAGAAATATAAGATTATGAAGGAAACTGGGAAAAATGTTACTGGAGTTGGGGAGGGATATAGTTGCTCTTCACTCAGGATAAAAGTAGCACTTAAGCTCCTTTTTTGAGTAAGATAGCTGAAACAATAAGAGTTAGTGCCTGAAATGCAGGCCATGTGCAGGGCCAGTAAGATACAGGGTTAGGTGAGTGGGGGCTGAATGCAAACAAGGTGGGGTAGATATTGTTTGCAGGGTCGTCCCTAACAGTTCTGGTGTCCTGGGTCCTGGGGCTGCAGAGGCAGGAGCAGGGAGGCAGCGGAGATTGGGCCTGACCTTGTACTCACTGGTGGCAGTGGGAAGCAGGGTGACCTGGCCCCAGACTGCTCCACTCTTTTGGCTCCCAGATGTGTAACTTGGAGGGAGTTTGGGAGAAAAGCTGGACCCGCCCCTACACTCACTGGTGATGGGAAGCAGAGAAATATGGCTGGGCGTGAGCAGAGCAGAGTGGGCTAGGAATCAGTTGTCCCACTTCTTGCTGCTGCTAGTGAGTGTGGGGGCAGGCCTAACCCTTGTTGCCAGCACCAAACTGCCCACTGATTCTCTAGGTTGTGTTGCTTATGGGAGGAGGTTTGGGGAAATGGGTGAAGGTGTTCAGGCTCTGCCCTCTCCTAAAGATTGCCCTGCTGGCTGTAGCCCGCGTGGGGTGGCTGGGGGATTGGGCTGGCTCCCGGAGCCCATAACACTCCATACCTTAGCACACAGCTGGCTAGGGCACCATGAAATTTGGTATTTTAGTGCCCTAAATTTCATGGTACCCTACATAGCTGCGTATTTTGCATATTGGTAGGGACAGCCTTGCAGTTGTTAATAGCCAGATAGAGGCCTTGTCTACACTGAGGCTACGTCTAGACTGGCATGATTTTCCGCAAATGCTTTTAACGGAAAAGTTTTTCCGTTAAAAGTATTTGCGGAAAAGAGCGTCTAGATTGGCACGGATGCTTTTGCGCAAAAGCACTTTTTGCGGAAAAGTGTCTGTGCCAGTCTAGATGCGCTTTTGCGCAAGAAAGCCCTGATCGCCGTTTTAGCCATTGGGGCTTTTTTGCGCAAAACAAATCTCAGCTGTCTACACTGGCCCTTTTGCGCAAACGGGAGCAGCATAGTATTTCCGCAAAAAGCACTGATTTCATACAGTAGGAAGTCAGTGTTTTTGCAGAAATTCAAGTGGTCAGTGTAGACAGCTGGCAAGTTTTTGCGCAAAAGCGGCTGATTTTGCGGAAAAACTTGCCAGTCTAGACACAGCCCGAGAGAAGGTTGAATTCATTATAGTCAATCTTTTAGCACCCGATTTTGTGACATCAAAGTTGCATGTCCTCACTGTGTGCAAGTATTTGACACAGTCTGAAATAGCACATCCCCGGTAGGGTGGCTGCTGTTGTTTTTGAGAGCAATGCACCATGGGTAGCTATCCCACAGTTCTTGCACTTCTTTGCATTCTGGGTTATGCTCCCAGTGCACTCTATGACCAAAACTGTACAGGGGGTGGTCCTAGATACATGTCATCAGTGTTCCATAATGTACCTTTCTCCTCCTCCCACCCTTGAAAATAATGACGAACAGTCATTTTGCACCCTTTTTTCTGCTTATCCTTGCAGATGCCATAACAGCATAAGCCTGAAACCCATCATGGATCCCATTGAGCATCAGAGCATTATGGCAATCATATTAACCCTGCTGCCCCTTATGCTAGAGTATATTCAGGGTATGCTGGAACAAGGAAGAATCTGGGGAAACCATGAACATACTCCTCTGCAAAGCACTTAAGTGACTGGCAAATGGTGCCAGCATTTGATCCTCTGAACACAGTGAAACACTGGTTCTGGTTGTGAGACAAGCAGACTGGTGGGAACATAGTGATGCAGCTATGAGATGATCAGCAGTGGCTGCAAAACTTTCACATAAGTAAGGCCACTTTGATGAAAGTTTGTGAACTGTTTTCTCCAGGCCTGAAGCACAAGGATACCAGAAGTAGACCTGTTCTGACAGAGAAGCAAATGGCAATTGCCCTGTGGATGCTTGCAATGCCAGCCCTCTACTGGTCAGTTGGGAAGCAACTCAATAGGGGCTGTTATGATCCAAGTAGCCAAGGCAGGAGCTGATAGATCACAAGAGCTGTTTCACCAACATCAATGTGGGATGCTTAGGAAAGGTGCAGGACATACACTTCTTTAGGAACTAGGAATGTGAACATGTACCACGTACACAATTAACTGATGAGTCTGGGCAGGCAGCACTTCTGTATCAGAGGCAGCGGTGGGGAAGGTGGGAGCCCAGGTTGTGTGGTTGCTGGGCATGCCAGCTCCCACGGAGCCGCCTGTCTGACTAGGTTAGACCTCAGCAAAAGCAACATTCCCATTGTTGAGGTACCTGCTGTGTGCTACAAAATATGTGAAAATAAGGGGGAAGTTATATGGCAGATTGGGAAGGTGGTCAAGGCACAGTCCTTAGCCAGTAATTATGAGTAGCCAGACACCAAGGCAATAAGGAAAGCACAGCAAGGGGCACTGCAAGTCAGAGAGGCTTTGAAAAACAGCTGTAAGAAGGGCCACACAGCAATTTGAGTCATGCATATTGCTCTCAATGAGGTGTCTCAATTCAGTGTGTTCCCCTCTCCCTTCAACACAAGCACTAGAGACTGTTGTTCAGAAATCATATGGTTTTATTTAGGAAATACAGTAGGGATAGAAAAGGAGTCCAGGGCAGGAGCTTCGGGGAAGGGGCATAGTTCCCTGTATGGTGTGTGCAGAAAGAATTTAAGTCCCATCACCTCTTTAGCAGAGCCACACAGCAGCATGCCTACAGCCCTGCATTCCTTAAGTCCTATCTCCTGGGGGTGGAAAAAGGTAAGCTAGTGGTGGAGGTCTTGGTAGGGCATGGGGGCTGACCCAGGCAGCTCTCTGCTGTTTCCAGGGCTGGGGCCAGGGCTGTGTGATGGCCGCCTAGCTGCTCCTGGGGCTGGGATCATGGTGCAGCAGTCCCAGTGGAGACAGCCTGGGGAAGGGCTGAAGCTTGCAGTCAGGGCTACATGGTGGCTGCTCCCAGGCCAGGGCCGCATGTGTAGGTGTCTAGTGGGTCTTGCTCATGTACTGTGGGTCTAATAAATCACCATTTTTGACGTCAGGAAGGAATTTTCCTCCAGGTAATATTGGCAGAGACCCTAAGGTTTTCTCACCGTCATCTGCAGGATAGGGCACAGATCATTTGCTGCTCTGAACTAGAGAAAGGGTGAAATCTCTGTAGCTTGAAGTCTTTAAAACAAGAGTTGAGGACTTCAATAATGTAGCCAGAGGCATAGGGCTGTAGGCAAGCACATGAGATGGTGGTGTGCATATGCATTTGATTCTTTTTTTTGGAGGGTATGTCTACAACTGCAATTAAACGCATGGCTGGTTTATGCAGGCTTGGGCTAAGGGACTATTGCAGAATTCAGCTTGGTACCCAAGTTCTAGGACCCTGCAAGGTGGGAAAGTCTTAAGAGATCCTGCTGAAATCAGAACCTATATATCAATGGTTCTCAATTTTTCCAGACTAGCGTACCCCGATCAGGAGTCTGATTTGCCTCTTACCCTAAGTTTTGTCTTCCACTGTGTCTGCAACTGTGCCAGCTTCATATGGATACTTGATAGTTTCTCCACAAAGGGAAAAAAACCCCACGAGGTGGATTGCTATTTGTAGATGTAAATCCAAAAGCATTTGTAGATATAAATACAAAATTCCTTACAGACGTGACAATGTTTTATCCCAGTCATTTTCAATTCTTCTATTTTGTGTGGCCATTTTTGCTCCTATCAACTCTTCATTTAAAAAAATCTATCCATTTTTATATTGCAAATGCACATGACAACTTCAGTCTCATTAACATGCTTGTACGCATAAGTAAATTACACAGAATACACATCTATTGGAGTATATGTACTAGGGATGTTAGTAGCTAGTCGGCTAACCATTTAACTGATAAATGATTACTTATCGGTTAATGGTCCTGGTAAACCACACCCCTCCCTCTGCTTCCCCCACTTGCTCTGCATTTAAAACTTGGACCGGCAGGCTGGCTCAGTCCCAGACAACCAGTTTGAGTTTTCAATTAAGAACATGCAGGGGAAGATTGCCAGAGCAGCCTTTGTCCACAGGGAGCTTGGGCCCCCCACAGACAGGGGCTGCTGCCGCAGAGCAGCCTCTATCCACAGCGGGCCCAATTTCCCCTCGTGGACCAGCTTCCGCTTGTCACGCTGTGCTGCTGTCTCTGGTATAGAGACAGCAGCTAGGGATGTAACAGTATAGTCGAATATACTATATTCGAGCATTACAGTCAATAATGCTATTGACTATACACATTTAAATGCAGAACCACAGCAGGGGATCTACTCCCACTGTGGCTTTGCATTTAAAATGTAGCAGGAGCTGGGTGGGTGGGCAGGCAGGCAGCCTGGATTGCGCCGGCTCCAGGACCAAAATCGGTGTGGCTCTGCATTTAAAAGGCAGTAGGAGCCAGGCTGCCTACCCACCTGGCTCCTACTGCCTTTTAAAGGCAAAGGTGCAGCATGGTGCATGGTTTGATCCTGGACCTGGCACGAGCTGGGACTGAGTCAGGTTGCTTTCCCTTATTGACTAATCATGTGGTGGATTTTATTAAAAAAAAATCTATTGACTACACAGTTAGCAAATTATCTACTTAACATCCCTAGCAGCAGCACAGGGTGGCAGAAGGCTCCCCAGGAGTAGAGCCAGGAACAAACTGGCTGCTGGCCCCACCCCCAGGGGGCATTAAGTAACCATGTAGCTAAGAAATTTAGTGATTACACTATTATTAAAATAATCACTTTCTAACATCCTTAATATGCACACGCATTGTCTTACCATGTAAGGGTACATCTACACTGCAACGCTATTTCAGGATACCAAAGTATCCCAAAATAGCTATCCTTCATCTTCACAGCAAGCGCATTATTTCGGGCTTGCCATTCCAAAGTCCCTGTAAACCTTATTCTATAAGAAGTAAGGAATGTTTCAAAATAGTGCTTTATTTTGAAATTTGGTGTTGTGTAGACTGCATCAAATGACGAAATAAGCTATTTTGAAATAGCATCGAAATAAGATGCAATTTACGTAGCTCAAATTGCGTATCTTATTTTGAGTTACGGTGCAGTGTAGATGCACCCTAATATAGTATAGGGATATAAGCGACCAATTGACTACTCAATAGCAAATGCTTATCCAATAGTTGACTAGTGACTTGACTAGTTGTCCCCCATTGGCCATGCGCTCCCTGATTTTGAAACGGACAAGAGCTGGAGGGGGGTAATTGAGTCCGCCACTCGCCATGCTCCCTGTGACATTTCTGCCATTGAAATGTAGCAAGAGCCGGTAGGACTCTTGCTACATTTCAAAGGCAGAGGGGCCCTTATCAACTAATCAAATAGTAGATGCAAATTACATCTCTATTTGATTAGCTGATTAATCTAAATTTAATATAATAGAGAGCAGTATAAACAAGTTGCATGACATTTTAGTTTGTACTGACTGTGCTAGTGATTTTTATATAGCTTGTTGTAAAACTGGGCAAATATTTAGATGCGCTGATGTTGTCTGAGAACCAATATGTACCCACAAAGGTATGCATACCCCGGATGGAAACCACTGCTATACAGCACAATTAAACAACCTAGAAGGTAGTTGCAGGTGTTCAATTGCACTGTAGACATCCATTTTCACCATTCCTTGGGTCTCCATTTTACATCTCCTCTTTCATCATCATCTATATTGTTCCTTATTTTCTTCCCATCACCATTTAAGAAAGAACTTAGATCTTAAAAAGCGCTATTTTTACAGGGTTTGAAGATTAACTACTAAAATAAAACCTACAGCGAACAACTTCTTGGTGCCCGTTTACGATCCATGCGAAAGTGAACTAACCCCCCCTCTGCCTCATCGGTTGAAACGTGGAAGATCAGAAGAGTCCCTGCAAAGAGCTGGGTCAGAATCACCTCCGGGCTCCCTTCCCGGGCAGGGGCCTGGCGCGGCCACGCACCGCTCTGGTGCCCCGCAGCAAACCGCAACTCACGCGAAAAGAAGTCCGAGCTTTTCCTCCCACGCCGCTCATCTGAGTTTCCGAGAGCGCCGGGCTGCGCCCTTTACACCAGCGCAGCCACTGCCCGCCCCTGATAAGCCGCGAGGCCCGAGAGCTGAGCCTGGCACTGCCCAACGCCTCGCCGCATCTCTCCTCAGGCTCCGCCGGGAGCCTGCCCGACCCCGGCCGCCCTGCAGCAGCGGACGAGGGGGGAGGGGAAACGATGACTGCGGCGGGCAGGCTCGCTCCGCATAACGGCCTCAGCCCGGGGTTAAGTGAGAATATGCAAATTAGCTCGGGGCAAACTGTTGGCCTAGGAACGAGGCCGCATCTACAAGCGCGTGCTCTCCCCCTCACCAGCAGTACCCCCGACTCCTTCCCAGGGTCACTCACCCACTTCCCCTCCCCAGCCCGGAAGGAGTTGTGTGGCTTGCCCCGGAAGTTGTCCCGGGCACAGTCCGGCCCAGAGCGAGGCCCTGCTGCTGCCGCTATCGAGAGTTGCAGTTGTTCCTGGGGGTGGAAGGACCCAGCGCCGCGGTCTCCTGGTCCCCCGGCGGCTCGGCGCGGCCCCATCCCTGCCGGTGTCGCGGCCGGTCCTGGGCTTATGGAGAATGTAAGTGCTGGGCAGCGTCCGGCCCGGCCCCTTTCTGGGGGTGTCCGCAGCTGGTTTCTGGGGGCGGGGGGCGCAGCGTCCCGGGGCCTGGTCCGGCTCGGCTCTTCTGGAGCCAGCGGGAGAGTCTTGGGCTCCGAGAGCTTCCACTCTCTATTGGTCCTGTCTTGGGTGGCCCTAGGGAAGAGATGTGCGGAGCGGGGGACGTGCTCCTGTCACTGCGGGCAGGGGGAGCTGGTGGGACCTTGTATTTGGGGGTCGGGCTTGGGGCTGGAGAGCACCGCCCTGCGGGAATTAGAGGTGAGGAGTGAAGTTAGGTTTGCGAGAGGAGGAGCGCCTAATCTGCTATTGCGTGTGTTACTAGTTGGGATGGGATGCTGTGCGTCTGAGAATTTTTTTAAGTGAGTCCTGAAAGCTGTCATGAGTTTGGGTTTGCTGGAGGCAGCTCCTATGTGGTGTGATCTCTGGATTTGATGACCATTTATATTCACCAGTTGATTTGCCTGTTTGGTCAACCTCATCCCGTGGGTCTGGCCAAGCACTTGCTTGCCTATGTACCTATTACTGCTTCTGAAATGTGCATTTTAGGACCAGTACATTAGTTATTGCATGTTTCTGATTGTGGTGTTTTTAATCCAGGATACTCAGTGGACCTGCAACTTTTAAATGATTGGTCTTGAGAACAAAACTAATTCTGAACTCAGCTGGATTGATGAGTTAGTGACAAAATAGCAAAATTATATGATAGATGCAGGTAGGGAGGGGATTCTGAAAATGTTCCCAACAATGATCGCCTGTGAGTGAAAATGTGAAAAGGTATACCTAATTGAATATATTTCAAGTAGAAAATTCCCTTTTTGTAATCTACTAGGATTAGTTTGCTGGGGATTGGTTTCAGAAAGTTAAACAGAGCAAATGGGTGCCTCATATCTTGATGAATTATAGTAGACCATCAGGTGTGCTATGGCTAAGGTTTAGACCAACTTTTTCTTTAAATCAGTTCTGACTTGATTCACTTTTGTAATTTGTTAAGTGCTGTGTCTGAAATGCTGAGTTTTAACCTCTTGAGAAATGGCTTGGCTAATTTTAATCCTTCCTTTCATTGGAATCCATAGAAATTGATTATCCTATTCAACTATCACTTAGAATTATATTTGGCACTTAATCATAGAATAATATACTTTTCAACTGTAGGTTAATAGTGGGAAGAATTTGGATTTGACATTTTCTCTGGTGTGACCACAATGTTTTGTAGTAGTGGTTTTCTTTGATTTTTATCTCCTAATGACTTTTGTGAATATGCTCTTCCAAAACTTCTTAAGTCTCTTGACTGAATGCTGATATAGAAGTGATATTTAGCTTAATGTGCATATAGCTTTTTTCCTGAGTGACATATTTTGATTTTAAATATCCTTAAAATATTGCCATGGTACATTAAAATCCTGTTTTTATGATCTGATGATTACTATGTAGTCATTTTTTCTTTGTGAGAGATGATGAGCTGTACACATTATTACATGTTTTTGTGGTGGTTTGAGATGCTCTGGTATAAAGAAATGTGAGTTCAGATCCAATACCTGCCCTGTATTCTTACTGAAATCATCAGGAATTATGCAGTTTGACTCTCTCTATTTTCCTTAGTTGAATACTGCACTGAAAACATACAGCGCTTTATACATATATTGACTTTTGTTTAAAAGGAAATTACTGCTTCAATGCTAAAATTAATAGATTTCATTCCCTTCCTTATTTGGCTCTTAATTTGGATGTCACTCCTTAACTATCGCTTTTGCAGATCCAGACTAACACTGCTACCCCTCTGATACTCCTTAACTAGCAACCCCTTAGTTCATATGATTGTGTTAAGAAAAGTTGAAAACACTTATTGTAATAACATTCTTACAAATATATTTATTTAGCTAAACTTCTTCTCATTATGTTTCCTTATTTTCACATTCATTGTTTAATTTAAACACAGTGGTCAATTTAGTTGTTTAAGATTATACTGCCGTCTTTCTATTGACCATCTCTTTGTAAGGTCATCAAGACTGTAGATTTGAAATAAGGGTGGTGGGAAGAAGTTTAATTTAGTTTTACCTGAAAATTTTCTGCGTTTGGTAGAATTATGTATCCTTTTAAAAAAGGACAGCCTCATCCTTCCCAGGGTCATCCTTCTGCACAGCTGCCGCAGTTACTACTTTGAGACC
This sequence comes from Apalone spinifera, assembly GCA_030068395.1. NCBI lineage: Eukaryota > Metazoa > Chordata > Testudines > Trionychidae > Apalone > Apalone spinifera. The sequence continues at coordinate 57,869,785 of CM057845.1, forward strand.
AAAAGTAATACAGTACTAAGACTGATAAGTGACAAATAACAGTGTCATCTGACATACATAGATAGCGAGAGGATTTTCAAGATGTACCCAAAAGTAATCCTGAATGTACACGTGTATGAAAAGATACCTAACAGAAATTTATTCGTGGTGTCAAATTTTCTTTGTCAGTCTTTAAATAATTCTTCCTTCTTTTGACTATGTTCAGCTACCTCATTTCTTTGTCTTTGTCTACTGACGATTCATGTTTGCCATTTTTATTTTAATATTAAATTAACTCTAAAAATTACATGCCAGTCCTATGCATTGGCAATAATTTTTTATCAGGAAAAATAAAATATTTGATAATTAACGTATATTAAAATGTGTGTGTGATCTGTCCTGCTACATGCGTGCTTAATTTTACACATTAATTACTTTGTAGTTAATCAGGCTATTTGCATATGTGAAATGAAGAATGTAAATTTGAAAGAAATTGTTTGATTGAACTGATGTGATTATACATGTTTGTGTTCTGTACTGTTAGTTCTCAGTCAGTATACTACCTGGAAACTATACCTTACTGAATCTGATGCTCTAAAAATAAGTTACTTTTTGTAACATTTAATCTTGCCGTATATATTCATTACTTTCATTCAGTATTCTTAGAGGCTTCATTGCGGTTCCTAACTAAATTATAATACAATTGCATTAATGTTCATGATGAGTTCAGTGCAAAACTTGTTGAAATCAGTGCATTCTCATTGACTGTGGGAAGCTATGGGTCAAGTCCATTAGTTTAGAAAAGGCGGCTCTTAAAATAGTGGATGAAAATTATGCCTGATTAAAGAGGCCACTTAACAAAATACTTCAACTCCAAATTAAAACTTATATGGGATTTTTTTGAAGTGGGCATACATGGCATGTAGGGCTTTGTGTGGCTGTTCACTATGTTAAAAAACTGCAGTCAATTTGAGCTGTGACTCTTTAGCTCTCTGTTAGAGTATAATTGTTAAACCAGCACTTATGCTATTGCTAATTTCATTCTCCAAGTTGAATAAAATGAAAAACAACACCATGAAGTTGGTCAGTTTGTAGATGATTTTATTTTCTGGGTTTTGCACACCAGCAGTTGTTCTGAAGTTTCCAAATATTTACAACGCTTAACATGTAATTTAATTTTTTTTATTTTTCAGCTTGTGTTGGGTTTTGGTAAACTTTTTTGCAACATTTGACTGAAAAATACTACAGTAAACTTCAGATAATACGGCACCCTTAGGACCCAGGGGGTGCCAGATTATCAGATATGCCCGACTATCAGAAGGGGGGACTATGAGGGGTCTAGGGTGATGTGTGTGGGGGATGCAACCCCAGACTCCTCATAGCCCCTCCGTTCTGATTGTCCGGCTCTGTCCCAGGCGTCCCTGATTCAGCCGCTGCTGGTCAGTTTCA
>CM057845.1:57871312-57888080 GCA_030068395.1 Apalone spinifera
ATCGGGGAAGCTGGGGGCAGAGCAGCTCCAATGGTCCGGCTGCCCGGAGCACTTGTGGGTTCCTGATAGTGCTGGACCATCAGGGGCGCCGGGCGGATGGAGTTTTACTGTACATCTCTTTAACTCTGGAGTGACAAATACTCATTTGTCTTGGAGTTGCATAATTGCATGTCAATTATGGTTCATGGTCTGGGACACGAATAGAGGACTTAAGACTCCTCTAAATCCATAGCAGTTTGACATTCATGTCATTAGGAATTTTGCAATGAGATCAAGGATCTTTGTGTAGTAACTAAATGTAGGTATTCGTCATTTATTGTCACATTCAGTGGGAAAAATATGCTCCCCACTTTTGAGCCACTCTTATTCCTGCCCTCTGCTTCTTTCTCCCAATATCCTGTCTTTATCTTCCCAGTATGTTTTCTCTGTTCTTCTCTCTGCATTTCCTTACCTGAAGCAACCCCCAGTTCCCACATTCTTGTAAGCTTCTCTCTTCCCCATTATCCGTGAAAATGATCAGCTGTAAAATAGTGGATTTTGACACCGAAATGTTGTCACTGGATTTTAAATCTGAGACATTCTGTTTCCTCTGTGAGTTTAATAGAAAGAAGGGGAGGTCATGTTCCTCAGTCACTGGTTCCAGCTGTATGCCAATGCAGACATCCCTCACTGCAACAGTTTAACTCAGTTCATATTCAGACTCCTCTTCTTCTTTTGAATCTATTTTTTAAAGAAGAAAGCTGAAATTCTACATGGTATGAACATGTCCTTCGGGAAACATAAATACATCAAGCAGATCATATCCATATTTGACACTCCAGTTTTCATTAGTTTAACTGAGTAACTCTTGGTGGTGAGGTTAGATTTCGATGGACAAATCTATTGAATATATGCATGTTCTCAAAGACATGAAGTATTACACCATCCTTATCTCCCAAATTTAATAAGTATAAGGTGACCTCTTTGGTGTGTTTTACATTTGCTGTAATTTTCTATGTATTTACATTAGTATGATTTATATTTTGGCAGTGATCATTCATAATTCAAATAGGCTTCTAAACCAATGAGTCTGACTCTTAGTTTAGCATTTATGAAGGATGCAGCAGTGAATTAAAATGTCTGCCAAGAAAATGGTAAGACTCTGCAATAAGTGATAAAGTGGTGGATTTGGTGTATGCGCGCTCAGTAAAATTGATCACATTTACATTTCAGCCACATTATTTTCAAGGTGTCCTTTATGTTTATTTGAAACTTTTCCTTGCATGAGCAGTGACTGTTTTCTTAAGCCACTTGAAGTTTCAGTCGTGCTTTCTGAAATGAATAAACTTTTTTATCACCTTAACTCTTTCACACACACAGAAATGTGGTAGTTAACAATGGTCAAATTTCTCAGTGTCTAGAGAGGTTAATATTCTGACTTATGGGAGTTGCAAGACAGTAGCTTTAAACCTTTCCACAATAAAAAATATTTAAGGGGAATGGATTTTAAACTTTCTGTTAACATACTCTTTCTGTAGTAATCAGTGTATACAAACTCCTCTTTATGCTTGGATCTGTGATGTATTCTCTGGCATACTACCATTTTTGTTCTTACCACTTCACTGCCTCTAGCTGAGTTGGAAAACATGTGGTTACTTAAGACCGTTTCCAGTGTTATATCTTTTGTTGCTAACTCTCATGATTTTTTTTATGTTTTTCTTAAAGCTCCAGCTCCTGGAGGGATGGGATTACATGAAAAATTCAGCTTTCACTTTAAAAAAGTTTCTAGTTGTCATGGTTGGAGAGAAGAGTTGAAAACATGAATGCTAATGACTCAAAAACTGAAGGGTAAATAAAAAGAACCCTCCATTTTTTTTAATCTCATTTTAAGCAACTCTCGTGGTTGGTTTGGGGGTTCATGATTTTTGCATGCTTGGCCTTGACAATGTTGTGTCTACACGCTGCTTGTTGAGGACAGTTGTGCTTCCACATCACACGTTGTGACCAACTGCTTCCTTTCTGTCCAGGACATGACATATATTACCCACACACTTTGGCCTTTACCCAAGGAGATGTCAGCTCCATGAGCAAGGTTCAATACTTAGAGCAGAGAATTGGGAGTCAAGACTTGGGTTTTGTTCCCATGTGTCACTGATTTGTCTTGTCATTGGTCCCTTACACCTTTCTGTGCCTGATTCCCAATCTGCAAAATAGTGGGGGAACTCACCTTTATAGAACTTTGAGTTCTTTTGTGCACTACAGAGTGGTGATGGCAGCGCTGCAAAATATTGTAGCATCACAATTAGTTTCTCTAAGTTGTTTCCTGTAATTTGGAGCAAATTTTTGGTAGGAGTCTGAAGTTGCATTAATATTCCCTTCTAGTTACTCAAATAACAGTGTGCTTTTAAGATACGGATGTCTAGTTTGTGTGGAAACAGTCCTATTACAGTACAGCTTTACAGGGGGAGGGGAGAAGAGGGAAATCAAGGTTTCAAGTATGGTTTTAGGCTTTATCTACTTCTCTTTCCATGTAGTAAGTCGAAGAGGAAATATTCTCTACTTGCAGTTTGGATGTAAAGCTCGTTTTTAAAACTTACTTTTCAGTAAGCATTTGGCTTTTTTCAGGTATTCAGATTTCTTTCTGTGTAAATTTGATTTTGTCTTCTGTATTCAAGAAAATGTGTACTTCAAAGCCACTACTTTTTTAAAAAGTATCTTTACCTGGAATAAAAAACCAACGACTGTACTATGTGATAGTTGGCGTGTTTGTAATATTGCAAGTTTTTTGGATGACTACTCAAATTCAGGAGAGGTTTGATCATTACATTCTTAGTTCTAAGAGAAGACCTTCTTTTCCTTGACTCCTCTCCATTGGTTTTTCTTCATGGTGGTATTGGTATTGGCAGAGCTGAGATACTGCTGCAGTCATTCATACAGAGGATGACGGTTAGTGTAAATCACTGATCCATTACTGTGTGCTGCCTCAGTGGTGAAAAGTTGCTGTAATTTCCTGCCTCTCTTTCAAGGAGAAAATGTACCCTGTATCCTGGTATGCTGGTAGCTGGAATTCTGTAGTTTGCAACAGTTAGCTTTTTAAATTGTCTTCAGAGCTGGAATTGAAATTGCATTGCCTTGCAAATAATTCTGGTGATTACCATGGTGTGATCAACAAACTGTTATATCACATGACTTATTTGCGGAGTTTCTCATCCTTGATTGATCCTATCATTGCAAACTCTATTTTTCAGGCAAACTGGTCAGTAAATACTTTTGGGGGGAGAGACCATGCCTTCCCACATGTTTTCAGTCCAAAGTAGGACAACATTGTGTTAGATGCAGTACAAACATTTTAGCATTACTGCTATGCAATTGCTAATAATGGTCATAATGAATTCCTTAAACAGTTTGATGATTGTAGTCAAATGTTAAAAGAAGGATGTCAGTAATCAATAAAATACTAGTTAAGACAGTTGCATTTTCACCTTTGTGCTTAATGTAGTTGACAACATTTCCTTAATTTTACAAGCATTCCTTGTATGGAATGGCTTTATTACCTCATTTTTGTGGAGTAAATTAGTGTTCTAAAGGAAATCTTCAGTGTGATGGAGAGTTGGCTGGTTTTTCTATGTTTTTAGAAATTATTGACATCTTTGCCCCATGTAGAGACATTAAAGCAATAATTTTTAAGAGGAACTCCCACTATACTTCACAGAAATGCAAACTATAGTTTTATATATAAATGGTTTCAAGTGAAGAATGAATGATCTAGTGTTTTCTATATTCCAGTTCAGTACAAATGAATCTTACGCTGAGCTTACTTGAAATGACAGCAGTAGCTCTTTATTTAATTGCAGAGCAGAGCAAAACAGAGCTGACTATACAGCAGTTGTCTTTCAGACATGTCTAAATTTTTCAGTCTATTTATGACTATCAACAAACACTTTGTACATAGTTTTACCATGCGTTGAATGCTTCTATTTTCCTTTAATTTAGCTTAAAACTAGTAATGGAATTCCTGAGGTTTTGAAAGGAATAGTTCTTGGCAAGCCTAGAGTTTTGAAAGCAAAGGCAAACTAAGATACCAAGCAACATAGTGTGGACTAGGGCTACTTCAGAGAAGAATGTTAAAATTCTTCTGACATTTTAGAGTCAGTCATATTTATATTAAAACACTTTTTAAAAAATAAGTGTTTAAAAGAGAAAATGTAAATATTATAATTGTTTTAAAAACAAATCCTCTAGCTCTTGTCAGTGTCACTTTGGTGTTAGATCTTTTCAGCCAACCATTAAGGCTACAGAGTATTTCACACTTTTGAGATTTTTCTATGATAGACTATATCAGGGCTACTCAACTTTGGAAGCCCCGGGGGCCACAATGACCCTCACATCACATGCTGAGGGCTGCAACTTTATTGTGGTTGCATGTACAGGCAAATATATATGCAAATAGCTTCTTTCACACTGACGGATATGAATACTAAGATTAAGGCAGGACTACCCAACACGCAGGCCCCATTTAAGTCCTGCTGATATTAATAAAATTCAATATTTACCCGATTTCCACCCATATGACAGCACTCTTAATGAGTAATGACAGTCCAGGTATTTAACTACTAAAACGCATAGCAACAGAAGACCATTATATTGACTTGCCATTATGGAGCGTGTTCCCAGTGGAGGCCATGTTCATAGGATCCCACTTGTGGGCCATATGTTGAGCCCTGTGTAAACCCAATCCACACCGCGGGCCACAAACAAACAGCTTCGTGCCGTGTATTGAGTAGCCCTGGACTATATTAAATATTATTTCAAATATTGATTCACAGATGACATGCAATAGATTAAATAAATAATTACATTGTTTTTAAGTTACAGAAAAACTAGTAACTGAAAAACAAATCTAAACCACCTCAGTAGCATGAACTGTACAACTACTAACCAGTGAAATACTCCAGTCCAAAATGTATTGAAAACAGTTTAAATGCATTCAGTTTGTGAAGATTAGGGCCAGGAAACATTTCAGTGGGGGAGAAACCACTAACTGTCCCTCTTTCCACTACTTCATGCACCATTTACACCTTCAGCAGTGGTATTGTTGCCCACTGCAGCCATCATCCTTAGTCTTCCTTCCTTCCATACACCTCAAAAGACTAGAATTTCTATGAATTGCTTATGCAGTAGTGGGGTGCTTTTTTTTTTTTTTTTTTTTTTTTTTTTGTGACTGCATCTTAGCTTCAGACCCTGATTTGTGTCTTAAGTCTAGCCTTCCATTCTAGTCGTAAGATGACAGCAAGAAATCAAGCAATAATGTGGCCTAACCCGGATTCCTCTTTTCATCCAATTTCTGCTCATTCCCTCGTCATTCTCAGTTACTGCTGACAAATACCACCATCCTCTGTGTTAGTTGGTCCAATAACCTTGGAGTGGACTTTGGTTACATCCTCTCCCTGGTTCTTCACATCCATGTTTTGTTCAAATACAGCTGCGTCTTTCTCCAAAATGTTTCCAATATGAGTCAGTTTCTTATCTTCATTGCTTAAATTCTCTTTCAGACCTTTCAGTGAAGCTCACACTGAAAATGTCAAGGTCAGCACAGGCTGCAAAAATGAGAAGAGTCTTCCAAAAGTCATGGCTAACACTGTAGTTAAATTATTAATCTATCACAAACTGAGCTTCTGATCCCCCACAATGGTTATGAAGAAGCTTACAAAAAAGGCCACAACAGCCCCCATTATTGCTATCCAGTGTCTAGCTCCCAAACAGCAAATAGGTCCAGTAAAGTGAGAAGTTATTTAAAACTCTAGTCAGTACACAAATGTTCTGGTCCCCAAAGGACCAACTACATTACTAGATCACTAGTTTGGATCTTACCTAAAATACCATGTTGCTAGCTAATCCTTTAGTATCTAAAACTAAGGGTTTGATTATAAGGAAAAGTGAAGATACTTGTTAAATGGTCAACATAATGACATACATACATAGATTCTGAAGTCAGATCAAGTTCTTAGTAGCATTGACGAGTTTGCTGTTTTTGTCAAGTCCCTCTGGAACACATCCAAAGTTTGGATGGGTCTGTTATTCCTTTCTTCATAGCTTCAATTTGTAGAGAAGTTTCTCTAGAGGTCAGAAGCAGGATTCAAGACAAACTAGAGAAGATGCATCTGCCATTTTATATCCTTTGCTTTGTGGCTTGTGCATCTTTCCACTGTCCCACAAGCTCACAGCATGAGAACATGGAAAAGCACTTGGAGTCCTCTGTCCACAGGCATGCCCCTCATTATCCTACAGACTCTCAGATGTAGTCCTGGCTTCTCTCAGTGGATTCATTGTACAGCTGATTGCCTTTGATGGGCCATTAAGCAGGCTGGATAGTGCTGATGCCAATCTGTTTTGGTGCATCACCCAGATACTGAGCAAAAGTTTGAGATCAATATATCTCACACATTTATATCTCACACATGATATACAGATAATACATACATACATACAAACAAGCATATCATATTAAGCAAATAACTTTTCCACTGATATCTTTCATGTCATATCTTGTAAGATTCACTGCAATTTCGTAATATTGGAATCCATAATATTGTAAAAGGTAACCCATATTTCATACAGTGTTTCACCTTATTACTACCCTGACTACTGTAAGAGTCTTTTCCCCAGTCTTTGTAACATCCATATTACTACAGTCCTACAGAGAAAAGATGCTAAGAATTACTTCAGTAGTTGTTAGGTCCTCCACGTCTACTGCATCAAGTTAGAGCTCTTTGTCTTTACCTTGAAAGTATTGTTTAATTCTTATCCTCCCTACTTCTCTGCCCTTGCCCTTTTTGTGTATACATCCAATCCCTCTCCTCTGCCATTTGTCTCACTGTTTCTTCCACTTTCATGCCACATACCATACCTTCAGAACAGGGTCTTTTGCTTAATATGTGTTACAAAGCACTTATCATAGGGAACTAGTTCGAGGATTATTAAACACTAATTAATATAAGTGTTAGGTGGGGAGCTACTGCAGGGCCCCACTGGTTAACCTTAACCCATAAACTTCACCTGTTAAGGGTGAGGCTCACTGGTTAAACCTTCACATCCCTAATGACAACACCATACAATAAAGGTCTTGTGGGCGGGGAAGATTGCTTTTGATAGCCATAAGTAAATATTGACGGAATGCAGATGTTGATTTCTTGGAAGTGGTCAGTCTCTTTGAAGTACTTTTGAGCCCATGGTGTATGATCTGGTGAGAGAAGAAAATATAGTAGGCTGTCATCACTAATCTGCTGTGAAAATGACCAAAATATTTGTTTAAAACTTTAACAGAATTAATATTAAGCAGGTTGTCTTTAAAATGGTCTTACTGCAGAATTAATGAGGGAAATAATTTTTTGAAATTGGGAAGGCCAAGTGGATATTTTGGTCACATGCAGTGTTGCCAACTTCATGATTTCATTACAAGTCTTGTAATATTTGGTGTGTTTTCTTAAATCTCTGAGCTCTTGGAGCTAAGTGAGTATGTTTAACTCTTTTTTGTATCTGTCTTTTAAAGTCTCTAGCCCTCAAATTTATGGAGAAGAGCTTGAACATGAACCTAAAAGCAAATAAAAGCTTCAGAATTTTTTTTTAAAGATTTAAATCTATTCCAATTTTTGCAGTTATTGAAGCCTGAAGAGTTTAAGGCATTCATGTTTCAAATGTTTGTAGCTCACTGATAGTGAAAAGATGAATTTACTGTTAATATCTCAACTATGTTAACTTACATCTGTCAGCTGAAACATAGTTACTAGGAATGTTAAAAACGTTTATTTTTGTAAACATGTAACCTTCTCCCCTGGATTGATATCTCTAATAGTTACATTTCTAAACTAATTTTTGAATCAGTTTGGTTGCCTGTATGGTAGGAGGTCAAAGGGTTAGAAACAAGAACTACCGGTACTTTAAAATAAAATTAAAGACTGTTAAAGGTCCTTTGTTCATGGGGTTATAAATAAGAGGCAAATGCTACAAAAGTTAGCCCATCGGTAGTTTTTGACCATGTCTTCATTGCCTCTTCCTTCAGGAATTTTCATCTTGTTGGCATTCTGATTGGTTGGCGGTGAGATTCATCATCATATCTAACAATCTTACTACTATTGTTTCTACCACGCACAATTTGTAGAATTTTATAACTTAAAGCAATGGTTCTTAACCTGGGGTGCATGCACCCCCTGTGGGTGCAAGATGCCCTTTCAGGGGGTGCGAGACATGCCAGATTTTTATGCTATATCTTAGGTTAAAGAACTGACTTACTTCATCTATTTTTAATAAGGGGTGCGAGAACATATTTTGAGAACCAAAGGAGTGCAGTCTGCAGTAAGGTTAAGAACCACTCACTTAAAGGGATAGATCCACATCTGCTCTTTTGGCCCTAAGTGTTTGCCTTTTGGATGCTTAAAACCTTAAATCTGGGGTGGGGAATCTTTTTGAGTTGGGGACTGCTGACCCACAGAAAAATCAGTTGAGGGCTGCACACAAGTGAGAAGCACAATGCCCTCACTAACATAGCCCCCAACTAAGAAGGAGAAAAGGGGAATGTGCATATACATTCCCCTTGCACACCAGAACTAGGCGGGCCCAGGCTAGTATATTTTGTGTGCTCTAGCCCCCCATGGTGGGGGCAGCGGTGCGGCTGGAATTCCAGCACGGGCTCCCCAATGCTGAGAGGGAGCCCCAAGTTTCGGGACCGGATCTAGGCAAGCCAGGGGCCACATCGAGCCCCAGGGCCTTACGTTCCCCACCTTGCTTTAATCAGTTAGGATGGCACTTAAGATCTTAACTTTTTATGGTGCAGAATTTAGACTAGACACTGGTTTGGGAGTTTCCAGATAATATATTGCAAAACTATAAGACATTGGTAATTTGAATTTTAGTTTTCTTAGTACAGGTTGAACCTCTCTAGTCCAACACTCTCTGGCCCAGCAATATCCGTGGTCTGGCATGATTTTTGTTAGTTGGATGTCCACTTACCATGAGCATGGCCAAGTTTCCTGCGGGTCCATAAAGTTTGTTTATAGCCACCAATCCTGGCTCTGTGTTCTCTGATGTTAGGTAGTTCTGATTTACCTCTAAATTGTTTTTAATTGCTCAGTAAGCAGTGGAAGTGTTGGTAATGCTGCTAGACAATATTGATCTATGGTTTGACAAATTCTCTCGTTCAGCACCAGTCAGATCCCAGGGGTGCTGGACTAGAGAAGTTCAACCTACATGCACAAAACATGATCAAAACAATCTGATTGGATTAATATGGTAAACTGAATGGTCCTCATCAACCTACACAATACTCATTTTGGTACAGTGGATTATAGCTAAAACAAGTAATTATTCTCTGCTTTAAATTTTTAAAAAGTATTTTATCAGGCATGGCTAACGTAAGAGTGTGCCAGCTTTTAGTTCTTTAAGGGACTTGGCCATAATAAAGGATTGCAGCTTTTCTTTCACAGTGTGTTTGGTTTTTGTTTTGCTTTCCCCCTAAAAGTTATGATGCCCCAGTTCCTGCCCCTCCCCACCCCCTGTAGATAGGGCTTTTGTGGGACAGATAACACTGTATTAGTGTTATTCATTAATGAGAGGAACTGAGGTATAGAGACTTCTCATCTTAAATAATTGTGATTTTTAAGTTGGAATTTCAAAGTGATAGTGATGTTTGGGTCTCGCTAGGCCGTGGCTTAGGGTATTTGCGGGTCCCACTTCTGGAATGAGTTGTTGCATTGCCCATTTCTGTACCAAACCTGTATGTCGTGGGTAACCTGAACTTGGCAGGTATTCTATACTGTTTAATACTAAATAAGGAACGTAGTTGAATTAAAACTGGGGATCGACAAGGACAGGATACATTTATGCTAACAAGTGGGATCACGTTAACCAGCTTGTTTTCCCTTCTGTATGTTATAATATAAAGTGCTCTTCTGTTAATTATATAAGGTGAATGGATAAAATGAGAACTGGCTTTTTTAGTGAAGTAAGATTAGAACTGAAATGTTAAGTCCTAGGTATAAGTTGTTAAAATTCTAATGAATGCAATAGTTTACGTATAAATCAAGTAGTTCTTGCCTTCATTAAGAATGTCTTCTGCTTCATGGAAATTCTGAAAGTTATTTTTGTTCCCTTTGCTATATTTTTAGGTGCTAATCTTATAAAAACATGATAGATGAAGTCCCCGCGGAGTGCTGTAATGTTTGACAACCATATACAGTTGCATAGTTCTTTTCTTAAAATAAGTCAACATTTTATTATAAAACCTGTGCTTTCTTCTTCATGCCAGAAAAATCTAGAGAGGGATGTTCATATTTTTACTTGCAGTCTCAAATATTTTATGTAAAAGCGTGTGGCTTTTTTTTTTCAGAGATATGCGTAATTCTAGTTATGACAGATAATTCAGTCTTACGTAGATTTATACATAAAATTGAGGCAAAAGAGGAGGCAATTTACTATAATTTAGGTGACAAATTATATACTGTTTTCTTGAAAATGCCAATAGTTAACTGTATTTTTTTTTCTGTAAAACGGATTTTCAACTTTCTCTGCTTCATCGTATGGGTGCATTCAGGTTTAAATAAATTCAACTATTCCATTACAAGAGCATACAAATGCTAGTCATTCAAAATGTCAAAATTTGGATGCAACCCAGGAGCTGAAAAGAATGTAAGCTTTCATGTATTGAAAGATATTAAGCCTTCCTAGCAGAGGGGGATAAGTGAGATACTGTATTTGAGGTTATTTAAACAGTTAGGCTTTAGAGTTATGTGCCAAATGTATTTCTCAAGTGTATTGCATACTGTACCAATTAAAGAAATATAGCTGCAAAGCCATTTGGTGGTATTGATTTTTTTTCTTGAGTTTTTAAGATTTACCATGGAAACATAGCAGAATACTTTGAAAAAATCATGGAACATTAAAAACTAGCAATTTATGGTGAAAAGCTGGAGTATTTCTGTGTTTCTGCCACTAACGGTAAACATTCTGAGCTGTCGGTCAGAGTGCTTTGAAAATGCACTGTTACTTTATTTGATATGAATTAAGGATGTTAAGTAGCATGTCATTAGTTGATAGGGCAGAGCTGCCCCTTTGAAATGCTGGGACTCCCTGGCTAACCTCGGGCTCCACGCGGTGCTGCTGCTTTGAAATGCCCTGGTGGCATTTCAAAGGGGCAGTGCCGCACAGCTGATCCTGGGCTCCATGCAGCGCTGCTACTTTGAAGTACCCTCCTCTCCTTCCCCCCCCCCCCCCCCCCCCCCCCCCCCCCATCTGATAGAGGCAGCAAGGGTGCAGGGAGTAACTAATCCTTAACATCCCTAATATCAATCAAATCCAGCACCAAAGAAAGAATAGATTTTTTTTGTCAGATTTCCTTCCATTATGAACACTCTATTTGAGGTAGCTGGACACATATGAGACTTCAAATTATAAAGTGACCATATTTAACATAGTGACATTTAGGAAGATTATAGTAATGGAAGGAACCAGATGTCCTCTTTTCTTCATGAACCTACAGTTGCTGTAAATAAAACAATAGCAAAGACTATTACAGGTCACAAAGCACCACTGGCCGGGCCGTGTGGCTGCTGCCAGATCTGGAACCAGGGCCATGGTGAGGCTGCCCCAGTAGGGACAGCCTCACTGCCGCAGCACAGGCATGGCCTGGCAGAGTGCCACAGTCTGGCAAGCGGGGGTTCGCAGCCTGCCATCGGTCTGCGGTCCAATAGCTGGGAAGCGTTGTTCTGACACGGAGCAGATATTGGTAATCTCAAGAGTTTTTGCTCAGCTTCATTCTCAGAGCCCCAGCAAGGGTGGATTTGATTTAAATTACTAGTCAGGAAGACTCAATTTAATAATGGTTTTCTACATAAAAGTGCATTCTTGTTGGTTGTTATAACCTTAATACATATTCTTTACAACTCAGAGATGTAGGTGTCATTTTTAAAAGGTTCACACTATATGTTTTTAAACAGTGATTTGTTTTGAAAACTCTTCAGATCAGTTTTACAGCTATATCAGAAAATGAATGATTGTTTGGCAATTTCATTTACCAAAGGTAAGTCAAGCAGATATTTATGAAGTTATTCAGAGGTGAAACTATCTCTAGTTCAACAGATTAATCATTAATATTTGGAGGATTTTCTTGCTATGTTGTATTAGGAGGAGAACATCAGAAGACATTGAAATTATTTTATTTAACTAAACAAAAATGTTATGTATTCTCGATTATTTTCCCCCCCTCGAGCAAACATATCAATTTTTTTATAATTAATATAAAAAAACCCAAGTATATGAATTTTTGAGTTTAGTTACACATTTGAGCTTTTTAAAATAAAATTTTTGTTAACATTTAACTAAAATAGTTAAATGAAATATTAAAAAGAACCACAAAAATTACATTGACCTGTCAGCTCAGTCAATATGAGAAACTTAAAATATTGGCTTCTGCAGCTAACTCAGTCATCTTCACCTTCATTTTCTTGTTTGTTCATAATCTGGAAAAGAGAAACAAGCTGTCCTGCTTGTTCAGGTCCCAAACAATTTCTTAATTTGGAATGAATTAGTTGAAAGGAAAAAAATATTTTTTTCTACACTGGCAGAAGAAGCTACTGCTGTTAAGTGAATCTAAGTGCTTAAGTGCCTTCTATCTGTTCACTGGTATGACTTTCTTTAAAACATCATCAGCAAACATTTCTTGAATGGTTCACCCTCAGCTTTGAAGTTTATTTTAGTTGCCATTATGGAGGGATGATTGCTGGATGCCATGTTACAGCCAACTCCTCTTCTTCAGCAGTTAAATTTTGACCTAGTACTGAGTTTTGAGAATTTTTTTATCACAAATGCATCAAAAATGTTAGTACCATAGAGTAACAACTATATTTTTTGTTCAAAGATGAGAATTCAAGAATACAGTAATTCCTCACTTAACACGGTAGATAGGTTTCAGAAATTGATCGTGTTAAGTGAAAACGTGTTATGTGGGGTCAATTTTCCCATTGAAAATAATGGAAAAGGTAGGGGTTGCATTTCATGCTGTGGTGAATGGGGAAACCCAGCCGCCGGCCTGCAAGTTGGGTCTGAGGAGAAGGAGCAAGGTGTCTGGCGAGAGGGGGTCGCCAGGGAACGGTGTGGCAAACTCTCCGCCACTTTGCAGGGAGGCAGGGGAAGCCCTGCGCAGCCGCCGGTAACTGGACAGCTGGGGAAACTGTTATTTCGGGGACGGTCATGTGGTTCAAAAAACGTTCCCCCCCCCCCCAAAAAAAATCGTGCTATTGCAAAAATGTGTTAAGCGGGCACGTGTTAAATGAGTAATTACTGTAGTCCAAAAGTAAGACAGGCAGCTCATTTAAAAAAAAAATGAAATTAAAAAGTTCCTTTCATTATCTTCAATGCACCTTCCTCCTGAGAGAGAATACTTCTAATGATGATTTATTTGGGCAACCAGGCTTTACATTTCTTTGTTGCACTGTTTGCATTTTGCATGCATTCCTGACTTAGCCACAGGTAAAGGAATGTCATTAAAATATTCCCAAACTGGGTCTCTCTTATGGCTTGCTATCATTATAGGTTTTCCCTTCTAGTAAGAGAATGGTATGGTAGATCTCAGATCAATAAAGGCTACACTCAAGACCTCAAGACTTCTGGAATATGCTGCTGTCAAACAGTTTTACTTTTGTTTCTACTGCTTATCCCTCCCTTCTCACATTTATCTCCAGACTTCTCCTTGTCCAGATCTATTCTGCCCCCATCCGTCTTCTATTCATTTTTTAAACGTTGCACTTTTAGAGAGAGGTGAGGGGTTGAATTTGTACACAAATTTGCAGAGGGACAATAGGGTTGAGTACTGTTATTTCTCACCTCTGTATCTTATTTATTTATTTTAAAACATGTTTGCTGTTAACAAGTATGTTATCTGTGGAGACACACATCCACACTTTGAAAACTGAAAAGCTAAGCATCTTTGATGGTAACTTCTAGAACAGTGTTTCTTAAGTAGTTGGAGGTGTGCCGTGGAGAACAACAGAGTTCAAAATGGCCACCCTTAAAGGGGCAGGTGACTTTTTTCCCCCTCTAACTTCCCCCTGACTCTTTTTTGCTCAATAACTTTTCCCTTACACCCCTCCCCCCATTTTTTTTCTTCTCAACAACAACAACAACAACAACAACAAAAAATCCTTGGTGGTCCTCATTTTTTAAAAAAGGTGTTCTTCAGTCTTAAAGTTTTAGAAACTCTGTTCTAGAATCTAGCTGGAACACTGAGTTCCATTGGGGTAGATAGAAAGATTAACCTAAATAATTTGTGCAGAAGCTTCTGGAACCCTATAAGATTGGGCCCCTAATCCATGACCTATTGGAACCCATTTACAAAACTTTTTTTAAATATTACATGAATATATTGACTCAGACTATAGAATTAGCATTTATAATCCCTATTCCATGAGGAGATATCATTGAGCTATATTGTATCTTAATTAAAACAATTTTTAGGTAGGTTTTTTCCTCAAAACATTTTTAAAAAATCCAATTTTTAAAAAATAATTGATTTTTATCCACCCTGATTTCCAGAGCCTCAGGAGACAGTGGCATCATACTACTGCCCCTTCACATTTTTATTTTCAGAATGGAGGGAAAAAACCAACATGTTGAGTCTTGAGAATGAAATACGTTCTCAAGTCACCGTCATCCCACCTTCCTAATAGGGTTGTTATAATGAGCATTGTAATTAGTTGAAGTCCACATGCACTGAAGGTTGGACAAGAAGTAAGGGGTTTAATCTGCAGCAAGACAGAGTTAGATTACATGTTAGGAAAAAATTATTAACTATAAGGGCTGTTAATCTCTGGAATTGGCTTCC
This sequence comes from Apalone spinifera, assembly GCA_030068395.1. Classification (NCBI taxonomy): domain Eukaryota; kingdom Metazoa; phylum Chordata; order Testudines; family Trionychidae; genus Apalone; species Apalone spinifera. The sequence goes on from CM057845.1 coordinate 57,886,161, forward strand.
AAGAGCTGTTGTGGAAATCCTTATCATTGGAGGATGAAGAATGACCAGTGAAGGATGGTCTTGATATACTTGATCTTGCCTCAGTGCAGGGTGGTGACTTGTTGACTACTCAAGGTCCCTTCCAGCCTTCCGTTTCTATGATAAAATCTTATCAAACTGAGTTTTCTTCAGAACAGTTTGCAGTTCTGTCATTTACTACTCTGGTTTAAGTGCAAGGACTCAAGTTAGAACTGAACTTTGAAGTTTCCTAACTTTGTGTTTAATTTTTTGTAGGGTATCTCTGCAAGATTAGTCCCACTCATGCTTTCGCTAGATGTGTGTGTTTGTGTTCTGGAGAAGTTAACCTTTTGTCCAACACCCTTGAAGTATTAGCAGCTGTTCTGTGAAAAGGGGTGAAGCAGAAAAGGATTTTCAGATGCCATCTCTTAGCGATATGATGGGCAACATCTTGATTAGATCTCCATTCATACCAGGAGTTATTTCCTGGAACCTCAGTTTGGCTCAGAGGAAATTCCGTTTGAATTGCCTGATTGTGCATGTTCCATAGAGAATTGAATGAGTGAATGGGATAATTGTACTATACCTATCATGTCAGCTATGGCATTTTAAGTGTAGCTTTGGCCTAAGTACTCACTTTCACTTAATTACTCCATTGCAGTTACATTGGTTTATTGGGGTACCTATGCCATAATTTCTGGTATAGGGTTCTGAAACAGTGACCTCAGAGTTTGAAAGGCTTTATGGGAAAATTGTGGAAGATGTCAACCTCCCATGATTCTTGAGGGAAACTTCTGTAATATCATGGCCACTCTGTAGCATGTACCCCTGCTAGTTCTATTGAAAACCAGTCATAAACCAAAATACTGAAAATGATGAAATTCAGGTCAGCCTGGATCTCCTAACTCCCTCGATGGTTAGTCAGCAGTTTCAGTGTGTTCCATAGGCCATCTGACAATACACTAAATGGGAATGAAGCAGAACAAAATCTAATGCCGCTGAAGAAATCAGTCACCCTTTAAATGTGTTTGCAAACTTAATTTTTACAGGGAAATGTCTTTTACCTAACTTGGCCCCACTGTAGTGGAGTGGCGAAATTGGATTATAGACTCCCTCAGCAGTCTGGGATAAATGCACATGTAGTAAAATAGTGGAAGGGTTATTTTACATCATTGGTGTTCAGTCAGATTAGCTCTACACTGGTGGATATTGGAATGGTAAAGAACTACATGCTTGAAGAAATTCTGAAATAGTGTGACTGCCTTTTTGCTGGTGGAATATTTTATGTGAATGAAAGGAAATTAGATGCTTAGCATTAACGTTAGTGGAATGACAACAGTTTACACCAACCCTATATCTTGACTGAGGGTGTTACAAGTATGCTTTAGGAACGAGTTGCAGATTGTCATGCTGAGTTTTTCTAGGATAGACTCAGATGTAGGTTTCTGACTTGAAAAGTGACTTTTCTGTTAGTCTTATATTTACAGAATGATATTTATGTACTTAAAATATAATTCATTTGATGATCATTGGTAGGAAGGACATGGTATAAAGTATTTGCAGTTGGCTGTTTTAAAGTCACAGGCTGGCTTGTCAGTTTCCTTCAACCGTCTGCGGCCGCAGACGGACTTTACATACGCTCTCCCTCCTGTCAGGAGAAAAGGAGATTAGTGTTAGATAGTTACTTGTTCTTTTTAATTTTAGTATTAGAGTAGTTAGTAGTATAGTTCTGTAGTTTAAAAAAAATATATATATTTTTTTTCCTTGACTTGTTCAACAATTATGCCGAGATCACCCGGTTTTAAAAGGTGCGCCCAGTGCCAGGATGCCATGCCAGCATCAGACTGGCACTCGCAGTGCATTAAATGACTCGGGGACAGACATGTCCCTCTCAAGTGCGTTCATTGCACGAAATTGACTGCG
>CM057845.1:57890357-57900457 GCA_030068395.1 Apalone spinifera
TGAGTAACTCTCTCTTTTGATTTGTTGGTGGGGAAGAAACAAACAGGTGGTGATGTGCAGCTTGTATGCTTTCTGTTTTGTATGGAGTGGGGTGAATACAAATCATGATTTTAAAAAATCAAAATGCTTATTTAAATCTTTTTTTAGTTTAAATTTTGCTAGTTCTTTTCTTCCCCATTTTATAGTCTTAAATTGCTAACATGGATATGTTATTCCTTTTGTTTCTTAATGTTCAGATGTTGCTGAATTTTTGTTCTGCTAAGAAATTTCAGATTTAAAATGCTCATGTATTGATTAAATCCAGAAATTCAACCACCACCTTCCAAAATAGTGAACTTCACAATTCAGGAAAGCTAAAATGCTTTGATCAGGCTATATTCCTGCATCAGGGTTTATAGCTGAAGTCAATAAAATTTGTGCTCCTAAGTCATGTAAGAGATTTTGAAAAAATCTTATTGAGTATCTAAATATGAGTTTAGTGGCTCATTTTAGGCTCCTGTTTTTGTTAACATTGGGTTGTACATATAGAAATTGTTGTATAGCGGATCTAAGTAACTTAAGCAATTTTGTTTTGAGGTGATTTTTATGCACTCAGTTTTTAATGAAAATGTTCCTCCCAGATCCATGTGACTGTTGGCCTCAGCAAGGCCTGTTTTCAGCTGGAAAAGATCTCCCTCTTGCTCCTTGCTGTTGGTACTCTTGTAGCAAGGGATAGTTGAGATAAGACTGGTGTGTAAGAGGGAGCTGTAGAAGGAGTCATAGAGGTCTGCACTAAAAATGTTTAGAAGTTCCTGGTGAGAAGGTTTAAGAGGAGACAAGGAAGTTGTGGCCCAGACACAGCAAAATACTTATTTGTGGAAGGCTTTGTTGATTTTTGTGGGTCTTTTGTTTACTCCAGAAAGGAACTTTTTGGTTTGGTTGGTGTTGCAGGGAAGCTGGGACTGGTGGGGAAACCAAGACATGGCACAGTCTCAGATGTGCCCAAATAAAGTGAAGCAGACCTTTAGAAATAGGCACCATACAATCCGTCCAAATCCCTCATTGTATACTTCCTAGGAAAGCCTAGAACAATAGATGCATCTTTCACTACGTTTGGGAAGTCTTTTGGACCAAAAAGAGAATTAAGTTCCAGAGTCAAGAATACATTCTCAGTAGTAGTTAGCATTTAAAATGAAATGGCTGTGAGCTTGTTTGCCCCTGATTGCAGCTGCTGGAGTAATGCACAAAGGGGGATGTTGTCATTTAGTAACCAGGTCTAAACATTTGGGCAGGAATTTTTGAAAGAGCATATGGGAAATAGGAACCCAAAACTAATTGTAATTTGGGCATCTTATTCACTTACGTTTAACAGTTCATAATTAATGCTTTATATTCCCTGTGGAGATTAATCTCAAGCCCGTGCAGCTCTTGGAGTATGCTAATATACTGTCTGTCTGAAGTACTGCTAACTTGTTTTCTGCAACTCTCTCAGTCTTCATTGAGTTTCAGTGAGTTAGCTAGCACTTTGTCATCCCTTAGTCTCATAAAATAGGTAAGTAACTAAACTGTTTCAGCAAGTTCAGATGAGATTGAGAAATAAATCTAGGGATTAGTGTACTAACTGTCCTGTAGGTCATACTACCTCACTAATTCTCCTATCAGCCTCTCATACACATTGAACATGACCAGCTGATATTCCTGTAGCACTGTACATGAAAAAGTTATAAAGAAGTTAAGTTACTGCTCAGCATAACCAAAGTGATCATCAGACAATCTCAGAATCAGTAGTTAAAGGCAGTCAAGAACGTAAGAGAATCTGCGTGCATGTACTTGATCATAATCCATCACCAGAAGATGAACTAATAAATCCATTGCAATCACTGTATTATTTAGGCTTGAAACCAGTCACATGAAGCAAGGATATTTTGAGAATCCTTGATATTGGTATGCTGTCTGCCATCTTCTCCTAAAAATATTTCTATCCTTCCTCTTTATTACTTTCCCCCAATGATAGGCCTATGAGTCTGTTTACACTGCTGGGTTTTTTTTGGCAGAAGATATGCAAATCATGCTCTCATTTGCATATCTTCTGCCAGTGCTTTTTGTGGAAGAGGTTTTGCTGCTAAAAAGCCCCGTGTAGACGGGGCCATTTGTCAGGAAAAAACCCTTTTTCGCAAGGTCCTGTAAACCTCATTTTTTGAGGAATAAGGGATCTTGTGAAAGGGTTTTTTTCCGACAAATGGCCCCATCTACACAGGGCTTTTTAGTGGCAAAACCTCTTCCACAAAAAGCATCGGCAAAAGATAAGCAACTTGCGCTATCATTTGCATATCTTCTGCCGAACCCCCCCATCTTCCCTCCTCCCTCTTCTCTCCCCCCCTCCCCCCCCAGCAGTGTAAAGATAGCCTAAGTTGGGGCTAAATGCACCTGGAAATACCTGGGGTGACTACTTTGCCATATGAGAAGAGAGTAGCCCATTCTTCAATTTAGAATGGTTAAGATGAAGGAATCAAGCAGGTAGATTTTTTTCCTTTTTGTACTTGGCATTCACCAAACTGGTGCCCTGTTTCTGTGTTGAGAGTTTTTTGGGCAGGAGTGGAAGGAAGGAAATTTACATTTTTCTATCATTTTTTTTGTGAAGAAAGGATTTTTGAGAATTTCCTCATAGTTGAAATTTATTCCCAGTTTGATATTTCTTAAATATATTATGAAAATGGCAGTGTCCGATCAAGTGAAAATGTCTAGGGGATCAAACCTTTCATAGGCACTTGTTCTGCTACCTTTCAGTTGTAGATGATAAATACTCATCTGACTAATTTTAGTCTGGTGTTACTGAGAAGCAAATGGGACAGAATTCTGATTATTCTCTGTTAGCAGCTGGCCACTGTATTTTAAAGTTGCTGTTCTAAACTACTTTAACTTTTTAAAATGTTGCTATGTACTGTTTAATGGCTGTTGTGCTCCATTTTGGAGGCAACTGTCTTTCAATAGTGGACAACATAATCACAATACAATTTGTAATGTACGTTTGATATCTATTTGGATGACTGGAGCTGTGTAAATAAGATGTTGAAAAGTCTCTGAAAATGAGCTACAATACAAAAGTTACAGTAAGGATTTAAAATATTAAATTCTTATGAATGCTGAATGAAAGGGCAAAAAGTTGTCAACAGTGTACATATAGTGGCATGATGGCTGTAATTTATACAGCTTTATAGTTCTGTGCAATACAGAGAGCTTTATGTCAGGATCAGAGGGGGTAGCCATATTAGTCTGAATCTGGTTGTTTATGTCAAGATCTATTTTTGTAAAATTTACCTTCACTCAAGTGCAGTCCTAGTGTAGGAACAATTCTGTTTAATCCATTGAATATTTAAATAATAAATCCATTATATTATTCCTCTAAAATAAAAATGTGCTTGTTTGCTATTGTGAAGTATTTGAAATGTGTGGTTTTAGTATTAAGGCTTAAGTTCCTCTGTGTATAGTAACACCTAGCACTTCATGTTGTGTGCTTGAAAGAAGGAAGAGCAGAATGATGAAAATCTTTCCCCTTTGTGACCTCCTTTGTGTTGGCCGTAATTAGACAGATCTAACAAATACAGAACTTCCAAAGAAATGTTCTGTTCATTAATGCAAAGTTTTATATAAATGTAATTTTGACTGAGTCAAGTCAACATTTTTGAAGGCAACCTTCTAATGGTCTGGCTTAAATTTCAAAGATGTTGAGCACCAACAGTTCCCATTGACTTTTTAATGATGCTGGGAGTACACAGCATATCTGAAAATCAAGCCTGTAGTTTTGTTTGATGGGCAGAGGTTTGACCAGTACTTTCTGTGCATTCAGGTGAGACTACATCTCCTCTTACTTCAAAGAAGAAATAGTCTGGAGCAATTACTGGTATTTTTATTTTCCAACTTTTCCATGCTAGTTAAGTGGGCTATCATTCCTAGATATTTGGAACTTTGTGTTTTTTCAAGCAATACTTTTTTATGCTTCTAAATGAAGCATTAATATAATTTAAAATGTATGTCACAATTTGAAGGGCAGTATGCTGTTCACATGTCTCGATTTGCTAAATTTTAAAAAATATTTATAAATAACATTTCTGTTACCAAAATTTAAATTTCTGCCACAAGCCCTATTTTTCAGTTTATAAACTAGGTTTCAATATATGTTTGAAGTGAAACTTTTCTTATGTGACTTGAGTTTTTTATGCAAACATCATAGAAACATCTTATTAAGCTAGTCTACCAAACTAGCTTTATTTATTTTGCTGTAAGCTTAATGTACTTTGTTAAAACTGAAAAGTCTAAATGAGGAAAAAGCCCTAGTCTGTCTTTTATTTGATTACATACCTCTTAATATCTTTCTAAACAGTCTAGTGACTTGTTGATTTGTTATAAAATGAGCTATTGAACATTTAGTAACTTTTAAAAATAAAGCAACTCTTGGGGAGGGGGAATAAAGTCTTGATTTTATTCTTATTGGCAGTGGACCAGCAATAGATGAATCATCAACACAAAACATTTTAACAGATCTTCTGGAACTGTTAAGATACGTCATCTTAGGTCTGCTTAATAACATCCCTCTATTATAGACCAAGGTGTGTATACAGTGTTCCATATAACTGTCAGTATTAAGAGAGAAACTACAAAATCTATTTTTAAAGTATTTCAGATTTTGACAAATCTATAAGGAAGCCGTTTCAGATGCTCCAGTCTTTCACTAGGTGCAGTAAAAACAGGATGTAAGATCATACATTTTTTGGCAGTTGCATGTACTACCTTAAAAAATCATAGTGAGATTAAGGAAAGAGATTCTTAATGCAGAATTTCCTAATTTAAGATTTTAACTACTTGAGTGTTCAGCTTTTTAACATTTACTTTCATTCAACCCTTCTGTCATTCATTTGATCTCTTCTGTTATGGCTGGAGTATCAAACCTCTCACACCCCCACAACCTTGGCCTTAGATTTGTTGTAAAATTAATTTGTATTATAATGGAAATAAAAGGTTTAGCTTTTGATATGTGAATGCTAATAATTACTGAAGCTTGTGTATCTTAAAAATGTTTCAATATTATTTTGGCGTACTGACTTTTAGAACAAGTCAGTGCTGCCACAACACGTCCCATACCTCAAGCAAATTGTTTGTTTGTGGTTAAAGTATGTAAATGTTAGTCCTGAATCACGTGGATTTCTTTTGAAGTATTGAATATCATAGCAGGAAAACTACTCTGAAGTTGCGGTAGGAAAAGAGACCTTATAGTAAGTTTGCACAGTAGCTCTCAGCAGTATTTAGTCTGTCAGCTCTATTGAACCTTTTATCTACTACAGGGGTGGGGAACCTAAAGCCCGTGGGCTGGATGTGGCCCCTGCCTTGCCTGGATTTGGCTCTTGAGGCTCAGCCCTCTCTCAGTAGTGGGGAGCACACGCTCATGCTCCATCTTCCCCCCCCCCCCACATCACCATTCACAAAATCTCCTAGGCTGGGTCCACCTAGGTTCTGATGTGTGATGGGAATGTGGGGAGGGTTTTTCTGTCTGTCGTCTTCTCAGTCAGGGGCCACATCAGTGGTGTGTGGTTTTTTGTTTTTGTTTTTTGTTTTTCTCTCCTGTGGGTCAGCAGCCCTGACCCAAAAAAGGTTTCCCACCCCTGGTCTACTATATATTTGAAAGAGTGTGTCTGTTCAAGAATTCCTCCTAAACAGTAAGAGCAAGGGTCACCAAATTTGCTATGTAGCTTCCTCTTACCATAACTTAAACATAAAGGTTTGGTAGTGCCAGGAAAATGGAATGTGCCCAGAATGAGTGCACTTCTCATAAAACCATACAGGAAGAGACAGAATCACCAGGCAGGTGAAAGCTGTCTGGGGATGCCCCCCTCCCTGCACCTCCTCCCCATCCAGGATTGCCTTAGCCCTGAGCCTCCCACCCACAGGCAACCTTTAGGGGCACTTAAGCTCCTTCTCCCCCCAGATTTGTATGAGGACATTGCTGGCTGTTCCCCTTTGTCAGGGAATGAGGTGAAAGTGCACACTTTGTTGCATTCCTCCCTCTGGCTAGGGAGAACAGTGGGCAGACGAGCTATGCACTTTGCTCTTTCTCCCTGAAAGGGATAGGAAGGGGAAGAGGAAGCAGTCCTGGTACCAATCTTGGAGGGAGGGGCCTTTGCCCCTTCCATCTGCCCACACAGAATCCCCTGCTCAGAGCTGCTCCTCACCCCCCCCAACCCTGACTCCTGCACCCCTTTCACCCAGTCCCCTGTCCTGAGTCTCTCCTTAAGGATTCAGATGTGCTAATCTTTTATAAAATAAAGTTGAGTTGTTTCTGGATATACACTATATTTTTGGCTTGGTCAGAAATGACTGACATTTTCAGCTTAATATATAGGGCCAGTATTGCTTTTATTCAGTAATATCAGCTGCTGCTGTTGAAATATACAGATTACATAGTAGTGGGTGTTATAAAAGAATAGCATACAACTTGATTTTGGTCCCTGCCTCCTTGCTTCAAACCACCATCATCACATACGGTTACAGGACCAGATTTAAGGTAGTTTGTCTCCCTTAACTGAGAAGTTCCGTAGTTTCAAAAGTTTGAGTTTTGTGTATGTTTTGCACACTAAATTTATGGGGATTTAACCTTTTTCCTAATCTCACATTTTTGAAAGGTAATGTGTGCTTGTAATATTAACTTCACATGAATACCATCTCTGTGACAGGGGTATAAAATGTGCAAGCTGCTCAGCTAAATTCTTTGTGCAAGAGCAAAATAAACTTTTCTGTCTTTCCCTTTCACCCTAATATGACAGATTGTTCCTATGGATAAACATTAGGCATCTGTGCAAAATAGATCTTCTACCTTGATGTGTGAAAGATCATGTAGCTTGTAATCATGTTTTCTTGGGGTGTTTGTGGGTGTTTTTTTTTTTTAAAGACTTCCTCTTAGCAGAGGTCAAGGTTGCATTGCGTGGTCTCTGCTCACTCATCTTGTAAACTATTGGTGAACCAAGCAGAATGATCCTTATGTCAGATGGGCATAACGGAGAGGCCCAATCAAATCCCAGTTCAGTCCAGGGACTAGGTAACCAAGAGCGTGAGTGTGTAGCATCTAACAGTTGGAATACTGTATCTAATTCTGGGCACCACACTTTGGGAAAGATGTGAACAATTTGGAGAGAGCCCAGAGGAGAGCAACACAAATGGTGGAGTCTAGAAAATACACTCTGAGGAAAGATGGGGACGGGGTGGAGGGAGAGTTGGGTTTCTTTCATCTGCAGGAGAAATGCACGAGGGGGAGGGTAACCTTTTATGTACCTGAAGACTTGTTATAAAGAGGATGGTGATAAATTGTTTTCCTTATCCACTGAGGACTGGGCAAAAATCAATGGTCTTAAATTGTAGTATGGGAGATTTAGGCTAGGCCAGTGCTTCGCAACCTTTTTGAGCATATGGACTCATTTTCAATCTATTAAAATGTCATAGCCTCCCTCCCCCAACAATATAGTTGTTTTCAAACATTCCATTACTTGATAATAATTTGAAATGTATAGTATTTCATGTTCTCTAAACAAATATAGTAGTATTGATAGATAATACAGGGTGTCCACATTGAAATGTAACAACTTTGAGGTGCCATATATTTTTATTGAATAATGTGAACAGAGGAATATGTACGCAGTTCATAGGTAATATGCTTAAGTTACATTGGGCAAATGGGTACACATTATTAGGGTACATTAGTGCACACATTTGACATGTGCACCATTCATAACATGGACTGTCAAACCGATCTTCAGTTTCCCTCCACGTATTGTCTAACACTGAAGGTATCAATTTAAAACACGGAAGAACAAAAGGACAAACTTAGATATATGATATGTTATCTGTGCAAGATTCAACGTTTTCACATTCATACATAAAAAATTATAATGCTTCAAAGTTGTTACATTTCAGTGTGGACACCTTGTACTTTATTTAATCAGATGGGTGGCGCTGTAGAGCGGATGACAGAGTGCGGATGTCTGGTTGGATTGACGACAGTCTCAGCCTTAGATCTGATTTCACATTGTCGGCTCCGGTACTTCGATTTTAATGCAGCCAGCATGGAAAATGCAGTTCAACAAGCAAAAGTTATTGGAAAAGGCAACAAGTATTTTGCAGTCTTGTAAGAAAGTTCTGGATAGTCATAACAACTTGTAGCCAAAAGTCAGTCAGGGGCTTTTGGACACGCTTCAATGAGTTGTCACGTGATAGTTCAGCGAGACTGTATTGTTCTTGGGATGTCAAACTTGTGTTTGTCAGTAGCAAGGTCCACAAATTGGTTTCTGATCCAGTTGTCACTTGAGTTGCATGAGTACTTTCCTGTTACCAACTATACTTGAAGATTTTGCATGTACTTTCTGATTTCACATTTTACATGATCTGCGAGTTGCATTTCTGAGCAGGCCAAAAAATCAGACAGATTTGGGAAACAATTATAGTTGGACTGATCTTCAAGTCGAGATGTCCACAGGCCCAATTTCTTCAGCATAGCATCAATTTTGCCATGGACATGGGAAAAGCTGTGACCATTTTCCTGTAGATTTAGATAGCAGAAGATATTTAGGTAGCAGAAGATATTGGCTAAGTAAGCCAGTTTAGCTAGCCAAGAAAACTCAACGAGGTGATGAGAGTGTTCAAAATGATGGTCCAACAAAAAAAAATCCTCATTTCATCATGCAATTCAAACAGGCTTTCCTTTTGAAAGCCAGCTATGATCACTGCTTATCTTGTCATACAAAACAGCAAATAGTCTTGAATTCAGTGAACGGGCCTTGATGAAATAGATGCTCTTCAGCAACTCATCCAAAACCATCCTTAAGTCAGGAGGCATTTTTAAAGCAGCTAGCACTTCCCTGTGAATGCTGCAGTGAATGAATATAGCTAAAGGTACCACTGCTTTAACGTGAGTGACTACGCCGGTGTACTGGCTGGTCATTGCACAAGCTTCATCAGTACTGATCCCCACACTTTTGGACTAGTCAGTATCATGCTCTCATTAAATCGCTCAACACATCAAAAATAGCCTTGCCAGTTGTCGTGCCAAAAGCAAATCTTGGCCCTCTCCATTCTGTTCAGATCTGGTGACTGACAGGTTTGAATGGTTGGCAATATCCGTTGACTCATCAATTTCCGAAGAATAGAAGCTACTTTTCTGCACTCTGTCACTTGTTCCTTAAAATTCTGAGCCATTTTGTCATTTCTGTGCCAAACTGTTAGTCGAGAGAGAAATTAAACCAATCTGTTTGCCAGCCTCTGAATTTTGTACTCGCCATGTCCAATTCCTCTCTAATGGCGTGTGGCTTTCCTGTCCTAGCTCTGAGTTAAGTCACCCGATAAGAGGCTTCCACTGCCTTAGCCACAGGCAGTGAAAATGCTAGGTGCTTGATTAATTTCTTACTTTCCTTAAATTCTTTGCGTTTGTTCTCAAAAAATTCAGTTGGCTTAGAAACATATTTGCCACGTTTCATTTCATGTGACATCGAAGATTAGCTGGTTTTAAACTCTCATTTGACAGCACCTCCTTATAGAGTAACCATAATGGACATGGTTCAGATTCATTGCCAGTCCACATCAACCTTAACTCAGGTATACATTGCTGTATTTTTCTTTTTCCCTTTCTTTGTTTTGAAGAGGAACTTGACATTCCACAATGGTCTCCCGGTTCCTTTCTTTCCAGTATCCACCTATACATTTTTTGCTAGCCCAATTAAACCCTTCCCACCACCCTAATACTTTTTGAACGATTAGAGCGGGGTGACATATTTATGTAACATGATCGTTTCAAAAAAGAAAAAAAAAGGTAAAAAATGACTGGCTCATTTATAAGCCGACTCCAGAGTACAGTCTCAGCTTGAGCGCAAGCTGAGGGATGTGCAGGCTGCAGGGCACAGAGCTTCTCAGCTCCCATTGGCTGCTGTTTGCGAACAGGTGAGTGCTAACAGGGAGTTTAGAGAGGGAGTTCTCCAGGTAAAGGAGAAGCAGATACAGGTGACCAAAACCCTGAGGGGAGTGGGAAAGTTAGATACTGGGAAGAAATGCAGAGAGGAACGAGCAAGAAAGGAGGACCCCTGATT
>CM057845.1:57904339-57918027 GCA_030068395.1 Apalone spinifera
CAGGGGGCTGGACTTGATGACCTTCTGAGGTCTCTTCCAGCTCTATGATTCTGTAAATGGGAGCTGAGAGGCTCTGTGCCTGCAAGCAAACAAACTCAGACTCTGCAAGCACACAAATGTCCCAGCAGAGTCCGCAGCACTTCCCAGGGTCCATTTCCCAGCCCAGCAGGGCAAACTGCTGGCGTGCTGGGACTTTTTATCTACGTGGAGCATTTGCAGGCTTGGAGCCTGTCAGCTCCCAGTCCCTGCCTTTTGCTGTTCTGGGTCAAGGGGAGTGGCGGGAAGTGGTGGCCAGCATGTCCCTTGGCCGGCGCTGCTTCCTCAGCTCCCGGCCCTTCTGTCCCCTGCCCATCCACAGGATACGGCACAAGGGTTGAATTTCGGGAGGGTAGGGGGGGCAGTAGCCGTGTGCTCTGGGATGGGGGCTTGCTTTTCATCCCGTTCCCAGAAGCTAAAGGAGTGAGGGGAAAGTGCTTGCATTCCATGCATGCCTCACATATCAGCCAGGCTGGGAACCATTGGGCTAGGCATTTGGTGGAACTTCCTAATTGTAAGGATAGTTAAACCATAAAGGTAGTTAAGCCCTGAAGCAAATTATTTAGGTTGCTTGCAGACTATCTGTCATTGGAGGATTTTAAGGACAGGTTAGATAAACTTTTCAGGGATGATCTAATCTACATAATACTTAGTCCTGCCTCTCTGCAGGAGAATGGATTAGATGAGCTATTGAGGTCCCTTCCACGTCTGCATTTCTATGATTATATGATTAGAGAGCTACAAGCACTTTTCCTTCCGTGGGCATAGTGGATTTGATTTGTTGCTGGCAGACAGTATGTTTGTTGTGGTTACCATAAATCAGCAAATAAGAACATGATTGGCCAGAGAAAAGAAACTGTATCAGCTCTACTCTACCAGGACAGAAGTTTCCTTTCTCTGTACATTGCCCATCAAAAGACACACTGAATACCAAGGTTATGTGGCAGAAGTTAGATTAAGCACTGTGGAACCTGCACCCAGTAACAACCTCACTTGTAAATCAATTTGAAAGGTTGATGACTGACTTCTTTACATCTGGAAATAGCAGTGAAGTGCCCTGTGGTCTCTATATATCAGGAACTTGGATGCCAGGAATTGAATGAACTTTCCAAAACTGGGCAATGTCTCGGTCTTCCCATCTCTTCCACTGCTCCTCAAGACCAGCATTTCCTCTATTTTTTTATGTCCAGGTGTGGAATGACTTTTTATATACACCAATATGGAGGTGATGCCCCCCTATGTTGGTGCACAAAAGTCATTCTGCATATGGACAGTGTGTGGTTGAGATTGGGTCATGGGGTTGCAATGAGGAGAAGGCACAAGACTGGGCCAGAGTGTTGGGGTGCAGAAGGGGGAGGGCTCCAGCTGAAGGGACAGAATTTGGGGTGGAGCTGAAGATGAGGAGCTCAGGGCTTGGATAGAGAGTTGGGGATGTGTAGTGTGCGGTGGGGCTGAAGGATTTGGGGTGCAGGCTACCCTGGATAGAGAGGACTACCCTTAGCTCTCTCACAATAGCAGCTCAGGGCTTGGTGAGAGGTTCCTCTCTACTGCCCCCACAGCTCCAGTGGGCACTGTTAGGGGAGGGGCACCTGTCCCCTAGGTTTAGTGGGGTCCAGTAGGAAGAGGCACCCTCCCTTGGTCACAGCATTTCTGGGTTGAGGCTAGGGATGTAAGTGACTACTCAGGCCTAGGCTTATCGGGTAGTTGAGTCAGAGGCAGCAAGGGGGGAATGCAGGAGCAGGTGCTGGGGGGAGCTGGCTTGAAATCTGGTCCCCCACAGTACCATCTCCTCGGTTCGGGGGGAGGGGAGACAGAGGGGCAGAGTAGTCCGGGACCCGGCGCGAGCAGGGACTACAGTACTCAGTGCTGGCTCGCACTGGCTCTGGGAGCTACCCCTGCTTCGGCTCTGCAGAGCACCTCTCTTTATCGACTATTTGTGTAGTTGATACAAATTGTATCGACTTACACGATTAACCAAATATACCTGCTCCTTAACATCCTTATTTGGGGCTCTGAGTCCTTGTGTGGAGCTTAATAGATAGTATGTGGGCTTAATAGGGAGCTGCATAGCTTAGCTCAGGACCATGAACAAATAGTAAGGAGAGAGCAGCAATCATACTCTGCTTTTCTTACTGTAAAATTTATAGCTCCTTTAGCCTTATGAACCTCCTGTGATAGTTTTGGAATCTGTGAATTCATTAATTCCAGTTGATCTCTGTGTACAGTATTTTGTGCCTAATGGTTCTTCTCTATATCCCTTGCATATACCTATAGTAGTAAAGCAGTAGTTCCCAAATTTTAACAACTTGCAAACCCCTTTCCCAAAAATTTCAAGTATGGGAAATCCTGTCCGATAAGTGAATATTTCCAGGGATTTTCTCCCTTACCTGAGCAGCAAAAATTATAAAAGCAATGATCTTGAAAATATAACAATTGACAGGTTTATTACACATTGTTTATTGTTACATTATTATTTTATTGCATTATGGAAATGGAAACACTTTTCCAAGATTTCACTTTTGTAGCTCATATTACTTTGATAAATCATAGTTAAATCTTGATTAAGACTTCTGCATGTTTTATCAAGACATGAAACACCATAAAGATATTTAAGAAACCAAATCAGAGTTCCTCATATCACAAGCATTTGTGTCTTGAATGGTCCAGGCAAACAAGGCATAACAATAACAAAGCTTAAGCTTAAGCTCATAATGTTTTAAAAACAATACAGTATTAACAGCCTAATTAATGTTAAAAACATAAAAAATATCCACCTCCCTTTCCGTTTCTCAGAAGGACTCTTGAAGTTTAAACCACCTCACCGTGGTGGGTGCAGTTGTTTTGGTCTGCATAGCTCTTGGAAGTCTGGAACCACTGGAGAAACATAAAAGTCCCAGTTCTGATTGAGTTCTGAGTCTGCTTTGATACTTGATTTTTCAGATGTACATACAAGGAAAATGCTTTCTAATATAAATATGTTGTTGAAAATGGTAACAAAATTATAGTTTTTTCTGCTGGCACAAGGTACTAGTTTTTTAAACTCAGTCAAAATCAATTACTGACTTCTGAAAACTCCTTTTCAGTTGGTAATCTTAGGAGCTTTTAATCAATATTTTTTCCTCAGGGCTTAATATCTGTGTTGAAAAAGTGGTGTCATCAAAGGGGTTGCCGAATCAAGTCATTTTCACCTGACATAGTTCCCTAGTTTGGCACTTTGAGTGCAGAAGGTGGGGGCCTGCAAGAGGTCTTAAAAATACCTTGCACTCCATAGTTTACTTAACTCCCCAAAGTCACAGATTCCTTGATCTTGGGAGGTAGTTGCCACCACCCAAGTGGGGGAAAAAAAACCTTTCTTCTTGAACCTTAGGAAGAAATCTCTTGGGAACTTCTTCCAGAGGGGTATCCCAGGCTCTTTTATCACAAGAGGGTTTTTTTTTTGGGGGGGGGGGGAAGAGGAAGAGGAGGGAAGAAAAACAAACTGTAATCTCTGATATCTGACCTTTCAGTTTTAGGCATGCATGTGCAGACCTCCTATTACCTTCCAGAACACAAGAATAACATCAGTCTTAATAAAAAGTGATTTTATTAACAAAACAAAATGATATACTTGGTGAAGCATAGTTGGTTGCTAGATGTTACAGGGAAAAAAAACAGATTAAAGCACAGAGAATTGCTTCCCCAAGATTCAGCTTTAGTTACGAAGTAAGGGGGGGAGGCACATGGACACAGCACAAAGGAATTTGACCATTACAAAGAAAAGAACCTGATCCCATCTGTCTAAAAACATTCCCTGTAACACATCTGTATCTTCAAGGTCCAGTCCATTTCTAGGCATGAATATTCCTGCTAGCTTCAATTAATCTTTTCACTCCAGCTCCTGATTTAAACTCCTCCCTCTCCCCTTCTTCCCCCCCCCCTCCCCAAAAATACAGCAGGCAGATTTTCAGTTCAAATCTCAACACTTTCATTCCATTGGGTCTCCTGGTTTCCTGCCAACACTTCCTGCATTTTTTTCAAGGATTCTCTGAGTTCAACCCTTTATAAGCATTACTCCTCCCATACATCACAGAAAGTATTCCCTGAACCTTTTGCAAAATCCTTTTTAGGTATGCAATTATATTGGTTTGCCTGCACTGATCCAACTGAAGTTTATGTTCTGCCAGGATGTCATGAAGAATGCAGACACACTCAGTTTGTTTTCCAAACACCTTTCCCAGAACTGCAACTTCTCTGTTGTGGATTCAGCTCAGTTTTGCACATTGAAAACTGTCATATTGAGTCCTTAGAGATAAAATTTAGATCATAATCCTTGAAATAATGTCTGCTAATTAAGCTAGGGCTCTGGAGCCAGATGTGATTTTTCCATACAGTTGGTGAGGTGGAAAAGACGGCTGTTGAGGGGAAAAGAAATAGGATTTCCATTCTAAGCTCAAACAAGTATATAAGGATTTTATCTTGAAAGAGCCATCTAACTTTAGTGTGTGTAAACAGAAAATTGTATTCACTCCATTTCTTCACAAAGTATGTGAAAATATTCAGGAATTTGTTGGCATGATTTTATGAGATTTGTCATTTCGCTGCATTGTCCAGAACTTCCTTCAGTCCTTTAGGCAAGCATTTTGCCATAAGGGTTTATCTATGGATACTGCAATGAGTTAGAGACAGGCTATGTCTTGCCTGCAGTTTTTCCGGGATACCAGACGTATCTGCTCTGCTACGTCCAGAGAACGTGTCCGCTTTTTTGGAACAGTTTTCCGAAAAAGTGGGCACATTCTTTTGGCTTCCCTGTATTCCTCTTGGTGAAAGAAATAAGGGATGTTCTGAAAGAGGAGGTTTTTCTGAAATTTGGTCCCATGTAGACGGGCCAAATTTTGGAAAAACCTCTTTCGGGGTAAAAAAGCAGAAAAAGATACGCAAATTGTGATTCACAATTTGCGTATCTTTTTCCGATAACACTCTGCAGTCTAGACATAGCCTTGATGTTGGGATGTTAGGAAGCAAGTAATTAGCTAATCATGTAGTCGATAGAATTTCTGATACAGAGGCAGCAAAAGGTGGGGGGAGAGGAATGAGAGTAGTTGAGTAGGTGTCTCAACTAACGTATAAGCCTAGGCTTATTGCTTAGTCGATTGATAGCTTACATCCCCAACTTGATGCAACCTTTTTTGTTTGAACTACAAATCCGGTATGCTTCCTACATACAAACATTAGAAAAATAGATTAGTAACATCTGTTAATAATTAAATTCATCTAACTATGTAGCATAAAATGGACTATTTTTCACTCAGTGTACTACTGTGGTCTCTACTTGACATGTCACTAATTCTTTGACAACATATTATTGGACAAAGGTACTATATGAATCCTTTTTGCAGACTTTTCTCTGAACATGCAATGAACTACAGTACATCTTTTATACATGGACAAATCAAGTTCTCTGCTATGGTATGGGCTTATACTGCTTTTGATACTTGATAACTCAACTTGGAATGATGCTTCAGGTATGTTTTCATTATTAGTACTTGCTTTGGATACAAAAATAGTAATGTTTGGCTAATTTTCATTTGAAAACGTCAACAGTCTTGTTGAGTTATTCAGGATGCCTCGTTTCTAAGTGGCGCTGAAGCAGCAAAGGTCTGAGGCTGCTGTTTGCTAGAATATCACCACAAATTATGCACTGTGGTTTTGGACACTCTTCATCAACAATGAATGTAAAGCCATATTTTATATAATCATGTTTTCATTTCTTCATAAGCAGCTTTCCAGGATCATCATATCATTTGACTTAGATTTTCCATACTTTGGACCTGACAAAACACTAGCTGCTGTCAAATATTCATTTTCTTATGTCTTTACACTTTCTGTTTTCAGCCACTTGTCCATTATTGGATGTACAATAGTCAAAAATAACACTGAGGATGCTAACAAGCAAATTAGTAAATAAGAGGATTCACTCATGTCGCACTGGAGCAAATAGTACACCACAGAGAATGACTGATTATTGACTGAGGGTCGTTATCACTGGTACATTGACTACAGTAACATTGGTTCTGGTTTGGGTGCACAAACACTTTTTTTTTTTCTTCTGCCATTATGGAATTTTTTCCAAGAACCTTCTGTAACCTTTCGTGAACCCCCAAGAGTTCATGAACCACAGTTTGGAAACCACTGTAATAAAGGGAGAGTATTGGTATGTGATACCTGCTCCTGAATGGGACAATGGTGAAGGGCCATAAGCAACTGAATAAACTTGCTGTAGACCCAAGGAAAAGCTCTATATAGCTTAAAAGCTTGCCTCTCTCACCAGCAGAAGCTGTTCCAGTATTACTTCACCAATCTTCTCTCTCTAATTTTGACATAGTAGGACAAATAGTGAATGCTCAGCATAAGTAGTTGTTCCAAGTAAGATGGCTAATCAAGCCATGGTGAGGGATTGGGATTCACTGAAGGTTGTCATCTTACAAAAGGAACTGCAGCTTTATAAAGGGAGGCATTCTCACTGCACACTTTAGAGAGAGAAGTGAGCATATCAGAAGCAGTCAAGGTGAGCAGGAGTAGAGGAATAATATGGAATCCCTGAAAAGACACTACCATATTCCAAAGGGCTGTTGGAATTGTTAACCCTAGCTCAATTTCTTTCTCTCTCTCTCTTTTTTATTATTTATTATTATTAAAGATCTGTATGTCTCTTGTGATTTCTCCACGTGTATGTTGCTTGCATTCACTATCACAGTACCCAAATAGAGGGAGAAAGTAAACTGGAATGCAGCAGCTGCTGGTGAGGTTTGGAGAATTGGGGCCAATTTCAGGGCCTATGCAATTGGACTACAGCATCTGTACTGCCAAGAGGAGTGTCATTCTCAGATTCTAAACCTAGCGAGTGTGACTTGAGGCACAGAGTTAAAGAGATGATGTCTAAATTCTGCTAATCCAGCAATTCAAGAACACGTGGGACCACGATTTCACCAGTAAACTAGTGAAACCTAGTCTTGAGTTTCTTTAGGAGGGTTGCTAAAGTAGCTATGAGTGTCCAGGAAAAAGTCAAATCTCCATTGTGTATTATCAGCATGATCAATAAAAGGAAGTTTTGTGCAAATCCCATCCTTAATGCTTTATTTAGGCAATGATTCTTCCAGCCATAAAGGTCAGAGAGCTTGGAACCTGGTTCTGCTCCTGTACAACATTCCTCAGATTGAGTTCCTGAAGGAGGTGTTATATTTTCTGTCCATTAAGTAGGACCTCCTGAGTGCCACTGCCTCCAGTTATGAGCTGTGGGTTTTTTGTCTGCTTTTAAATTGAGAGTTTTCTTGGATAAAACCCGGTATTGTACTTCTAATTTGAATCAGTAATTGTTTCAACTGTCATAGCATTGGCAGAGTAAATCAGGAAATACTCCAGTCCTCTGGAGTACTGAATCTCAGAGCAGAATAGTTATGGTTCCTGTATTGAGAATTCCAGGTGGCCACGTGGCCGTGAATGCAGAAGTTCAGCTAATTCTAAAAAATGTGTTATCCAGTCTTGAACCAGTGCCATTGTTTGGCATAATTCTTCTCCATATCTTAATGCCAAGTGAAAGATAAGAGGCTGTATAAGCATCATGTGCCTTGGTTTCTCCATCTGTAAAATGGGGATACAGGAACATTAGTCATGATTAACATTAATCACTATTAAACAAAAGAATATCAATTGAAGTTTATTAACTATTTTGGACATATTTCTACATTTTTTCAAATACATTGATTTCAGTTACAACACCAAATATAGTGTTACAATATTCGCTTCATATTTGTATTAAATATTTGCACTGTAAAAATAAGATTTTAGCTCAGCTCGTACAAGTACCCTAGTGCAGTTTCTTTATTATGAAAATGCAATTTGCAAATGTCGATTTTTTTTTTAATTCAGTAACCACTCAAAAACAAAACATTGTAAAACTTTAGAGCCTGCAAGTCTACTGAGTCCTAC
Organism: Apalone spinifera; assembly: GCA_030068395.1. Classification (NCBI taxonomy): domain Eukaryota; kingdom Metazoa; phylum Chordata; order Testudines; family Trionychidae; genus Apalone; species Apalone spinifera. The sequence goes on from CM057845.1 coordinate 57,912,341, forward strand.
TTCTTGTTCAGCCAACCACTAAGAGAAACAAGTTTGTTTACATTTACAGGAGATGATAATGCTGCCTGCTTCTTATTTACAGGGTCATCTGAATATTGAACAGGTGTTAGCATGGCTCTTCTGTAGCTGGAATTGCAAGATATTTATTTGCCAGATGTGCCAAAGATTCATATGTCCCTTCATGCATCAACTATCATTCCAGAGAACATGTGTCCATGTGTATGATGGATTCCGCTCAATAAATATCTGAGCAGTGGAGACCACTTTGTTTGTTTTCATCATCCGAGTCAGATGCCACCAGCAGAAGGTTGATTTTCTTTTTTGGTGGTTTGGTTTCTATAGTTTCTGCATGCGAGTGTTACATGCACCATACCTTGTTGCTCTCAGATTTTGGAAGACAATTTAGATTCTTATCTCTTCGGTCAAGTGTGTGACGGGTTCAATCACGGAAGTCCCCTTGGGTCGATCGCTCAGTGTGCTGATCATATCCCAGAGCCAACATACTTCTGCTCTTGGGCGCCCTACCACTGTGTGCTGCTGGGCCTGAAGCTCTAGTCTCCCCTAGCTAAGCCACAGAGTTGGGGAAGCACTCCCCACACCCCAGCAGAGTAACACAGATGCTGAGAGCTCAGATACACAGCCACATTGTGGACCAAAACCCACATAAATTCATCTTACTCTGTATAAAAAGTTTTGCACAGAGAAAGTTCATAAGATGCTTCATTATTCAATGAAAGAGAGATACGCACAGGTGTGGCTCCCCCATGTGACGATTTGTGTTGTAATTGATACAATATATTTGAAATTTAAAAAAAAAAATCCAGAAATATTTATATAAATAGTATTGGGTATGTGTGTTGAGTTCGGGCTCTGATGGCCCGGGTTGGGCTTGAACTCAGATGGTGGAGGGGACCCAACCCCAACAGCTCTTTTCTGGTGGTACAGCCCCCTGGGGTGTGAAGTTGGAGAAGCCGATGCCCAGAGGGGATAGTGCTGAGGCTGGCCACAGCAAGCGGCTGAGGGTGTAGGAGGAGGAGGCTGGCATGTGGATGCAGATGATGTGTCACTCTGTCGTCCCATAGGACATACATTTATTTATTTATTTATTTATTTATTTATATAGAGGGAGGGAGACTGACTGACTATCGTAAGCATTACTCCTTGTTAACCCTCCCTTGTTTTAATATATTGTCTTCCATACATCCGGACAGTTTAAAATATGTGTGTATTTTTGTTTGTATTGGTGGTGCACATTCACACACTATCTCAATATTAGTGTTGAACATACGAAATTTCAACCCGCCCAAAAGAAAATTCAGCCCACCCAACGAAATGTTAAGAGGGAACACTGCATGTCACCTTGCGCTGCTGCCTCTCTATCAAAGGCAGTAGTGTGGGGTGTCAGCAACCGCTGTCTGTGGGGGGCAAGGTGTCTGAGCTCAAAGTGGACAGGGGCTGTTCTGTGGGACAGTCTCTTGCCACTCTTCCCTGCCAGGGGCATGCGGTGCCTAGAGGGAACCGTGCATCCCTGATGAGGGGATGAGACTTCACATGCTCCCCTGTCCCCAAACCCCAATTGGCCTGGGGATAGGGGCATGGCTGGGCAGGCCAGATCAAACGGCTGGCAGGCTGGATCCTGCCTGCCAACTGTATCTTGCCCACTCCTGAGCTAAGGGCTTGTCTAAATTAGTGAGCTTACAGCAGTGCTGATGGAAAATTGTTTTTCTGTCAATCGTGATGTCACCACCTCCATGAGTGATAACGTTGGCGGGAGAAGACAGATGTAATACTATCTGCATCTAGGCTTCTTTCAGGGTAACTTTAATGGTGTGGGTGTGGGTGTGTGTGTGTTTCACAAAGGGATGATGAAGACAAACCTTAAGACGGTGAGTCATTTTTTTTAATTGTAAGCCCTTGAGGCAGAGGCAGTCTTTGTTCTGTTTGTACAGTGTCCGGCATAGTGGGGTCCCAATCTGTGACTAGGGCTTCTAGGTGCTACAGTAATACAGGTTGAACCTCTCTGACTGGCACAGCATGTTTTCAGTTAGTCAGATGACCATTTACCATAGGTGTGGCCAGTTTCCAACAGTCCCATAGTTTGTTTGCAGCCACCAGTCCTGGCTCTTAGTGTTCTGTGCTGTTATTTAGCTCTAATTTACCCTTAAATAGTTTCTATGAGTCCAGTATGCAGTGGATGTGTTGGTAATGCTGCTAGACAATACTGACCTCCTGCGGTTTTTAATAATTAATAATTATGTTAATAGTATTTAAAATAAATAATTAATAATCCCCTTAATATATAACTGGGTTTCTGTCGGAAAAAAGCTCAAGTTTAACTAGAAACCTCTAAATTTTCTAGAAGTTAACTGTCATAAAAGACAATCGTATCCACTTTGTTCATTCCAGTGGCTTGAAATTCAAAAGATGAAAATCCTGTATGATGCATGAAACAACAAGCAAACATAGCAAAGCATTTGTCATATTTGCATTATTAGAAGACATATGAGGAGTGAAGAGAATGAGGTCTAGGTCTCAATGAAGAGGTTCACTGTTATCAAATCCAGCAATATTTGGTGCATTTCTTAAAGCCCTAGCTCTTGGAATCGTGGTTGATTACACGAAAATCTCAATATACATTTAAAATATGATAAGTTTCTAGCATTCTCGGTTGCAGAAGAAAAACTTGAAAATGTGACCTTAAAGGCTTAAAAAAACAGATGGTAAGAACAAAAAACCCAAATTGTATTATGTGTTAATCCAATATCATAACTTGAGAGGAGCATTAATGTGAGATTTTTAGTACCTTTTTGGGGTTAGAAATTGAAACGTGAAGCTTCAATTTTATGTAAAATACAAGGGCATTTGAAGAGGCAAATTAGTGAATTGAGTGTCTCTAATCTATATACATCATACAAATGATTTGATATTTAAATTATTTTAGGATTTTTTTTTCTTTTGGTTAATTTGGACCCATCTTTTCTCCCAGACCGATATTGAGGAGACCTTCCAACATACTGTCTTGGTTCTAAGACCAAAGTGGTGCTTCCCCTCTACCCTGCCATCATGATTGGTGAGGGGGTGTAGAGAGGAGCCAGCTGAAGACTCCAGCTGATAGGATAGGGGGCTCTCATCTAATCTCTTTGGGGTAAGGGAGTGTATTCTACTACTCTGTATTTCTACACCTAGCACCTATTTTTGAGTGGCCCTAAGGCAGTGCCTTAGTAAATATGTTTAATAATAATTTATTATTAAACCAGGATTGAGATACTGGAATCTGGCCTAAATTTTGATTCTGGGCCATTATGCAACCAGACATGCGAATGATTTCACCTCTTAGCCATAGAATTGCTCTGAGTGGTAGCTTTAGAAATGCCAGTTGTAATTAAAGTTTATTTTTTTCAAAGTAATTTCAGTTTATTCATGCATAATTTTTCTTACCTTTTGAACTTTCAAACTGCTGGACTGAGCAAAATGAGCATGATTTTTTCTTTTATGCTTGGAACTATAAGAGTTTTCTTCAATCCTTCTGTGCAACCTAAATTGGTTGTATGGTTGAGTATGTTTAAAAGCTATTTTGGAATCATAATCATATTTAAAGAAGCTGTTTTTAGCCATTTGCAATCTAATTAGATTGGATGTGAATACAAGTGCTGTTCTAACTAGAAAACTGTACTTCACTGTGTTTCTAAGTGTTGCCTGTCCCATGATCTAGATTTTTTTTCAGACTCGCTGTTTTGTTTTAGAAGCCAAAATCATAGAACAGCTGCTCTGTACACAAGCAAATATGCATGTCCAAAATTTCTTATTATTGGCTTAAATGTAAACATTTAAATGTTCTTGTAAATCAGGAACTGCTGTGGAAAATGTCTCATTCTCCCCACCTCCCAGTTTCCTTAATAGGTCTGCACAACCTAGATCTCATGTGCCACAATGAATGGGTCTTTTGTAGTGATATAAGATGTTGTGATAGTTGCTCTGATACATCTTTGTTACGTATTGAGCTTGGAATACTACTGTTAGAATGTTGTGTGGTGGGGTACTCCTTAGAATGAACATAGTGGTTTTGTTTATTTTAGGCTGGATGTTATAAATATAAGTCAGGAAGGAACAAATTAGTTCTGCTCCCACAATGCTTGGTCAGGTATTTAAGAACTAACTGCATAGCACTTGTGGCTAGTGTAAGATACTAGGTTTAATTGGGACTTGGGTATCAACAAGCTGGCTGGGAGTCAGTCCTGATAAGACTGAGGTTATGCTGGTTGTTTGAGAGGAATAGTGAGGAGGTATCAGTGGTGACTGCCTTCATGACTGTAACAGCTTGCCTGCTCCTAGTCAATAAAGAGCACGCTTGAGGGTATTTCTGGATCCCTGATAGTTTGTGGAATTTCAAATGGTGTTGGTAGCCAGAAGTGCCTTTTTTTGTGTTTTGCAATAACTGATTGGCTGATGTCGATCATGCTGTAATCATCTTTGCTTTTACATCATCCAGACTAATGCATTCTACCTGCAGCTACCATTTGAAGATAACTTAGATATTACAGCTGGCACAGAATGCAGTTAGTTGTCTTTCTTCCTACTTGTACTAAATGGATATAACATCAGCCTGAAGGTTGGCTATATTATTTAGCTGATACTTATAAATTCATGTTTGTATTATTTTAACAAAAATGTATATGGTCCAGATACCTACATCATGGGTGCATTTTTCTAAAAGGAAGTTAATGATTTTGACAATGCAGACACTTAGCCTTTTTTGCCGCCTCAGTTTTAACGAGAAATAGCTTAAATTCATAATATAGTAAGACACTAAAAATCATGAAAAACAATGAATAGTCTAGTAGCACCTTAAAGACTAACAATACATGTAGCTTTTGTGGGCACAACTCACTTCATTAGATGATTACTCCAGTCATCTGAAGAAGTGGGTTGTTCCCACAAAAGCTCATGATGCCATCTACATGTTTTGTTAGTCTTTAAGGTGCTACTAGACTATTGGTTGTTTTTTAAGTTTTTCCTGTTACACACTAACTCCGCTACCCTTCTGAAGCTAAAAATCATGGTCTCAAGATACTGAATTTACCGCTTGTTCCAACAGTCTGAAATCCAGTAATCCCTTTTTTGTCTTATCACTGGAGAGGGTTTTACAAAGTGTTCCTGTACCTGTGTTTGTCCTGAGATATTAGAGAAACAAGTGAGTGAAATAATACCCTTTGTTGGGCCAATTTCAATTGGGGAGAGAGAGACCATCTTTCAAGCTTACATAAAGCTCTTTTTCAGGTCTGGAGAAGTCTCAACAGGCTAGGATGAGTCCTCCTAGAACAGGGCTACTCAACTTTAGAAGCCCCGGGGGCCACAATGATACCCACAGCACATGGTGAGGGCTGCAACTTAAGTGTGGTTGCGTGTGTGTGTGTGTGTGTGTGTGTGTGTGTGTGTGTATATATATATATATATATATATATATATATAAAATGCGCGCAAATATTTATGTAAATATATGCAAATAAATTTCACACTGACAGGCATGAATACAAAGATTAAGGCAAGACTACATAACACGTAGGCTCTATTTAAGTCAGTTCTGCTGATATTAATACAATGCAATATTTACCCGACTTCCACCCAAATGACAACACTTTTAATGAGCAATGACAGTCCAGGAATTTAAGTACTAAAACACATATCAA
>CM057845.1:57921133-57935702 GCA_030068395.1 Apalone spinifera
CCCCGCTCCCCCCGACCCCCTCCTGACCAGCCCCACTCCCTTCCAGGCCGGTCTTCCCCCCTCCCCATCTGAGATCAAGTGTGTCCCGTATTTTTGTTGGTACCATCTGGCAACCCTAACTGTACACTATTTTATAAGGCAAGAAAATTCCTCTGTGTGCACCAATCCATATTCAGTTTGGTATCACTAATGGAATTCAAGATGGCTATCTTTCCTGGTGACCAGGGATTCACCATTTAAGTGGGGGGAGACTTTCCTCTGAAAGTCTGTTGTATAGGCCCTTCATAGGCAACCAAGACCAGGCAGGTGTCTCCCACGCCCTCTTTTGGGTATGAAAGCTCTGAAGTGACAGCATACTAACCCAATTAAAAAAAAATCTTAACTGATGTCTGACACGATAAGTGCCTCTGTATGCTTTCACAAGGAAGAATAGTATTGCAGGTATGGTCCCTCTCAACGTAAAGATCCTGTGGTCCAACGGGTTTCCCAGGGAAAACCCATGTGGCTTACAAATTTGTTTTATGCAAATATTTGAGACTTTGAACCTTCAGATTAGGCATTCAGGCAAAACAGTGTCCAAGTGCTAGTGCCACAATGGGAAACACTACTCACAGTAATTGGAAGTGACTGTTAAAATTTTGGCTCCTGTCAGACTCTATGGAAAGAAATCATGTAAATATAGGTAGTTGAAATTGTTTTTGAAGTACACAAGAGAAAAGACCACTCTGCAAGTTGTAAAATGAGTACAGGCTGCTGAGGTAAAATCAGCAGCAACTCTCATTTGTCAGATAAGGGGGTAGCAGTGAACCGAAGGTAAGAGAAGGGTGACATGCTGAGAGAATGCATATTGTATTTTTTGTACATATCAAAATTACACTGCCTTATTCTTGGTAAATTCTGCTGCATTTACTGAATCCTATAACGAGTGTAGAACTAAGATCTACTGCAGCTTGAAAAGATTGTTCAGACTTTTTAAAAATTAAAACGGTTCAAAGAATCTTTATAAAATGTTTGAGTAAAATTCATCTGTTAGAATATTACAAAAATGAATGCCTCTTTCATTATACAATTTGGCATTCAAGTGGCCTTGGAGAATCTGCATGGGCTGTAAACTCACATTTGAGAGTTATTTTTGGAAAAAGATTTGGAAATCTAACTTTCTGTTTAAATCTTTGCAGGCCATGGTTTCTTTTCAAGAATTAATGCTGGTTCCTCTTTTAGGCTCTGTGGTTTGCCTTGATTAGTGTAACCTACTCCATTCTTCCTACTTTTTGCCTCTCCTCCCTCATAATTTACTCAAAATGCTGCTTCTGAAGTATAATATACTACTTCCCCATCTCCATCCATATGTCTCACTACTTGAATCCAATTACTGCTTCTCTTACTGCTGAATATTCATGCTCTTTGCTGAATATTCATGCTCTTACCTCCAATATAACTTCCTCCTCCTTAGCGTTCTCCAATTAGTCTCCTCACTGCTTCCTCCTTTTCTCTCTCCCACTCCGTTTGGTTTTGAGTTCATTTCTGCTAGCTCATACTTAGAAAAGGCTGCCAAATGCCTTTTCTCTTTTCCTTATCCCTTCTTAAAACCTCATTCTCCCATGAAGTCACATCAGCCCTTGTCTGCATGAGGAAGGTGGTTTTTCCCCTTTTATAACCTAAGTTTTGAATTTAAACTGATTTACTGGCATAATCATTTGTGTGTATAATCTTCTGGCTTTTTTCAGTTTACCGTTTGTTTGTTTTTTTGCTTGGGAAAGAGTTTAAGCTAAACTGAAAAGAACAGTTCTGATGACAGAATAATTGTGTCCACTTGGGGACACAATCTACTTAATTACATTTGTTTTCTCTGATTAAATTCTCCTGCATACGGATGGCCTTAATTTTCTCACTAGCATTCTCTTTAACTGGATGGTTATGCTGTATTTAGAATTAATTCATTCACTGAAGATGGGGAAATGGAAAAAAAAGTTGATGGAATAAAATATCATGTTAGCCTGGATTAGCTGATAGTTTGCTTCAGGATGTACATAGTAGGGATGTAAAACAGGTGAGGCTTACCAGTTCCGGTTAACCAGTAGGGCTGGAGCAGCACAGGGGAAGAGGGAGGCAGGCGAGAGCTGGTACACGTGTGGGAAGCCGGCTTTTAAGCCAGCTCCTTGCGCATACCGATTTGGCTCCCATGGAGGCAGTGTACAGGGTGGGGGGAAGCCAGCTTAAAAGCCAGCTCCCCATGTCCACTTATCCCCATGCTGTTGCCTCTGAGAGGCAACAGTGCGGAGGTTGGAGGGGGCAGGTGGGAGACAGTATACACAGAAAGCCAGCTTTCAGGCCAGCTCCCCACATGTATTGGCTCCCATGGAACTGCCTGCCCCTCGTGCTCCTGCCTCTTTAAGCTGACTCCCTGTGAGCACTGGGTCCCCCCTCCCGGTATAAATGTGTAATCACTAAAAAAAATCCAGCAGTTACACACTTACACAAATACACATTAGTTAACATCCCTAGTAGTTTATCGCTTATATTGTACTGAAATATGATGAAATAAATGAGTGCTATCATCTGAGGATTTTAATACAGTGTGTATTTAATTAAAATTTTTAACAAAAGGGAAGGTGAGGGTTTAAAATTGTGGTTAACATATACAAACTTCTGCATTGCTATTGAATAGAATAATTTATATTCAGCTTCCCCTCAAATCCTTGGAATTCTGAAATGAAAAGTATGGATACCTCTCTTACCACCTGAAGATAAGCCACAATGTATTTACCTTACTTTAATATATGTTCTTAGTGGTAGAATTAAGGGAGTGTCTATCTTTAAATGATATGCTTAGAGTGGGGAAAAAAAGGACCATAACAGATATGAAAGAGATGTCATATATTTGGTAGGCTCAGCAGTGCATAAATCTTGGTCTTTATTAATCCTTAAATATTTTAAAATTAAGCTTAAATTTTTGTCATCAATAGCCAGCTATCCTCCACCCTCTTGAGGCTCCCCCTCCCCTTTACTGTCATTGAATACAAGAGCACAAAGGCACACTCAGTGATTGCCCTTGGATAGTTCGTGTGTATTTGTGAATGACCATTAGTCTGGAATACTTGCTGAACAAAATGTAGATAGCTTCTTGCAATTTCCTAAAATCATTATTCTCAGTCTTGAGAGAAATGCTGTGCTTTTGATATCAAGACAAGTTAACTTTCTGGGAATAGGTGTTTGCAGTTTTACAATTTGATATACTGGTACTTCAAGATTTTCAGTTTATTTTGACAGTAGGGTTTTCAGAGGTACTTTCTTAAAGCTTGGTCTGCTTTCTCTCCTTCCTTTCCCCAAATATTTTCTCAAAGTGTGTTGTTTTATGGATGAAAGCTTTTACTTTGATTAATTATGTTTGAAAAACACATAGGAAGTAGCCAATCATTATTTTTAGCTCAAATAATTAAAATGCTGTGAGAATTTCTGTGAGAACAAAAGTGCAGATCAAGTTTCAGAATTTTAAATGAACCCCTGTGATCAGTAGTTTCGGAATTAAGAGGACAAGCTCTTCTGAATTTGAGGGAATAACTATTTCAGTTGCCAACTAGGGCTGACTTTAAATGGACTAGCTGTCCATATTAGGAGAAGAGGGTTGCTAAGGTTACAGTGGCTGTTTGAAGAAGAATGCAGCTTGAGGGGGCAAGTTCTTGATGTGTGAGCTGAGGGAAGGAATTTGGTGTGATCATGCATCAGCTCTCCTAATCATACGTTCAAAAATGCTGTGTGGGCGATACATAGAAACTGCAGTTCTGTGTGCTGGCAGTTGTGTGGTTACAATAATTTTGTTTTTCTAGGAGTCAGATTTATTACAGTTTAATCATGAAGATGTCATGCTTTTGTTTTGGGTAGGGACAGAGGAAAACAGGAGTTTCAAATAACATTGAATTTAATCATTAGTCTGTCAAAATACTTGTTTTTAAAATTATTACACTTATCATAGACAAAGATATGAAATACACTTTTTAATACCTTCAACTCCACGGTTCACAATTTTAGAGCTTACTCATCTTTCATAAAATTTTCATACCCACGAAAGCTCATGATACCATCTATATGTTTTGTTAGTTTATAAAGTGGTACCAGACCATTTGTTGTTGTTGTTGTTGTTGTTGTTTTTTAAGTTTATCCTGTACAGACTAACTCGGCTACCCCTGAAATTTCATCTTTCATAGTCAGTTCACAGTATCTTTAGTTCCCACTTGCATCTGCTTCACTCTAGTTTTGGGTTTATTTTTTGTTTGATATGAGCAACACTACTTCCCCCTCCCAAGTACTTATTCTCTTTTGTTGTTACTTATGCCAAACAGATGAAACTGCAGGATTATGCTCAGTGACCCCACTTTGTGTTCTTAATTGTTAAAATGCCCCTGCTGTCTCTAAAATAGACAAAATGGGAAGGTAGTTTCAGTTAGATCTTCATGTGCCAGAGAATGCAAGGCAAGGGCTCAGCAGGTCATCCTGAAGGAGTTAATTTGAAGAAAGGTTGCATATTTGGGGATGTATGGGAAAGAACATCTTCCTGACTTTTTGCCTTTTTAAACACTCAACTGTCTCTTTAAATTACCTTTTTCATGGGAGAAATTTCCTTCTCAGAAACCTTTCACTTTTTTTCTTTGTTCTGTTTCCAAAATCCTACTGAATTTTCCAGTCTTGGCTAATATGCACAAATCTGGTTTTTCTTCAGATACTTAAGAAGTTCACCCTATGGGCCAGTTCCAAGAGGCTTGCCAGCACAGCTAGCAATTACTGTACTGTTTTGAAGCAAAAATTTAATTTTTGATGTAGCTGAAAATGTTGCATATACCTTATCCCAGGATAACCTTGTAGTAGCAACACATGCTCTCATGACTGTAAACTTCTCCAGAGCATGCAGCTTGTGCAATATGTGACAGCACACTCACTTATTTCAGCATTTACACCAACCTTGCCTTCTTTATATTGCCCTGAACTGGTGAATGGACTATAAACTGACTTGCTTGATATTTCAAGCTCTTATAACAAAAGCTGGTGTAATCTAAAGGATTTGACTTCCTAGCGAGAAGACACGCTAGCCAGAAAAATGACAGAGGACAAAGTAAAAGTAAATTAAGTCTAAATAGGATACCAGGCTGCTTAGATGAAATAGGATTTGCCACACCTGAGCAATCAGTGGTTCCTCTCTTCTTCCACTCTGTTTTCCACCACAGTGGCCACTACTGCATTATTCAGAAGAAGCCTGGAGAAACATTTAGGCACTAGATTCTAAGATAGCTATCAGCTGTATTCACAGAGTGGACTGCATTGTGACCTTATGCTCCTTATCTTCTGGTGGGTGTTTTTTTTTTTTTTTTTTTTTAAAGACTGTCCCTTTGTTTTGCTCAATGCATTTTTTCTTTTGGGAAGGTTTCCATCTGCTTCTATTTATCCATTTGCTAACACTAACTTAGTGTCTGGAGGGCTTTCCATCTCTATCTGATCACAAATCTGTGTTCGGTATAGGCCACCCAAAGCCAACATTCAGAGTACTTGTTTCTTGCCCAGAGAAAGGAGTGAATTCCCATGTGGCCTATCTGCTGCATTACTTACCAGGAATCTGACATAATGTAGTCAGTCACACAATACAGTCCCTCATTTTGGAAACTGTCTTTGAGGTGTCAGTATCTCAGTGGAAACCTTGTCCTTCACTGAATATTGATAAAGGCCACAGTTGAACAGTGATTTAGATGGAAGTCAGAAAACTTGCAAGATGTATTTTATATTACATAGAAACCTGGCTGTATTTTCACTATTTTTGGTTATAGTCTTTTAAAGCACATAGGTTCTGGATATAAATCTGTCCCATCTAGGTTTCATAAGATGGATTTATTAACTGCTATCTTAAAATTCAAACAAACAAACAAAAAAAAGCAAATCAGGCAATTAGGAAAAAAAAGAAGTTGATAGAGGGAAAGGAATGAGAGAAATATAACATGGGGCCAGTTGTGATTGTTCTTTTGGTAGGAAGGAGGAGACTTCTTACCATCTTTTCAGGCAGATAAAATATTCGAGGCACTTTTAAAAAGTTGTGAAATAAGTACTGGGATCAGTTTCAGATTATAGTGGGTTTCATGCCCTGGAACCTCAGTAAAGCCAAGGCATGCTTGTTTTGCCAACTTAAGATGCAAAGATGGTTTGCTAAACAGCAGTAGATACCTATCAGAATGATGCCTTGGCCTCCAATATAGTTTGGGCCTGTGGCATTAAGAGTTTGGAAAACCAGCAATGTCAATTCATAGTCCATCAATTTTAGGGCAATGTAAAGAAGGCAGGACTGATATAAACTACTGAAAAGAAATGTGTTTTGTTGTTGCATACTGAACAAACTGCAAGATCTGTAGAAACTCAGTGGACAGGGAATTGCAACTGAGCTTTATGGTCATGTGATCATGTGTTGCTGATGCAAGGTTATCCTGGGATGAAAAATGCAGCATGTGAAAATTGTGCAACTGTAAATATGTTCCATGTATAATATGGCATCTGTTGTGACAAACAGAATGTTCCTTAAAAGGGCAATGATTGAAATGAACATGAACTACTATATCCTTTAAAAACATGTTTTCCCCACTATATCTGTAGAAGCGCCCAGTACTCGAGTATTTTTCATTACGCATATAAATTGATAAAATACAATACACTCCTTATGTGCTACTTAAGTATTTTTGCAACACAAAATAATTCAGTTTTAAAGAAGGTTCAGTAAATATGTAATTAAATACCAGGTAATCTTAATGATTAAAAGTACTAAGGGGCTGTGCCCCCAGCTTGCTACACTTGCTAACCAGGATTTCCTCTAAGGTGTGCGCCTGCGTGAGCGCACACCAAAAATTTCAGTCCTGCCCACCTCCTCAGCAGAGCCGCGGCCACAGCTGCTATGTGGCCCACATGGAGCTGGAGCCTGGGCTGAGGTACTAAAAATAGCATCGTGGCCTCGGCTACAGTGGCCCCAGCATACGGAGCAGCCACCTGCCACATGGCTGCGGCCCCAGCTGTGTGCAGCTGCTAGGACTAAAAATAGCACTGCAGTCTTGGCTTGAGTCCCAGCCATGGTGCCACTGTTCCAGGGCCAGGGCTATGGAGCAGCCATCAAATAACCCAGGCGGAGGGAGCATGGGAGTCCCGAGCTGCTGAGGACAGTTCCTGGTGGCAGCGGAGCTGCTGGGCAGAACACAGAGCCACTGGCAGCAGCGGGGCTATTGTGCAGAATGCAGAGCTCTGGGCATGGGCATGGGCATGAGGACCACTGGTGAGAAACCCTGTCAGCAACAGGCCCACCAGGCAGAGCGTGGAGCCCTCCCAGGTAACATCAGAGCCTGAGGGGAAAAAGAGGAGCCCTGGGTGACAGCAGAGCAGTGGGAGGATGGGGGGTAGTGGACCCTCCCTCTCCTGCCTGGGGCTCTGCTCTCCGCATAGCAGCAGGCAGCCAGGAGGAAATGTGGAGACCTGGGTGCATTGACCTCCCCTGGTCTGGGACCACTTAGTTCCCAAGGGTGCCAGACCAGGGAAGTAGTTTATTTTTGAAGAGTATTTTTGCAAAAAATTAAGGCTAGAGATTTTTTTAATGAAAGTTGAAGTTCTGGAACATAACACAGAGCCTCAAGGAGGAAGAGGCAACTCACTGACCCATCATAAGCTTAGTCATTATTATAGAAGAAGGTGCTTTGTTTCCTTCAGTTTGATGAAATGCCAAGTTACTTAAACCACTTGCATGCATGTGTTGTTCTGTAGCAAGCAGAGTTTTCTGTTGATAGCCTCATATCATTTGCCTCTGTTGGTGGAGAAGACATGTCTTTTGTCTCTGTTGCAGTGTTTCCTGTTTAAAAAAAACATTTGCAAAAGTTACCATAGGTCATGAGGTGACTCTGCTACCTCAGATAACTCTATGTGCTAACTGATGGCATCTGCTGTATTTTTTAGTGTTTGGCCCATTAATAGCTACTTTTTCCAATGTCAGGTTGGAAGGAGGTCTCTAGTGGAGTTCCACAGGGGTTTACGCTCGGTCTGATGGTGTTTGCTAACTTTAGTAATGACCCTAGATGTAGGAATGAAAGCATATTAATCAAATTTGCAGGTGAAACAAAGCTGGCCTGGGGAGGGGGTTGCAAATACTGTGAAGGATAGAACTAAAATTCAAAGGGATTTTGATAAATTAGAGAATTGGTGTATATCAGAAATTCAACAAGGACAAATGTAAGGTGCTGCACTTAAGGAAGAAAAACCAAATGCACAAACACAGAATTTCTCTCTCGCGTGCGCACATACACATTGAGTGTTATAGGCAACTAAAATTTTCTTAATGAATATTGATTATTTTATATTGATGCTAAATCAATATGCAGTTCATGATGACATATTAAAGAGGCTTTTCTATGATTCACAGAGGGTCTTAAGCATGCAGATACTATAATAAATAATTAGATCATGTACTGTATAATAATGTGAACTGAAGAAAAAGAGCTGTATGGAATTTTCTGGTGATATCCCTAAATTCATTTTCTGAATGTCATTAATTTGTAACTGCAGAATGAGCTTTTAAAGTCTATGGTGAGGGACAATGCATTCATTTTTTTATGCATTACAAATTTCTACACTTTTTTGACTTGATGGGGCTGGGAGGAAAGTGCAGGGGATGGGATGAAAGGGGGAAGTGCAGGGTTAGTGGTAAAGGGTACACAGGAACAGTGGGAGCAAGGCTCGGTAGGAGTGAGACAGGATGCCAAGCTGGGTGATTATCAGGGTGTGTGTGCAGGGTCCTGCACCTTGTTAATTATCCCTTGTTTTAGTATTTTTTTTCGTCCACAAAATAAAATTTATATATTTTAATTTAGTAACTGATGGGTGCCATGGTGGCACACATCGAAAAAGCTCACATGATGTCAATATTGATGCACAAGACAAAACTCACTCCACTCACAGAGGGTAGGCAGCCCCTGCTCTCCCCACAGTGCCCTTGGAGGGCCAGGCTGAGGTGTGGCAGCTCTAGCCCGCCCCCTTCCCCTCCGCCCCCCAGCTACCCAGGATGGCTGAGGCTGTGCCAGCCCTGGCTCTGCCACTCCTCCCTCCCCCGCCTTGACAGCCCTGGCTCTCTCCCCCCAGCCTGTGGAGAGCACTGGAGAGGAGAGGGGCCATGTGGCACTCACCCTTTCTCCCCCCCCTGCCCCCACAAGCACCTGGGAGAAGGGAGGAGGAGGCAGCAGGCGGGATGCAGAGTGATATGATGATGTCACTCTGTCATCCCACAGGAAGAGTTTCTCTCTTGAAGACAGTTACGGATAGAAATAGGACACCTGTTAAAACTGAAAGGAAATCAGTTACAATGATAACTAATCTATAGATTAGTTTTTTCCAAAATCAATATGAAATAGGTTTGGTCTAAAAACAAAACCCCCACTTTTCTTACTCTCAGCTTAATGACTGTGTTGTAGAAAGAAGTCAGCTAATGGTGATTTGAATCCATAAATGCTGCTGTGTTAAGTGATGTGACTTTGCATATTCTTGACATCAGAGCTAGTTTACTGTGTTACAAAGTCGAATTCAAAAGTATGTGAGGAGGAGCATGTTAAGGTGGAACAGTGGTGAGGATTTCACTTTCAGATGCTAATCATCCAAGTACAATAGAAGTGTATTTCTTGTCATTTTGGATGTGCTGCTGCTACTACTATCTGATATCTTGTGAAAACTCTTAGGTTGTAGACAGGCAGGCTGTCTCAGATAAGTGGCAGTGATGATGCTTGAACTGAAAATATATTGAAGGTCAAGAATAGCAAACCAATTTTGTGCTTCTAAAGAGCTGATTATGGAAGCATTTGATAGAATGATGTTAAGGATTACTGTGTTACCCTGTTATGTAAATTCCTTTTCAGTGCTATAGGAGTCAATTGAATCATCCCACTGGAGGGATGACTTACTGCTTCCCTCTGTGAAGAGTCTGACATGGAGGGAACTGAAAGGGAAATTTCTATCTTATCTGAGAATTTTCATTCCAGGAAACTCTATGTTGCAGTCTGACCATCCCTCAGAGGATTGGTTTATGTGTCTAATCTCTTCTCTCTCCCTCCCTTCTCTCAGACTATTATTTACTTGCTTAAGTAGTTTGAAAGGGAAGAGGGTAGGATGTTCCTGAAAGAACATAAGAATGGTCATACTGGATAAGTTAAAGATCCAACTAACCCTGTATCCTGTTTTCCAACAGTGGCAAATGCCAGGTGCGGATCCATCTCATAGACTCGTAGACTTTAAGGTCAGAAGGGACCGTTATGATCATCTAGTCTGACCCCCTGCACAATGCCCTTTCCCAGATTCTGGCAAAATTCCTAAATTTCTTGTCAACGCTCTGCTGCAAATGGTTTGTGTTGACTAGCACTTACAAATTGTAGATAGCTTCCAAAGTTGTATTAAATACACTCCAGAATGATCACTAGCTCTTCCTGAGGTGTGCTGAAGCCCAGGCTCAGGGAAGAGAATTGGTGTGTTTCCCTGTGACATAGAGATGGGGATTGTGATACTGTGAAGATTATTTGTTATGGAGTGTTCTAGAAGGAAAACACAAAGGTAAGACAGAATTTTTCCTTTCCAGTGAAGGGACTTGAAATATTGTACACTAATTTGGAGTCTGAACAGGTTGCAGACTCAAAAACTAGATTATTCTTGTTTCAAGAATTTAGGAAAAAAAATAACCAGTCATTTTGGTTTTTTCTGAACATAATCCGGTGTTGGTGTTACCACTGGTATTTCTGACCAGGGCTGTCCCTCCTGGTACGCAAAACACACAGTTGCATGGAGTACCATGGAATTTGGGGCGCTCAGGTTGCCCCAAATACCATGGAGCCCTATATAGATGGATGCTGTGTATGGGCTCAAGTGGCCTCCAGGCCCCAGCCAGCCCCATTGCCAGCTCCTGGTTATCAGGTGGCAGTAAGCAGATTGACTCAGGAGAGGCAAGGGAAGCTGTGCAGCCAGCTGTTGGAGAGAAGCAGCAGTTACCCCTTTAAAGTGCCGCTTCTCTCTGACCCATAGCACAGCTGCCCTCTGCTCCTGCGTTCCCTGCTCACGCCTTCACCGCTCACTGTCGCTCCCTGCCCTAAGTAGGGTTGCCAACTCTTTTGACTGGGTGCCATTTGAGGCAGTATTGTCTGGTCTGGGAGACTTGGCAACCCAGCTCTGGTTCCCAACAGCTTCTGCCCCCTTCAGCTCTCCTGCCCATGCATGGAGTTACCATGCAGAGGGGGGGTGTGGTGCCAGTGCTGGGCTGTGTAAGGCACCAGCATTGGTATGGACGGCCCTCTTTTAACGTAAACATTCTGCCAAAATAATTAACAAAGTGTTTTTTCTCAGGCTAGCCCTGGGTTTTTAAATGATATCTAGTTTTAAAAGTCAAGTTACACTTTTACCAAGAAGAATCTGAAAGCAGAAGAACATTTAGCTAATTGCTTTGTGATGGTGCAACAGAGGTATATTTAATTTAACTGAAAAGTAAGCAAACCAAACACTTAATAAAAATGTGATTAAATGGCAGTAAGTTCGGTAGCCAGAAGACCAATTTCATAAAGTGAGTTTGAAAATTATTTGAGGGATTGTTGGATTTTAGTTTACGTAGAGTAACTGTCCAGCAAACCGTGATTTGAATACACTGATGGCAGGGGACACCCTGGGAAGAATTCTATTTCACATTCAGTCCACATCACAAACATAATATGCTTTTCTTGTTATTCAGCTTTCCTCCTTCAAAATCTCAAGGATTTATCCTGAAGCCTCAAATGCAGCTAATTTCCAAATTTTTGTTTAATGAGCTGACCCTAGACTTGAACTATGGAGTTTAAGTGAGGGGACAAACAGAAACTGGATTTACTAAAGGTGAAACCTTTAATATTTCAGGTATTTTAAGAATGTCTTCATAAAGTTCCAAATTGAATGTAGTCCTTTTCTTGTTTTCACAGAAGGCAGCTGTGAAAACCCAGTTAAATGTTTCTGAAGCCTTTGAACATGGCTGTACTACTGCAGCTGAAAATTCTTAATTATAAGATTCAGCAAGTGCTTGTAAGCTTTTTGGTATTATATGTTAAATGTTTGCTTTCAACTCTGGTACAAATGTGTTAAATTAATTGTTGGCTGGCTAACAGAGTTTAGACAAACCATGACTTTCATTTTACTGTTTTAATATCACACTTATTTTGAGAAACAATATTTAGGAATGGGACAAATTAAAAATGTTTTAGAGGATTTGGTCCTTGTCCTGTTACATTTTTATTTTCTAAGATTTTAGTGCCCAGGTATCCCAGCATTAGTTACATTTTTAAATGAGTACTGCAATGTAAATTAATTAAAAACGCACAAGTAAAAAGATAATTTGTTACTTTCATTCTTTTCACTCCTTTTTTGCCACAAATTTGCAGTCCTAATAGAATTCTTAAATTTAAAAAACAATCAACAAAAAAAATCTCACATCACACATAGCTTTAAGATAAAATTGAATTAATGCATCTCGGGAGCAATGGAATAATTTAATTGTTTACATTGATTTCTTTCCTACCTATTCTGCTTTCTGGTGCTAGATAATGTAATGTTCAAAACCAGTTTAATATGACTATCCTTTATCTTCTCTACCTTTTAAAAAATCAAATATGTATGATATGTAATGTTAGAATTTCAAGTAACCATTAACATAAAAGAACACCGGTTCTATGTTGTAGTTTCAGTACTCAGGGTTAACCCTCTTCTTAAAGAAGAAAAATATGAAGTAGGAAACCAGGTTCGGAGAAGTGTGCATGTGCGCGTGCGCGTGCGTGTGTGTGTGTACATATATGTAGTGTAGCTGTGATCATGATTGAACACTAAAAATCTTCAATCATGATTGTGATCATGATTGAACACTAGTATTGCATGATTGAACACTAAAAATCTTCCAGAGTTACAAAAAGGCTAGACTTCCTTGAGGTAAAAGAATGTACTAGACAGGGAAAAGATATATTTCAGTGTCTTCTGATTGAAATGATAATAATTTGTAAACGTATTTTTCAATGCAGTAACTTACATTTGAGATATTAAGTAAGCCACAAGCAAATGGACCTACGCATGTTATAGCTTCTGGGTCTGAAGAGCAATACTCTCCTTAACCAACTCCCAGATAATGTGAGAGCTTGCAAAGGCATGAGGGCTAGAGAAAGAAAGCTCCTTTTCTTTTCCTTCCCATACTAATCATTCCAGGTTTTTTACTTGGATGTTTGCACACTTCACATCTTTTATTACATATAGTTTCCTTCCCCCCTTCTCCCTCCATATTAACAGGATGCAGTCAAGCAATCAAAAATTAGGAACTGTCAGATTTTAAGGCTGTCCATTCAACTTCTCCCCCTTGTGCATCCGTTTTGTTCACTGAATGGGAGGGAGGGGGGAAGAGGAGCACTGTGAAAAAAGGTGGCTGTTTAATTTAAAACTGTATCATAATGCAAGACATTAGGACGGGGCAGACTAGAGGCTTCCAGCGGGTCGGATCTGGCCCTCCAAGCCACCAGATCCAGCCCACGGCCACCTTGATAGAACCCTTAGGCAGAGAACAGCTCACACTTTAAAAAGCCAGCTCTTCTCCACTCCACATGGCTGGGGAAGGAGGAAGGAGACTTCTCATGCTGTTCCCACCCCTCAGCAAAATCTCTTAGCTTCCATTGGCCAATCTTGCAGCTAATAGGAGCAGAGAATTTTTGCTGGGAGCAGGAGCAGTTAGGAAGCCTTTCTTTCTTCACCCCTCCCTGTCATGCCTAGAGTGGAGCCACGTGAAGCAGTGAGCAGCCTGCACTAGTCCGTCTGCCTTAGGTTTCTGCTGGTTGGCATCCCAGCCCCTCCCTTCCCTGACCCTCTGCCCCCTCCCCCCCCACATACCCAAACCCTGTCCCCTCCCACACCCATGTCCCTTCCCAGATGTGGCACCCCAATCTTCTGCCCCAGATCACAATCCCATTCTACCCTAGGTTAAATCCCAAAATCCTGCGTCCCAGTCCCCTGCCCTAGGTCACAACTGCCTCCTTCACCTAAACTCCCTCCCAAACCCCATTATCCCTTCTGCACCCCCATTCTCCCTTCTGCACCCAACCTCCATCCCAGAACCCGGAATTCCTCCATTAATATTCCAGAAGAGTGTGGCCTTTGACCATTTTCCAAAATCTTGAAGTGATCCCCTACCAAAAATGATCTTTCAAGATTGGAAGATGAGACTCCTGGGTGCAGAGGTAGTGAAGTTTATATAGTCTAGTAAAGAAGATTGTGAGGAGGACATAAGTTTACAAATAACTAAGTTACAGTGAAACAAGAGTAGGAAAATTTCAGGTTTGATGTTAGGCATTTGCCCCTGAAAAAGCAATTTGACTGGAAAATGTAATGCAATTATATAAATCATTTGCCGATCCTTACCTGCTGCGGTGCATTGATATTGAGTACCAGTTGTTATAGATGCAACACCACAGCCAGGTTAAACATGTATGTGCCTTATAAATTCCTTTCTCTGTGTGTGTGTGGGGGGGGGGGGGGG
>CM057845.1:57935720-57981185 GCA_030068395.1 Apalone spinifera
GGGAGGCTCATTGCCACGGGCACCTCCTGCTGGACACTCCGGGAATTAGCTTTTTGGTGCTGGAGTGCCCCCTTCTGGCTGGTGTCTCACCTCCGGTTATCTATTTTCTCCACCTCTGGGCACTGCCCTATCACGGTGGTGCCCCCTGCACTCTGGTGTCCTCCCCATCGGGGAACCACAGTTGCCCTATGCTCACCTTGCCTCAGTGACCCACTGCCAGTCTTTATCTAGCCCCTTACCTCAGGGTCAAACTGTAGTCTGAAATGATCGATCATCATTGGCAAGGGGGTATGAACCTGTTGCCTCTTTCTAGCCTGGCTGTCCCCCTGCAGCCCTAACACTCTCAGGCCTTGCCTCAGATCCTGCAGCCTGGGAGTGAGGTCAGGCCAGAGCTCCCCAGCTTGCCTGCTTTTCCCAGCACTGCTCTGTCTCAGGAATCCTCCAGATTCCCTGGCAGCCAGGTCCCTCCTACTCCCCAGCTAGAGCAAGAATCTCTCTGTATCTCTCCTTCCCACCAAGACCCTTTATTTATACTCCCCTCAGCTGTAGGGCTTTGCTCTCAACCTTCTCCCAGGGCTGGGTTTTACCCTTACAGAGCCAGTGTGGGGCAGAAGCCCCATCACAGTGATGTATACACCTAAATGCACTGTATATGAACAATGATCATTCTATATCTCTGCACAACTCCATTTGGATTGAAGTTCAGCAAAGCTTGTGCAGTTTTGTGTGTAATTGTAGTGCATTAAATGTGACCACTCACATTTTTAATAGTCCACTGAAAAACTTAAACAGTGTTAGTATATGATAGTCTACTTTTGAATGTCACTGTGGTATTTTATTTTAAACTACATTCTGAAGATGGGGCCATACATACTATCCCTAATTATTAATTTGTGTTACCATGGCACTCTAGGATCCTTGCCATGGATCAGGATCCTGTTGTGCTAGGTGTTGTAAAAATACAGGACAAAGACAGTCCCTGCCCCAAAGGGCTTACAGTCTAAGCATAAGACAACAGATGTCCATAGAATAAGGAGTACAAGGGAACAATGAGACATTATTGGTCAGCTTCATAAGCAGTGGTGGTAACAGTCTAATTGTTAAGGTTTTGTAGGCATCGCATCAAAAGAGAGTTTCAAGGAGAGAATCTGAAGATAGTTAATGGGGTAGCTTTGCAGGTGTTCACAGGGGGTACCTCTGAAGAAGGAAGGACAAGATGGGAGAAAACAAAGGCTCTTGTTTGAAAACAAGTGGGCAGTGGAAGTTGGCATCATGGCGGGAGTTAAATCTTTCAGTCTTTGAAATGGAAGTTTGTGAAGGGCCTTGTAAGCGAAGACAAATGGCTTATGTTGTGATAGAGAAGGGGAAGCCAGTGGAGGGTTGCAAAGAGGGTTGACGTGCTAAGAATCCACATTGATACTATCCTACACCTTCTGTAGGAGAAGTAAGAAACATACATGCGCCTCATACATATGCTTATTGGGTAGTCGAGTGGAGTACTTGACTGTTTGCTTCCCTTCCTCCCTTGCTGCCCCTGTATGAGAGGCAACAAGGGGTGGGGGGAGAGGAAATGATGCTGGCGAGAGCTGGCTTAAAAGCCAGTTCCCCCTAGCACTGCCTCTGTGGTGTTACCTCTTTCTCCCCTCCCCTCCCCCCCCCCCCCCCCCCCCCCCCGGTGCCTCTATCAGAGGGAGTTGAGGGGAATAAGGGAGACAGCTCTGGCAGCAGTCCCTGTCTGCAGGTGTCCCAATGTGGAGCTGGGCCCCCCTACGGATAGGAGCTGATAGATTCGGTGTGAGCCAGAACCAAGCAGTCCCAGCTCGCACTGGTCCTGGACACTGTACCTCTGCATTTTAAATGTAGTAAGAGCCTGGTGGCTCTAACTACGTTTAAAATGCAGAGCTGCAGTGCAAGTGGCTCCTGGAGCCAGCTCAAGTCAGAACTGCTCTGTCATGGCTCGAGCTGGCTCCAGGAGCTACTCCTGCTACAGCTCTGCAGAGGGGCCCTTATTGACCAATTGTGTAGTCGATACAAATTGTATCACAATAGCCAGATAACTGCAATTTAACATCCTTAGGGTACAGCTACACTGTGGGCTAAAGTCAAGTTAAGATACGCAACTTCAGCTATGTTAATTGCATATGCAACGTCAGCTACATTAACTCTGCTTTAGGTGCTGTCTACATAGCAGGAAGTCAGAGGAAGAACACTTTTCCTTCGACTTCCCTTAGGCACTATAGACTCTTAGTCTAGATGGGGCCAAATGGCGGAAAAGCCTCCACTTTTGGAGGAGCCCTTATTCCTTGTAGAACGAGGGTATACAGGGCTTCCCGAAAGAGTGCATTTGCTCTTCTGCAAAAAAAAAAAAAGTGGAAGAGCAAATGCATTCCCTGGACATGGCGGGATTTTTCGGGGATACTTCTGGTATCCTGGAAAACCCCCGCAGTCTAGATGTACTCTTACTCCTCATGAAATCAAGGTTACAGAAGTTAGAGTAAGAAGCCTGTTGTTTTGAAATGATTGTGAAATAATGGGCTTGCTGTGGAGATGTGCACTCTGTTATTTCAAAATAAGCGTGAAGTGTAGATATAGCCTTACTCTTCTGTGCAGCTTCCTGATTGTGGTCTTTAGCTTCTGCTCAGGGACCCCACATGGAAGGGAAAGGTACACTTTACTGAGGCCCAAGGTGGCCCAGCCCAGGCCTCAAATTGGGGGAGGGGGAAGTGTAGGAGGAGGTCTATATTACAAGTTTGTAATGGGCCTGAAAAGATTATGCTTGAGCCCTGCATCTGCTATACTCCATGTGTCTGAGTTTCTAGTACTTTCATTCTCTCAGGTATGTGGGGAATGGGTGTAGTCATCCATTGCAGTGGTTCTTAACCTTTCCAGACTACTATACATCTGAATCCTAAACCCTGCCATCCGGGGCTGAAGATTATAACTAAGCTTTGCACAGTCCCTTGTGATGTGAGGACCTAGGCAATTGCTATGTTTGCAATCCCCTAACATCAGCCCTGCGCTTGCAACTCAATCAAACCTGCCCCGTGATCCCTGTGGGGCTTACAACTCCTACATTGAAAATCACTGGTCTAGATGAATTAACATTCCCCCAGAAGACCTCTGCATACCACTGGTTGAGAACCATCGCTCCACTGATGTGGTTTTAGCAGATTATTTCTCCCTGCAAGCAAGATGGGAGCAAAAATCTGTTTCCACAGAGACCCTAGGGCCTGTCTGGGGGTAGCACCATTGCACAAAGATTTTACTATTGAGGGAATTTTGTGCCACTGCACATGTGCAGAAACTGCGGAGGGAGTCTGGAGCTTAATGAAGGAAGCAATAGTGGAAATGTGTGAGGTGGTATTAGGGTGACCTTCCATTAACTGGAAGGAATGGCTCACAGATCAGACATGGAGAATGATTGAAGAACGGATGGCACTCAAGCAACAAGTCAACCAAGCAAAAATAAGAGGCCAGATACAAGCTGCATCAGCCACAAACCACGAAGTCGCTGGGGAAGTAAAGAAAAGTCTCTGCAAGGATAAGATACATTTCGTAAACGAGATTGCAGAAAAAGAAGAGGCAGCATCTAAACAAGGGGACTTGAAAACCCTGTGCAATACAACTTGAATCTTGAATGGAAGGAAGAGAAACCCAAACAGACCGGTCAAAAACAAAGATGGTCAGCTACTTACCTCAGTGGATGAGCAACTAGCCAGATGGAAGGAGAATTTTGAAGAAGTGTTAAACAGACCACCACCATCAAATCCACGACAGCTAGAAGTAGGAGAACCCCTAGACAACAAAACCGAGGCAATTACAAAAGAGGAAGTCTGCAAGGCAATAAGGAACCTAAAGAATGGCAAGGTAGCAGGACCTGATAATATTCCACCTGAAATACTAAAAGATGGAGGAGCTGCTATAGTGGACCAGCTACACAGTTTGCTAAATCTGATATGGACAATAGAGGAGATTCCAAAGGATTGGAAAAAAGGACTACTAGTGAAACTCCCTAAATCCGGTCATCTGTCACTGTGTGAAAAGTGGAGGGGGATTACTCTCCTGTCCATCCTAAGCAAAGTATTAACCAGAGTCATCCTGGAACAAATGAAAGATGCCAGAGACCACAAACTAAAAGAAGAACAGGCAGGTTTTAGGAGAGGATAGTAACACTTTGGATCATCGTAGAACAATGCATTGAATGGCAAGCACCACTCTATATCAACTTCATAACCTTTAGGAAAGCCTTCAATAGTGTGGACAGGCAGTCCATCTGGACCATCATGCAACATTACGGAGTTCCAGGCAAACTGATTACCATAATCAAGAAACTGTATGAAGAATACTCTTGCCAGGTCATCCAGGATGGAAAATTGTCAGAAAAATTTCAGGTCATAGGAGTATGCCAAGGCTGCCTTCTTTCTCCATTACTCTTCCTGATTGTCCTAGACTGGGTCACAAAAACAACATATGCTGACCCAGGAAGGGGACTCCAATGGACTCAAACTAGGAAACTTGAAGCTCTAGATGCAGATGACTTAACCCTGCTTGCAGACAAATTAGAGCATATGCAAGAGAAGACAGATGCCCTACAGGAAACAGCTGAGCGAGTGGGCCTCAAGATTAATCAGAGAAGACCAAGTTGATGCACATTAACAGGGCTCGACAAATTATACAATCTACTCGCCCGTGGTGAGTAGATTGTAACCCGGAAGATCGCCAGACGTGCGCAGATTGCCAGACAGCGCGGCTGGCAAGGGGGCTTGCCGCGGTTCGGCAAGCCCTGCACATTAACAGACGGGAAGGTGAAATTACAATTGAAAGAAAAGCAGTGAAAGAGGTAGATCTACTTGTATATTTGGGGACTGTTATTAGCAAGAATGGGGGAACTGAAGAGGACATCAGTGCAAGAATAAGAAAGGCACAACAAAAGCTTTTGCCATACTACGACGAGTCTGGCGTACAAGAACTAAACTATGTACTTTCACTTCGAATGTGACATCATTGCTGCTCTGTGGCTCGGAGGCGTGGCACGTTGTCCAGAGCAACACTAACAGAATCCAGACATTTGTCAATAAATGCCTTAGACACATTCTCCAGCTAAAGTGGTACGATAGAGTGCCAAATGAAACCTTGTGGACCAAAACAAATCAGAAACCAATGAAGGTGCAGATTAAGAAAAGAAAATGGCGATGGGCAGGTCACATTCTGCGTAAGGACTGTGAGGAATGTATCACGAGACAAGTGTTAGAATGGAATCCAAAGGGAAAGAGGAAAAGGGGACGTCCCAAACAAACATGGCGATGAAGCTGCCTGGATGAAGTAAAAGTAGTTGGCTTAACATGGGATCAAATCAAGACTATTGCTAAGGATCGCAAGAAATGGAGAATGTGGAGGCCCTATGCTCCATTAGGAGCCAAAAGGACTAATAGATAATTAGATAGCATGTGCAGAATTTGTGTGCTCCTCCCTCCCCTAATTTCTTTCAAAAATGACTTTGACAGGGAAGCAAAGAGAAGCCATAGAAGCAGTCATACAACCCTCCCCAGCAGCAGGTTTCAGATGCTCAGGGCAGCTGGCAGAAAGGTAAATAGTGATGGGCTACGAGGAGGGATTTGGGAAGACCCAGCTTATGACTCCTATACTATGCTGGGCCTAGCTGTTAGTCCTGGTTGGGCTGAGGAGGGCAGGACTTTCTCTTTCCCAGCATGACATTCAGGTTCCAGGTCCAGGTACAACTGACCCTTCCTCCCCACCCCCCTACATGTCTCCCACAGCTGCAGGAAGTTCTGCAAATTCTTCCCCGTTCCACTTCTTGCACTTACTGCTTCTCAGCTGCAAGGATCCTTGTACGGGAAGCTGCTCTCTACCTGCACAACCCCGGGCATCCAGACCCTCCTCATACCTAGACTTTCCCACTAAGCTTAACTCCCCGACCCTGCACTCAGAAGCACCCTGAATAGCCCCATTCATCCTGAACCTGGATCACACTGATAGCCACTTGGATCCCCAATCAACTGTACCTAGATCCCCACTTTACTGAGCCCCAATACCTGAGCTCCTTGCACCTACTCCCCTCTGCTGAGTCCCAACCACCTTCACCGTGACCCCCTGCATTGCACCTAGAACCCTCCCAGTAAAAGTCTGTGCATCCAGATTCCCCACCCAGATTGCCCCACACAGAACTCTCAACCCACATCTGGATCCCCTTCACACTTAGATTTTGCTGCCCATACTTGGTGCACTTGGCATGGCGGGGCAAAGCTGTGGAGTGTTTCTGAGACTGGCCTTGTCTTTACACTGTGTTCAGGTTGGGTGCAGCCTCACTGCTGAGTCTGTGTCCAGAGGTGGTGGTGGAGTTATCTCCCATCTCTGTGGAGCCAGTGGCTTGTGCTCCACAATTCCATGCTGGAATTATTTATTTGACACAGTTTGTTATAACATTGCAAAATGTTCAAGTATCATGTGCACAATTAATTTTTTTATGCAGAATGCCCTTGGTAAGATTTGTCTTAAGCTATGCCTAAGCAGTCTATCCCTATACAATGTCTCCAAAATACAGTGTTGACTATGTATAAATGCACATTAATAGTAAGTTTTTGCTGAAGGAAAGTACAGTATGTATAAAGACAAGTGGTTAAACTCTTCCCCCCCCCCCCTTTTTTTTTTTTTTTAGTTCAAGTGGTTGTTTATGTGCGAAGACAGCATGCCATTTTGAAGTATGACAGAAGTCCTGATGCTGCAACAGAGGCTAGGAATATTAATGGCCAAATCTAGGTGAGTGAATTAAGTTGAGTTCCACCAGTTCTCAAATTTCCATACTGTTGGCCTTTTAAACCACTGCTCTGTATCTGCAATTTATTTTACAGTTTATTTTTGCATTCTTCAGATTTGCTGGCATCCCAGTTTTGCTGTTAACAACTTTGATTAATGTAATCTTTACACCAGAGAAAGACACTGAGTGAATGTATCACTACTGCTTAATTCTGTTGTCAGTTTGTCAAAGAGCTTGAAGGAATCCCTAAGATTTGGCATAGGAAGATACAGTATCCTTGTAGCTCTATACCCATCTGGAAGCGCTCTGTGGAGCATAGGATTTCTGTTGCAAGAAAATGTCAATAAATTATAACAATTTCTGTTGCAAAATGTCTTCATTTGTATTAACTTTAATATCTGACTGCATTATAGCTACATAACTGTTGTTTTCAAGAATTCTTCCTCAAAATAAATGAGCTGCATCGATAGACTCCACGGCCTACGCCCTCTCCAGCTCCAGCATTCCTGAATGAGATTCTGTGCTCTATTTCCAAGGCACTGCCAATACTAGGATGCTTTGAATGCTGGAGAGGTCCTTGATGTAACTCAGACAACACTGGGGCCTGCCTAACGTTTAGGACAGCGTTCCAGAGCTGCTCAAGGGATTTGAGTGTTGTCTACTGGAACCCTATCCTGCTGAACACTCCCTATAGCTGGAGTTTGTGTGCCTGTGCTGGGGAAATTCTCCCTGAGCGAGAAGTGGGGTTTTTAGAGCCTTTTGGCTCAGTAAAAAGAGTTTGGAGATGCATAAGGATCTCAAAATGTTTGCAAATGAGAATTCAATTGGAATTCAATTCACAGCTCAAATGAGTCTGTTTGGTTACTGCAATTTTTACTTGTAGCAGGATTCTCACAACTTCATACAGGCATTCTTTTTTTTAAGTCAAATTGTTAGAAAATACAATTTTAAAAAGGAATGTTATCATTATGTAACTTTTAAATATTTTTATAATAGCTTGTGTGGCTTCTGCAAAATATGTGAGACATTTGTCATCTCAAGGAGCAATATTAGTGTATTAGTTTCTGGTCACTAATATTGCACTACCAGTTCAATTAACTACAAATATTTCTTTTGTTTAATCAATCAATTTTAAATACATAACACGTTTAAGTAAACTTACTTTTTCCCTTATAGCTAGCATATTTAAGGGTTTTTTTAAAATTTAAAAACAGAATTTTAAAATTAACTGAATTTCAGTTTCCATGTAAGTACAACTTGACTCAAACAATGACTAAAATATTATTTTAGTAAATACATTTACCATTAACTGTTTTCTAACATATTTCAGATTACTCATTTTTACATTGTTACGCTATACTGCTTAAATAAATGTGAACAGATATAATGTATACTCCTGATAAGCAGCAAGTACCACATTTAGTATAAAGGCTATATTTGTCGTTGAAAATGAACATGTTTTTAATGATTACATCATTAAATAATCTTTGTTTGGAAATTAACAAATGCAAAAAAAACCTCAATGACTTAAATCAAAGTTTGCTGATTGCTTGCTGATTTAAATCATGATTAAAATTGTTGATATCTCTGATTTAAATCAATCCATGCTGGGAATTATTGTGCTCCTTTCCCCCATTAAATTACCACTTTCTTTTTGGCTCTAGAGATTACATGGTCTTCTAAAGAAGTCATGGGTAGCTGTTGTAGCTGTCCAGATAAAGAGACAGTCCCAGACAACCATGGAAACAAATTTAAGGTAAGCAGCTGATTTGTTGTGTTGCAAACTTTTGTCATTCCCTTGCAAATACAATCTAGCTATAAGAATTGGAATGAAGAAAGTGTTTGTAAAGTTTATGAAAATCAAGCCATCAAAACTTACCACTTTATGTGGCTATAAATTCTTCTTTATCCCTGAATAGTGCTATATTAGGTTCAGTAAAAGGAATATTTTAAACAGGTCTGTTTTTGAACATTCATAGATCTCTGGTCTTGTATAAGGGTGTTAAGCCATGTGTCTAACGTAATTCTTGATTAGTGTGTCTCCATTTAAACAGAAGTTCTGTCTTAATGTAGCATTTTTGAGAACTTGCTTTGCTTGAAGAAGTGCTATTTCCAAGTGCTCGTTGTTACATTCAAAAAATTCCTAAGAGTTTTAAGTCCACAGATACTTTTATGTATGTGCTTAACCATAAGTAGTCCCAGTGACTTCATTTTGTCCAGTTATGTAAGATTGATATTTGATTTTCTGTACCAGATTGTCTTATTGAAATGCTAAGGAGAACGGCTGTATTTTCCATCATGAACTTAAGGGGATGCTGTTATCTTAAGTGCCACATTAATGTTAAGATATTTTTACATAGTGTTATAATAAGCATGTTTTGACATCCCTTTGTTTGGTACTCAATTTCTCTTTTCCCTCAGTGTAGTTAACTCTCCTGTTATTTGTATGATCTTTTATTTAAAAACGGGAGGGAAAAAACCTATTTGAAACCATAGAAATGTTAGGTGCCTTAGTGGCAATTTCAAATACTACTTTTTAAAAAATTTACTGGATTTCAGTTGGACAATGTCTCTCTTTAAGAGGAAAAGTTCATTGTAACCAGTCTTTCTATTCATTGGGACAAAAGGCACCAAAGTAGGGGCTGTTACATTTTGAATAAAAGTGGGAATTGTCCAAATTCTATAAGGGACAAAGTGGAACCAAAAGAGGATGTGGTGACAGTTTTAATGCACATATTTAAAAAAACACAGCCTCTTAGATTTATTAGACTTATCTTTCTGCTTCAAACTTTTGTAGTGTTGAAGTAACAAATTATAGTAATGACCTGTGTCCTTTGATTCATATTGCTTTAAATATACCCATTTTTTTTAAAAGATAAGCAAATATTTTCATCTAGAGACTTGACACTTCCTGACCTAGCTCTTACAAAACATTACAGGTTTAACTATTTTTGAAAACAAAACACTTTCGTGTATCTCAGCAGCAGCTATAACAGAGGTGGGCAAGATAGCCTCTGTGGGCCGCATCTGGCCCTCCAAGCTGGTGGATCCTGTCCGCAGCCACTCTGCCTCTCTCCTGCCCCCAGGCTAATCGAGACTTGGGGATGGGAGAGCATGCAAAGTCTCCTCCCCTGCCAGGGGCATGGGGCAACAGAGGCAACCATCGGCTGTTTTAAAATAGCCAGTGGTTCTCTCTAGCTGCTGCACGGCTCTGAGGGGGCAGGGGCAGGACGCGAGGGACTTCGTGTGCTCCCCCTACTTTCCAGGACCTGATTGGCCTAGGGGCAGGGGGAGCGTGTGAAGTTTTAAAACACCTGTTGATTCTCTCTAGCCACTAGGGGTGGGGACAGAGACACTCCTCCCTCCCTCCCCCCTCCCGCCCCCGGCCAATCGGGGTCTGTGGCCAGGGGAGCATGAGAAGTCTCCTGGCCCTACCCCTTCTGCCGAAAGACCTATCTCTTCTGGGGCAGCCCAGGCCACTTCAGAAATTTGTGAAGTGGTCCACTTCTAAAAATTATTACCCACCCCTGAACTATAAGCTTTTCAATTTTGTATTTAATGGGTCAGGTGCTGTATGTTAATTAAATGTTCAAGAAGCTTATGTAATGGTATATAACTCTTATTTTCAAGGTCATTAATGTAGATGATGATGGAAACGAACTGGGTTCTGGCATAATGGAACTTACAGATACAGAACTAATTTTATACACCCGTAAACGGGATTCCGTAAAATGGCACTACCTCTGTCTTCGTCGCTACGGCTATGATTCAAATCTCTTTTCTTTTGAAAGTGGTCGAAGATGTCAAACTGGACAAGGTAGGTAGCAGCTATATGTGTATAGAAGTATTTTAGTATTTTGCTAAATACACATTGTTTTACAATTCTGTAAATGAAATACAACTCACTGAGTTCTGCGTTCCAGAGAACAAGAGTGGAAAGAGAGTGGGCTTTTTCTCTTTGAACATCGGCTTCACAGAAAAATCTTACAATTGGCTTTTAGGCTTTTAGGGATAAATGTCCAGCATTTTAAATAGGGTGGGTTTGATTGCTCTGGAGCAATTTGTCTGCGTTGCATAAAAAGATCTGGGAGATTTTTTTCAGTGACATCACTAATATTTTCAGAGTTGATTTAATGGCTTTTGTAGAGAGTTGCATCCAACTTTCCTGGTTTGGAGGGTTGGCTCTCCTGGTGTTTCTCCTTTTGGGGAAGGAGAAATGTAAAAATTAAGATTTCAGAGAAGCCTTTCTGAAAACTAACAAATTATTTTAGCTGAATTCATCACTACATCTGATTTAAGGCAGCAAATTGGGGGAGGGAAGGTACAATAAACTTTGACCATTGTGTGATTAGGTCTGTCTGCCTTTGTTTATTTTTAAACATAGTATTTAAAACACTTATTTTCTATCCTTCTCCCTAAAATAAAAAATCACAAATATCTTTTTATAAAACCCCCCAAAACATCAGTGAAATTATACTTTTTCCTAAATTCTGCCTTTTTAAAATATGAAATAAGTTAATTGCAGCACATTTGAGAAGAACGAAGGAAAAGTGGCTTCTGCTACTCTTCCTTACCGTTAATCCTGAGCTTACTAGGAAGTCAAAATGGCTCCCAGTTGAAGGGGCGAAGAGCTATTGTAAGTTACACGCAGTGCAGCAGTTCCTATGTAGCAAATGCACTAGCCAAGAAACAGATGAAGTACTGTGTGTTCTATGACACCCTTTCTATGCTTCCCTATCATGATGTACCACCTTCATAATGGTATTGGGGAAGTGGTGACTACCCTTCAGGTGTGTCAAGCTTCCTGCAGCACAGTGCAGCCACATTGGGGCTGGAGATCTGGCTTAAAGTGTGATTCTTTTTTTTTTTTTTGTAAATCAAGCACTCTTTAAAGCAGATCTGAGTAATTATTCACCCATTTTTATTTTTTGTTAGATTAAGTTGCAGTCTTAATTGCCCTTAACAGTGTGCACTCATTTTTTATTATGAGGTTGGTAAAATAATACTAATTAAGGCCTCTAATTGCCACAGCAGTACTAGTAGTCATAGTAGTAGTATTTGCAAATTTGAACTCCAGAGTAACAAGAGTAGAATAGCAGTTTCTAAACCAGGGATGGGCAAGATTTTGGAACGTGGTCAAGGGCCATGCTCTTCCATGATATTAGTGGAGGAAGTGCCGGGTCTGGGATGGAGGTTGAGTGCAGGAGGAAGCTTGGGGTAAGAGGTTGGGGTGCAGGAGGGCATGTGGGGTCTGGGAGGGAGTTTGGGTGAAGGAGGCAGTTATGACTTGGGGCGCAGGAGGAGGTGCATAGGTTTGAGTTGTGAC
The DNA here is from genome assembly GCA_030068395.1 of Apalone spinifera. Lineage (NCBI taxonomy): Eukaryota > Metazoa > Chordata > Testudines > Trionychidae > Apalone > Apalone spinifera. The sequence continues at coordinate 57,947,822 of CM057845.1, forward strand.
CTAGGGCAGGAAGGGATTGTGACCTGGGGCAAGGGATCTGGGTGCAGGGGTTTGGGTTGTGACCTAGGGTAGGGGATTGGAGTGCAGGAGGTGGTCCAGGGGGGTTGGGTTGTGTCCTAGGGCAGGAAGGGGTTGTGATCTGGGGTAGGGGATTGGGATGCAGGATCTGGGAGGGGGTATGGATTCAAGAAGGGGGCAGAGAATTTGGGTTATGTGGGGTGGCAGAGGCTTGGGGGAGGGGAGGAAGGGGTTGGGGTGCCAGAGGCAGGCTTTGGCTGGGAGACTTACCTGGGCAACTCCCAGCTAGCAGCTCACAGGGTTCTCAGGCAGCCTCCCTGCCTGCTCTACTCCTGCACAGACTATGGGGCCATGTGTGTCAGTGAATAAGAGCCCGAAGGGGGAGGTTGCTTTGTGTGCTGCCTGTTTTTCAAACAGGAAGCTCCCATTGGCCAGAAACCGGCTAATGGGATTATGCTGGGGCGGGGACAGTGCATGAAGCCTCTCCCCCCTTCACTCCCACAGCTGTGAAAGAGAAATGGCCCAGCAGCCTCTTTTCTGAGCAGCATGCGGGGTGGGAGAGGCAGGTAGAGAGTCCGCCTGAGGCTTCCTCCTGTGTCTGTGGGCTGGATCCAGCCCATGCACCTTATTTTGCCCATGCCTGTTCTAAACAGATATTCCCCTGCAATGTTTGCATCCTAAAGATGACAGCACTGAGCATATGAAAATGAATCTAATCACGGAAAAAAGAAAAACTGACCTAGCAAGTTGAGAAATGCAGTAAGTTAAAAGCATAAATAATGAAAGGTTATTTGGATTTTAAAAATTCCTTGTTTTTAATTATCTAAACTTTTATTAAGAACAAAGGTAATTACATTTGTTTACTATTTCTGATGTTTAAAGTGGCACTCTAACACGAAGAATTGAAAAAACTTTAAAAAAACTCATTATATATAAAACTTTCTTAATGTAAGATTTAAAATAATTTGGAAAATGGTTGTACTCTCTTATATTTGGCTCTACCATGGTCAAATTTCACTTTTTAGCAGTATGGCTGTCACTGGAAGTAAATGATGTCTCACCTCCCCCTCCCCCCCAAAAAAAACCAAAACCCCACCACCAAAACAACCACCCTAACTTTATTTTCAATGTCATTGAATGAATTCTCTCTTTTGAGTTTTCAGACTTTAGATCAGTATAACTACCTTGCTCAGGGGTGTGGAAAATCCACATCCCTGAATGACAATTGTACCAACTGAACTCCTGCTGTAAGGAGGGCTTTTTTCTGTCAGTATAGTTGCAGCCAGTTGGGGAGGTAGAGAATTTATGCTGACAAGAGAGGTTATCCAGTCAGCAAGGTAGCGTCTTCATTAAGCACTACTACAGCACCACTGAATCGGTACCACTGCACCGCTATATGTGTAAACAAGAACGAGATTATTTGTCGACCTTCTAAACTTGAAGCCCACTTCAGAACTTCACTAACCAACCAGCATTGTTTCGTGTTGGTAAACTGGGCATAGTATTACATTATATGGAAGAAAAAGGAACCCCCCCCCCCCAAAACCCTGGTATCCCAGGGCAGGAATTGACTTTTCTTTGTGTGACTTAGCTACAGGTAATTTGGATTTTAATATGAAAATATTTGAGAAATTGCTGTAATAAAGTCTTGTTTATTTACTTTCTCCCTGTCTATGCAATTTAATGTATTGCATGTTTGGAAGAACTAACAGTTTGGGAACAGAATATATTGTATTCCTTTTAAAAATAAAAGGGCAGATTTAAATTTATTAAGAGTACACTGTTGTTTTCTGAAGTATTAATACTATATCAGGCAAAATGTTAAATAAAAAATTCTGAAGAAGTTTCACAGAAATTGTTTAAACCTAGAGTACTACACGTCTTTGTAAGCTTCTACCATTTGCGGACTTTTTAAAATTATTAACACCAAAATATAGTCAGTATGTTAGATCTGTCCTCATTCTGTGTTACTCGAAAAGCAATCAGAAGCTTGACATTCACTTCCTGTTATCTACATGATATATAAACATAATTGCATTGTCAAAACATAGAAGGATATAGGCATCTTAAAATAAAGATACTTTTTAAGTGTAATCCAGTCTTCTGAAAAAACAAAACCACATACACACTCTATTCTTTTAACAAGAATGTCAACTTTAAATTAATGCTTTCATTGGAACGAATAAACCAAAGCTGCGTCTTCCCTGGTGTCTCTTTGCTTGGGATGGTAAGTTGGGCTCCCTCTACTGTTCAAACACAAAGTGGCACAATACTTGGGCAGTATATATAGTATTGCTGCCAGCTTTGTATTTTTGTCTATCCCTAAGGCAGAAAAATAAATTGGTTTGTTGCTGTTTGTTCCACACAATCTGTCTCTAGCCCTTCATTTTATCCTTCTTTAACAACCTGGACTTTTACCCTATGTCAAAACCCTTCTTCCTTATTGTGCGGGAATTTTTTTATGGTAACTCAATATAAACCTGATAAACATATAACCTTGCAGCACCAAAGTTCTATTCTTTGTAATGGTCTGCTAGCGGCTGCGCCTCCTGCTCACTATACTCGCAACCCCCCTCCCTGGGAGTAGGCAGCCCTGGCTCTCCCCCCAGCTGCTGGCCTGCTCCTGCTCTCCCTGTCCCTCTAGCTGAGGATGTTGGGATGGGTCAAGGCTGCGGCTGGCCTGGCTTTCTCCCTTCTGCCACTGAGGGGTAGGGCCAAGCTGAGGCCGTGGCAGACGTGGCTCTCGCCCTCCCGCTGCCAGGGGGCAGGTTGAGCCAGGACGAGGCTGTGTCAAATCCAGCTCTCTCCCTCCAGCCACCAGGGGGAGGGCATATGGCTACACACACACACACACACACCTCCCGTGAGGGGGGGAGGCCAAGTGGCTCCTAGCCTTCCCCCCACCCCCGCAAGGGGAAGGGTGCTTGGCATCACTCTGTCATCCAACAGGAAATGAGGTTTTTTAATAGAGAGAAAGATTTCTCTGATTATTCATTTTAAAACTTCTGTTTCATGAAGTGTTTTTTTTTCATTTAGTACCCAGAAATGTAACTGATTTTTCTCTTATTGGGTCTGTTATTTTCCAGTCTGACTTTTTGGTGCATTGGAAGCTTATTAATTTATCAGGTATTCCTTTAAAGGGGTCTCATGATATAATTTTGTTTTGGTTGTTACATAAAAAATGTAATAGCTCAGTTCCTTTAACAGGTATTCGTTAAGTGGACTCCCAATGAGTTATTTAAAAATTAATTACATAACTGTTTTTAGAAGCAGTTCTTGTTTCCACTTAAAGGGACCTATAACAATTTTTGTGTGTTCATAGGAATCTTTGCCTTCAAGTGTGCTCGTGCAGAAGAATTATTTAATATGCTACAAGAAATCATGCAGAACAATAGCATAAATGTGGTAGAAGAACCAGTAGTAGAAAGGAATAATCATCAAACGGAGTTGGAAGTTCCAAGAACCCCTCGAACGCCAACCAGTAAGCATGATTCTGCCGGCAAAGTATCATTTCTGCATGTAATATGAAACCTTGATTTCAGTTGGATATAGCTTTTCAGTTGGCAGCATGCAAGTAACTTAGTTAAAGCATGAATACAGGTTTAAATACTATTGCCAGCTAAAGTGTTTGCTGTAGGTATTTTGTTTCTTTAAGTACCATCACTGAATTCTCACTTCTGGATCTTCTTGCCTTGGGGCAGGAGAAACCAGAATTCCCAAAACTGAAGAATTTGGCTAGGTTCGGCTCTAGTGGGGGCTAACAGCAGTACACAAAAGTACCACTGTAGTATGTGCACTTGTAGGTCACTTTATGAGATCTTTTCTGAGGATTGCCTAATTGCAACTATAGAAAATTATATGAAAATTGTAAGCATCAGAATCATTGTCCAAAATGTTCATGTTTAAAGTGTGTCATTGGTTCCTGAAGGGCTGAATAAAGGTAAAACAGCAGAGTTGGATCTCTGTTTCTATCAGCTAAACAAAATATTGCTGATTTTTTTCTTCTATAGGCAAGGTTCTTGAAAGCATTTCTGCCACTTTGTAGCAGCAAATTGCTTGGCAAAGTTTGAATTTCTCTTAATGTTGTCCCTTTGATATGCATGCACTTCTGACTGGAGGCTTTCAGTAACCGTGCCCATTTGGCTTCCGCATGCATTCCAGACATCCTTGAGGCCTTACCCAGGACGGAGGTGCAAAAGCAAAATGCCCTTCGTTCCTTCTCAGCTGCCCGAAGGCCTGAGACTGGTTCACTTTAGGAGTACTTAATTTGATTTGTTGTTCATTTAGTTTTCTTAAGTTTAGTTCTTAGTATTTAATTTTGGGGGTTCTGTTTGTTTTATTTTCTCATCTCTTCTTTCCTCATTTAAGGGGTTGTTTTGAAGATCAGCATCTCTGAGGTACACAGGCATTCTTAGGCTTCACACATTCTCTCTTCTGCCAGGAAGTAATCTCTGTCAGTGATGGCCATTCTCAGTGCTTCTGCTGTATAGGAGACATCCTTATCCTGGCAAAGTATAAGTTCTGCATTTATTTTAAAAGGGCACTCATTAAGAATAGAGTAAGAGTTTAGAGTGCTGATGGAACACGCCCTAAGACTGAGAAACATCCCCCTTTATACTAGCCTCTGAGCATACTTAATGGCTCCATCTTCCTCTGGCTTATATCACCAAGAGACTCATGGAACAAGACTAGGTTCCAGCAAGAAGAGGAGGAGTACTAAATCTTCTACCTGAGAGGTTTTTTTTAAATGAAACCTTGGTCGCTGATTTAAAGTAAGTGTTATGAAGACCTCTCCCAACAGCAGTACCATGGAGACTGAGTGGCTCTAGTACTGAAGTAATCTAATCTTACAGTCTAGAACTGATATCTTAATTTCAAGTGGTCATGTCCATTCCAGATAAACTTTGAAGCAGTCAAGGCAATTAGACTCTTGCATACCTCCTCTGAGACCTAAATCAGCATCCCAGAGTGCTACTTTGGTGTCACCCGAGCCTACTAGATGTATTCATTCAAAGTGTTTCATGTCCTCAGTGCCAGCACATTCTAGAGGAGTACCTCTCCTGGTACTGATGACAGTTTCTGCAGCATACCAATTAACTTCTACTCCCATTCCATTAGTACTACAGCTGTTCAGGAGATATTTTTGTGTTTGGATGAGAGAGTCTCTAATACATATTAATACTGGACAATTACTTGTACTGAGATCACGTCTTGCCCAGATTTCCTAACGTTCTCATACGTACCATTTCAGGATAAGCAATAACCACCTCCAATGGATTATGTTAAGGATGAATCTGATTCTCAGATTTCTGTCCAGGAATCCTCTCACTACACTACAAGACGTTTACTCTTCTGGAACTTATACTGAGGAGGAGAATGGGGGTGGAGGGTGGGGAAATGACCTTGACTCCCATTCCCTTGGTGCCGCAGATGGATGTCTTCTCCCATACCCGATAGGCCCACTCAGTGGCAACATCACGATTCCTCAGAGGACTGAGTCCTTTTTAATTGACAGGTTAAACCCCAACATGGGACTTGAACTTCATTCTTGTCTTACAAAATATCCCTTTGAACTATTAATCATGTGTTCTTTATTTCACCTCTCCATGAAAATGGTTTATTTTAGCGGCCCTCACTTCTGCTTAGAGGGTCGGAGAACTGGTATCTTTACTGTCAAATCCTTCCTTCAATGTTTTTCAAATAAAAGGTTTTGCTGCAGCCAAATTGAGCTCTCCCATGACACCTTTGTTTTTGACAGGATGTAGTTCTGAAGACATGGCCTGTAGAGCTGAACAAATTATTTGAATTCTGGCATTTTAGAAGACCTGTATTTCACAAATGTTGTGGTTATGGATATATGCATCATGGTTTGAAGTCACTTTCCATTTCTCATGTCTACAGAACATATTTTATAGTAGGGAAGTCCAAATTCTTCCCTGTCCCCCCATGAGTTTTGTTTCTCAGAATATCTTTAACTGGGTATATTTGTGGATAATTCTTGCTTATTGATGGCTCATTCTCAAATCCCTCTGCATAGTTGCTTCTTGATTAGTAGGCGGTAGCTCAGCCTCCTTTTCTTTAAGAAAAAAGAGCTACTTTGCATCTTGCCTGTTGGCATCCTTTTGTCTGCAAGAGATGGTGAGAATTGCAGCCTATGATGTAAAGGGTTTGCAAAATCTCATGTGACTGAATAGTCCAGTCTGAGATTTGCATGATCTTTAGCAAATGTATATGTATCTTGGTTAGGAGCTGCTTGCCTGAAGTACATGTAAATCATTGCCTGATGCAGTGCCTTTTTATTCTGAAACATCACATCCCTTCAGCTACTTATTCATTAAGTGTGAGAATTCCATTATGATGGTATCTTCAAAGAAGAAAAAATTACTTCTAAATCTTTTGAAGAAATCATAAATCTCATTTTTCCATGCATCTCCTTTCAGAGTTTGGTGTGCTCTGCCTTGTGATGATTGTATATTTGTGCTTTTATTTATATATATATAAATTTCAAAAATAACACTGTCTGCCTGAGGTGAGGTTTGTTTGTTTTTTATACACACTCACCCTTTATCTCTGCAGTTAATGCTATATTGCTACTGGTCAGTATTGTAGCCTTTCACCTCTTCCCCCGAAAAAGGGGGAATTGGTAGTTGTACCTTTTGAACTAAAGGGTTGGAGATTGTACGCAAAGTCCTCCAAAACTCTGTTTGGGGAGTTATGTCTACGCTACCACAGAAAGTTTATCTAAGGTACGCTTCTCCACTATGTAAATAACTCTTCCTTCCCCTGCCCTCCAGCTGAAATTTTGAGCCGTTTCACAGTTACTCAATTACCTGCTTTTTAACATCTCTAATCTGTTGTTAGTTTGGCAGGTCTTTATTAGACCTGCTAAATTGACCCCTGGTGGATCGATGACAGAGCATCAACTCCCACTGTAGTGTAGATATAGCCTGAGGCTGGATGCTTGAGACCTAACAGTCAGGATCCTGTGATGATGATATTACAGACAAATGATACTACAGACAAATAGTTGTCTTTTCCTTATGGAGACAACTTCATGTTGTCAATACTGATTAAAAGAAGTTTGATAAAAACTAAGTGCTATCAGAGGGTTACAGTTTATAAAAATGTAACCATCTAGTTCTAAAAATGTAAACTCTTTGTTTGTATCGTCCTTGAATTCACTTCAGATGGTAACCTAGAACTTTAAAACTGAATTTAAAAAGTGGTTGAATGACATTTTCAGCAGTATAAACTCTTATGACTAATGACATTACAGGAATATTTCTTCTGACAATCTTATATACTTATTTTAAATGAAAAAAAAGTGTTTGAAATTTGGCAGTATGTATAGAAACACTGAAATAGTCCAGAAAAATCCATTGATTTTGCAATTTTTTTCTTACAAAATACTTTAACCTATGGCACTTATTGTCCCATTTTATATTTAGCTTAGCATTTGTTGCAAACTTTACTTTATTTAACCATTGCTGTATCCTAAGTATACTGACAAACGGTGCAATGCAATTTTGAAAAACAAATTAGTTTTTCAATGGCATTTTTATCTATTTTACATTTCGCTAGATTATTTCCTTGTTTATGCATGCAAACGGTATTGCTTAAAAAGGCTGAACTTAAGAAAATGCTTGATGCCAATTCACTTTCTTTTATTCAATGATGGTTGCTTTCCAAATTAAAAAACATAAAAAAACTGCACATGATTTGTCAGTTAAATGTTGAGGGAATCTCAGAGACATTTTTAGGCAAATGTCTGGTCCTGTGAGCTTCTGGGATTTGTTAAATAGATTTATTTTGATAGTGCCCACAAAACACTTTCCAGAAAAAAAGCAAAACATCTGAATGATATATAAGGAGTCACCATGGATAACTTTTTAATCTATATTTTTTTTAAATTGAACTAGCTCCTGGGTTCAGTGCACAAAGTTTACCTAATGGGTATCCCAGATATCCCTCCTTTGGAGATGCTTCATCACATCCTTCTAGCAGACATCCCTCTGTTGGAAGTGCACGACTTCCTTCCGTAGGTGAAGAGTCAACACATCCATTGCTTGTAGCAGAAGAACAAGTAAGCATAGTCTTTATTTTCATGCATTTTGGGTTCAGCATTAATTCTACTGTTCTTGTACATATTCTGTATATTTGTATTTGCACCTGTTTTCCTATCTTTGTTTCCATGGTGGAAAAATGTGTGTGTGTGTGGGGGGGGGGGGTGTTTCCATGATCTTGGCTGTGCATATCTGCACAATATGTTGTATTGATGTAGAACATTTGTGTGTGGTACCGTTTCAGGATTGGGTGGGGGAGGGTGTGTGAATCTGGCAAAAGAACAACTTTGCTTTCTTAGCTGCTTGATTTAAAATAAACATTATGATACAAATAAATACATAATAATTATGCCAAGAGTTCCCAATCAGGAACTTAAGTCCCTCTTGTGATGAGTGCTGTGCATACTCATAATATGACAGTTCCTGTCCCATGACGGTATAACAATCTTAGCATGTGATAAGAAACAGGTACTGGAAGGAAAAATGAGCTAAAGCACTGAGAAAACAAATGTGGATATAATAAGAGCCAGATGAGTCAGATGGGAGGGAGTCATGGAAAAGTAACTGAGGGTGATGAGATAGAGGCAGAGCTGAAAATCAGGGAGGTGGATGGAGATGAGTGAGAACATAATATGGAGGAAAGAAGAGGGAACCAGTAGCTGGAGTGTTCAAAGAAGAATGAATGAAGTGAGGGAGGAGAGGGGTTGAGAGGGTCTAGAGTGGGAAAGAAACCAAGTATCTCGCTATGGCTTTTTCAGCATGTCAGTGGGTAACCGGTATGGGGGAAATTATCTTTGTATTTGATCCTTAGCAATGTGCTTTGGTAGAAGCAAATAAACTTGAAAAATTAAGACCCATGTGGCTGTTGATGTATGAGGCAACCCAGAAAAGCAATAGTTGTCACTGGTGTTTCCTCTTATTTTTTTCATCCATGTGTGGGATTAATTTTATGTGCACTGATGTTGAGGAGATGTATGCCTCAGGAAAAACAAAAAACTTAACTATAGTATATATATTTTTAAAAGTTACGATTGGTATAATTACTCCAGCCAGGAAAGGTTAGGCATTTTAGAACTCACTACTCAAATAATTAAATTTAAGCATAAGGGGGAAATACAATTATGAAATGCATAGATCAGTCAAACAGCACTTTGCAAAAATAAAATTACAGAGACTGTATGTGCATTGCTCATACTACCAAGAAGTAAAAACATCACAACTAGTATGTTGTTGGGAGGTGAGCATGAAAGAGACAGCATGTGTGTGTCTGTGAGTCAGTTGTTGGGGAAGTCCAAGATACTGTATTCTGTATCTTTAAGGCAATCATACCAAAAGGCTCAGACAGCAGCAGCTGAGCTCTCCTGTTCCTGAGACCAGTCCTGCCTCTCCTGCTGTGTGAAGATGGTTGGGGGGCATGTAGAGGGAGAGGGATAACCTGACATCAACACCTCCCTGCCTGGACTCTGCACAGTAAGCAAGAGAGTCCTTGGAGCAGCTGGCCAGGAGCTCCAAACAGTGCGACTGCGGAGCACTAGGAGAGGGGTATCTGAACACATGCCAATGTATACAACTTTCTGAATCAAGTGTGCGACACTTAATTCACTCATGGGTAGCTGCATGACCGCTCAGCTGAGGGGAACACAGGGTGTCACTAGGAGTGTGAAAGTGTAACTGTGTAAATGGCTAACTGATGAACTAATTGGTTAACATTCACGGTTACACATAGGCTCCTGGTACGTGTGGGAAGCCATCTTAAAAGCCGGCTCCACCAGTTCCTGGGGAGCTGCCTACTGCCCCACACTGCTGCCTCTGATACAGTTTTATAATTTGATAACTAATAGATTAAATGCCTTTTGGTGGAAAGTGCTGTCTCATAATAAGGAGACAGATTCTTTGGTATGAGCCAACACTTTTTCATCACTCAGTTGGTACAAGGGGGGTGGATTTAGTTTTTAAGTGGACAGCAGAGAAATTTCCCTTGCAGAGTGGACATCTGCTTATGTAAACTAAGCAGTCGTGTTTGTGTAGAGCGAGAGCTAGAGCTAGAGGTAACTAGCTTGTCTCTTCACATATACCGGTGGCTTTAGTCAGAGCGGCCCCAAAGCTGCTCTGACCATTGTTGGGGCTAGCCTGCCACTGGATCATGGAGCTGTACCTGACCAGACTTCAGAGAGAGGGTAGAATTGAGCTTATTACATTCAATAGTAGAAAAATGTTCTCATTGGTTGGTCTGGGCACCTTTGACATTATTTTAAACAGCACTGCAAAAATAAAACCTGTAGCAAAGCTCCATGCTCAACACAACCCAACTGCTTGGGTTTTTACCACCAAATCTCTGTCACCCATAAACAGTTTTCTTCACTCTTCAGATAGCCAGAGAGAAAGACTGCAAGTTTTGAGGGAAGGAAGGGAGTTAGGAGATTAAAAAAAAGTGCAACTAATGTTTGAACGTGTCTTTTACAGGTGCATACTTATGTCAACACTACTGGTGTACAAGAGGAAAGAAAAAATAGGTCAAGTGTGCATGCACCACTGGAATTAAGGCTTTCCAATGTTGAAACAAGTAAGACAACAGAAGATCACAATTGCATTGATGATAGAGATGCTCAGGTTCTCTTGGAGCCTGGAGGAGTCAAATTTGTTTTAGGACCAACACCTGTTCAAAGACAATTAATGGAAAGAGAGCAACTGGAGCAACTTGGGAGAGACCAAGTTAGTGGCAGTAGTATGAACAACTCTGAATGGGACACTGGGTATGACAGTGATGAACGTAAAGAAACACCTTCTGGTAATAAACTCGTGTATGAAAATCTAAATAGATTATCAATCCCTACTGCCTCAGGAGTCAGAAGAGGTCGTTTGACATCAACAAGTACCTCAGATACCCAGAATATCAACAACTCTGCTCAAAGAAGAACTGCATTATTAAACTATGAAAATTTGCCATCTTTGCCTCCTGTTTGGGAAGCCCGCAAGCTAAGTAGAGATGAAGATGACAATTTAGGACCAAAGACCCCATCTCTGAATGGTTACCACAATAACCTAGATCCAATGCATAATTACGTAAATACAGAGAATGTAACTGTGCCAGCAAGTGCTCATAAAGTAGAATTTACACGACGTCGGGACTGTACACCAACAGTCTTTAACTTTGATATTAGACGTCCAAGTTTAGAACACAGGCAGCTCAATTATATACAGGTTGACTTGGAAGGTGGCAGTGACTCCGACAACCCTCAGACTCCAAAAACTCCTACCACTCCACTTCCACAAACTCCAACCAGGCGCACAGAGCTGTATGCTGTGATAGACATTGAAAGAACTGCTGCTATGTCAAGTTTGCAGAAAGCACTGCCACGAGATGATGGTACATCTAGAAAAACTAGACATAACAGTACTGACCTGCCTATGTGAGCCCAGGAAGCATTAAATCATTTGCACCTTTTGTGAAGTTTATAAAATTGAAGATGCAAATACTTCATTTGCATTTCTTAACACTAATGCCTTTTATAGACTAATAGACTTTTTTCTGAATACTTCATGAGCTTGTTTAACTAAAGGGAAATAATGTAGAGCAGGTACTCATTAAATAACACTATTTCATTCTACATAGTAGTAATTGCTAACTAGAAGCATTGCCACTTTTCACAGTGCCTCTTTACTTGATTAGAGTTGGAGTGACATGCCAGTTCTGAAGTTATCAATATTCTGGCCATGTGCCTATAGTCATTAATGGCATTTATAACATTTTATAAAGCCTTGTGATGTGCATTACTAGCTGGTAGCCCTAATTTTGCAAAGTTGATATGTGGACCTTCACTCTTCATTCATTTTGCCTACTCCAGTATGAAGTGTGTGAGTAATTCATTATCCAGGCAGTTAGACTTACATGATATATTTTGGCTCATGTGAAGGGGTATAAACACCATGCTTCTTTATATATGTCAGTTCATTTTTTGTATCATTTGGACAAGCTTCAGATTTAAGGTTTTCTTAATTTCTGTAACACTAAGGGGTGACCTCAAGTTCACTTGGTCAGAGCTGTAGTTGTGTCTGAAATCAGCCATAAGTCATTTCTGCTAGAAAAGATTTCCAAGTGGCCATATCAAGCTTCCAAAAGAGTTTTGCAGAATTTTAATCTGAGTTTTCTGAAGGAATACACAGATTGGTTGTATCTGTGAATAAGGTTTTCTTCAGTTTCACAGTTCTGCTCACTTTTCCATGTTCATGTGCGGGATATCTTCTTTAACTGATTCTGTAATGTCTGTAAATTAAGAAGAGTTAAGGTTTTGTGCATAATTTTAATTGTTTCAGGTTTTTGTGTGTGTTGCTCCTATTCAGTCTGCACATTGTCAAAAAAAAACAACCCCTCTTGAAGGTCCAGTGGGAACTTTTGTACTTAAAAGGGTTGCCTTTTTCCAGTGTATTATTGTTTGACTTACATCTCAAAAGTGTAAGTGTCCAGCAGCCTACAGCAAGTTGAAAAGTGTATTATGTATTTGTGTCTTCCTCTGAAGCATCAAATATAGGTCACCACAGAAAGCAAAGAACTGCATCTGGTAGCAGCAATTCTTAAATTCTAGCATTGTGGAGCTATAGATGATGTACTTGGGTTTAGAAAGAATTAGTGACTTAAAATATGTAAAGAATTTTCTGAAGGTAATATCTATGAGCATACATATTTTCCTTTTGCAGCTAGTAAACTCAGTACCTCTAATGGCTTAATTGCTGCTCAATGTTATAAGACATCCAGGTAGAATCCATCTGCTGAAAATGCCAGGTATACCCTTGACAGTCACTTGTTCTACTCTGAATATTAATAGAATTGATAGCAGTACAGCAGCTGCAGCACAGGACCAGAAAGAAAAGAGATTAAGCTTGAGCATGTGATTTCAAAGAAACTGACCACTATGTGAACTGGTGTGATGTATAATAATCCTTGAGCTGTGGGTAAGAAAAAATCATGTTCAAGAAACCACGGAAAGGGTCCTGAAAAAAATCCTTGGGGTCCTCATGCAATATTTAAATTGAACTTTCATTTAAAACACTGTTTCTAGTCCTTTGAATAGTATGAAGGACGTTCCTGCTCTCTTATTACATTTTCTTTTTTCTTCAGCCAGATAATAGCAGTAGGAGTGATATTTCCAATACATTTTTCCTGTTCACGCCAGTGAGAGAGAATGGTAACCTCATTTATATCTATCAGGCCTTTTTTCTTCAGGAAGGATTTCCAGTGTTCTTTACAAACTTCAATACTGAAATGCATCCAGACGCACAATCAGTACACTTCACAGAAGCAAGGGAAGGGGAGATTTAGCTGGGGAAAATGTAAGGAAAACTCACTGAAATCAAGAAACTTTTTCATAATCATTTCACTATTAGTCTATGCACTTGTATACATTTTTTGCATGAATTAGGTGCTCAAAAAAGTGAGGGACTAGTAGCATTCATTAGAAACAGACAGTGCAGATGTATAGGGTGCTATAATTGTCCATTGCTCAGCCCTGACATTGCACCTCTGTTCTGATTTGCAATACATCACGCATATATTAATCCTGGATCTGTCTTGAACTATGATTGCCAATTGTTGCAAATTGTGTGGTGGATTTGTGAAGTGGGCAAGAACTAGAATGAAACCAACACATTCTTGCCAATTTTATGAGCTAAGGCAACATTTCAGCATATTTCCTGCTCTTAAAAGGGTTAGGATGCTTAACTCACCAACTAGCTTATTTAGAGACTTGTATGGCCCTTATCCCCATAGTATCTGAGTGTCTTAATCATTAATGGATTTTATCCTCAAACGGTCCAGTAGAGTAGGGAAATACCATCCCCAATTTACAGATGAGGGAACTGAAGCACAATTGGACTATACATAGCTTGCTGAAGGTCACACACAGTTTATGGTGACCAGGAATTCACCCAGCTCTTCTGAGTTTTAGTCCAGTGCCCTAGCCACTACATCATGCTTCTTAGCCAAGACCTACCGTGGACCATTCGAAACAACATTGTTTCAAACTCGTGCAGTTTTGAGTGTTGTAATATTTAGCATTTTTCTTAAAACTTTAGATCCTGGAGTTGTGAATACTGCAAAATCTCATTTTTTTTCCTTTTATTTTTTCTAAATAAAGCTAAATTTCTTATCCTCTGGGAAAAAGCTTGAAAATGTGATTCCTAAAGGATCAAAAATCAGGAGACGTCTAAAAATAAGCTAAAATCTGATTGATTGATATTTGAATGCTTGTTGTTGGCAGTACTTTTAATAAGACAAATGTAGAATAAATCACTTTCCCTTTAGGTGTAGCATATCGCTAACATACAGAGTGCATTTTATCATTAAAGATGTTAATTATGGTGTTTAGGTTCAGACTGTTACCTCCTTTCACACATTTTTTTAAGAACATCCCTAAACCTCTTCCATTTCCCTAAGCAGGTAATGATGTTGATTAAGCTGGAAAGAGATAGGAACTACTCAATTCATTTATGGAATTGTTTTATTTAATTTTTTCCGTGAAGTAGTTGCACTTTACCCTTGGAGACTTGGTTTTTTTAGAGCAGGGGTGGCCTGGATCCGGCCCCCGAGGCTCAGGCCCCCCAGCATTGGGGAGCCCATGCTGGCACTCCAGCTCCTCTGCTGCTCCACCACAGGGCTGGACACACACAATTTTCTTGGCTATGCCCCTTTAGGCTCTAGTGTGGGCGGGGAATGTGAAGAGTGTCTTTCTCAGTTGGGGGCCATGTCCATCAGGGTTTGTTGGGTTTTTTGTGTGGTTTTTTTGTGTATGTTTTGCTCCCCACCCCGTTTTAGAGTTGTGATGTTAGACCAGGATTTCCCAACCTCTATGGGTCAGGACCCAAATATGATTCGCGATTACATTTCAAAAGGGTCGCTAGGTGGTTCTTAAGGAGCACACACTTTTTTGAATTGCCCTGGGTCACCAAGTCTTCCTGAATTGTCAAAATGGGTCTCCATCTGGAAAAGGTTGGGAACCACTGTTAGACTTGCTATCTTTAGGCCTGGTGGTTCAGTTTTGAGCTGAAATTTCCCAACTGTATTCTTAAGCATATTTATTTGTGGACCCACAGGAGCACAGAGCAAGATGCAATAGATGTGTAACAGTTTATTGGAAAATAACGGGCATAATATGTGAAGATTACCTAACCAATGCCCACATAAAGTGGCAACATTTCTTCTAATTCTGCTACATTTCAACTATGTGCAGCTGGCCCGTGCCTTTCAGGCACAGACCTATTCCACACTACTGATCCTCCAGGTGTGTAAGATCTTTAAGTGCTACAACTAGTGAAACATGCAGTGTGTTAATGAATTACACTACTTTTCAAAGAACTGCTCTAATGAATTCTTCTTTGCAGCATATAAGATAATATGAGGCACTGTCCAAGACTCCACTGTTATTGTTGCATTGAAAATGTCTTTAAAGTTGGCTTTTAATCCGTTGGTTACTGAGGCTTGGATCCTAGGGAGCCACACTCATTCAATTAGAGTGAATTGCAAAGAATAGGACAAACAATCCTCGAAGCTGGTGGATATTCCAATACTTAGATTTACCAAACCAGCACAAAACAGCTTCTATAATATCTTACTAGATACTCAGGAGTCAACAACACAGTTCCCTTAAAATAACCAACCTCAGGCCTCCACCAAAATACCCAAGTAAAATATGATGCAGATTCATCAAAATCTTATGCATCATATAAAAAAAATTCTACCAATCTCAAAGGATTGAACACATTACCTGCCAAGTTAATGAATATTCCAGATCTTATCCAAACACACACTTACAGCCAATTCTTATTAACTAAACTAAAATTTTGTAGAAAAGTGAGTATTGGTTAAGAGCAATATACATTGATATGAATACGGTCTATGGAGTTCAGATTCATAATAGATATGTTGAACTCTGTAGTTGCAAAGAGTTCTTCCAGAATTAGTTCATAGGTTATAATCCAATATTCATTTTCAGGGTGATCCAGATGGGTCTGGAGATTTCACTCTTAACATAAAGTTTTCCCTGATAAAGCATCAAGCTGATCTGAGGTTAAAAGGATCTGGTTACAAATATCTTTATACTTCTACAGCCCCAGGCTTCTCTTCAAAGTGCAGAGTCTTTAGGTGAACAGTAGGCAATCTTGTACACTTATTTCCTAAGTATCACTGGTTCATAGGTGATTTGCTATATACTTCAAAGAGAAATCAATACAGTGACATTATTATATTTATAGTTTATTTAAATGTTAAGATCTCCTTTTGATCTCTGAATTAACAGACTACAGCATAGAAAGAAACCATTTGATTACATTGTTAACCTCTAACAATAAAAATACAAACACCAAGATTGAATTTGGGTCATTTATTTCTGCAAGTTGCTTAACCCTTTCCTGGTAGTGTCTCAGAGTTACACAAGGAAAAACAAATACAGACTTCAGAGATCCAAAATTATATTAAAGTTTTTTAGTGATTGCATCAAATAGATTTTAAAATGATTCATTCTGAAAACTTTAACTAGTTTTATAACATTATTTTGGTTTCTCCTCTGCAGTTTCTAAATGAAAAAATAATTTACACATGTACTAATAATATATTCAGTATTTATACAATATGGCCCTATTCTTACTTTCATTTCAATAAATGACAAAACTATTCAGTAATAAAGCATCAGGCCCCCAAGTATTTCTTTACATTTTGCACTTACTCCTTAAACATGCTAAGACATTTGCCTATCAGTGTGTTCAGATCTCTGTCACAAAGCATTTTATTGCAACATAGAGTGCAGTTATTCTGCGCCACCAGTAGGATACACAGGGCTCAGGTCAAAATTTCAAAGCAGGACCACTTTGTGGCCCAGCTCTGCAACAACTGCATGAGCATCTACACTAATAACGTTCCTTGGAGCCTCATCTCCTCTTGTTGAAGGGCTAGTTTCACCCTCCCTAGTGTTTACGATAATCCATCACCCTTCAACCCAGTCAAGCTTTCATATTTACTCATCCCAGACAGGCACGGAAAAAAATTGGAGGCATCTACACTCAATTCATTCAACTTAAGGTAAATTAAATAATACTTTCATGGCATGACAACCTGAAAGTGTTATCTAAGTGTGAGACACAGCATTGGTTTCAGTGGAGTTAGCCAACTTCAATCCACTGACTATCCAGTCCACAATATTCATTTCGGTACCAGGGTAGATATATTTAGTCCAGGAAAATGCAGTATTAATAGAGGACAATTTGCCTTTGTCATCTTTCACTTCTTCAATGAAGAGTGAACAGGTTTTCACTTAGTTCAGTTACTACATTGAGTGTGTTATGATTTGGAGCTCTGTTTAGTAACAGAACTGTCTGCTTCATAGAAGCTGGAATCTCTAGCAGAACTCAATTTCTGCACTGTACTGTTACTTATGGCTGCAAATAAAGATGATTTTGAGGAACCATACTGTAGAAACTTGTAGTGTACCTAATTGATCTCTTATGGGAAAATTTCATTTCTCTCGCCTGTCACTAGAAGAAGCCAAGAAAAGTTTGAGCCTGTTTGTTGACTGATAGAAACTGATTTTGGCATTTAAATATAGTTTTTCCCCCATGAATAACAGCTCACATTCAAATTTAACAGATTTATTCATAAAAATATTTCATCAAACTCATTTAAGGTGTGCTCACATTAAATTATTTTACATTCTCAAAAACAAAAAAAAACAAACAAAAAAAAGGCCCGGGGAGAAATTTAATTCTAGCACAAAAAACTGTGTTAACATGGAGTTAAGGTTGCTGGTGTCCGTTCTTAAATAGTACTCAGTAAAGTGACAGGAAAACTTGATTTAAAATTCTTTCACAATCTTTAGAAATTATCTTCTTCCAGACAATATAAATATAATAGGATATTAAAATTTACATAGCAGACTTAACTCTGACCATGACTCTGTTAATATTCTTGTAATTGTACTTTAAGTATGACTAAGACATTTGTCAGATGTATTATTAGGACATTATCCTAGTGTTTACTCCAGTTTAACGCAGTCTTTTGTATGGAAATATGTAGGTATATAGCTGGAAATATGTCTGAGAGATCTTTAAAAATCATGAAACAAATGTTGGACATTTCTATATTTTTTTGTATATTTACAAAGGGCATTTAAATTTTTTCTTGCAGCTTTAGTAATTATCTAGTGTGATGATACACATTGTGACAGTTTTCTGATATATCCATTACTTTGCTGTATTTCTATTTAATGTAGCAAATACATGTATATACAAATGAGATTATGTAAAAATATAATTAAGAATTAGATTGTATGCTCCTTGGGGCAGGGACTAAGTCTTCCTTTGTGTTTGTAAAGCACCTAGAAAAATGGGATCCCAAAGCTGATTGGTGTCTGAAAATTACAATGATAAAAATTTTGAGACGACAGAGATGGAGGGCCAGATCTTCACCTTTAAAGCATGAGTACAAAGTTGTCATGAAGCTTACCTTTCCTTTCCTTGAGTCTGGCGCTATTTTCCAGGTATGTTTCCCCCACCAACTGTAAACCAGTCCAAAATCACAGCAGGTGACAAGCATAGGAGTATATATCAGCTATGACATCCTGTCTACTGCAGCAGAGAGGGGGTGTGAGGTGGGAGCCTCTCTGTGGTGATCTTAAGCGGGATACAGTGTCACTGAGCCCATTGAAGCCAACAGAAATATTCATTCACCACTGCAGCCCACAGAAAGATTTCTGTTAATTTCAACGTCTGTTGAACCAGGTGCTATCTGATCAGATTCTGCTGGCAATGAGTGCAAAATGACTGCACTATCCCAGAGTATCTGGCTGATCATGCTATCCAGGAATGACCTAAAATACTGTAAAAATGTAATTGATTGAGCTGTTATGTATGAAAGAAAATTATAGGTATGAAAGAAACAGCTCAGGATTGCTTGTGTTTTTAATGCTAGGAATGGGCATCAGCAGCCTTGACTCCAAATTTAATGCAAGTTTTGGATTGTATGTGTGCGCGTGCATACACGCATAAAGTTTACTATATATTTGGTACTAATGTGTTTTCCCTGAAGTTTGCCAAATCTTAATGCAGACATTCTTACTAGTAAGATATTGGTACTTAATTACTGGATGTATAGGAAATGCTGCTGGTTTGAAAAGGAAAAGTATTGTATGGTATCCCACAATACAGTGTGTAACATCTCATTCCATTGTTGCATCACCTAGGGCTGTTACTTCGGAACCATTGTCTTCATCTTAACCTAAACTTCAAATTTGCAATTACAGTAAAACTGAATACAGCTCTAGCATGAAAGCTGACTGGTAGTGATAGTACAGCAGTCACCATTGTGCCACAAATGCATTTATTAAATGCAAAAATATATATTTCTATAAAGGCCAAAATCACGTTTTATGTTCCTTTAGTGTCATTATATTGTATGATATTGTAAGATTATTTTATGTTCTAATTTGCATTATAAAATGTTTTTTCCTACTTAAAGGCATAAATATAACAACTTTGTATAAAGGTAGCTTTCTAGATTTTTATTTCTTTATAAAAAAAGTCTAAATAGTGGGAGTACCATTGCCAAATTGTTTATAAAATTTTCATGAACTTTGCCCCATATGGTTAATCTTTTACAAACATTCCATGTTTCTTTCTGCATAAATACAGTATTTTTATGCTGTTTGAAATCAGCATATTAGAATTGTATTTAATTTTGGTTTGCATTTCCATTACTGATAGCTTACCAAAATATTCATTTAAAAATGTATTGTGTAATGTTGCCAACATTGTCCTCCACTTTCATCAGTGCCAACTTCATTTTTTAAAAAAAAATTGTAGCATGGCAATAAAAATGGTTTTACATTGTAGTGAGCATGTGCCTTTCTTGCTTGTGACTGAGTTTTTTTCGTTATTCAATATTGAGTGTGTTGTACCTTCAATCCAATGGTGAAAAAAAGGACATATTTTCTATTGTCCCAGGCATACCCATAGCCTTATTAGCTGGCACTGTATGTTTGCTGTATTTTTTGGATTCTGATTATCACAAAGATGCCTCTGTTCTATTTTTGTAGTATTACTAGGACATAATGATCCATCCCCTGCTGCCCATTCCCAGTCCTGACAAGCAGAGGTGAGGGACACCATCCCTGCCCACATGGTTAATAGCGATTGATGGACCTATTCTCCATGAGTTTTTATATAATTTTTTAAGTTTTGGATTTTTCCTTGGTGGCCGTGGAAATATTTGTAAGTATTTTTGAGGTGTTACATCTTTGTAATATATAGAAAAACATTACTTTTTCTGTGGTGTCATTTAAATTGATATCTCATATTTCTTAATTAGTGCATTTTCCATAGAACTGAAGTCTTGTGCAAGAGCGATAGCAAAATTAGTTGTCGTCCCCTTTATCACAAGAAGTTAGTATGTCGTGACTGAATTAACAGCACCAGCAAAAGTATTAAAACAGCCATGTAAAATTACAGCGGCCAGGACTGTAAATTTTAATCTGCATTAGCTTAACATACAAAATGAACTACTGGTTCAACAATAAGCATAGGTCCCAAGATGAAGCTACAGATAGAAATGCAGGAAGTTCCCAACTTACAAATGGGTTGTCTTTGAAAAGGTTCGTTTAAGTCAGCTGTTTGTTTCCATAGGAAAATGCGTTCTGAGTTCCAATCTCAAAGGGGTAGCCATGTTAGTCTAACTTTAAAAACAAGTTTTACTCATGAAAGCTCATGATTCTATATATTTTGATTAGTCTCTAAGAGTATGTCTACACTATGGGACAAAGTTGAATTAAGAGATGCAACTTCAGCTACGTTAGTTGCATAGCTGAAATCAAAGTTTAATGTGGTTTTGGCGCTGTCTATGCTGCAGGAAGTGGAAGAAAGAACAGTCTCCCTTCAGCTTCCC
The DNA here is from genome assembly GCA_030068395.1 of Apalone spinifera. Classification (NCBI taxonomy): domain Eukaryota; kingdom Metazoa; phylum Chordata; order Testudines; family Trionychidae; genus Apalone; species Apalone spinifera. Next base: position 57,968,822 of record CM057845.1, read on the forward strand.
TTATTCCTTGTGAAAGCAGGGTTACCAGCATTGCCTGGGAGTGTCCCCCTCACCTTAACTGGCTGTCTTAACTAGACTGCTAATTTGAACCCTGGAAGATTGACCAGTAGCAGCTTTGATCTTACATTGTAGTGCAGATATACCCTAGTGTAGAGTGCCCCAGGACTACTTGTTTTCCATAGAAACGTTATAAATGATAGTTGGGCCTAGGCTCCCTTTCACCCGCCCACCCCCCAAGCTTGTTTAACTTGTAATGTAGCTGAAATAACGTTCAGCAGAAAGTTTACTTAACGTGGCTGAGGAAAAGATTTAGTTTAAGAAGGATGGCGAGAGCGGTGGAGATTCTGAATGGGAGTTCTGGACATCTCCCAGCCCCTCCCTGGCCCATGGGCTCCTCTACCCCGTCCCTGAGAGCCTCTCTTTCCCCTCCCCCCATGCACCCAGTCCTCCCTCACCAGGAGCAAGTGTGAGGTGCAAGTGAGGTGGCTGTGTAGTTGGGGGCTAGAAAGGGTCATCGCCCTCTCTCCCCCCGGTCACTGAGTGTCTGGGTTGCCGGCTGGTGTCTTATCTCTACCCCTATGAACCCTAACGCCTTAACCCATAAGCCGACTCCAGCTTCGCCGAATTTCTTTTTACCCAGGCTCGGAGCTCGGCCTGCCTGTGCCCTCGCTGGGAGAGGCGCCACTTTACCGGGCTCCTGCCTTCAGCAGGGAGGCCCGGGGAATCTTTTTGCGTCCTAGCCCCTCCGCCCACACGCTCTCGGGAAAGGCGCGGGCCGGGGGGACGGTGGAGTCTGCTGCTGCGGTCCCCAGCTATCGCATTATGGGACAGCCACCTGCTCCCGGCGGGCCCTCACCGAGCTGCTCTTGGGTCGGAGCCCTGTGGCCCGCCCACGACTGCAACTCCCAGAATGCAACGTCCAACAGCGCGGCCGCGCTCCGCCACTGGGGAGGCCGAGCCCGCCTTTCCGCTTCCTGCCGGCAGAGAGGGTGGGCGCGCGGCGCTGCTGGACTGGAGACGACGCCATTTCCGGTAGCTGCTAACGGGTAACTCGTGGCCTGGGGACGGCTCGCGGCAGGACGCTGGTAGCAGACTCACCGTCGCCATGGTAAGGCGGGTGGCCCGACTCGGGCCTGCGGGCCCCGGGGAGCGAGGGGCTGTGTCTGCCGCCGCCCGTCCCGCCCGTGGCCGTTAGTCACCGGGCGCAGGCCTGGAAGTTTCTAGAGCGGCTTCCTGCCGCGGGCCGAGTCCCCGCAGGCCCGCCATGTGCGGCCGCTGCCTGGCCTGTGCCTGGGCACCGCCGCTCCCCCCGTGGGCGTAGAGAGCCCGAGGCCCGGCCTCGCCGATGCTCTCGGGTTGGGGGCCGACGCCCAACGCGCCTGCTGGCGAGAGAGGCGGGGACAGCTCAGCAGCCGCTCTGCTGCGGGACTCCAGGGGAGGGGACTGGGCCTGGCGGCCCGGGGCTGGCCCGAGGTTTGGATTTACCTGGGTAACGGGATCATCCACCTCGAGCAAGGGGAAATACGTTAGGGATCGAAGTGTTTGTGTGTCTGCCTCCCTGAGAGACCTCTTCTAGCATGGTCTCAGCCCTCTGTCAGAGCAATCCGCTATGTGAAAAGCTGGCAGCTGTGTTGAATTGAATACACCATAAAGATCTGACCATCCTGTTACCACTGTATATTCCTCATCACCGGGTTCCGAAGAATCCCCAGTTTGCTTTAGAATGCAGTTTAGGGCGGTGCACAACTTCGTTCCAGTTTTATGCTGATGTGGTGGGGACCATGATTAAGTTTAGATTTCTGATTTTAATGGGCTGAAAGATACTGACTACTAGTATGGTGTAATTGACATGGGAAAGGCAAGGAAATAAAATTGTGATACTGTTAATTTAAAAATGTTTGGTCCTTTTCAGTAATTTCAGAAAACGTAGAAATTACTGGCTCCAGTTCTCTGCTGGATGCAGCAGAGCAGTGGAGAAACAAAGGTTCTGGTTTCCAAATTTTCGGATAGGCTCATCTGGACTTTGCTGTAATTAAAAGCTGGCTCCTCTAACTATGCCAACTGGTAATGGTCCTCTAGGACTGTTGGCTAGCAGAGAATAGCTGCATTCACTTCAGGAGCTACTTAACTCCCTGCACAGAAGCCATCTCAGCCAGAGAGATCTGGTCAGTTTCCAGGCAAATTTCTGTCACTTGTGCTCTGCAGAGCAGAAACAGGGAGTGGGTATAGGTGAGCTTCCCTGGGGCCCAGAAATTAACAAGGTGGGCACTCCTGGCTGGTGCTATCACAGCAATGGCCAGAACCCCGGACCCTTTAAATTGCCACCTGAGCCAAGAATGGTGAGGGCTGGGTAGCATTAAAGGGCTGGCTGGAAGGAGGCTAGCCCCCAGCCCCACTCCTTTTTACCCATGGCCCCACCCCTTCTGGAACTGGGCCCCTATCACCCTGCCTAGGGCGCTGGTGATTCTGTTGACAGTCCTTGGCAGAAAATCTTATATTTGTTCTGTTGGAGACAGCACTTGAGTCTTTTTGGTGCCCCTGAGCTTAAGAGACTCTATAGAGTGTCAGTGAAGAGAAGATTTTTTAAAAAAAGCTTTAGATGGTGGTGTAAAGATTCATTTATTAAAATTTACCTAGGAATAAGGGATATGAAGCACTGGAATTCAACAATAACAAAGCATCATTTAAGCTAATGTTTTTGAAGTGTTTTAAAAATGAAATGATGGAGCTAACTTACATTATGATAACTTTTATTTTAGGCATCCCTTTCCCTAGCACCTGTGAATATTTTCAAGGCAGGAGCAGATGAAGAAAAAGCAGAAACTGCTCGATTGGTGAGTTGACTTTTCAGCAGAATTGGTAGCACCTTCTATAACTAAGATTGCCTGATAATTTCCATTATAAGTAAGAGCCCATGTAAATCACCCGGTAATGGTGGGCATTGAAACAATGACATTGCCTCCCCTTCCCCAAAATGGTGATCTTTTAAATATTTTTTTAAATGAAATTTTTCAATCAAGTCTACTACGAGCGCAGGTGGTTATTTGCATTATATTGTGTGCATCCAGAAGAACAGAATGTTCTGTGCAATCAAAAGAATAAGGCCGCTTGAGTGCGTGTATGGAAGAATGGAGTGCTGTGAGCATGCAAACTGCCTGAAAATTTTTTGCCAATGTACAATAGTGAATTTTCTTTAAAATAAATGTTTACACAGAGCCCTAATTACAAGAGCCTTTTTTCAGTTGCATTTAACTTTACCTGTTCAGGCTGCGTCTGTTTTGTTGAGACAGTCTGCTTCTTCCAGGCTTTTGGACCAAGGATCAAAGTTTTGGAGCAGGGTTTCTTTTAAGTTCCCATTCATGTGAAATAAAACTGCCAAATTTGAGCCCTTTTTTTTTTTAAATTTGCTCAGTAATACACACTTGTTGACACATAATTTTTTTGAAGATTTAATCTGTACAGAGACTGCTCTAACCTAAATTTGTAGGGATTAAGCAGGCATTTCCATGGAGTTTCTCTCCCAGCTAAGGAGTGCTGTTGGAGTGCTGGATATATGATGGACAGGCAGAGCAACATCTCTTATGCTCTGACTCAATGGTCCACAACACGGTGCCCACGGGCACCATGGCGCCCGCCGGGCCATTTATGTGTGCCCACCGAACAATCTGAGCTGGCCCCGCCCCCGGGTGTGTGGCACATGCCGGTGCCGGCTCCGGGCGCATGGGCAGCCCCTGCCTGGGGTTGCCGCACATGCCAGTGCCAGCCTTGGCCACGAGATGCATGGGCGGCCCCTACCCCGGGGTCACGGCATGTGCCAGTGTCGGCCCCCGTGTGCACGGCGCATGCGTGGCCCTGCCCCCGGGTGCCCGACAGCTCCAAAAGGTTGGGGACCACTGCCTGACTGGTCCCTCTGTTGGAAGACAGGTTTAAGAGAAGGATGTTGTTTGACTTAAGAACCAGACTAGGAGAGTGGAGGGAGAGGGATATAGCAGTGGAGGGAGTATATGTATATATCTACACAGCAGTTTTGTTTTGGAATAACTGATTTTATTCCAAAGTAACACAGTCCATGTCTACACTACAAGCCATTATTTCAACATAATGTCAAAATAATGTTGAGCTGGAGGACTTCTCACTCTGACTCCTTAACCTTCATTTTGTGAGGAGTAAGGGAAGTTAAGTTGGAAGAAGAGTGCTCTTTCTTGGACTTTCTGCAGTGTAGACCGTGCCAAAAGCTGAAATAAGCTATTTCAACTTAAGCTATACAATTGATGCAACTCAAGTTGCATAGCTTATTTTGGCTTTAGCCCTACTGTGTAGCTTGCCCTTAAGAGGGCAAGTTCTTGTAATCCCTGGCGTTATGCTTTAACCTTCAGCTGCTTACTCTTACTAAAGAAGTAATGACCCCTTACCTGATGCTTGTTCACTTTTATTCCAGTCCTCCTTCATTGGTGCCATTGCCATTGGAGACCTGGTTAAGAGCACTCTGGGACCTAAAGGCATGGTAAGTTATCTGCTGGCTCTGATACCATAGTTTTAGGTGTCTTTACAACTGTTAACATGAAGTACATATTCAGTTGGTGTCCTTAATCTTACATCCTACAGGACAAGATTCTTCTAAGTTCTGGAAGAGATGGCATAGTAACAGTAACCAATGATGGTGCAACCATCCTTAAATCTATTGGAGTTGACAACCCAGCTGCCAAGGTTTTGGTTGGTAAGTTTGATGAATATTTGAAATCTGCTTATAGGTTAATTATTAAATAACACTTTTGCTCAGAGGATGTTTGTTTGCTAGTTTCTTTACTTTTGATGAAAAAGCATGTTGGTAATATGACTCTGTTACTGCAGGGAATCCTGCCCTATGTACTTTTTTAAAAAGTGTTTGATTTCCAGACTATTGTGTATCTGTATAAATATTTGTAGTTAGTACTGAGCAGTACAGGATATTTGACTCAATAAACTAACATAGTGGTATTCTCTTTTAGACATGTCAATGGTTCAAGATGATGAGGTTGGTGATGGAACTACATCTGTAACTGTACTAGCAGCTGAATTACTCAGGGTAATTTAAGTTTTGTTTTTAAACATTGTTTTCTATATCTGGCATTTTAGTGCTCTGATACCAAATACCATAGACAGCATAATCTTTTTCATCCATGTGTAGAATAACTTTTTTATGTGCACCTCAGCATGTATGAGTGTGCACCTTTAGTAGAAACAAAAAACTTAACAGTAGGTGTTCTGCTAATTAGTTGGATGGCATTTTAATCTCTCCTGAGCATCCACACAAGTGCACAGCTTACAGGGAACACTGCAGAGGGTGCCACCAGTGCATTAAGCATTAGTATATTACTTACCAAATTGGTAGAAATAGGAACAAAACTTTTAGATGCTATCTGTGCTGCTTCTTGGAGGTACTGGGGGTTGTCAGGCATTTTGTTACCACCTGCCCTTAATGTGAGGATGTCTTGTCTGTTCCTTCTGTGGATCAGCTCTGTGACTCCTCCAGCTTTTGGCAACGCAAATACTGTGGAACCTCAGAGTTATGGACACCTTGGGAAACATTTGTAAATCTGCACAGAAGTTATGGTACTCTCATATACCCTACAGTCTCTCTCTTCCAGCTAAGGCTGGGAGAGATCTGTGCAAAGGCAGAACCTGGCACTAAACAACCTGCAGCACTGCCCAGTTCACAAGCAGCTCCCTCCCTTATTCCTGTTTCTTGCCTTTGGGTTAAGCTGGAGGAGATTGCCCTGCACCCTTGGAGTTTCAGCTCTAGGTGCTTCTCCCCACTGTCCTGTCCCTGCAGCAATCCAGAGGCAGCACATGGCAGGGAGTGGCCAACAGTCCCACCACAGCTGTGCCTGTGAACATCAGCGTCTTCATCTTAAATGGCTGCCCCTCCTATGGGGAGGGGACAGGTAGCCCAGATATGCCTACATTTAAGATGCAATAGAGGCACAGTACGGTATTTCCTTCTTTTTGTCTCTGCCGCTGACTAGTTACTTCTAGTTCCATAGGGTGTCCTTTTGACTGGTCAGTCTGTAACTCTGGTGTTTGTATCTACTATACTATCTTCCAGGCCTCTGCCATCCTCCCTCTTTTGTTCAGGGTAGCAATAGTAATTTGCCAATCATCCTTCTGGAGTGCCCATCCCCATTCCACTGAACACTTGGAGAATTCTCAGATTAGCTACTCAAAAATCAATTTACAAGATCAAACTCAGGATCACTACCTTATTTTATATGTAGCACTTATAGGGCAGAGAGAGTGAAACAAAGAATAAATCTATCAAAAGAACAGAGATTCAAGTGATAGAAAGTAAGAATATTAGAAACAAATGGTTGTATATAAAACAATCATAACGTGCATTCTAGAGCCTGAACTTAACTTACAGGACTTGTGTTTTACATGATAGCTTGCCCAAGTCCTTTTCCAGTGTTTGAACCAAATTGGATGAGATTCCTGCTTCATAAGATATGCCTATTGGAGGCTTGCCTCCACGAATTAAAGGATAATTGGGGACATCTATACAGGTTGCCAGGAAAACTACCCTAAAATAAACCTGATTGAGAGAGACAGACACAGCAAGGGGCCAGCAGTTTGCATCATGGTGTCAATATCCTGAACAGAGCATAGTTTAAGGGGAGGAATACATCCTGGAAAGGAACTATGGGTGCAGTTGCATGAAAACCATCTCCCAATTTTACAGAAACAAACCCAAAGCTGTTTATTACATGCTGTTTAGTCCTAAACCAATTAACATTTGCTATATTTTCCTGCAGTCCCCACAATCTTTTATTAACATTTTGCTCAGTGTAAATTGGCATCTAGTATGAACCCTACAGCACTCAGTGCACATGATCAGGCTCATAGAGATAAGCATTTTATCATCCCTGCTTGGATCATCTTTTGAGGGCCTCCCTTAACTTGCAGACCTAGAGAACCTAACTTTTTTTCTTACATATTGTTTGTACATGCACATCATAATTATGGTGACCGGTGTGAAATGGATTATCATTAAAGACCTTACTTGGTGGTATTTGGTTGACTAGCATGTAGGCACCAGACCCAGAGGATCCCCAAAATCCTTATGTACCCCTTACCCTATGTCAGTTGACATTAAGAGGTCCTTGAGGATCACTGTTCTGTTAGTATTTATTGTATAACATCTTACATTATTATAATTGAAAGGATTTTTAAAATAAACTTACTTCATCATTTATGTTGTCTTCCTCACTGATGCAAAAAGTAAAACAATTTCATTATCTGTTTCACTTTCTGGTTCTTGCAGTTAGCAGAATGATTCAGAGTTTGATTGCAAGCACTCTAGGAAAATACTCCCAGTAAATCTTTTTTTCTCCAGTGAATTAAGAAAAACATTTTTGAGAGGCTTTGTAAATGATTTATTTTTGGAAGACCTAAATTGATTTGGTAGCATCTGTTGAACCAGTTAACTGTCATCCTGACTCTGAAGGCTATTGAGCTTTGACTCTGGGCTACCGGTGGAGGGAGCTTCAAAGGCAAGGATCTCCTGCTAAGAGAGACTGCCACTAGACTTAGAGATTTTAGCTTGGGGAACTGACAGCAAGAACATCTGTTGATTTTAACTGAAATGACAGGGCTTAAGGTGAGAGGTGATCTCAGTGTTAGCTGAATCACAGGACAACCAATGCTTTGAAGATTTCTTACCAGTACCCTATATTGCACCTTTATGTGAACGGGAAGCCAATGCAGAATTGCATATTTTTAGACTAAATCCTTCCTTGTTCAAAATATAGATATGGCTTGCACTAGACAAAGTTTCCAGATGATCTTTATTTCGGTGGTCCTTGAATCATATTTGTTGCTTAGGTCGGAAATACTAGCAGCATGAATGACAACATCTGTATTTGCAGGATTAGAGAATATATTATATATATATATTATATATATTTATTTCCTAGATCATTCATGTTAAAGTTATTCTGATCATTTTAGTTATGTTGTTAATCAAAGGTCTCCTTTTTATGTTGAAAAGACTAAATTATCTTTCAGAATATATTGGCCTCTTCACTTCAAGTTTGATGTTGAAATAAATTACACTTTTTATGTTAATAGGAGGCAGAATCATTAATTGCAAAGAAGATTCATCCTCAAACGATCATTGCAGGTTGGAGAGAAGCTACAAAAACAGCAAGAGAGGCCCTCTTGAAATCTGCAGTGGATCATGGGTTAGTAAATACTTTAAATGTATACTAATAACTTTCTTTGGTTGTCATGACTAGTGTTATTAAATGTAGATGAAAATTAGCCAGTGGAAGAAAAACTGATGTTTTGATTTTCTTTATTTCTTTACTTTCAAATATAATATGTTATAGGCAATATTTTAAATAGAAAACCTGTAAAGGCATTTAAAAAAACAAATTACTTTAAAATACTAAAAAACTATAGCAGTTTAACCAGAGTATAATTTGTCCAAAAATATAATGTGCCTCTTCAACAAAATTTTCAAGTAGTAGGCTGCAAATGGCCATATAGAATACTTGCCATTGCTAGGCATCTGCACAAGGGGCATTTTCTGGGTCATTTCTGCTAATTTAAAGACCTCTTTACACAGCCAAGATGGTGGTATGAGGCTTTATTTTAACTGAGAATTGAGCTCAGTAACTGTGTTCAAATGCTGTCTGCGCATCAAGATTCCTGTAAAGAAGCAAAAGCGACAAGGAGTCCTGTGGCACCTTATAGACTAACAGATGTACCGGAGCATAGGCTTTCGTGGGCAAAGACCCACTTCGTCAGATGCATCTGACGAAGTGGGTCTTTGCCCACGAAAGCCTATGCTCCGGTACATCTGTTAGTCTATAAGGTGCCACAGGACTCCTTGTCGCTTTTGCAGGTCCAGACTAACACGGCTGCCCCTCTGATACTTGTAAAGAAACAATTTCTCTTATTTGAATCAATTGACCAGTGTAGTTTCTTGTTCTCCTGATGAGCAATGTAGTTATGAAATGCTCTTTTGCCAGTTTTCATAGCCAAATGACTAAATGAAGCTGCATTTTAAATTGCAACAAAGGAGATTTAGGTTGACATTAGGAAAAATCTTCCTAACTGTCCAAGTGATTAACCACTGGAATAAATTGCCTGGGGAGGTTGTACAATCTCCACCATTGGCAATTTTTAAGAGCAGGGTAGGTTAGGGTTGTAAAATCCTGTTTAAAATCTTCGCTGGTTAAACTATATAGTTAACTGGCCCACCACATCACGCCATAGCCAGGGGGCCAGTTAACTATATAGATAACTGGCCCCCATGTGCACAGCACATTTGGTCCAGTTGAGCTGCTTAGGTAGGGCCGACCACGCTGGGGGGGAGGGGAGTGGGCTGATCTGGCTCGTGTGTGGGAGTTCCCCTAACCGTGATGTAGTGGACCTGGCCAGGCTGAGTGACAGTTAACTGGGTACCCCAGTAAGCATGCTGATAAGGCATGCTTATATCTTTAGGTTTGATGATAACCTGTGAGGGATGGTCTAGATCAGGCATGTCAAACTCGAAGCCTACTGAGGACCACACAAACGAAAACTGATAGCTTTCAGGGCCACCAAAGAAAATGTTATTCTGTTGGAAAGTCGTAATTATTTATTATTATAGATTTTGTTTTAGGTGTGTATTATAATTTTTTTCAGTTCTTGTTCTAATATAGTACAATAATTTGACACGTAAAACTCTTACTTGCTCCTATAAAAAAATTTAAAAGTACCTTAAATTCATATTTAAATTAAAAAATATTTTCTATGATACATAACTTGTTTTGTTGAAATAAAAACATGTATAGACTGTGGTTAATCAAATAGAACAGGCTTCTGTGAAAATTTCAGATACTTTAAGTTTGAGATTTTGCATAAACATCATTCATGCAGTTGCAAAAAACTGACTTATTTATATAAAATTAATATACATTTTGTGATTTTTATTTGGGAATAAATAAATAAAAAACAAAATATTAACAAGATGTCCTCCGCCCTCCCCCAGATCCAGGCACTCCCAGTCCCCTCAACCTAATGCCTGGGTCCCGGAGCCACTGCTGCTGCCGCCACACACTTCTTCCTCAGGAGCTGGGGCGGCATGAGCACAGCGGCCAGCTGTGAGCACGTTCGGGGGGGCCCAGAGCGGCTCGGCTGGCCGTGAGCCGTCACTGCAGTGCCGTGTGCAGAGCGGCCAGCTGTGTTCTGCACTTAGCCATGTGCTCCCAGCAGCTAACAGGCCACACTTTATTCTTTTATAAAAATGTAGTGGCGGGCTGCAAAAAATTTCAATCTGGCCGCATGCGGCCCTCCAGACGCCTGTTTGACATGCCTGGTCTAGATATGACATGACTTGAAGGTGCAGCAGGTGCTCTGATACCATGGCCATCATCATGGTATTGGATCATAATAAAAGAAGTGTGATAGCTCATTCTGGTATCCTGAATAATTGCTAAAGTAATTCGTTAAATTTGAAGCAGTTTAAAGTAAATACGCGTATTTAAATTTTATTCAAAAGGAGACACAAAAGATCAAAACCATATACTGTGTTGGGGTTCTCCATAGATCTCTTCTACTCAGTTACCCAATAACTCAGTTTGACTCCACTTTCCTCTGTTACATTCCTTTATTTGGCTTACAGCAAAATACAATTTGTTGATTAGACTCAAAAGTGTGGGGGAGTGAATGCGGGGTACATCACAGATCCAAAGTCAGACAGTAACACTTCTTTAAAACACTAGTTCCTAACTATATGTTGCATCATACACTTTGTGATTATTTACTTGGTTACTTTTCCAGCCCCGGTCTCTGTACAGCATGTGCTGTTCGTGTAATCTGGCCTTCAGTTTTTCTCATATTTGTGCTTTTTTACTAATATCAGGATATTACTGCTGATTTTAACTAGCCACTCTGACTCCAGCATGCTCTTTATGACAACTTAACCTTCCATGTATCTTCCCAGTCATGCCCATTAAGAAATAAGGCAAGTTGCTTATGTCAAGCCAGGTCAGAGTACTGTTTCTAATTGTGCCTTTCTCCATCTGCAAGATGGGGATGATGATTCTTACACACCGTTAAGAACTTTGAGCTGGATAGGTGAAAGCACTAGATAAGTGCGAAGCGTCAATATGTGCATGAAGTAGTTCAGCGGGCCATGTAGTGGTTTGTTTTTCATTGAGCACCAACTCCTTTTCAAGAGCTGTTTTTATTCAAATTCATGTCCTAAGTAGTGAGTGTGTTATGTGGTGAAATATTTGCTCATCACTTCAAGAATGATGAGGAAAAATGTATTGTATACATGAGTGTAGTGGCTGTCATTCAGTCAGTTAAATTGCTGCTTCAGGCCTGTCTATTTAATTTTATTCACTTGGCTACATTGTGTTTGCTTTAGTGATGATGAAATAAAGTTCCGCGAAGACTTAATGAACATTGCAGGAACCACACTATCCTCAAAACTACTTACTCATCATAAAGATCACTTTACTAAACTTGCAGTGGAAGCTGTTCTTAGACTGAAAGGATCTGGTAATTTGGAAGCTATCCATATTATCAAGAAACTCGGTGGAAGTCTGGTGGACTCTTACTTAGATGAAGGTATGTCTTATTCAGTGATTTATATGAGTATTGAAATTAATCTTATATGTGAGTTATATACATCTCTCTCTATTTGCTTCTGAGAAGCATTGCTATTAGATTTAGGTGAATCTTTATAAATGTTTGACACATTTCAGAAGGTGTCCTTTTAATATTTTAAGGCCTGCTGAGATTCTGCTACTTTCTTTTTCACTTTAGGCTTTCTGCTAGACAAAAAGATTGGCGTCAACCAGCCCAAAAGAATTGAAAATGCAAAGATACTTATTGCAAACACTGGCATGGATACAGATAAAATTAAGGTAGGTGATTAATGTAGTAGAAATCTTCTTTGTAAATTAAGTTAATTTTCAAATCTTATATACAGTAGACTTCTGATAATCCGGCATCTTTGGGACCTAGGTGGTGCCGGATTATCGGATATGCCGGAATATTGGGAGGTACTCCGGCGAGGGGCTATAACGGGTCTGCTGGGACCCACACTGCGTCGGGGGAGGGGAGGGGGGGAAGAAATGGCGTGGCAAGAGGCGAACCCTCCGCCGTTTTGCAGGAAGGCGGGGGAAGCCCGTGCCGCCACTGAAAGTTTCCGGGCAGGAAGCGGGCTCCCCACCCCCCAGACTGCAGTAGTTATTGCCAAGCAGGTGGGTGAGGGGCGGCGCTGCGGGACCAACCAGGCAGCACCCCAGCTGCTCTGTTCCCTGCCGCTTCCCTAAGTCCGCCGCCACTGAAACTGACGAGCGGCAGACTTGGAGAAGCTGTCGAGCAGAGC
>CM057845.1:57981285-58032670 GCA_030068395.1 Apalone spinifera
CTTTGCCGCGCCATTCCCTGCCCACCCCCCAGCTGGTCTCAGTGCAGATCCCGGCAGACCCATCACGGGTATAATCCCCTTCCCCTCTTCTCCCTTTCCCTTTCCCAGCTGCAAGCGCCCATGGGGCTCACAGCAGCTCCAATTGTCTGGCTGGCCGGAGCACTTCAGGGTTCCAGTTGGTGCCGGACTATTGGGAATGCTGGACCACTGGATGTTGGACAATTGGAGTTTTACTGTATTTGTTTTTAATTTAGGTCTTTGGCTCTCGTGTAAGAGTGGATTCGACAGCAAAGGTAGCAGAAATAGAACAAGCCGAAAAAGAAAAAATGAAAGAGAAGGTTGAACGCATTCTTAAGCATGGAATAAACTGCTTTATTAACAGGTATGTGTTTAATGTGTAAGGAATAAAGTAGTGACTGTCCCACACATTCTACAGTAAAACTCCAATAGTCCAGCATCCAATTATACGGCACTCCTGATAGTCTGGCATCAAAATGGCAAGAGCCTTGTGAGTTAGCTTCGGCAAAAAATGAGTCACAAGGCAGCAGCGGCAGCAGCTGAACTGAGCGAAACCGGATGGAACCGAGTCAGTCTGCCACTGGCATTGTGACACGTTGGACAGTGCTTGTGCTATGATAAAAAGGGTTAAAAACACTTTTATATACAGTATATACTATCTTATAGTACCTCCAGGTAGTCCGGCATATCGAATAATCTGGCACCACCTAGATCCCAATGGTTCCGGATTATTGGAAGTCTACTGTATATTGTTAAAAGCTTACTGCTTCATAACATTTTTAAGACCCAGCTCTTTTTACCCACATATATAAGATTCATCCAGTCCTTTATCATCAATTTATTGTAACCGCTTCACTGAGTCCAGTATCTCTCCTTATCTGCTCCATTTCACTCCATGTAAAACCCAACCGCAAAGTAATTTTCTTACATGTCGTTATGACCATTCTCAGCCCCGTTCCTTTTAAATCCTTCCATGCTCTCACTTGTCCCTTTGCAGTATGGTGAAGCTACTTGTGATTGAGTACAAGAATCTATTTACATCTACCCTCATGTTCTGAGTCATCTGTGGTCCAGATCTTCAAAGCTATTTAGAGACCTAATTTCCATTGATTTCATGTGCCGAAGTAGCTTTGAGGGTCTGGGCCTTTATTTCTTACTGTCACTGCCATCCTTTTCATTGTTAGCCATAACACTCCTTATGACTTGTATTGCTAATCTCTCCGCGTAGTATGTTCCATGTCACTTGCTGCAAATAAAACATTTTTTGGAGCTGCTCTGCAGAGCCCTGTTTTTTAATGTTCCTTAAGACCTGCTTTTGGGATGCCTACAATAAACTCTTAAGTTGATCTTTATTTATTAATCTCATATACTTATTATTGCTGAGGACCTGCCATTTGAAGGCTGTGATCTTTTGAATGATGAAATGAGGCTACACTCTTACTGAGAGATTCACAAGTGGCTCAAAGATCTGCTTGCACCACAAAGGAAGCAGGCCAGACCACAAATGTAGCCTAAACAGAGGTAATAAGGAGATCCTCTACCATTCCTTCATTGGCTAATCAACCTGTGATTATATCAGAGCAATTACTTTACGATCTTGGTTGAGAGCAGTTTACACCATCTGAAGGCTCTTTGTGCCCCCCTCCTCCTTTTGCGGAGACTATATACTTTTGTGGAGCCTGGGACCTCATCTCTACAAGTCATTGAACCTTAGAGGTCATTCAGGTGGCATATTGTATATAATTTCCCTACCTCATCCTCCTGGAAACCTTCCTTTACATAAATATACTGGGGTTGAAAGCAATTCTTGGATGCACACAGCATTCCCTCTCATAATGAGAGGCTGGTGGTCTAGATATAATGGGTGACATGACAGTAACGTCTTGTAGAAACAGTCAGGAAGGAGCATGATCCTTTTGCTTTTGTTCAGTAAGCTTTCCGACTCTCATTTTGTGCCAAACACACCAAGTGCTATGTGGTTGCCCTCCATTTACCAGGCTTGTGGGATGTTCTGGCAGGCTGCCTCAGAAGGTAGTTAACAGATCACTCATGATCATTTGTGAAATACCTGGATGTGTTGCAGATGGTGGCTGCTCTGGCCAAGCTGGAGCAGCCCTTGCCCCACTCCCCTTTCAGTCAGTTAACCAGTAAAATATGTTTAACCAGTTAACTAATTAAACTGGATTTTTCATGTCAATTGGATTATTGGGGAAGGAACTGAGGGCATTTGACACTTCCTCCTTTATTCCCTTGGGTGGGGGAGCATGACATGCGCAACCAAAATAATCTGAATTTGAGCCTCTGGGGTACATGTGCACCAGAAGTGGAGTATACCTGGATAACCACAGTTACAAGACCTAGTTACCCTATGGTGTCTAATTTCCACTAGGGATGTAAGCAAGCAGTCGACTAGTCAAATCACTACTCGACTACTTGCACTCTTCCTCCCCTCCCTCCCGCCTCAGGGGGCTCATCTAGACTATGAGAAACGGTCGAAAGAAGATATGCAAATTCTGTGGGAATTTGCATATCTTCTTCCGATCACACACTCGAAAGCAGAGCTTTCGAAAGTGAAATAGTTAAGACTCTGCTTCTTGGGTGAGTCCCCCCCCCCTTGTTAAAAAGCTGCTCTTCCTCCAAAAAGGAGGTTTACGCGGCTTTTCGATGGGGGGGGGGAGGGTTCGCCGAAAAAGCCGCGTCTTAACTACTTTCACTTTCAATAGCTCCGCTTTTGAAAGTGCAATTGAAAGAAGATATGCAAATTCCCATGGAATTATCTTCTTTTAACCATTCCCCGTAGTCTAGATGAGCCCTCTATGAGAGGCAGCAAGGGGGGGGGGGGGGGGGGGGGGAGTGAGCAGGACCTGGCACTTAAAAGCCATTTGCCCCCAGCACCGTCTCCGTAGGGAAGAGAGAGGGGAACAAGGGGAGGCAGAGGTGCAGCGGGGGATCCAGCATGAGCCATGACTGAGCAGTCACCACTTGCACCGGGTCCCAGACCGCAGTGGCTCTACTTTTTAAATGTGGTAAGAGCCGCCAGGTCTGGGTCCCCTGCTACGACTCTGCTTTTTAAATGTAGTAAGCTCTTGCTACATTTAAAAAGCAGAGCCACAGCGGTCCCAGAAGTGATGTAAGCTGGGACTACTCAATCCCAGCTTGCGCCACCCCTGAGAGCTAACACCGCCTTATTGACTGTTCGAGTAGTCAATTCATTTATTAACTAACATCTCTAGTTTCCACTTATACTCTTAGAACTTGTTTTACTCTTCTCATGCTGTATGCTCTTTGTGCAGGGATATTTTCTATCTTTGGAAAGTGCCTAGCATGCTGAGTGCTTTTGCAGTCTTAAGTATAAATATTCAATTATGTTCATGTTGAAGTAGGTTTACTTCTGTTGCGATGATATAATTTTGGAAGATGCAGTCTTTCTGTAGCATGAATGTGTATATGTGCTTTAATTATAGGCAACTGATTTATAACTACCCTGAACAGTTGTTTGGTGCTGCTGGTGTTATGGCTATTGAACATGCAGACTTTGCAGGCGTGGAACGTCTGGCACTCGTCACAGGTATAGAGATGAATCTTGCATTGTAGTATGTCCTGGGTGTTGACATATGAATAGTTCTGGTACATGTTAATGTGTGATTCCATAAGTGAACTTGCTTTTAACTGCTTTTCTTAAAATGAAACAATTTAAAAAGTGGGGGGAAGTCAAATATTTTGTGGGAAGATGGGGCAGGAATTAAACACAAAAAGCACTGAGAATCGTTCTTCTAAGGTGAAATTCACCCAAAAGTAATTACCATTCATGAGGGATGAAACCTTATGCTCTTGGTGTCACTTCACCAAAAATTACAAAATATTTGCGTTTTTCCCACTCAGACTAGTCATTCACCCTAGATCAGTTTTGACCTGACCTGAGATCTCGCACCAAATACAATGTTGATAGCCAATCTTATAATAAAGTGGGGCTGGACAACGGGATGGATCACTCAACTGTCAAGTTCTGCCCTGTTCTCCTTACTACTGTCAGAAGACAGGATACTGAGTTAGATGAACCATTGTTCTGACCAAATATGGCACTGCTTATATTCTTGATGGCTTTTGGCCCCTGTACAATTTTGCTATTGGATAAGTATTGACATCCCAGATAGTTCTGAAGGTTATTTTGTTTTAAGTTATTCACAGGTAACCTTTAAATACAGCCTCTTCCCTGTCAAATCTGAAAAGCCTAACTAAACGTATTTATCAGCATGCAACACTGCAAGGCTCGTGAGTTTGTGCCAAATGAAAACAGTAAGCTTAAATTTAAAACAGAGTAAACTTGAGAAAGTTTAGCACAGTTTCCATCTCTTCTCTGCTGACAATAGTACTATGTATTAAGGAGCCTAAGTAACCAGTATAGAGAGAATGAAAGAAAAATGGGATAGATCTGCTTCAGAAAAGACATGCCTCAGTATAGTATTGTTTGGTTTTTGGGAAGTGTAAATAATCTTGTTACAATAGTATAAAAATTAAATGTCTTAATACATATATGATTTTTAAGATTGTATTGTTTAAAGGTCATATGTTTGTATGCAGTGATCATACTGTAGCTCTATATAACTCATTCAGTATGCTGTAAAACAGTGAAGTGACTCTACAGTCTAAAAGGAAGTACCCTCATTTTAGTCAAGCATTAGCGTGAAATAAGAAAATAGTTGGTTACTGGAGGTGTTTTTTTCCATCTAGCAGATCTTTTTTAATGAAATAATTGGATTTAATTCAAAATTTAAAGTAATGTCTTTATTGGTAGATCTCAAAATGCTTTGTAGAGATGAAACAACCATTATATATGTCTAGGCCCCCTTAATATTTTAGTGCCAGAAGCATGGAGTTTTGAAACAGAAGAATGTATAAGGTTGAATTTCCTAAACTCTTGAGAGCTGAGTCCCTGCTTCAGAAAATGAAACCAGTTGGATCCTTCATGTTTAATGTATACATCTTCCCCACTCCACACATGCTCAGGGAAATGGTGGAAACTTTGTTGTCTTTTTTGTATACTTTGAGTAGTGAAATACTTTAAATAACATTCTTGTCATCATTGGTATCTCAGTACCTGTAGAAAAGGGTAGAACAGTCCAAACTGCGGAGGTATTACAGACTCTGTAAACTCAGACTACTTGGCATTGGTTTCAGTTGTTGAATAGATTGGTGGTGGTGTTACAGATAAAAGGTTTATTCTCAGTTCAAGTTAGGTAACTAGTTGTCCAACAAGGCAAAAATCCTAGTGGAAACGAGAGTTTGTTTCATGGGAATTATTAGGCCACACTAAAGATTTGAGAGAGCCTCGTTTGACCTCCTGACTTGTATATAAAAACTATCAAATGCCTTGTTTTCACTAGGATTTTGCCTCATGTTAGATAACTACACTTAGACTCCACCTTTTTTTAATTTAGTGAAAACATGCCCCCTTTAAAGACTTGCTTTGCAACTACAAAAAAGTCTAGCTTAAAAAAAAAAGATGAAACTAGAGACTCTGGGAATCAGCTGTAGTGTAAATATTAGTAATTAAAGGAAGCTTCAAATCTTCTAAGTTGACCTAGATTGTAACCAAAAAAGTACTTTAACATTAACTTATATTCATAGGTGGTGAAATTGCCTCAACCTTTGATCACCCAGAGCTGGTAAAACTAGGAAGCTGTAAGCTCATTGAAGAGGTTATGATTGGAGAAGATAAGCTCATTCACTTCTCTGGTGTAGCTATGGGTAAGTGTTTTACTACTAAGCAACCATTAACTTTATTCATTTATCACTAACCATTGTATTTAAACTGTTCATTAAATGGTTGTCAAAGAATAGATAATTTAGATCAGTGTTTCTTAAACTTTTTGAGACCACGGAACACCAAACAATAATATTTTTTTTTTATGCAGAACACCTATGAAAATTTTCTTCAAAAAAAAATTCAGACAAAAAAAGACAAAAACAAAGAGGTGGTCACGGCTCACCTGCAAGTTGTTCATGGAACACCAGTGTTCCATGGAACATAGTATAAGAAACACTGCTTTAGATGCTTCATTTTGTCTTAAAAGCCTGGCCAACGCTAAGGCCCTGATCCTGCAAAGATATGTATGTGTGTTTAATTTTATTATATTATATTATGTACATTCATATGTACACTCGACAGTTTAGGTGGCGAGTAGATTATAGCCCGGTACGGCGCCTCAGCGCATGCGCAGCATGCTGAACCGCGCGGCTGGCGAGTAGGGCTCGCTGCAGCTAGGCGAGTCCTGTTCATAAGTGTCGCAAGATTGGGATGTAAGACTTAAGTCTCCCCTCCTTTCATCCCCTTTTTGGTTAATGAAACAGTGGTGAGGCAAGTGACAACCCTTTAGGAATTTTCTAGAATAGATTTCATTAACTTTAATTAACCAGAAAGTGTCAATATTTCTGATCTATATGTAGCTTATTAAATTACTGGTTTGCTATCTGATGCTAGCAAGATAATTAATTTGCCAATAAATACCACCTGTTCTATAGTAGAGCATGGATGAAAATGACATTATAAATGAGGTTTGTTAGAAATTTTCATTTGTACGCTGAAACGCCAACTACTGCATTTTTCCCCAATAGTTTTACATCATCCTGGGGAAGTTTTAAACTAACATAAATGCTTTGAGACTCTTTGTTTTTCATTCTGTCCATTATTTGTTGTTGTAACTGGGTATATTCTTAGCTCTTTGTTTTTTCTATTTTTGACCTTCTTAGGTGAAGCTTGCACCATAGTTCTGCGTGGAGCAACCCAGCAGATTATAGATGAAGCTGAAAGATCTTTGCATGATGCTCTCTGTGTTCTTGCTCAAACTGTGAAAGATAGTCGAACTGTCTATGGTGGAGGTGAATATTCAAGTTATCTTCTGTATTTTTTCTGTTCGTCACTGAGAGTTCTTATTTTCATTCAAGGCAGGTTGTAAGGTGCTTACATCCTTTTAATTTACAGGTTGCTCAGAGATGCTGATGGCTCATGGTGTCACAGAGCTTGCCAACAGAACACCAGGCAAAGAATCTGTTGCAATGGAGTCTTTTGCGAAGGCCTTGAGAATGGTAAGTTAATGTTCTTCTTCAAATAGTGTCCCTAAGGGGGCTCCTGCATTCCTGTACTGCTGATATGGGAACTTTGATAACAGGGTCTGTTTGGCCAGCACATGCCTGGAAATCTACACAGCAATGAAACAACCCTCAGCTCAAGCCCTGCGTACTGGAGTCAGCTGGCATGGGCCAGCTATGGATTTTTTTTCTTAGCTGTGTGAACCTACCCTAAGGCTAAAGACAGAAAAGAACAGTAGAAGAGGCAGCACACAATATTTCCAGCTGATTTAGGTGGCTGATTCAGGGAGTTTATAGTAATGCTTCAAAAGTAAAAATTCTCTATCCCTTTCTCAACTTCCCTACATAAAAGCTTTGTGCTTCGTCTTGTTAAAAATGAGACACCACCACGGAAAGTGAATAAAATGCACATTAAATGCTAACTTGGCTTATACTGGAACACAAAGTTAGGAAGCCTGATTCCAGTACCAACATTTTAAACGTTAAAATGTTTTTCAGAAAGTCAAGTAATGTATAGTTTAGAAAATACTGTCTCTAGTGGCCACACACAGTTTGTAGCAGCATCACTTGGATGCATTGAGTAGAAGAATGTTATGTTGATAAATGCTCATCAGCAAGTTTACATTCTTAAAATGGAACAAGTGCCACAAGACCAGTTTGAAATGATTAATGAGAAAATGTACTCAAGTTCATGTAAATTGGAAAAAACCTACTAAAATACCGTAGTTAATGTTCCCTCTAGTATTGCCTGCAAAGGTCTCAAGCCTGAGTGACATCCTCATAATAAATGTTTTAGCCTGTATTTTCTAATTTTTTCTTACTGAAATATGTACATTTAATATAACTTAATAGGATTTTTTTAATTAGGTGTTTAATATCTCTGTCAATTAAGCTTGCAAGTGTGGACCTTTTCTAAGCTATATTTTGAGCCAATCTAGCTATCTCCTTTTGGCCTTCAAATTAATGTGTATTCTGAGTGTATAGAATTATTTTGCGCAGATCACAGGAAAGCACTGCAAACCATTTAATTGCAGATAAATATTTTGTTTCCAGTGTTCACATTGTATAATTTTGTATATTGATACATTAATGAAAAACATTAGTTGATAATTCCAATTGGATAACTTCTGCTTTTATTTTATTTTTTTAATATATAGATATAGATACATAGACACGACTGTCTTTGTAACTGAAGAGTGAATAAGCGACCTTAAGTTTGTGTAGGCTGACTTGCTTGATAAATTAAAACATCTTTTGATCTGGTGTCGTGCATATTTATTATTTTAGATCCCGACCATTTTAGCTGATAATGCTGGCTATGACAGTGCAGATCTAGTGTCACAACTCAGAGCTGCTCACAGTGAAGGGAAAACAACGTATGGACTTGGTGAGAAAAATTGATAGCCATATGTATTGTACTGATTTTTTTTTTGTCTTTTTTATAACATGGAATGCATGTTTTTGCATTGTTGTGATTTACTGGGATCAAACTTGACTTTGTGATGAAGTCAGGGCAGGACCGTATTGCCTTAAGTAATTAGGATGTAAAGTACAGTAAAACCTGTGTTATCCGGCACATTTGGGGTTTAGGGCGTTCCAGTTATCTAAAAATTCTGCTTATCTGAGGGTCCTATCAACCTAAAAAAACTAATGGCCAATAATAGTAAAACTCAAGTTTTTAATATTGGTAGTTTTGTAGTGTGAGGCAGTTGGTCTCACCTTTCTGTTTTGAGCTAAAGATGATTAGCTAAAGATGATTTCTGTTTTGAGCTAAAGATGAAAATTAAGCCAATCATGGTAAGCCAAGCCAGGCCTGTGCACCTGTGACAGTATCACGGCTGGGGGCAATGACGGTTAACAAAGTTTTCTGATTAACAAAGTTTTCTGATTAACAAAGGTTTCACTGTATAATCTTAACATCTATGCATGAAAAGTAGATACACTTATTTGTATCAATAGATATTCAGTTGGATAGATGTGAATCATGTTTTCATACACTGAGTAAAAATACTAGCTTTCTCCAATACTGTCTTAAAATGTAGTTGTGCCAGTGCTTTGTGGTGGTTATGCTAGAAGATAAAT
The DNA here is from genome assembly GCA_030068395.1 of Apalone spinifera. Lineage (NCBI taxonomy): Eukaryota > Metazoa > Chordata > Testudines > Trionychidae > Apalone > Apalone spinifera. The sequence goes on from CM057845.1 coordinate 57,990,475, forward strand.
TCATGGTTTATTTCGACTGTTTGGAAAAGATGACTGTAAGCTATTCTCATACCTTCCTAGTTAAAGTATAAACATCGCATCAGGGAGTGTTAATGTTGTTCTATCAGAACTGAGTAGCAGCATTAGGCAGTGAAAATCTACTATATATTTGAGTTTATCTCTCCGTCTCTTTGTTCAAGAATTCCTAAACAGTAAGAGCTAAGACCACCAAATTTAGTATGCAGCTTTTCTCTTATCATAACTTAAAGAAAAGTAAGGGTTTGCTTATGCCTAGACAATAGGATGTGCCTGGATTGGGATTGCTTGTAATAAAACCCTACAGATCTCAGTTCCCATTGTGGCCCCAACCGGCTCCTGCACCCCTTTGCACTGCCCTGAGTCCCTCTAACCCAGACCGAGAAACACCAAACAATAATTTTTTTAATCTGAAACACCAAGGATTTTTTTGTTGACCCCCCCCCGTTTCCCCCCAAAAAAAATCGGGGGGGGGGGGGGGGGGGGGGAGGAGTTATTGAGAGGGGGGAAAAAGGTCAGGTGAAAGTTATTGAGCCAAAAAAAAGGTCGCCTACCCTTTTAAGGGTGGTCATTTTGAATTCTCTTCTCCTCAGCACACCTCCAACTGCCTCGCGGCACACCGGTGTGCCATAGAACACAGTTTAAGAAACACTGCTCTAACCCTAACTCCTACATCCCCAAACCTCTGCCCTGATCCCCTCCTCACACTCCAACCCTGACTCCTGCACTCCCCATATATTCCGAGACCCCTGCCCTGAGGGTCCCTCCCACGTGTCCTCCAGGACCCAAGCAACATTGGGTAAATCTAATAAATAGATAAAGAATTTGAAGGAAAGTGATAAGTAACATAAGGTTGAAAATCCCCACTTTGACATGGTTGTAATATGAATGATGATTATAGTCAGGACTTACTACCTACTTATTTATAAATTGGAAGACTACACCTGTTCTATAATACGTAAGTGGTAACTTCAACTTGTTAGCTAATAGTGCAAACAATTAGTAAATGTATCCTGAAAATTTAAGCCATTAATATCCTCATGCATGTGTTTGCTTATCAAATACATACACACATGCATAGAAAGAAAGCATGATGATGTGATGGAAGTTTTTTGTTGACTTGTCAGCATTGTGGAACTTTCAGTGTGCATGTTTCCATGGTCAGTTAGGATGTGTCAGTTAAGGATGTAAAATCCAGTTTAATTGGTTAACTGGTTAAATGTAGTGTTTAATTGGTTAACCGATTAAAGGGAAGGCAGGTGAGCTGGAGTGCCTGCAACCAAAGGGGCTGCTGTGGCGGGCCCTGCAGGACTGGAACAGCTCCCTGTCTGCCGCAAGGATGGAACTGCTCCAGCCCCCACCGATTAACCATTCACCTCCCTAGTGGCAGTCTAGTGTGAGGTAGGGATGTAATAGTGTAGTTGATTTAACCACTAAGCAAAAGCTTATAGGTTAATGCTATAGACTACATCTCCCTTCGCGCCCCTCGCCCCTCCCACCGGTAAATTTTTTAGTGGACTGGCCAGCAGCCCAACTCAATCCTGGCTGAGTCTGGGATCTGCTGCATCTCTGCATTTACAGTATATTAGGAGCCAGGCGAGCAGGCAGCTTGGCTCAATTCTGGCTCACGCTGGGTCTGGGAACTCAGTGCTCACGCGCGCCCCCCCCCGACAGGGGCAGCTGCCGCCCCCGCAATGCTGCCTTGGATACAGAGGGAGCAGTGCAGAGTGGCAGGGGGCTTCTCAGGAGTGGGGCTACAGCACACTGGCCCAACCCTTGGGGACTATAGAATAGTCGGGTAACGGATGAGAATTTGTGAGATTAATCGACTATTCAGTTAACAGATATTTAACATCCGTAGTGTGAGGTAGGCTTGCACCCCAACTTGTCACAAATTAGCTTCATATATACAAGCCCTCAATAACAGCTTGTATGTACTAGGGATGTGAACAAGTAGTCCACTAGTTGATTAACAGATATGCGGCTAATATAGTCAACTACTCACATTTCTCTCTTTTTTTTTTTTTCTCCCCCCCCTCCCCCCCCCTCCTTCCTCCTTGCTGCCTCTGTATCAGAGGTGGCAGTGGGTGGGGGGGAGAGAGTCTGCTGTGAAACAGCCTCTGCCTTCAATGAGCCCTGGCTTGCCACAGGCTGAGATGGCTTCACAGCAGCAACCCCTGTCTGCGGGGGTTCCCAGCCCCCTCAGTCAGCGCTGCTGCTGTAGCAGCCTTCCCCACACTCTTCCCCCACCTCCAGCAGCCTTTGTCCATGGGTTGCTCGGACCCCACACAGACAGAGGCTGCAGTAACCCCATGCTGTTGCCTCTGGTACTGGCATCCGGTCCATGAAGGGAACTGGTTTTTAAACTGGCAGCCCACAGGACTGGCTCGTGCTTTGCCCCCTATGCTGCTGCCTCTGATATGGAGGCAGCAGGATGTGGTGGCAGGGGGCTCCCTGGGAGTGGGACTGGATTGCACTGGCTGCTGGTCCTGCCTGCAGGGACTATAGAATAGTTGACTAACCACTAAAAATTCTTGCTGTTAGTCGACTGTTCAGTTAACCGATAGCTAATATCCCTAATATGTACTTAAAATTTCATGGTTTTAACACCATATTGCAGCTCAGTATGGTATTTAATAATAGAAGCTTCATACTGTTGGAAAGGGGATATTCACAGCTTCCCAAGGGAACCTAGCATACTCTTTTTATCCAGGAATGTCCCAAGGTGGTGAATTTTGGAGTTGACATTTCTGTATGTAGGAAATTATTTTAGGTTACTTCTGGAAATATTTTACATTATCTCCCTTTTAGCCCTGCATAGTTGGACTCATAGGGTACATCTACACAGCAGGGCTGAAGTCGGAATAAGCTACACCACTTCAGCTATGGCAATTGTGTAGGTTAAGTCGAAATAGTTTTTCAGTTTTTTGACCCTGTCTACACAGCAGGAAGTTGAAGTAAAAACACTCTTCCTTCGACTTCCCTTGCGCCTCGTAAAATGAGGGTTACCATGAGTCGGAGTAAGAAGTCCTCCAGTTAGATAACATTTTGAAATTAAAGGCTTGTAGTTTAGACACGCATTATGTTATTTTGGAATAACATCAGTTATTCCAAAATAACGCTGCTGTGTAGACATATCTATAGTCATTAAAGCACCTGGTTTTGCAAGTGGAGGAATGCAGGTAATAAATATCAACTCTTTTCTTTAAAATACATAATGTCTGTAGAATATGACATGGATAATATGTGGTTGAGATTAGCAGTTTTTATCTAAACTTGCATTATACACAAAGCTGTTTAAAACAAGTTATTAGCGAGCCTTTTCTTTTAAAAACATCCTTCTGGCAAAATATCTTTCTTTTTAAAGATATGAAGGATGGTGTCATTGGAGACATGGCTACCCTGGGAATAACTGAAAGCTTCCAAGTCAAGAGACAAGTTCTGCTGAGTGCAGCGGAAGCAGCGGAAATGATTCTTCGTGTGGATGACATTATTAAAGCAGCACCAAGGTATTCTAAACTCAGAAGATAAGTTTCGTGGTTGTTTTTCCTGACAAGAAAACTATTTTTTATTCAATTCTAACATTTGTTCCCACAGTTGGATTGCAGTAGCAGAAGCAATTGACTCTCCAAAATCATTGTGATGTTTAAATTAGAGTGTTCAAGCACTATCTAGTTAAAATGAATATCCATAGTTGACATAACATTGGATCAGTGTATAGAACTAAATGGAGTTCATTGGAAAAATCTGTTGTTTGTCAGTTTAAATGGGGAGGGCAAGTTTTGATTCTCTTACAATTTTAGCTTTTAGGTATTTAAAAATAATCTGGATGTCTGAAATGGAATCTGCTACAGCTTATTGCTGTCTGTTTCTATTACTTTGCCTATTTCAGCTGATTGGTAGATTATATTTACTTCTAGCACACCAATCTTAAATGTGTAATCCACATTTCTTCATGTCATTGCTCACATGGATTCCACACTGGTGAATTTCATCCTTAATTTTAACTTCATAGAAACAGATGTTAGAAAATGGTAGCAGATTGTCATGGCAAAAGTTCATAGTGGGGTGCCACAAATCTCTACTAAATGGGCTGATTGCTAATGATGTGGAAAATGGAATAAACATGGAGGTGGCAAAATTTGCAAAGAAGGCAAACATTTAGATTAATGAAGTCCATAGAGGATTCTGAGAAACTTCAGAAGAAAATAACGAAAGTTAGGTGAATGGGCCATGAATGTTTTTTATAAATACGAATAATGCATATTGGAGGGAAAATTTTGAACTGTCTTATGTGTTACTGAATTTTAAAATAGCCACCAGCAGGAAAGATTTAAAAATTGGAATTTTATGTAAATAACCTCCAGTTGATAAAAGTATATTAATAAATACTAAAAATTTTAGAAGGGGTATGAAATCTAATGCTTTGGGGTTTCAACTGTGTTTCTAGCTATTAAGAGAAGAGTCTTACTGGACAGATCATCTCTATCAGTTTATCATTTGGGTTGCTTGCATCTTCTCAGGAAGCATGTAGTGCTGGTAGTGTCAGACAAGATACTGGATTTGAGGGATCAGGGGCTCACCCAGCAAGGCAATTCTTACCTTTTGTGCTCATGGAAATAATTGGCGTTGAATTTACAGTAATGTGGAAAACTTGTTACTTAAAAAAAAGTCTGCTGGACTTGTTACTTAAAAAAAAGTCTGCTGGACTTCAATGGGAAAATACCATTTTCAATAATGTGACTTTCTTTCAGGAAACGTGTACCAGACCATCGCCCATGTTAACTGTTCAACCCATAAAGACTTGAGGACCAGATCTCGCCAAATACTTAAAGCAAAACACACATACAAGAAAAGAGAACCTCCTGAAAGGTTATGGAACAGAAGCTGACAGTGAAAAGAGTGTATGTTGTCATTGCATGTACTGCAGATTTAACTTATTTAGTTTTTGTGCTTGAAAAAAGGCATTTTACATTCAAATAAAACATGGGTTGTACGCAGCATCTGTAGTCCTTCTGCTCCTTTCCTAGTTCCTTTTGTATTTCTCCCTATAGTTCACTGAAATAAAGTTTCAAATTCATAGCTGATGGTTTTCTGCTTAATAAAGAATGTGTGATCTTGGTATCTAGAGAGGATTGCAGTGGACTTATTCAGCATTGGGTGCTGAAAAATAAGTTAATATTGCGACAAAGGAAGTGAATACTAATAACTATCCTCTCCCAATTTAAGAGTTACATTATTACTTTAACTTGAAAATAATATTTTTGTGCACCCTAATTCAAAACATGCTGTGCAGGCTGTCCAGATGTGGGTTTTGCTTCATAACAGATACTAGATGTGTGCTGCATTTTTGGCAATTAGAAAAAGACTGGGTTTAATTTGGATGTCAAAAAAATCTATTGCTGTTAAGCTTCTTTTTTCATTATTCTTTTAGCGCTGAAATTTACAGAATACCAAAGCAAAAAATGCAATGGTTGATTGCAGCAAGATTTCTCATGGGCAACATCTGTATTTTTTTCCTAAAAATTTTTAATTTTGTAAAGCTGCTTTTTTTCATAATTGTGAGTAGTACTAGAATTTTTTTAGGCATGACTGAGCATTGGAGGAAGAGATCTTTTAAAAGTATTTCTGTGAAACCAATCAAGCAATCTGCCCAATCTTCCATACATAGTCAGGGCTCCTTTCCCATCTGGGACCTCCTTCTCCCATTCAGTCTTTGTTCCTGAGGTGTTTCCAGGTATTGAATTATAAGAGGATTGAGGCTAATTGATGATGTCACTACCCCTTCATTGCTTCCATCTGGAGGGAATGTCATTGTCCCAAGCAAAGTCCCCAGCACAGTTAGTGGGGAAAAACACAGGCACAAGAACGGCGTTCAGTATCACATGATCTAATTACCTGTCCTTTCATGCTTTGAGTCATAGCAGCTCTTTCTTACACACCGATTAAAGTGTTAAGGCTCATCAGGTGAGACTAAGCTTTTTCCATGGCCAATTGTTTTTGCTCAATGGCTATTGCCATGAATAGATCTTCGTAATGTGCTGCATGTAAAGTAACTGAGTTACCACCAACAAGCAGATTTTAAATACAGATGTAGATCAGGGGATAGAAATGGTGTTCCTGGCCTCTGTCTGTCAGAGGCTGGAGAAGGATGGCAGGAGACAAATTGCTTGATCATTGTCTTCAGTCCACCCTCTCTGGGGCACCTGGTGCTGGCCACTGTCAGCAGACAGGCTACTGGGCTAGATGGACCTATGGTCTGACCCAGTACGGCCGTTCTTATGTTATGTATCAGTGTTCATAACTCTAGATACAAAAATGATACATGTTACACATAGGATAATCATATTCAGCAAATCATAACTTTCCATTGACACCTCACAGGGCATATTTTGTACAAAATGTAATGTAATTACATTATAATATCACTATGGTGAATGGGGAGTGCAGAATGTCACAGCCATCTCATGATGGGACATCCTAGAAATCAAGTTTGCCACAGAAAAACAATCTGCATTTTTATAGAGAACCTTTAGTTTTGCATTTTATGAAAACAAACAAACAAACCTGTTTTGTTTTTTATAATGGGAAACTAGGATTTCTGCTCATAACAATGTCAACTTTGGTGTTAGTCTCTGCTCAGATGATCCAGAGTCCCAGCTGTAAGGGAACTGCTGATTGGCCACCTACAGTGAAATGCACAATAATCTGAATAAGAGAAATGGTTACTTAACTGTAAAGTAACTCTTGTTCTTTAAGCTATATGTTGTGCAGCTATATTCCATGGCCCTCCTTCCCAGTATTTTTCAGCTGTGATGTGTAGTGACGCGAAGGAAGAGGAGGCAGCAGTGGCCTCTTTCATGCCTTACACTGACATCATGAAGAAAACGGGCACGTGTACCACCTAATTATACTACTGGCAAAAGACTCCAAATTAAATGCACTGAGTACACATACGCATACCTGGGAGCGCAACAGTTACTGTACAAGTTCTGAAGTGGATTGTGCCCATGAAAGCTTATGATACCAACTACATGTTTTGTTAGTCTTTAAGGTGCTGCTAGACTATTTATTGTTCATTGTCCATTAATTCAAATGGATCTATCCTCACATAAAAATCCAAACATTATACCCTCTATTTCACTAAAGAAATAATTGTTAGTTTGGCAGAGCAAGATTTGGTAAAGCCTTTGAGAAAAATAATCCAGAGCAATGCAACTTGCTCTCTGCTAAAGGAGCTTGAGTACAACTCTAATGCAGTTAGTATAATAAATATGAAGCACACTAGGTGGGTACTAGCCAGATCCAAATCCAGACAACTTTAATAAGACAGAAAGTACGAACTGGTTCTCTACTTCCCAAATATTCTTTTAAGAATGTAAATGGCATTAATCACTAAATCAACTGCTTTATGGAAAGTTAACTATCATTTTTGCATATGGTGCTGATAAGGAGATTGAGACTGGCAGCTGTTCGGGTCCAGTGACACTCCCATTAATATAGCAAGTTTGGTGCTGAGTACAAAAGGCACTATGAATCCAAAAGAACTGTCATGGCAAGTGACACCTTAGTAGACATCACTTCCACCCATTTTGAGTCAATTATTGTTACCTAGGGCACATTTGTGCAAAATGTGCCTTTTAAATTAAAGGGGCACAATCAGCCTGCAATTGAGTAAATTTCCAACTGTGGTGGCAGAAGCACAGGCCTCAGCTGCACAAACATTAGGAAGGGAGTAGCCCTGTGGAAGGCAAGGGCTAGCTCTAGGTGAACATAGGTATGTTTACAGAGTTGGGGCCTATTTCGGTATTACACTTGCAAGTCACCCTGCCAATTCTTGTAGTTTTACAATCAAAGCATCCAAACAAAAGCACATCCTTTTGCAGCTTTGAAAAGCCATCCCGCTGTAGGGGGAAATGGCTCTGCATAAAGAGCTGGCAAAACCAAACCAAAAAAACCTCATTTTCTCTCTGGCTAGTCTAGTCATGTTCGGTGTTAGCAGGGGACAGTCTAGTGATATTTCCTACACCCTCTTTCCAGGCAGAAGAGGGGATCTTGACAAGCTGTGAGGATCCTTTTACCGCTTGCGTGAGAAATAAGTCTTGTGCTCCAACAGGGCACAGCAGCGAGTGCTCACTCGGGAGGCTGCAGTGTGATCGGGGAAGGAAAAGCTCAGTCATGCTTCCTCAGGTGGCGTTTGGAATAAAAGGGATTTTGCTAGATGCACATCTGTAGTGTCACTTCAATGGGTCAGCTTTATACAGTATTTTTCACCTGCTCATTGTACAAAGGACATGCTGGTCTTTAGCTCTAGGTATGGAGGCTTTAGGGATAAGAGGGAGAAATTAGATGGCACGTCTATTTAAATAGCTTTACACCTACTAGCTGAGCGCATACAGATCTCTTAAAATACAGTGGTGAAGACCAGTCTAGGCACTATTGTGTGCATTTAACAGCTGAGGTACCAGGAAGTGAAGAAACGCTCTATTTAAATAGCAGTTTTGTTGTAAACAGCCAGAGATGCGCAATTCCCACAGATCCAGAGGAGACAGGCACAGATGACAAATTGTTAGCACCACCAAGAGCTGCTTGGCTGATCCTTAGCAGGGCTGGGGTTGCTTCTCAGCAGGAGGTGGCAGTTCCTTGCTGTCAGTCTCCTCCTCCCTGCCGAGCTCAGAGCGTTTCTTGGACTCGGGGGTCTCCTCTGCCCACCGCCCCACTCTGCGCACCCCCTTGGCCACCTTGGGCGCGTTCCGGCAGGGGTTGTGGTCATAGATTACCAGTTTGAGGCCAGGGAGGTGAGCCAGGCTGGGGAACGACCGGATGGTGTTGCGATCCACGTCGATCACCTCCAGGAAGGGCATGTGCAGCAGCACTGGAGGGAAGTCGGCCAGCAGGTTGCCGGAGAGCCAGATGGTGCGCAGCTCCTGCAGGCAGCACAGCTGGGCAGGCAGCGTGCGCAGGGCATTGGAGCCGGCGTGCAGGGTCTTGAGGAGGCTCAGCTCACACACCACCTCGGGCAAGTGGTACAGGCAGTTGGACTCAAGCCACAAGGTTTTGAGATTCTGCAGGAGGCTGAGTTCCTGGGGCAGGTCACAGAGCTTGTTGTTGCCCAAGTAAAGGATGCACAGCTGCCTCAGGGTGCATACCACCGGAGGCAGTGCTTTGAAGTTGTTGAAATCTAAGGCCAAGATCTGGAGGTTCTGCAGCTGTTCCAGCTCCGCCGGCAGCTGGTGCAGGTTATTGTCGCTCAGGTACAGCTTGACAAGCTCCCGGAAAGAACACACGTGCAAAGGAAATCTCCTCAGCTGCCTGCCGCTCAGATCCACCATTCGATCAATTGGCATCTCTTCCAGGTTGCCCAGGAGGTATTTCTGGCAGTCGTCAGAAGGGATGAAGGCAATGACTGCTCTCAGGGTGTTGCCCATATTGAAACTGCACTGAAAACCACCGCTATCATGTGGAACCCGCAGCATCGGGAACTCTCCCTGGTTTCTACTTTGTGCACTGCACTTGTCCTGCTGGTATTTCCTTCTTCCCATTATAATACACTGTTTACATGGCAACAGTCATTAATCTCAAGAGGTCTGAAATGTTGCTGATAACCAAATGAGTGCTTGGTGATGGGAAGTGCAGACAGCATGACTTTTGGTGAACAGGTCTCTCTCTCACACACACACAGAAAAGAGGCCATCTTCCCTGGGAAGACTGTAAAAGTTCTAACACTGCATGACACTTGACCAAAATAGTTTCTCAAATGCTCTCTGCCCCCTTGGAGGTATAGCCACCCTGTCTGCGCGGCTGCTACCAGCTCCGGGGATTGGCTACGGAAAGTAAACATCGCTGAAGAGTGAATTTTTAAACTTAATTTAAACTAAACATTTAATCTTGCAGCAGACTGAGTGGGAATGTCAGATGTAATCTGATTCTTGTTTAGAATACCTGTCAAGACTCAGTTAACTTTCCAGACTAGTGGCACTTTTATGGAGTTACTTTGTGAGGTGCCAAATATACATTTTAACAGTGTGACCTGCCACCCAATAGTTATCTCACACATTTAACACAAATACCGGGCAAAGTGCTCTTTAGCAGCCTTAGTATTTGCTTTTTTAATTTAACCGCATTACTAGAGCTGCTAGGACTCTTAGCTGTGTGCAGCCTTTTCATTACATTGCATTTTGCTTGTGCTGTCTGAATCCCATATGCAACACATTGGCTGTCACATTGTGCCAAGGTTAACCTCCTCCATTCTAGTGACCCTGCTGCTGACTCCCAGTGTCAGAATTACTAGCTGCCCTTTGGTCTGGTAAAAGACTTTACAGTTAAATCAATGGCAACATTTTCTCTCATTTAAATGTAGCCAGTTATTGAATGATTTATAAGCAATAAAAGCTGCTTTAGAGACTTCCTCTGAAGATTGATCACCTGTCACAAGAGACTATTTGCAGAGGTCCCAGAATTACCAGTGTCTGCTATGGCAACGTTTGAAGATAGACCACGTCATACAAACAACCACTTTTACTAATTCTGATGGGTGGTCGCTCTTAGCAGGTTTTCCTGTGGTATGTTCACTGTGCTCACTAATTTTGATGCTGTTCCATGATACTAAGTCTGCAATCTTTGGTGCATAGCATGCATTCATTTGTAGAGGGCTTCCAATCTCTAGAGGGCATCTCTATGGATGCTTTGGCTTCTTGGGTGATTCTTTCTACAGGACTTTTGAAAATCTTCACATCGGAGGTTTGAAAAATTTTTGATGTTTAATGTACAAGAGCATTTCCAACAGATGGAGTTGGCTGTTTGGTTTGCTTTCAGTACACACATCAACTGGCAGAATTTGACTCTTTATCTGCATCATCTGTGAGTAAGGATGGATACTTTATTTAAATTGTGGACAACTTGTTTCCAGTAGGACCTTAAATGTGCTAGGTACTGTGCAAACTCAAAAGAAGTCATGGTCACTGCCTTGAACAGCTACTTTTGGTGGGGGTAAGGAAAGACAGAACAAACAGAACATGGGAACAGCAACAGTTAAAGTGGCCTTATCATGATGGATGTTTACATTCTGGTCATACACATTCTCATTAATACTGGTTGTTTTTAAATGTGCTGTTCTGGCAATTCCAAATCATCCTACACAAATGCAATTATAGTTACTTGTACATCTGTCATTGTGGAAGTCAGTCTGTAGCAGGGATTTGAATGAGGAGAGGGCAGTGATGTGGTGGACCAGGTCTTGAGGTATGGTCCATGCAGATTGGGTGTTATGAAAGGAGGCCTGAAGATGTTGATGGGAGATACAGGTAAGTGGCAGGCTGAGGCTGGCTTTTCTGATAGGGCAGAGTGGCTGCTGGAGGATTGGGGTGACATGAAATGAGATTGAGACTGATAAGCAGGAATGGGTAGAGTTATTAGGATCTTGAAGGCAAGGCTATTGCAAGTGTCTGTGATGTGCTGGAAGGATCACTATTGAAAATATTGTCTTGGATTAGAACACTGGGCAATGGCAAAGCAAGCGATGTACCATACATATGGCAGCACCACAATAACCGTGGGGTTTCCACTGAGTAACCGTCACATGGTTGCTACATTTTTTATAATGCAATGCTGAGCAGTATTTCAGAGAAATGATACAACTGGCATGTCAGCACCATGCTTTCATCATCTCTCCCTTTCTAAACAATTGTCGTGGAAAATTTAGGTACTTTGATTTAATCCCCTTAATCTGAAATCTTTTGATGTACTCAGCCTACCATTTATATTTTAATCTGTTTTATGAATCAGCCTCCTCTTCTCCCCCCCCCCCGCCCACACACACAATTTTTCTGAAAGCTTTGAGGCTTTCAAACTTACCCCCTTCCAATTGACTTAATCCTATCAAAACAGACATAGAATAGAGTGTAAATTGCTGTGGTTGGCATAAGGCACTTTTTATGGGTGTGAGCTTATTCTGTGTGAATGACAAAGAACACACCCATGATATAAATATTTCCTTAGTAATATAACGGGTTCAGATACCGTGGGGACCAGTGTGGTACAAAAACTTGGTAATAAGTTTTTAGTTATTAGTATAGTTTGTTTAAAGTGTAATTGCCCTATTATCTATGTAGCGTGTAGAAAAGAAAAATATATCTATACTTTTTTGTCTTATTAGGTTGGCATTTGTATGTGAGAGTCTATGATTATATATTTCTGGAAATAATTCAGGAAGATTTTTTTTCTTTTAGTTTTAACTAAATATATTTCAGGAAAACTCTAGGTTATAGTTTAATCATTGTTATAGCTTATCAAAAAAAGTCAGAATGACCTTTTGTTGCTGCATTTTGTGCTTTTGTTGGCAAAGCTGAAGTTTGTTTGGAACAAGCTAATGAAATCAGAGTATTTGGGGGGGGGGGGAACAGCTCATCCACAGAAAAATGGGCTTTTGGGGACATAAGAAATATAATAAAATTCCTGATTTATTTAAGCAGAAATGATAAGGAGGGAGGGCATTTCTTGGCAGCTAATGACTGAGTGGAGAAATTGAGGGTAGGAGGCAAATTATCAATACTCAGCCAGCCAGGAATTACTGAACATGATTATGCCTAATGCAAGAAATTGAAGTCACTTTTCATAGTTTAACAGGTAATCTTATTGGCCCTGATGTTTCACTGGGGGTCTGCTGTATTACAGGGTCCCACCTGGACCTGATTATGGGACTGGGGTCATTGCCATTACAGCTCTGTCGAGTTCTTTGGTTTTGTATAATCAGGCGTATCTGTCCCACAAAAATGACAATATGAAGAACAAATGTTAACTGTACATTATCATGGATCTAGTGTTCTGTTGCTCTTCAAAGTTTGTACCTACAACTGATTTAACTGAATTTGGTGGGAAAACCCCTTTCACTTCAATGGGAGCAGGCTAGGGTCCTTAAGGAGTAGTGCAATTGCAAATAAGGACTCAGGACTACATTCTCAGTTATTTCCCTGGGTTAATTAAAAAAGCTCTAAGACCCAATGAGACTAATGTTTTTATTATGCACACCACAGAAGGTGATGCTGGCATCTGACTTCAGTTTTTTTGACGAGAGCAAAGGAACTATCTGGAAGAGGTTAATTCTTAATGTGAAATGAGAAATGCAGATCAGTACAGAAAACTGGACTTTTGATTGTTATTGGACTTAGCTTTGTGAGAGATCACTTCTTTCTCTGACTGACCTCCCACAATAACCACCGCCCTGTAGAGTGTGAGAATGTCCACAAGTGGAGATTGTGAGTGCAGGAGACAACTTCACTGGAGCTGGACCAAGACTATATCATGTGCTCACAAGTGAGATAAAAATCACTTTGGACACACCAAGTTCAAAACTAAACACCAAACTCATCCCTTCAACTTAGCTTTACCTGGAGAAAGTCTATAGACCTACAGCCAAACTAATCAAGCTATTTTTTCTATGGGATGGGGTAGAAGACAGAGAGGGAGAGGAAGTTACATTCTTAGGTCTGGTCTATACACAGTGTTTGTAAGGATTTAACTGTATTTGTTATCGAGTACAGTTAAATTGGTGCAAGCCCCTTGTGTGGATGCAGGTATCCTGATACAAATACCTTGGTGTTGACAGACTGTTTTTTATTATAATTTGAAATACTTGGAAGGTATCATGGTGACCAGTACTACACCTTGATAGACAGACAGGTAGATTCATGACATTTTAAGAACCTAATCAAATATCCACGGAAATCAGTGGAAGGATTTTCATTGAATACAGTGGACACTGGATCAAGCCTAACTGTAATATGGACAAGACTCATGAAATCGCTCTTTGAATAGGCTGGGTAGTGTTCTCTTTACCAGCTACCTGTCAAAGTCAAATTCTTAGGTTTGGTCTGTAACTGTAGTTATTCACAAGTACAGTTAAATTGATGCAAACCTCTCATGTGGATGCAAGTATACAGACACAAATACCTTGATATTGACAGAGTTTATGCTGGTAACTACTTAACTGGAAAGGGTATAAATGCATCAATGCTAGAGGCTGCACCAAGAGTAACTATATTTGTTTCTAAACCAACAGTTAAATCAGTATAAAATCTATGTGTAGCTATAGCTTTAGTAGTCTCCAAACATGATGGCTGATCCTTTTTCTTTATTATTTTACATAAAAATAGGTGGTGCTTCTTTCACTCTCTCCTCAGAGGTGGTTTCTGAATTTCATCTTCATTCATCCTTCCATCACCCATCTTCTTCCCTGTATCTCTAAACTTACCTAGAAAAGTGAGCCTTCATGAACTGGACATCAAAAGAGTATTGATGTCAGTAGAGCAAAATATGTTATGAATCTTGAAAGGTGTTTGTGGCTTTTGGGGATAAGTCCAAAGGAGGATCAGTCTCAGTTCAGAAGTTGTCTTGCCTCTGACATTAAACTGGTGGTGGTGGTAGTGTATAAGAAGGTCCAACATTCATTCTGCTAGGTGTAAGTAAGGCAGTTGCAGATGGATTCTTCAGAAACATTCCATATCTGAAATCAGTACCATACTTGCTGCTGTATTCAGACCTTTACTCTGTATTGTTCTTTCAACTTTAAAGCCAGTTTGGTTGCTTGTTTCAGGAGAGCACTCCTTTGAACCTTATTTAAACAATTCTGAAAAGTGGCTTTGTAAATATGGCCACAAAGGCTTCCTGTTTATTGTGTCTGATTCTTCTAAATCAGGTAGGTTCAATGCATAATAAAAAGCCTTTATACCCATCCAATACCAGCCCTGCAAACTCTAGCTGGGATCTGAAAGTCAAGCTGATTTCTTTTCTTCTCGCAGATCACTACCAGCAATAAAAATAATATAGACCGATGGCCTTCAGTGGGACTGGATGTGCACTCATGTAACTGTTTAACGTTGCAACTGAAGTTTAGAGCAGTGTTTCTCAACTTTTTTTTTATAAATTACCCCTTTAAAAAAATTATAAGTACTCCCAGTACCTACAGTTTTCAGCCACACAATTTTTTTTTCTACCATTGCATCACATTTGTTTAAACAACTTAATTGTAGCTGGGCAGGTGATGCCATTTTTGGGTGTAAAAAGTACAAAAATAATAAAGCATTGTAAAACTTAAAACAAAAATTCAGTTTTCTCCACATTTCAGTTGTGTTGACGTAGCCCCCAGACTTCTCTAGAGTATCCCGAAGGGTACTCGTACCACTGGTTGAGAAACACTGGCTTACAGGACAGTTTTCTTGATTCTGAGCAAGAAGTAGAATTCATTGCATTCCCTACTGCCTGTATTGACTCCATAGTATTAAAAGCACAAAGAAGCAGAAAAAATGTAGATGCTGATGTTAGCAGATATGATGGATACCAAACCTAGAGTCACATTTTGTCCCATGGAAGTCAATGGTGAAACTCCCATTGTCTCTTTGGGGCAGGGACAATCTTTTTTGCTTTGTGTTTGTTCAATGCCTAAAACCAGTGGATTCCGGTGCATGACTAGGGCTTATACGTGCTTGGTAATATAAATAATAAATCATTTTATAGTATGATGCCTAGGATTTCATCTTGAGAACAGATCTGCATTGAGACAGTACCATTTTTACATAATAATTTTTCAGAATGGAACCACACTTTAAGTTCTCCTCGCTTTCTTCCAGAGCAGTTATTACTGCTAGTCCGGTTTCCAAGTTTGGTAACTGCAGAGGCAATTTTTGAGGGCAAAAGGAAGATTGCTCTTCTAGCAATCTATCTAGACCATAACTATTGTGAATGTATTGCCCATGCAGAATCACATTCAATTTTCTTTGGTTATATTCAACAGCCCATTCTCCTTTCTGATTTCTATGAAGTCCTCTGTTAAAATGGTGAATAGCTGGAAGTGGCTGCCTTTCCTTTACATAGCCTTTCATGAAGTGTTTGGAACTATGAGAGGGTGTGAATGCAGCTCAGCTGGTCATTGCTTTCTAGATGGTTTCATGACTCCTAGCACTGAGGTACACCCGTCCATACTTGCCAAAGCTCAGATGTGGAATGTAATGTATGCCGAAGACCCAATGGCAGAGTGCAAAAATATTAATGCCATAAAATACAAATGCAGTGAGATTCATTCCATCACTCTTATTATAATGTGAACTTCATAATTGTTTATTTCTGATGTAATAATAGTAATAAAAGTGAGGGAATGCTACTGTAACCCAAACACTTTCTGGGTGTGCTGTACCGTCCCATCTAATGGCACTGAGAACCCTAACAGAGAGAATGAATCTGCTTTACAACATTAGCTAACAGCAAGAGGTGGAGACTCATGTTCTCAGCTCCAGAGGTCCCAGGTACGATTTTGCCTGTCAGTGTTACACTACATTTATGTGGAATGTAAGCAACTTTGGGACTAAAATGAGTGATGTACTTTGAAATTAGGTATCTGCAGGGGTGCATCTGCAGAGGACATATACTGCAATTCAGATGTGTACATCTTCCTTATCTATCATCTATCTCCCATCAGTGTATGTCTGAGTAGATATGAGGTTCTGATCGTATATGCTGTTTATTCCAGTAAGATTAGAATCAGATTTGTATTTGCTTCTGAATCACTCTGTGTTGCATACATTTGAAGAAAGAAGCATTCCTCCCATCATCACATCGGAAGTGAGAATTCCATGAATTACTGCATTTCATAGAACGGGAGGAAGAGTGGGTGCTAACTTCATTAGACCATGCTATAATCCAGGAGACCACGCAATGGCTAAGGGACCATCCTGAACTCAGGGAAGTGTAAAATCCCGTTTAATCAGTTAAACATGGTTAAATGTTATGTTTAATTGGTTTACTGCTTAACTGGGATCCTGTGGGCAGAGAGCCACTTCAGCCTGGCCCATGGCATGGCATGGCAGGCCTGGCTGGTCTAAAGCAGCCTCTCACCTGTGCCACAGGTGGCTGGGCTGGGCCCACTATAGTCAAGGGCTGCTCAGGCCAGGCCCACTGCATTGGGGAAGGGGGTTGCTCCAGCCAGGCCGGACAGCATGGGCACGGGAGCTCCTCAAGCCCGGCTGGCCCTGCTGGTCTGTGGGCTGCTCTAGCCATGCCAGGCAGAGTCTGCCGTGGGCTTGGGCTGCTGAGGCTGGGCTTGCCTCACTGTGCTGGGGTGGGAGGCTGCTCCAGCTGGGCCAGGCACACCATGCTACACCGAGGGTGGGGAGCTGCTCCAGCCCAACCAGTCTGGAGTGCCTCCCACCCACAGAACAGCAGGCCCAGCTGGGCTAATGAACCCCCAGCCCATGGGTGATGCGTACTGGTTAATCAGTTACATCTCTATCCAAAAGGAGATTTAAGGCCTTAGAGTTCACAATGGTGCCTGGTGAGTGAGATTGCTGGGCAGCAGCTACTAGCTAGTGCAGGCTGAACCTCTCGAATCCAGAACTCTCTCATCCAGAAACATCATGTGATTTTAGTTAGCCAGATTCCACTTTTCATGGATGTGGCCAAGTTTCCCGTAGTCCCATAAAGTTTGTTTACAGCCACTAGTCCTGGTTCTCAGTGTTTTGTGCATTTACCCCTCAGTGTCCTCTAACAGCCCAGTAAGCATTACCCAGTGTTGGTAATGCTGATAGACAATATTGACCTCTCATGGTTCAGAAAATTCTCTTGTTCAGAACTGGTCAGGCCCCAAGGGTCCCAGACTAAAGAAGTTTAATGTGTAGTAGCTTATTATTGCACCTTGTTACTAATGAGCTAAGCCTAGAGGGAACATTAATTTCTTTTATACATACGAGCAACCAAAAATCTCATAAACATTTTTTAAAATGCTACAAACTACAAAAAGTCTAGCAAGCTTCTCAATGCTTCTGTAAGTAGAAAATTGCACTTTAAATATAACACAATGTTGCCAACTCCTGCAATTCTATTATGAGACTTTTAAAATTTGCCATTTTCATAAAGCTGTAGACCCTGGAGTGAAGCGAACACACCACATTTATTTTCACCAGATCTTTCCTTTGTTGTTGTTTTTTTTAAAGGTAAGTTTGTAACCCTTTTGACTGAAAAACATAAGCGATCAAAGGTCAGAAGTTAAGTAAAGAGAACTCCAAATGTATTATTTTAAGGATCTTGTGTTTTTTAAGCCAATCTCATGACTTTGAGTGTGTCTTACCCATGACTGTGAATATTTTGGGTTGACAATACAGATGACCATTTGTTTTAATATTTTTGATAAATGAGTAGCAGGTATATTGGCCATTTTCCACCACATGCCTGCTATAATTTTTTAAAAAAATATTAAGATTGCCAAATATGATAATCTACTGCTATACCATGTACCAAAACACCAATTCTTTGTTATTTAATCTCTTATGCCTGTTCAAAGGTGGATTATTTATTTAGTATAAATTCATTTTCATGCTGATTTCAATCTGTTCTTTAGCTTGCTTTGAGTTTAGGAAAGTGTGGAAAAATACATTTTTGCCTCCTTCTAACCATATACTTTTGAACAAACTTACAGAAAAAATGACTGATATTTGAAAGTTACCCTTGGTAAAGTTCATCCTAAGGAGTATGCACTATCCTAGATTCCTTGTGGAGGAAAAAATTCAAAATAAAACAAGTTGCAAGTAATTGAAAGATCATTTCTGATCATGCTCAGGAGGGAATCTGCTAATATCTTTAGCAGTCTAATGAAACAGAGTCCTTTATGACAACATTTTACATTTTCAGTGCTTGATCAATCTTTAGGCCTCATGCAGGGAATTGGGCCTCTGTTTTCAGGTTATTCATAAGAAAAAAAATACAAATGAGAAATTGTAAGTGTCTTGTTGAAACCACAGCAAAATCTTATTTAAAAACTTCCTTAACAATGTGCGACAGGAAAGAAATTGTAGGCTATTTGCTACATTACTTTGCTACATCACAATCTTTTTGGACTGATGACTTTTTTGAATGACAGTCCATTTATTAACAATAAGTGGTCCTGTGGCACCTTAGAGACTAACAAAAATATATAGAATCATGTGCTTTTGTGGGTAAAACCCACTTCATCAGAGGAATTGGAGTGGCAATAACAGAAACCAAGAGATATATAACAGCAGAAGGAGTACCTGTCAATTGTAGGACCTGTGTTAATGAGGCTAATTAAGTGAGCTGGATGTGTCTCATACATAGCTTTTGATGTGGAAATGTGGATGTTAAAGTCAGGGGAAATGCGCCAACCAGTTAATGTGTATGTGTAATGTGCCAATCAGTTAATATCTTTATTCAAGTCCAGGGTAACAGTGTCAGATTTGTAGATGAATTCCAGTTCTGCAGACTCTCTCTGTAAGTGGTTAGTGACATTCCTTTTTAGAAGAATGGCTACTTTTAAATCCATGATTGAGTAACCAGGCAGGTTAAAACTTTTCCCTACAGATTTATGTGTTACCATTTCAGATGTCTGATTTGTGTCCATTTATCCTTTGTCATACAGACTGTCCAGTTTGGCCAATATACATGGCAGAGGGGCATTGCTGGCACTTGATGGCATAAATCACATTCAGGGCTGGCCTTACCATGAGGTGAACTGAAGCGGCTGCCTCATGTGCCAGACTCTGTGTGTGTGTGGGAGAGGGGGAAGGGTGCCACTAGGACCTAGAGAATTGAGACCTTTCAAAGTTTTGGCCCAAGCGAGGGAGTATGGGAGCATCATTTGAGCTCCCCGCCTCAGGTGCCAAAATGTTGTGGGCCGGCCCTGATCACATTAGAGGTTCTACAGTTGTAGAGCCCCTGATATTGTGACTTATGTGGTTAGATCCTATGATGATGGTGTCACTTGTATAGATATGTGGACAGAATTGGCAATGGGGTTTGTTGCAGGGATAGGTTTCTAGGTGAGTGTATCTGAGGTGTGATTTGTAGCTGCTGGAAAAGATTTGCTTCAGGTTGGGGTGTTTTCTGTAGACGAGGATTAGCCTGTCTCCTAAGGCTTGTGAGAATGAGGGATCGTTTTCCGGGATAAGTTGTAGATTGTCAATGATGTGCTGGACGTGTTTAAGCTGGGGGGCTGTAGGTGATGACTAATGGTGCTCTGTTATTTTCCTTGTTGGAACTCTCTTGAAGTAGTTGACTTCTGGGTACTTGTCTGGCTCTGTCAATCTGTTTCCTCACTTCTGCAGGTGGGTATTTAAGTTTTAAGAATGCCTGATAAAGATCTTGTAGGTGTTTGTCTCTGTCTGTAGGAATGGAGCAAATCTGGTTGTATCTTAGGGCCTGGCTGCAAACAATTTATCGTGTATGTGTCCTGGATGGAAGCTAGAGGTATGTAGGTAAGAATAGGGGTCTGCAGGTTTTCAATATAGGGTGGTGTTTGTGTGACCATCATTTATCTGTACTGTAGTGTCAAAGAAGTGGATTTCTTGTATGGACTGGTTCAGGCTGAGGTTGATAGTCATGGCGATGATGGAGGGAATTGTTGAAATCCGTGTATTGTATTTGAAATACAGCTCTCACATAAAGAATACACATAGCTTAGTTTTAGATAGAGCATTTATCTTCAGTTGTTCACAACACATTTGGACCCCCTTCTGTTATCCTCCTGTAGCAAGCTCCATATAAAAACTAAGCTAAACTAAATCCTACTTAGCTGTCTTAGTCATTTAGAAATACCTGTCTCTTATGCTGATTTTCCAGCATCTTTGTACACAAAGGTATCCAGACACGTACTCATGTTGCTTTGTGTTTTGCTTTCTTTCTCTCACTCTCCTACAACATGGGCAGAATTTTGCCTAAACATAGAGATATATATGTTAACATGTATCTTTTCATATAGACTATGCCCATGCGGAATGCGCTTTAATATCTTCAGTGGATGTCAATATTTACACAAAGCAATAGTCTGTCCTAGAATTCATTAATAAAGGCTCTGCCAAACCACTGACCTCCTGGAATTGATTGACCTGACTAACAGCCCTTTGTTGGCTAATGAAGTATAAAAGACAGTGGGAAGTATATGAACGTCATATAGATTCCCAGCCACTTGAAACCATGAGGGTGCTGTTAGTGGCTCTGGTTTATATTCCATTTGCCTTAGCTATGCAAAGGTAAGAAGGCATTTCAGGTATCATAAAATGGTCCTTATAGCGCATTTTGTTCTCAGCTGATTTCCTGGCATGATCTCTGTGTGTTATTGCAAAAGCTGTTTTAAAAAACCAGCATTCGAGTGACATAGAAAGAAAGTCCAATTCCAATGGCTTGTATTTATTTTGCTTGCTTAGGATCCAGTTATTTCAATTTAAGTCCATCAAGAAGCAACTTCGAGAAAAGGGAGAACTGAAGGAATTTTTGAAAAATCACGAGCCTGATATTTTTGCTCGAAGATACCTGCATTGCTTCCCTCCAGATGTTTTTCTACCAGCTGGATCTGCTTCAGAAAGGCTCTATGATTACATGAATGTGAGTATGTTCATGTGTGTAATTCAATAAAAAGGGTTATTTATTATACCGAAGGCAGATTTTGTTCAGCACACTAGTTTTATTCTCTTGTATAAAGTTTGAGATTGTGTATCTATTTAAACTAGATTTTTGAATCCTTATAGATGAGCTTCTTAGTTTGCAAAAGACTGAGCAAATAACATAAGTAAAATTAGGATAAACATAGAACTGATCTAGAATTTCCCTTTAACATGGCCCTGCAAGCAGTCACCTGAACCACTACTGACTTCACTGGGGCTCACATCCATGTGGGAGGCTCAGTAACATAGATCAGAAATCTGTTTGTTGACATGTCACAAAATGAACCAAAACCTCATCTTGTTTGAACATGTTAGGTCACAAATAAATTCCTGTAAAAATCTGTGTTAATAAAGACACGTAGGTAACAAGAATAGAGTTTTTGCAATGATTATTTATTGTGCCTAAAGTACAAGAGGCGCTTCAGAGATAAAAATATCAAACCTGCCTGAGCCCTGAAGAATTACCTATCTAGGCAGATCTCAGAGATGAAGGCGGGGGGTTGGGTGGGATATTATAGCCCACCCTTGATTTGAGCTTGTGAACAGCAGGTTTCTTTTAGTGTTTTGTTTGGGTTTCTAATTGATTATTTATTTTTTGAACATTTATCAAAGGAGAGGACAAGCTTATATGGGTTCTTTGGAGGAGATTATGTTTGTATGTAAGAATGTGGAGGTATGGCAGTTTGGGTCAGGAGGAGGAGGGGAGACTTGTAACATAGGGGGCCAGAAGGAAAAAGGCCCAGAGGTGAGCATGGAAGAAGAACATGAAGAGTTAAACTAGAGCTAGCCAGAATTCTTCAAAGTCAGAATTTCTGAAAACATTTTTGTTGGCTGTTTGAATTTGGACAAAAAACATCCTGAAATTGTTTGTTGAAACTACTTTTTTTTTAAAACTAGTAGTTGAATTGGCCAAAAAACCCAATCACAAAAGTTGAAAATGTCTGTGAAACCTTTGACTGGCGTTTTGACCAGTTCTACTTAGAACCAATCAACAACACTCACACTCTAGTCAGAAGGAAATGTAGTTAGGGACTACAGGGCCCTTGGGTGAGCCCTGCCTTGGGGAGAGATAGCAAGAGTGCTTTGCATCCCTTGAAGCAAAAGGTGTGCCCATGAGGAGGGCCCTGGCCTGGCCTGAGGGGAGGTAGAAGTGGGGGTGGCCTTGAGGAAAGCCCTGCCTGGGCCTAGGGGGGATGCACAGAGCTGAGGTCACCCCGTGAATTGCTCAATCTTTTTCTCACTTCTTACAGTTTTAAAAATGTAAATGATCAATTATTTAGTTTTTCCCAAAGTGGCAAATGCATGAGTCGATCATTCCCAACTCCTCCTAGGACTGGCAATTTGACTATCAGCACAGATTGTATCGAAAATCCAGCTCTCTTCCAGTGAACAGGCCCAGAGGTGCTGCTTGCCCATTGGATGTCTCAAGCAAGAATATTTTTGCCCCTCCTCAGATAATAAGAATTGAATAGGGGGCTCTGCTGAACTGGGTCCCTAAGCAATTGCTTAGTTTGCTTATGCCTAGCACTGGCTCTGTACAGGCCACTTCCCTAAAATGAATTTTACATATTCCACACACTCTTACACCCACCACTGAAATTAAAAGCCTCTAAAAAACAGCATTTCTGATTTGCTCCTAGGTCTTTAACTATTGAGCATTTTGCAAAGATATGAATATTAGAAAACCAGCTGCTAGTAGAATGATTTATATCCTTGCTATTGCATTTGTAAGCAGAGGACCTACTTAATTTAAACAAAGCTTCCTTGCTTATGAATTAACATCCCTGGGCCTCTCCAGCTTTGCATAATGATATGGCTGCATCTAGTACCAAAGGCAGCCTGGGGTGGCCATCCTTTTAGTTTTGTAGCATATAATAAATAAATAATACTCTGCGGTAGGATAAAGTAGGGCCCCACTTCCACCTACTATGAGGAGGGAAAAGCTGATTGGAAATGGTGATCTTCAGGGTGAAGTTAAAAGAACAGACGCCTAGGGAATGACTGCTGTGAATCTTAACTTTACTATAGAAAACATTTTTAAATATTAATCCTCTCATTGAGTGAGATGGTTGGAAGGGCTTGCTTAGCTCTGACTGACTGCTTGTCATTGCAGCTAAAGTTCTGGATTATACTGCAAAAGGAATTTCAGTTGTAAACTCACAGGCAATAGCATACTTTATCCAAATAACACACTAGCGAATTTAATCTCAAAATGTTGCATGTTTTTTCCATTAAACCATTTATTATTATTAATAATAATAATAATAATAATATAATGTATTAATTATTTATCTATTATTATTAACTAATGCACTAGGGGCCATCTAGAAAATGATATGACGATAAGGTCCTGCTTTGAAGAGCTTACAATCTAATTTTACAGATGATGCAATAAGGTGATAGATCATAGTGGGGGAGAAAAAGGGTTACAGTAATACATACAATCGTACAGAGATTATTTGTGGTACATGCTCATTTGAGTGTTCTCCTGTTATACGTAACTCATGCTGTTGTTTTCACTGACTTGTCTAATTTAGAATGTAAGTTCTTGGGGGGCAAAGACCATGCTGAGCCCATTAATATAAATAAATGTAGTCATAGTAAATGGTCAAATATTTGCCTCAATACAGAATCTTTTGGCACTGAATCAGCTTTTTTGTCTTTATCGGATGCCAGAAATGCCTGTGCCTAAAAATAGGTCTCCTTATGCTGCAGTGCTATTCCATAGGCAGATATGGGCACTAAGCATGTGGCGTCTAAAAGCTGATAAGCTACTTTGGAGTTCACATGTTCACAGACGATCTCCATATGCCTTTTGTACAAAAGAACCTTCTGCATTTTCTATATCCATCTGATATGTTTTGTGTGGCACATCAGGTGGAGTCCTAACCAGAGACTGAATTTAATCAGGCTTGTTTTAATTGACTTATTACTACTGAATAGAATAATAATAAAGCAAAAATATACAGCTGTGTACCCCTACGTTCAAACAAAAATATACAGCTGTGCGCCCCAGCAAGGTGATAGTTGCATTGCTAGTTTAATTAATTTCTAAATTCATAGGTCTGTATCATGCATTATTGTCTAGGATGAAAGTCTCATGGGGTAGCCGTGTTAGTCTGTAGCTTTAAAAATGACAAGTAGTCCTGTGACAAATATATTAGGATCACGAGCTTTTACCCACGAAAGCTCATGATCCTATATATTTGTTAGTTTCTAAGGTGCCACAGGACTATTTGTTTTTTCTAGGATAAAGGTCCTAGACCTTCCTGTTGCCTTCAATATGAATTTTGCTGGAATTACTGCAGGACTTTGCCTATCGTTCCTAAGAGTTTGGAGCTTGATTTTGCTTCCATTTAAGTCAATGGAAAAACTCCAGGATTGACTTCTTGCTCTTGAAGTACTTAAAAGCTATGCTGCATTCCAAAATCTGTCTTAAGTGGCCACTTATGGCACCAGAAAGAATTTATTGCTTGGTAGAGGTAGCATTTAATTAACAGTCAAATCAAATTAGATTGGAAGCCCTTAGGATATTTTACATTATATCTTTGTCTGTCTTTTCTTTAAGGATAGTCTGCATTGATGTAGCACTGAACTAACTGGCTGTGTTTTATTTCCCCAGGCCCAATACTATGGGATGGTGAGTGTTGGCACCCCACCTCAGAAATTCACAGTGGTGTTCGACACAGGATCATCCAATTTTTGGGTCCCTTCAGCTTATTGCATCAGCGAAGCCTGCCGTAAGAGATGTTTTGTTTCTTTGAGCTTCTAATGGTTTAATTCACCTTTTAATGCAGTTCCCCTGCTATGAATGCACTTCACAACCCAAGGTTACAACAGTTATACTCAGAGATTCACTTGCAGTTTTATTCTTGTTGCGCAACAGTGAAGGGAGTTGATACTGTCCCATAATATACAGGCTAATTCCAGTTTTGCATGCTCTAGAATTTGTCACTGCTAGTTAGGTACAACAAAGATGAGAGACACAAAGGGGGAGGTGTAAGGATTAGTCTATTTCCATTATACAGGTGAAGTGCGTAAGAAAAAGGAGTCAATACAAAGAATGTCTGTGTTGCGTATCTCAGAGTTAGCTGTCCGTTATACCCCGCACAACCTATGTTGTGGTGGATAAGCCTTAGAAACAGCATTCAGTGTGCTGCCAGAGACATCTGAGGTAAGAGAAAACAGAGAGAACATTTCAGAGTGGAATCGAAAAACTATAGATGATAAATGAATAGATTAATGTTTGAGAAGCATCTGTATCTAGGGGCACAAGCATCTGGATAATAGTCAGAACCTCAGATATGGATCTCAGTCTGGATGGAATGTCTGGTTGCTTCCATCTCCATTGTCTGGGTACTTTCTGAGCTGGTGCAATCTTCTGGGAGAGGATTTTTACTCTCACAATTTTTTCACCTTCCTGACATCTTGAGATGGCAACCAGCTCATGCCTTCATCTTGCTACTAAAATGGGTGGGGGAGGAGGTACTGCGAGCATGCTCTTATTTATATCAATACTGGGACAAAGTGTTCTCAATAACCGTGGGCATGATATCCAAATCTTGGGGTGGGCGTCCTCTCTCTGTTATGCAGCCATAGAAGTGGAAAGGGTCCTTTTCCATTGCAGCTGCTGCTACACGGTTCTTTTGACTCTGGAGTTGAAAGGTGTCTCAGAATTCACTGGGCTGAAGGAATATTTGGCAGAATGGTGGAAGGAATAGACAGACTTTACTGTACAGCCCCTAAAGAAACAAGAGAAGAGGAAGAAGGAGAGATTCTTCCCCCTATGTATGTCAGGAAGATGGCAGGGAGGAGCGGTTTGAAGACCCTCACTGACGCTGTCATCGAGTTACTATTTTAAATTCTAGTCGTCCTGTGCCTCATCATAGCCATGGTATGCACCTACTGCTGCAACAGCTGTTAATGGACAGTCAAATCTTGTGAAAAATGGAGGCAAAAGAAACACGAGAAAGTTAAAAAAAATTGGGCAAAGCTGGATTTTTGTAATGTTTAAAAGGGGATCATGACGTTTGTGATGCAGAAAGGAAAATCAATCAGTTGCTGAGATATTTTCAGAACACGGGGAAAACGTACAGGATGCAGGGACTCTTGCTTGCTTCCCTTCACATATTATTCTGCCTCTCTAGACAATGTGTTTTGTTTGCCTATTAGCTAGGCCTGTGTTTCAGAAATTTACACTTCTGATAACCTCATCTCCAGTGTTAATGCTGAGGTTTATCTCCACAGATATGCATCAAAAATTCAAATCATTTCTATCAGTCTCCTATCAGCATGGAGGCCAGGCCTTTTCTCTCCAGTACGGTACTGGGCAGCTTCTAGGCATTGCTGGCAAAGACACACTACGGGTGAGTGAAACCCTAACGTCATCATCATCATCACTCTCTATATTGGTTGTTTATTGCTTTCCAGGTGGTTCAGCTGTTGGTATTGAACTATGGAACCCTGAATAGTTTGGGGCCTGCCTTCCATGGGGGGAGTGACATATTGCCACTGATGCTATCAACGTAGATGCTTGAGCTGGAGACCCGTGGGGTTGGAGTTGGGAGAGGGAAGTAGGGAGCTCTCATCATAGTGTTCTCTGTGAGCAGCCTGGGCCTCGGAAGTTCCTCCATTCCTGGTACAAAACAGCACAAATCTGCTGACCTTGACTACGGCTTATCTCTGTGCCCAGGGTTTTGAGGATAAGGACTGATTTTGCTTGGGTTTGATTGTCTGTTTGGTTTTGAGGTGAGGAGCAAGCTGCCAGTTTAATCTGACCAACTGTATTGTTAGTTTATAGCAAATATGCCTACATGAAAAGGCACCTTTTCATGTATTATAGATGAAATACCTCAAAACTGCGTAAATGCAGAGTTGTTTGGTGGTGGTGCCTCATAGCCTTCCAGAACATTGTGTTTGACAAAATGCCAGCCTCTGAAAACAAGGAAATGAAAAGTGAAGATACAAGCCACTCCTCCAAGGCAACCTTAACTCTGCCCCTGGAGTTAGCAATAACCACAAGTAATGGTTCAGTAAATGGGATGCCATTGTAAGTAGCCACTAGGAAATTCCAAGAGGCTGTACCATTACTTGTGTTGTGTTCCACAGATTTGAATTCCTGCATTTATCTGCATTCATGTCAGCTGTGTTCACTGTGTTAGGCATGGTTGTATTGAATGGTGAAATACTTACACTGGCACAAGTTGACACATTTATTACTGTAGGCTCAGCTACACTGGAGAGTTTACAGTGGTGCAACTGTAAGTTTTCTAATATAGCTGCACTAAGTGGATGGGAAAACGTTCTTCCTTCAGCTCCTGCAAGCAGCAGTAGCTATGTCGTTAGGGGAGCGTCTCCCATTGACATAGTGCTGTTCATGTTGGCACTTATGTTGGTGTACATTCTTTCACTCGGGGGTAACTTATTGTCTCCCCTGAGTGACATGTTAGGCTAACATGAGCTGTAGGGTAGACGCAGCCTGTGGTATGACGAGAGATGCATGAGTCTCTCAGAAGTTCATAAGTGCCTCATATAAGTGCTGACTCCTGTCTATGGTGTCAGTGGCAATGCATGGGGTGATCTTGCCATATGGTTGTCAGGTTGTCTAGGGTGTGGTGGCCCACATGGCATGGGTCTTTGGGGCCCGGTGAGGGGCTAGTGAAGACAATGTCTCAGAAGGAATCCTGAGGCCAAGGTGAAAGGGAGGTAACATTTGGCAAGTCTGAGGTGGTTTGTATGAAGTTGGCTCAGAGTCTGAGTGTAGGCCAGGTGTAAATGGCCTAACCTGAGCTCCTGTGCTTTGATCCCAGAATATTGTAAAGCATCCATAGAGCACTTGTATGTGTTGTTGATATGTTGCTCAAAAAGGGCAGCATGAAGGTTGCGTTGCCAGGGAGGGGAATATGTACCTTAACTCTGTCGTTCCTGGGTTTCAGGGGACTGGGTGCAGCTGAACTCAGCATTCTGAAAGGGTGACTCCACCCAGGAACCTTCACTTTTGGGCATGTAATTTCCTCGAGCTTTTAAAAATAATTTTTTCGTATCCACATGAATCTCAGCCCAACTCTCCCTTCCGCTGTTGCTGGATCCCTGGCGATAATTGCCCTGGCCAGCGAATGCACAGGTTGCACATGAGTCCTTTCATTGCTTCTGTGCATCTCCTTATCTCATTGCCTGTCCGGCTCAGCCCACCTATTCCACTCCCCCCTCACGTAGACTGGGCAGAATGAGGAGACTGGAGAAGGGACAGTGGTGGTGGCTTCAAACAAGAGGTGGGAATGTGGGTTTAACAGGCCCCCATTTCCCTTGTCACCCTCTTTCATGCCCCCACCCAAGACCCAACCCCACTTATCCCACCTCAGTTTGGGGAGGATCAGAGCTAGGCTTGCCAGCTTGCTAACTGCACATAACCCAGGAGCTGAGTGCACTTGGAGTCCCAGCGGACCCCGGCCAGAGTGTCCATTTCCTCCCACAGTGCCAGCTGGACGGGGTTGGGAAGATGGCCCAATTCATCCTGCTCCTTCTTCCTCTCACCTGTGACATTGACTGCCCACCTGAAGTTGGGACCCACCCAAGTTCTCGTCCTGGCTATGATACGGGGTGAGAGTTCTGACTGGGGGTGCAGGAGGAGGCCAAGGATGATGACAGAGTGTTGGGATGTGGTACGCATGTGTGGTACGAGCTCAGGAGGGTACATAGATGTAGGAGGGGACCCCAGGCTGGGGCAGGATGTTGGGTGCAGGGTGCCAGGTCCTTGTAGTTCATAGACTCTGGGAAGCTCCGCATGCTGCCCTTGTGCCTGCATGTGCCATCCCTGCAGCTCCCATTGGTCACGGTTCCCAGCCAATGGGCACTGTGAAACCAGCACTCAGGGCAGGAGCAGTGCACAGAGCCTCTCTGCACCTAGGAGCCACAGGGACCTGGCAGCTGCTTTTGGGAGCCACATGGAGCCAGGGCAGAAAGGGAACCTACCTTAGCCCCAGGCTCCTACTGTGCTTATGACTAGACCAGTGTCAAATGGAGCCACCAGGTCCCTTTTTGACTGGGCATTCTCACCAAAAACTGGATGCCTGGCAACCCTCATCAGAGCCATAGAATTAGCCCCAACTGTGGGGAAAAATTTAGAAGAACCAAGTAATTGAGCTGTATCTTGGGAACTTCTGGCTCTAATTACTCCAAATTTGGACTGATAACACTACCCCATATTCCCACATGGCACAGGAAATGTCAAGATAATCTGTGTTAGGAAGTGGATTTTAGAGCACTAGTCAAATTGTCTTTTAACTAGTGATTCAAACCTTAACTTTCACAAAGCTCCTGGCTCACGCTAGTGGAGCTGCCAGCCTACTATAATAAATATAAAGAAATGACCTTGACGTTGGAAGAAGGTATGTTACTGACTATTGTTAGACTTCCTCCTAAGAGCACTGCACCATGCCGCACTGTTGCAATATGACATAAAGAGAAATGCACAATGTATAGTCCTGGAACAATTGCATCTGGTTCCACCATGACCCTTCATGGCTCCTGTTTTAGAAGGTCTATGGATTGACTGTAATTAGGGAAAATGCCTTGCACCTTGCCTTTCCCCTTTGTCCATCAGACGAAGGGTGCTGATGTTAATGCAACTATCACACTTACCTGAACTTTCTGTACATCACATTTGATAAAACTACTAGAACTTGAAACCCAATATGTATAAACAATGTGATTATTTCATGTAATCTACTTGGAATACTTTACTTTTCATTGGTTTTCTTTTATAATCACAGATTAGCAATATTTCCATCCATGGACAGGACTTTGGAGAGTCCATCTTTGAGCCAGGAATGACTTTTGCTCTTGCACGTTTTGACGGAGTGCTGGGTTTAGGATACCCTTCTTTAACAGTTGGCAGTGCTCTTCCAGTATTTGACAGCATAATCGAACAACATCTGGTAGAGGAGCCAGTGTTTTCCTTCCACTTGAACAGGTCAGTTTTAAATATTGAATAAAGGGACACTGTCAAAGAAGCAACATTTTTAACTGTAGAATAAGGAACTACCTCATATATTTTTTCATATCTAAAAAAGGATATTTTCAGGAGTGTGTCTAGATACATACATACTAGTGGGGCAACATAGTAACTAAAATCAAATTTACAGAAATGTTATTAAACTTATATCTTTAAAAAATACTTCTATTGTGCATACGAATGATGAATGCAAAGCCCTGAGAACTCCAAAGAAGTGTGTTGCTTCATTAATCTGATAAATGGCCTACATTTACAACTTTTTAAAAATGAACAACGGACTTAAAAAAAAAAGATGTGTAAAAGGAAACTTTTTATTATTTTGAAAACTTCCAATTATTGGATTAATTTTTAAAAATCCACCTTTTTTTGTTTGAAATAGCAATACAAAAGGTCAGTTTAATATTTTAAGAATTTTACCACTTCTCTTATTTTTTTGTATTTTGCCACTGAAAACATGGGATGAGAAGGAAAGGAGAAAAAGTAGGAGACAAAACAGGAGTCTGGAGCTACATCTAGACTGCATCTCTCTGTCGACAGAGGGAATGCAAATCAAGCACGTCGAAATTGCTAATGAATCCGGGATTTAAATATGCCGTGCCTCATTAGCATAAACATGGTTGCTGCTTTTTTTTGAAACGGAGTTTTTTAAAAAAAAAACCGGCAGTCTAGACGTGGATCTGTCGAAAATAAACCCTTTTTTGACAGATCCTGTATTCCTCAAAAAATGAGGTTTACATTTACATGTCGACAGAGAGGTGTAATTTAGACGCACCCTGGGGCTGCAGACAAGCGAGAGTATTTCAGAAGGAAAGGGGCTTTGTTCTAATCTCAGAGTAACTCTATTTCAATCAGTACACATATCCTGGATTTAAACTGGGGTAAACCAGAATGGAAACTGGCCTAAGGCCATTTGCTTCTAATCTCTCTCCAAACCCTTTACAACTGCTAACATTTTTAATAAGGGGTTTAGATTATAAATTCTGATTTGAGGCCATCTCTAGGTATACTTATAAAATCACAAGTTTTAGATTTCCATTACAAAATACACATTTGAAAAAGACATGAAAGGGTTGGACTGGAAAGCTAATCTCTCCCTCCACACACCTAATGTCCTGCTTAAATGTTACACCATCCAGTTTATATATTTCTTTTACATTTTTAGAGGAGAAGACATTGAAAATGGTGGT
Organism: Apalone spinifera; assembly: GCA_030068395.1. NCBI lineage: Eukaryota > Metazoa > Chordata > Testudines > Trionychidae > Apalone > Apalone spinifera. The sequence continues at coordinate 58,022,127 of CM057845.1, forward strand.
GAATTGATACTGGGAGGGATAGACCATTCTCTCTATAAAGGTTCAATTAACTGGGTCCCAGTTACTGAAAAAAGCTACTGGCAAATTCATGTTAACAAGTACGTATGTATATCTAAAAATCTAATGAAACCGTCTCTCTGTGTAGGCCTATTAAAAGCCCAGTAAATATGTGGTGCACCGAGGACATACTGTCTCCGAAAAGAGTGTTTCTGGGAAAGATACAAAGTTAATTAGTGTGTCCAGTGCTGCAATATTTTCTAGAAGCACTAACTTTGGCTGCTGATACTCAGAGGAATGTCCTTTATTAACAAGTCACAATGGGAATTTTGGGAATCCTTACCATAGGCACCAACTCTCTGGCGGCTAAAGGGTGCTTAGCACCCATTAGCAGCTCCCTCCCTCCTGGTCATCATGTCCTACCCCCAGTGCCTCCCACCCACCAGCAGCCCCACCAATCAGCCTCTCCCCCTCCTTCCCAGCACTTCCTGTCTACCGCAACCAACTGTTCTGCGGAGTGTAGGAAATGCTTGGGTGGAGGAAGCAGAATATGGTAGGAAGGGGCAGAGCTAGGATGGGAAGAGGCAGGGTGGGTGCTCGGGGGAAGGGCTGCATTGGTGATTGGGTGGAGCTGGGGAGAGAAGGGACAGAGTGGGAGTGGAGATTTGGGGAAAGAAGTAGAGTGGGGGCAGGGCCTTGGTGGAGCAGGGATTGACCAGGTCAACACAAAGGGAGAAAATTGAACTAAGGTATATAATTCCAGCTACGTGAATAGCTTAGCTGGAGTCAACATACCTTAGTTCAAATTTCTGTGGTGTCCCAAGTGGGAGGTCAATGGGAGAAACTCTCCCATAGACTTCCCTGATTTCTTGTGACCTGGAGAAGTCCTGGAATCAACAGGGGCCAATCAGCAGTTGATTTAGCAGGTCCTTACTAGACTTGCTAAATCAACCCCCGAGAGATCAATTTCCACAGTGTCAATCTCCTGGTAAGTGGGGACAATGCTTAAGAAAGATGGTGCTTGTGATACTTTCCTGGGTGTGGGCTATTCTCATAATCTGAAAGCACCGAGTTCAATGGATTGCCACAGCTTTCCAGTGTGACAGTGGTCTAGTCACTTAGGCCATGTGTGCAATAGGGAGGTTACAGCGGTGCAGCTGTACCTATGCCCCTGCGCTGCTGTAAGATCTCTCGGGTAGATGTCACAGCCAGCGGGAGAGAGCTCTCCCATCGATATAATTATTTCATCTCCAACAAGCAGCCGTAGCTATGTTGGCAGAAGAAGCTTTTCTATACACATAGCACTTTCCAGACCAGCACTTATGTCAATGTAACTTACATTGCTCAAGGGATGTTTTTTCACCCCCGAGTAGCATAACATCTCTTGATGTAAGTGGTAGTGCAGACTTAGCCTTAGCCTTGCTGTGCCTCAGCTCCTACTATTTCAAATGATTGTGATAATAATAGTTCCCAGCCTTGGATACTTTCATCAGTGTTTGTGAGATGCTCCATGGACTTATTGATTGGGGTCAGAGAAATACTCAGATCAGTGTTGGACTGTAAATTTCGACATGTACAGAAGAGCAGGTGACACACACAGGTATTATTTCTAGAGCTCTTTTGCCTTAGTTTTCTGTGAACACTGTCCCCCTTCTTTCAGAAGCAAGAGAACATCTTTAAGAGTCAGTATAAAGTTTGAACCAGTTGCTTGTATTCTATCTGGCAGCATAGCCTTGCTTAAATTCCCTGCTAACTATGTCATCACTCTTCGTGTATCTGCCCTCTATTTAAAGTGTATATGCTTTGTTTTTTCCACATGCAGTGTGAAAATCCAGGGACGGGTTGCACTTTGTACCCATGGTTGTGAAGCCATTGTTGATTCAGGCACTTCTCTTATTACGGGCCCCTCTTTACAAATAAGACGACTACAGGAGTATATTGGGGCCAGTCCAACACCAGCTGGAGAGGTAAAAACCACAGAGTGGGGAAAAAACCTCAGAGGAAGCAAAGTAGTGATTTGATACAAATGCTGATGTTTTGGGGGGACAGGAAAAGAGATAAAATGATCAAAATTAGGTACAAAGTAGGGATTAGGAAAAAGTGTGTTGCTTGAACAGAACTGAAATCAGGGCAAGATATGTGATTTGTAGAGTTTTTCATCCTTCCCCATCATCTGCTTCCCAGGTATCTCTTCCCACCCTCACTAATGACATGTGTTGATCAAGGAGAAGCATCTGTTTAAGGAAATGTCCTGTTAAAAGATTCCTCAAATGATCATGATAGCTTATGACAGATCTATCACCTTGTAAAACAAGAGAAAATTACCTTTCCTAGATCATAAAGCTGTTAACTCCTTAAAGTCCAGAACAGTTCCAGGCTGGCTGTCGGTCAGAATCAGGAAATTAAGATAAAAAGATTCCAAAATGACAGATATGTAATAATTCCATTCAAGGGCACAGATATCTGCTCAGCTTATGAGAGCTAACATTCTTGTTACCAGAGCCACTAGAGGGGGGACACAGTTCTAGAATTAAAAATATTCTAATTCACATTAATGTAACATATGGATCATCTAAGAGCTAGCTTTGTCCCTATCATGCATGTCTCTGCTGCTCTTAGGCCCAGGCGGGGGCGGCCAGATAGCTTCATGTACTGCCCCTGCCTGCAGGAATTACCCCTGCAGCTCCCACTGGCCAGGAACCACAGCCAATGGGGGCTGCAGAGTCAGCTGTCAGGCAGAGACTGCACACAGAGCCCTTCTGGCCACCTCAGCCTGTGCCTTGGAGCCACAGGGACTTCTGGGAGCCACTCAGAGCCAGGGCAAATAGGGACCCTGCCTTTGACCCACTGTGTCGCCCCCTGCTAACTGAACTTTTGGCATATTAAAATCTTCCTGATTGCTTTCAATAGCTACTGGGAGGTTGAAATCGATTCTGGGAGAATCCTAACCAATTTGGTAGGGTTACCACCATAAGTGGAAGGGACAGGACCACTTACTTCTGCTGGCCGCTCCGCCCTGGGTCAGGGTGAGAGCCCAGACACTCAGCCTGTGCGATGGCTGCCTATGAGGGAGAGAGCCTGGCTGGGGGAGGCAGTGGCGGCAGTGGGTGAAGGACAAAACCTCTCTCTCTCCACTCCGGCAGGCCAACATGGGGAGGGGGGGGGAGGCACTTGCCCCAGCATGTCCCCCTTACACATTACCCCTGCTGCAGCAGGTGACAACCAGACTTTTGGTGTCCAGTCAGTGTTTCTGACCAGACAGGTGCCGTTTTCAACTGGGCTTTCTGGCTGAAAACCAGATTTCTGGGAACCCTAATGCTTTCACTCTTATTTGCTCAGGGAGTAACTTCACCATGTCCTTCAGGAACCTTTCAATTGATGCCCAAACAGCTTTGCTTCTTCACTTCATGGCTTGTCAGTCTGCCTGCTTGCAACCATATTGTTTCCTATATACATTTAAATGATAGTCCCATGTAGTCTGGGAGCATGTGTAATTCCATGGGCAAATTAATGATAGAAAGGTCATGGAGATGTCATTTGATTTGTAAAAATCTATAGAAACATAATTTCACTAGTATCACCTTCTCCAGTGATTAGGGTGCCCCTGCCAATCCACCCATCTCCTCAGTTTGCAGCTCCAGATACTCCATTGATGGAGATGTATTATATATAAAGAAAGTTGAGTCTTAGTTGCTCTTTATTTGATTGGTCAGGGCAACTACTTGGAGTTTGCTCCTCGCAGCACCGAAAGACTTGTTGAAATATCTTTTTGCTTAAGATTTAACCAAGTATTCTGTGGTGATTGCCTGGTACCTCAATGAACTAAGAGGTATAGAAAAGTAGCATGGAGAGGATCAGGGCAAGGTGGGAGGTCTCAGCACCACATCTCCAGGAGGGGCAGGGTGTTGGGCAAAAGAGGCAGGGCTGAGGCAGCCAGCCCTCAGCACTGTTCAGATTATGCTGCGCTGGTCTCCCCACCCCAGCCAGCACTTAGAGCTGCCCAAAGTGTGCCATGCAGTGCTTTAAATGGCCTGGCCACTACTGTTCCTGCAGTAGCAGCGCCTGGGCACCCAAGGCCTTTTTGAATTGCTGGTTCCCACGGCAACTGCCCTCTTTGCCACCTTCTGTCAGTGAACCTGCCTTGAGGAATACATGTTTTCATGGCAACTTCCACAGGACTACAAAGGTTATTTTTTTTGTTTTGTTTTAAAGTATAATTTTAAAAGCATCGACTTTTAAACACACACACATGCACAATTTATTCTAGGTTTGTCATATGTAATACTATTATGTTTGTAGGGAGAAAGGGCTTTCAAAATATACCCAACTCGAACCTTTTCCAATGACCTTGTATTATCAAAATTTCCACCAACTGGAGGACCTCGAGCTGCGAGGCTGGGGGGAGGGGGGGGGGCGGGAATCCCCTCTACTCCAGTGCAGAATGTGACACCAGTGAAATGATGATTCTGTAGATTTTATGAACCAAATGATGCTCCCTTACCAGCTAGTCACTAACTTGCCCACACTACATTGTGTTTCCAGACTACTATTGCTGAGCTGCCAAGCACAGAGTGGTGTATGAAAAGACTGCCCCCTTGAGGTCTTTTGTAAATAGACTACAATGCCAGCAAATTGATTAGCACATTACAGCAATGCTCTAAAGTCGAGTCTAGTTCAGTGCTTCAGCTTCTCTCTCTGCTGTGTTTCACACTTCCCTTGTGCTTCCGGGGTAAAACAGAACTATGAGCTCACGGGGCCTAACTCTTGCAACTTCTAAAGTTCTGAGGTAATAAGGCAGTTGACTCCTACTCAGGGGCAGATGACCATTCTGCCGGGCCCAGGGCAGCCCAATTTCGCGGGGCCCCCCTTTGCCACGGCGCATGCGTGGTGGCGCTACAGCGCATGTGCGGGGCTTCTCGAAGCACGGGCCCGGGGCGGCTTCCCCGCTCGCCCTGCCCTATATCCACCCCTGCTCCTACTCCTCTCTCGAGACAGTCTCACTTACTTTTACCAAAACAAAAGACAGGACAATGCAGCACTTTAAAGACTAACAAGATGGTTTAGAAGGTGATGAGCTTTCATGGGCCAGACCCACTTCTTCATCTTGTTAGTCTTTAAAGTGCTACATAGTCCTGTCTTTTGTTTCAGCAAGACTAGACTAACACGGCTACATCTCTATTACTTTTACCAGTGTGTTAATGTGGACCTTTGGCTGACATGTTGATTTAATTACTACATTTCCCTAGCTTCAGAATCCCAAGTAAAGCAAACACATGTGATTCTTATTTGCTTTTGTATCTGCATCAACTTTAGTGAAGACTTCCAAACCACATTTGAAAGTAACATTAGGATTGCTCAGTGTTACAGTACCTGAAAATCAGGCACTGTCAAAGATAACGTAGAAAGCTCAGTTTTAACTTAGCCCCCTTTTCTGCATATATATGATGAGATATAGGCCCTGATTCACAACTGCGTTACTGCAGTTTTAATCCTGCAGTGTAAGTCCAGTGACTTCCTATTTATTCAGTTCTCAGATAAACCAGTTTTATTTCCAACCTTAGATTCAGATATATGTATAAGATTATGTCATTGCACAAAGACTTTATTGTCATTTACCTATGTAAGAGGCAACATTAAGAATTTTCATTCAAACTTAGTTGTATTAAGGTAAAATAAGTGAAGAAACAAAAGCATGAGAGGGAGACTTTATCAACCAAACCTCATTTACTTCTTTTATTTTAACAACGTGGAGTATACCGTTAAACAATGTTAAAACAAAATATTTAGTCAGGGATGCATTTCCTCTTTCAAAGTAGCATGGACATAATACTTCATATAATGCTCTGCATATTTACTGCAAAAAATTGTGGTGGCTGTCCAGCTGCTCCCAGTGGTGGCTGCTTGGCTGCTCCCATTGAGCACAGCCATAGAGCAAGCCGCCCGTCCCGCCCCTGTCAGCTCCACCCCTGGGGAAGCTGATGGTGGTTGCCTGGCTGCTCCCAAAATACAGTTGATCATGTGCATTCTGGCATAAGTGTTTTGCAAATGCTACTGACTTCAATGGGCTGTGTAACCTTTTATACCACAAACAAACTTGTTCTAGACACATTTGTTGTTTAAGTGGAGCTACATAATGGCTCAACTGGGTGAAATATTTCAGCTAAAAATCTTTTAAAAAAATCAGATTCATACCAGGTTTTGTGAATTTGTATTGGTTTTGATGAATTGTTTGTGTTGGGGCAGGGGAGATTCCAAAAATATCAAAAGGAAGCATTTAGATTTTTTGGATCAAAATGTCTTTTTGTTTTGAAATTACATCCACTTTTTATAAAAAATTGAAAACATTAAAAAAGGCTCAAAATTGAAATGAAATAAATGAAATATTTTGAGTCAAATGAAATGTTTTGTTTGATCCCACACATCCTTTTTTAGACTTTTTAATTCATTCAAACTGTAAAAAATGTTTTTTAAAATTGGCAATGACTTGAAAAATATCTGTTACTTGTCATATTCCACAATGCATTATCCGGACTCTGTTGTCCCACAATTTACTTTGCAGCTCTGCTTGCTTTCCCAGAATATACTCAAAGGACACACAAAATACTCGGGGAATATATTTCCATAAACTAGATTTTAAAAAAATATATTCTTCCTGTTGTAAAACAATAAGCCAAACCAGTTTTTTTTAATGAACAGAGCAACTGAAGAAGCAAACAAATACATAGAACAAACTAATAACAAACAAACAAAACCCTCCACCATAAACACAAAACAACCCTCCTCTTAATATGTGTACTGTGAATTAGTGTAATATTTATAGCAATTCATGGCCATTCCAGATTGTACTCTCTCCCTTCTTGGAATTGTAGTATAGTGCGCTCTAACACTCAATATGCCCCATAGACCTTCTGGATAGGTTCTCTGCATCGGAAACTGTGATGTTATTGCACTATACGGGGAAAGTTGTGGCTGTAAGCTATTTCCTATGGTGACTGTGAAGAGAAACATTGTATTGGAAGACCGTACCTGTATCAGGCTTCTGGGAGCCCTGGAGTTGTGCACATTATAAGTGGCAATGAGAACTCATGCTTGAGCCTGGGCTTGCTTGCATATGTGGTAGAAGGAGGGACCATGTCCTCAGACACTTCTCCTTCCCCATTTTGGGCATCCCTAGCATTTCTGTTTAGCCCTAGATTCTGCTGGTCCTCCAGCTCTAGGAGTTTGAGTAATCTGTGTTTGACTCTAGGAGTTTGAGTAATCTGTGTTTGACTCACAGAGCAGGAGGTCTCCTCATACGTTCTCACCACTTGCACCTCTAGGCAGGGCCATACTATTATAATGTATGTTGTGGTTATTAGGTATGAAAAAATAAATGGCAACACCAAACCAGCCTGCAGAGATTGATGCTCTGGTTGTTAGATTGATTCATAGAGTTATAGACAGAAATTCTGAGTAAAAAGGTAATGTAAAAAAAACCCAAACAAACAATTCCCAAGTCAACCAATATGTTGTGTTGTAGTTTGTTGTAGACTGCAGGAGACTGTCAAGCCTGCCACATATAAGTTTCACCATTGGACACAGAGAATACATGTTAAAAGCACAAGATTATATAATAAAGGTATGTATATAAGTTCTAACAAATGGTATCTACCAAATTATGAAACAGTAATATGCAATTCTACATAGAAATGTGTTTTTAATTTCAGGAAACCACGGAAGAAAAAACCATGTGCATCAGTGGCTTTCAGGCTCTCGATATTGCCACTCATTCTGGAGAGCTATGGATTTTAGGAGATGTATTCATGTCTGTGTTTTACTGTGTTTTTGACCGTGGAAATGATAGAGTGGGATTTGCAAAAGCCTCTCATAGAAAGGAACATTACTAGTGAGATTCTAATGGCATCCGTTCTGCTTTAAACACATCTTCTTAGATGGGCCTGAACTTAAACCCTGGATCTGAATATTGCTCCCAAAAATTTTACAGCAGTTTAGGGTGGATTTGAAATTCAGTTCTGAATCCAAACTTTGAAGCTTGTTCCCATTTGTATTCATTTGCAACAGTGACATTTATTTCAAAACCAGTGATTGAAAGTCCAAAAGTCCTAAGAAGGGCTATGTCAAAAATACCTAGAAATGTTTAAAACAACTTGTCTGTAGAATTAGCATTGAGGTAGAAGGGAAAGTGTGCTTTGGAGAAGCCAGCTAACTAATGCAAAGATGACTGTGCCTCAGTTGTAGTTATGGGAACCTAATCCAACTAGCATTGGGTATTTCTCTTCCTGTGCTTGTCAGTTTCAGCTTTCTATTTCCTGATTAAATAATTTTTCTTGTTATTACTTGTAGCTTTTATTTATCTCATTCTTTATTGGGTCTTGTTCAGCCCTCTCTCCCTCTCTCCTTTAAAGATAATCTTTTTACTTCTGTCACTTAAATGCTATTTCTTGCTTCTTACTTATTCTCTCTGACCTGCTTTTTCCTCAGGTACACTCTCTTTTTCTGTACTTGCCTTTTCCTTATTTAGTTAATATTTTACAATTACTGGGTCTTCAGTCAGATCCTGTCTTTAGTGCCTGACATCTCCATACCTTTGATGGATTGAAACAGCTGGGATTGGCATCTCTTTGCAGGGCATTGGACAGTGAAGCTTGTATTGCATAACCCTTGCAAACACAGAAATGTGTGAATGACACAAAAGCATCACCCCTGTTCCATGAAAGACACAGAAATAGAACCCCAATGTAGATCCATGCTGTTCCTCATTTTGAGAGGCATTGTTTGCAGCAATTTCGACTGAGATGCAAAATAGTTCCAAGCCACAGGTAGCCAAGCTGTCCTCTGTTGTGTAATGGATTGAACAATATTGAATGTATCTGATTTTTACCTATCTGAATATTCATCTTGCTCATTGGGCTGATTCTATATATTGACATATAAACAAATAAAATTGGAGCAAGAAAACCTGATTGGAGGTGCTTTTTTACTTCATTATACATTTTCTTTCAATGGAGCCAAGTTCTGCAAGGGGTTATGCAGAACTTGGGTTATTGTTTGTGATGTAGAAGCAGCTGCTCATGGCTGAGAGACATGGCAGCAAGGAAATGAATGAAAAAAGGGAAAGAAAAATCCCAAAGACACCAAAATGGGGGGAGGAAAGTGCACAGACAAGCCACTTGCACCAAATGGCCTTTTCTCTCCCACAAGTTGTTAAATGTCCATTTTGGCAATGCCACGTGCCAGCTTTCTACTGGAGATGATCAGGACTCTCTACTGCAGATTATAGGGAGGAACAGCTGTTGTAGGTAGCATATTACTCACATAGGCAGAAGGATATCTGGCCCCAAGGAAATTGGCAAGGATTACATTCAGTCTTTTTCTGTCTGCAGCACATGCCCAGGAAAAGCTTGGTGACTTTAGTAACCCGATATGAAACTTAACTGTTGGTCTAGAAGATGAAGTATTGTGAAAGGCTGATTTATGTGGGTTCTAAGGGCATGTCTATACTTACTGGGAGATTGGGGCTGTGGCGATCAATCTCACAGGGATCTATTTACTGGGTCTAGTGAAGACCTGCTAAATCCACTGCTGATCGCACTCTCATAAACTCTGGTACTCCACTGGAACAAGAAGTGTAAGGGAAGTCAATGGGTGAGTTTCTTCTATCGACCCCTGTACTGGAGACCCTTGACCTAACGTACATGGATTCCAGCTGGAATAGCTGCAGTTGCACAGCTTAAGTGGACATTGCCCCATGTCCTCCCCTAAATGTGCTCTGGCTCCCACTTCATCAGGAAGCATGGAGTTACTCTCATACATTGATTTCTTTTTCTCATCTGCCACCTGACATGGCCGGGACATCTCTCTAGTTGCTGCACCCGCTAATATCACACCCCGTGTGGGAAGCATGCTGAAGGGAGGTAGCACAGCAGCTTCTGGCTGAGGTGCATTAAGATTTATTGGGGCTCTGGGATTAAAGAACATTTGGGATCTCAGACCCTGGAGGCACAATGGCACTGGCACTCCTGGGAGAGATGGGCCATGACCCTCTCACTTTTCAACATGGGCATAGTAGCCTCGGGCAGGCTAGGAGCAGCAGTAACAGGGGCTGCACTTCCTTATGGGGGAGCTCATAAGGTGATCAGCATCCTTGTCATGAAGCATAGCCCCTGCTAGGGGTGCCAGTCTCTTTCTGGTGGGGGGATGTGGTGGGCCTTAGCCCCTCCTCATCATGGGGTCCCTCCCCCTGTTCCTCCTCTCCCCCACAGGCCCTACCCCCCCTCCATGTCTACTTTGTGTATATGCTTTTTTTTCTCAATTTCATTTTTAAAGTGTGCAGTGCTCATAAGCAAACTTGCCTGTCTAGATAAACTTTATTTGGTCCTACAATAAGACATTATAAAACTGTATTATTTATTTAGCAGCAATCTGGATATTTTTGCTTCCTTAGACAAGTAATTGAATGACATTTTGTATATTTCCATTATACAGATGTACATAACATTGTGGCTGTGTCTAGACTGCATCCCTTTTCCGTAAAAGGGATGCAAATG